>JANAVB010027197.1:2103159-2725659 GCA_029216955.1 Iris pallida | reverse complement strand
ACATTAGGAAAACCATTATCAAATTCTTGCTGTTAATTGTCTCCTTTTGAAAATAACTGTCATCCCTTGATGATTTTGCTTCTTTTTTAGTAATTGATTCCTGGTTCGATCTGTCTTTAAGATAGTTATGGAGACACAATTTCATCTCTCCGGTTTATGCAGGTCAAGATTCGCATTAGTACGATATCTACTTAGCACAACGACTTAGTTGTACTGCTACGAGCCTACTATAGGATATAGAAAGTAAGGTGTTAGAATGAGAGGATACTCAATACTATTCGAATTTCCTGAGAGATTCCTGGAACGACCCTTGAGAATCTTATTTTGAGCTTCGATTTAAATTCCCTTTCCCTTATTTTAATCCACCTTCCTCCCTTGATTCTTACATCTTGTTTGAAATCTTTTCACCAATACCCTTACTTTCTTGTACTTAATAATGGTTAGGAAGATGGCCACACTGCTATATACTCATTGGTCAAATACATGACTAGAAGGATTACATTAAGGAATTGGAATACACGGAGACTTTGATTAAGTTATAAGGGCATTTTTCTAAATGGATGATTTAATGATTAGTAGTTTGTAAGTTAGGATATTACCAAGGAAATTTATCTTGAAGATTCTAAGTAGTAATCACAGAGGATTATAAAATTATATTTTAATACTGGAGGAAAATAGTTAGAATCTATATAAATCGATTTCAGGAATTGATGTGATTCATGAATTATTGGATTATGATTATACATCTTTGAACGTATATAGAGTGGTTTGATAATGGAAAAAAAGGGGTGGCAATATGAACTATTAAATTGAGTCGTACAAGTTACGATGTATATGTTTATGAAATTCAATTTAAGTGGAAGCAACGATATTAAAATTTTGGTTTAAAAGGTTAGGAAGATATAAAAACAAATTTTTTTTGGAAGAAAAAAAATCTCAAATTTGGAATCGTGTCAATTGGTTGAAGATTTAAAAATCTATTTAGATTTTGGTTTACGAAGTAGTGAATATGTTTTAATGACTTAGAAAGAGAAATTATGGTTGATAAGTGTATTAAAATACTGAGCTGTAAATGCTAGATTGCCGTGATAAGATAAGTGTCTATTTTGAGGATTATTTAAGACAAATTGGGAGTTTTTAAAGTTATAAAGTGAAATAGAATTTTATGGATTCATGATTCATTAACTCTGGAGTTTAAAGTTGGATTGAAATGTTAAATTTTGTAAAGGTTAGTAGTAATGTGATAAAAGTTACTATGAGTTTTATGAAAAGGATTTAAAGGTTAGATTAGATTGGATGGCTTAGAGTGAATACAATTGAGGTAGTTATTTTGAAATTTCTTTTTAAAAGAATGTAATGGTAGGCCACCAAGATAACCTTAATGAGATAGAAGTGTTCCCCACTAATTGCCATATCACTCATGACTATGATAGTAGTATATACTCAAGTGTTGTTAGTCGTCTTCCAAACTATATGACTATATCTCAATCTTGACTTACTCAACCTTCCCTCAAATCTAGATCTTTTATTGTGACTTTCTAACCGTTTGTATTTGATCATTCCTTAACAGTATTCTTCCTTTAGAACTGTGTCCCTAAATTATTTCACTGGATTCTTAATTAAATTTATGTTATGCTTCAACTTGATTTCCTTTATTCTTGTATTAATTGTCACCTCTTGAACCCTTACCTTCTATTTTAGATTCTTTGACGTCCCTTACCGTGACTTTGATATTCGGAGTATAATACTAGTTGTTATCCTCCAACACACTTCACATGCAAGACCGAGACGAGTCCACCTTCATATAGATATATTATGTCCCACTAAACATGTCTCCTTGTACACTATTTTTTTATGAGACTTTCTGGTCAATAAGACTAAACTATAGCCCTTACAATGATACTAAAATACTTTATGACTTAAATTCACGATCCAACCATGACTCAATTCTTTCGACCCGACATGTGATGGTGTTCTTCTTGTTTCCTTAAATGCTTAACCTTGTACCTTATCTTGATTGCTTGACCCGTTTAGTTAAGGATCTTGGACTATTTTTTTTCTTCTTCATCATTACCTCCCTTACTTATATTTTGACGACCTTATGCTGCTAATTTAGCATTAGTTTTGCAAGCTTATCTTTTTTCGAGCTTGATCATGACATATTTTATTGGGTCGACCCACTAACATATTGTCTAATCAGAACCGGTGTATGATGGTCTGATCAACCTATTGTACTTTGGTTCGCTTTCATATATTACTCTACGTGGATAGAGGCATAGTTAAACTTGCCCTAAAGTCTCATCCACGACAGCTTTGGCAATTCTTCTTGAATTATTTTCGTCGTCTATGAACCACGTATTGTACTCAATAGCATCGTCTTTTAACTCTTTTTGCTTTTGTCTTTCACATATTTCAGAAAGACAAGGCACTGTACTTGATAGGTCAACCCAAGGTATCACGTTTAGCTTCTTTATCAAAAGGAGAAAATTGACTTATTTTTATATCCTCGCAGTATCCTTTAGGATTTCAATAGTGTTGAATTCTAAACCCTTGATCGCGACCAGTCAACTTGGTCATTCTCCTTATCATCCAATGTTTGGAACCTTATTCAATTCAATTAATTCAATCGTGACATGGATTTCAAGTCTTGGATACTCGTGCCCAGACTTCAATGACCTCGTTCTCCATCTTGCCCAAACCTTGATTCATCCTGGATTTGATCAACTTAGATCATATCGAGACTAAAATTTCTTATAGATATATATATATATATATATATATATATATATATATATAGTGTGCTTGGATTTCAGTGTTATTGACAATCGTGCTTTAAACTTTCCATTTTGATCATCTTTAGAATATTAACGCTTTATGGTTAATTTCAGTTGTTTTTTTTATCACCAGTTTTCATATAGGATGATAGACTGCCTTACAACCTGATGATTTTTTTTTTATCTTTTCCAGAATGGCACCCATGACCAGAGTTTGTCCCCAGTGCACATCTACAATTTCGGAAGAGACCGAGATTGTACTTCCCCCTTCTATTGCTCAGGAGGTGTTAGCAGCCTCACCGGAGAATTTTCTTCCATCTCCTATCCTTCAGGAGAGGACTGCAGTTCAGCCGGAGACTGAGGGCCTTCCTTTGCCTCCTGGAGTGGTACCCCATACCATTTCCGATGGGGCTTATATTTACAAACTCCTTCACGATGTACAGGAGGTACAGAGACTTCAGGCCGAGCTTATGAGAGAGCAGAGTCTCAGTTTTCAACTGTTATGGGATTACATGCATTCGAGGAAGGAGCCTAGTCCTAAGAGAGCGAGGAGCAGTTTATACCCAGATCCTCAGGAGTACCCAGGCTTTCAGTCTAGACCATCCTATCTAGTTCAGATTCCTGTCCAGCAGAGGCCAGTTGAGTGGGTGCCTACCTGTACTTCCTGTAAGAAGCTTGGGCACGTATGGAAGGACTGTAGGAAGAGACTAGGATTATGCCTATTTTGTGGATCAGCTGCACATAAGATACGAGACTGTCCTACTACACTTGCTCCTAGTCGACGCCTACCTTCGGGAGAGTGTTCCAGCTACCAGACCTGGTAGAGGTGAGTTCTTGACCTATACATTATCCTATCTTGATGATTATTGTACCCTACCATAATATTTGTATGCTTGATACCTTATGACTACTTTTGACCTAGTATGACTATAGTGGCTAGATGAGACCCCAGACAGATTACCTGCCTTAATCATGTATGATATCTTTTCAACTGTATGATTTAGATAAATTTTCTTAAGACCATGATTGTTGGGGATTTGACCTAGAAGGAGTAGGATCATTTTAATTTCGAGGACGAAATTATTTTAAGGAGGGTAGATTTGTCACACTCAATTTTCAATTTCAAGGGTATTTTAGTAATTGTGATTTATTTGAATTTTTATGATTTTTATTTTTAATTTTTATCTATTTATTAATTAGATTGATTGCAGTATGATTTGATTGATTGTAGACTGGTGACTTGGTAGTTTGACCATAGTCAACCTTAACTGGAAGCCTAATAATGTAATTAAAATTCACATTTTTGTTTTTAAAATTTTATTTAGATTTAATCTCTATTTTTGGAGTGCTTTAGATGATTTTAGTCTTTTAACCATTTTGGCCTTTTTGTGATTTTCTAGATATGTTGACTTGTGTTGTGCTAGCAACTGGTTTAGCCTTAGAGGACATTGTATAGGGGCCTAACCATGCCTTAAAATTGTTATTTTTATTTTTAGAATTTATTTTAGGCATTAGATTATTTTTAAGGCTTTAATTGATTTAATTTAGCCTTTTTGCATGTTATCCTTTAAGTCTTTTGACTTGGGCCCATTTCTACTTGAGAAGTAGTTGGCCCAAGTGAAACCCTAACCCTAAAGAACCCCCCTTGGCCTCCCAACACAGCAGCACCCCTTCCCCTTTTGCATTCATTGTAGAATTGTAGCCTCCACAAAGAAACCCTAAAAGATCCACCTCTCCAAAACTCATAATTCCTTCATCCGGAGTCCGTTTCTTCCCAAACGAACTCCGTTGCGCTCGTCGAGGAGAGAAGGATATGCTGGAGCACTTCTAGAGTGGAGACGGAGGTTTTGGCTGGAGGGAAATCGGCCGACATGACAACCGAGGAGCCCCGTTCATTGAGTTTTGACACTCAATAGGTAAACCCTAATCTACCATTGCAAATCTAGTTTTTCTTTCATTTTTGCATCCATATAGGTGCCCTAGTCTTGCCCACGAAATTTGGTTAGATTTCGACTCCGTTTGATGGAGGTATCGGACACGTGTCGGTCCCTTACGGCACGTGTTCGACGAAATGCCGCTTAGGATAGAAATTGTTGTTTTTCGATTTTGACTTCATGGATGTTTAGATAATATGATTTTGATAAACTTTTGTGAAGACATTTTTGGTTTTGGCATCGTATCAGCGGCGTTTCGGGCGATGGACGCACGTGCACGAATCCCGTGCACGAGGCCGTGCGTGCCATGCTGTCCGCGCGTGATTTCTCGATGCACAGAGCATATTTTTGTGTGAACTTTTGTGAGCATGTGGGGGCATCCTCTGCCCCCATGCTCGTAAAATTTCACTACTTTTTATTGAGCGAGCGCGGAGAAATCGTGCGTGCACCGCACAGCCACTGTGCATTCTGTCTTTCATTTTTGTCGATGGGAACGGACTTCGTGCGCACACACGACATAGCGAAGACCCGTTCCAGGACCCAGAACATGTTGACCTATACCTAGACGACCCGTAGGACGAACCTCGAGTCGCGGTGTGGCCCGACGAGCGAGCCATGAGGGCGGAACCGCGCGCACAAGGGAGCGCGGGTGCGCGCGAGCGCGCAGCAAGCCGCACGCAGGTGCTGGCCGCGTGCGCAGTTTTGGCACGGTGTGTCGCTATTTCATCGTGTCCTAGACCTACCCCAGGACCCCCCAGCTACGTGCACAAGTACGGGGCATTTCGTTGCGGGTGCGGCGCTCAAACGAGCGAGAACGCATGCGTATCATGCGGTATCGAGAAATTCCGATACGCGTTCTGTGGACACGACACGGACACGTTTTCAAACTCGAGAGTATACAAATGCATCACGTGGGTCGAGATCAACGTGTATGCCAATTTTTGCGGGTTCGTTTGGTGTATTTTGCATTTTGGGTCGTTGTGTGAATTGGATGAGTTTTCTTTGATTTTGATTTTTGAGTTAAATGTGATATTTTGATTTCTAGCTTCTTAGCTTCTAAAATCTGAGTTTACAGGACTTATATGAGGTTTCGGATATATGGGAACCAACTTTTGGCTTTGTTTCATAATTTTCCATCAATTATGAGTGTATATGTTTAATTATATATGTATAAAATCCCGTTGAAACACATTCCTAATGCATACATATTGAGAATGGGTCGAGGGAGATACTATTCCAACTTTTGGCTTTGTTTCATAATTTTCCATCAATTATGAGTGTATATATATATATATATATATATATATATATATATATATATATATATATATATATATATATATATATATATATATATATATGCTTTCTATATAGCTATGTATATATATGTTTAATTATATATGTATAAAATCTCGTTGAAACCCATTCCTAATGCATACATATTGAGAATGGGTCGTGGGAGATACTATTCCAAATTTTAGACTCTTTATATTATATCGCATCATTGCGTATCTTTATACACACACTCGGGAGGGGGGCCGCTCTGCTTGCCCAGGGTCCGCCTACCGCCGGCCAGGGGGTCCGGCGGTCGTGGGGGCGGCCCCTGGCCAAGCCCTAGGTCAGCGCGCCCATCGCCCGCCCGATCGCCAAGTTTTCCCATATATATATATATATATATATATATATATATATATATATATATATATATATATATATATATATATATATATATATATATATGTATATAGTATATTAAATTGTGGTATACCACGGTTGTATTTTACTGTTTTTAATCTCAGATTTATCCCATTTCAGTAAGCTCCAGGACACACACACACATACCACCATTTGTTAGATTTAGGTTTTGTTTATATTGTATATACACATGTGTGTGTATATACCTATATGTATGTAAATATTATGCTTGGAATTTCTCTTAGAGTAGATTGTAGTGGTGTATATAACTATAGGAGTCGTAGGACAGATTTGGTTTGTCATTTCGTGCCTAGTTTAGTCGATTTGGCCGACAAGTTAACCAAATTGACAAAAGTCAACTTTGGGTCAAACTTAATCCAATTCAACTCAAACGAACTCCAAATGACCTAGAATTTTGTGTATGGCCTAGAAATTAGTAGACGGACTAGTTGACCAAGGTTTGACCAGGTTTGACCAGCGTTGACCTGGTTTGACCAGAGTTGACCGAGGGTTGACTTTGACCGAAATGGACCTAGAAGCATATAGTCTTACATTGTAGCTATTTCTTTTAATATTGTGGACTTGGTTGTGACATGGGTATACTTTAAATAGGTTTATATTGCCCAGTTTAGCTACACTTCATCATCATCAGTTCAGTTTGCCAGGCAAGTACATTCTCTGATCTTTTCATACTTCTTTGGATATGTTCTCTTGTTATAGACTAGTATACTTGATGCAGACACGATGTTCACACGGATTAGTACCCTATGGATATTTTCATGCGATGTTATCCCCTCAGATACATGGAGTATGTCATGTTCATGTACTTTATTATGGCCATTATGTACTCCATGTATTCATATTATCCATGTGCACTCATATGTTATTCATGTACACTCATGACCATATGAGCCCCATATATAAAGTAGTTGTTATCCATGTACAATAACATAACATGCATTGATCCTTGTGTATTGATTGGGGGTAAGGAGAGTGTAGTTGGTTATGTGATCATTATCCCCAGTAGGTATCCATGTGCACTCCATAGCTGTATCCATGTGCAATCCAGACCATTTAAATAACCAATTCATGCTCTGAATCACGTAGAAGGTTATATTTCTCTATCTATCATATTGTATCTCATTTTATAGTCTTTTTCTTGTTGACTTTCTTTACAGCAATTCATGTATAGTTTTCTATAGCTTGCTTCATATGTCCAATCCTGATATGAACTGTTGTGAGAGATATGTGCTCATTCCGTCTTGACTGGGCATGTTAAAAATTTTCTTGGTATTGATGAGGAGTACTGCCCTACTTATTATGGCATTGGCATAGATGACACTGGCGACGTGGACCCTCAGGAGGATCCAACAGTCGCTGAAGACTTGCCCATAGTGTAACTGTGACTTAGTGTTTATTGTCTTTCTATTTGAGACTTTATGAGTTGTACTTGAGATTTATTCTGGTGGTTTACACTTAGACTTCTATTTATGTTGACACTCTCTTGTGATTTCTATTCTATTCCATCTTAGTATTATGATTGAGTTACTTATTATTTTACTCTCCATTCGGAGCTTATTCTAGACTGTGTTACATACTATGACTCAGGACAACGTTCTACCGCCGACACTGCGGCATAGGCTGGGCGTATTCACTTCTCGTGCCTTTCACTGGGTGCGGGTCATGACAGCAAGGGCCAACTGGTTGTCCTTACTAAGTCTACTGTGAAGGGGGAGTTCTAACCGGAGGATGGTGCTGCTGGTGTGCTGGAGCCTTACCAGAAGACTAGAACTGTTGTTGCGAGAAATAAAGTTGCAGGTGATACTGATGTACTTAGGTCTTTCCAGCCTTAGAATATTAGGATATTTTGCTAGTCCTGATTGGCTACTACCTCCTCCGTACACATCTCGATCTCTCTTTGGCCTGGGGTCCAGCTCTTTCTTTACTCCTTGTGCGACCTTTAAGATCTCCCCATAGGTAGTGGCTCGACTAGTAGCGATAGCTAAGCGAATCTCGCAGGATAATCCTTTCTTGAATCTTCGAGCTTTTCTTTTTAGGGTACTGACAATGCTTTCTGCAAAACAGCTGAGGGGACTGAACTTTACAGTGTACTCGTCGACGGTGAGGTTTTCCTACTCATCCTCTCGAACTAACTCTATAAAGCCTCTCGATCTACGTCGGAATAGAACTTCTTCTTGAACAACTCCTTAAACTCTGCCCAAGTCATATCTGGTGCGGCAAGTCGGGGCTCATCTCTATATCATGCCTGGCGATATCGAAAGCGGCATGTTGGCTGACTCTATCTTCAAGTTTTCATGAACTCGAGCCATACGAAGAAATTGTTCCACGTTCTCTATCTACTTATCCGCATAGAGAATCCCTTCTGCCCCATAGAATTCCAATGGCCTGAGGTCCATGAAGTCCTTAAAAGTTTATGGGCGAGGTCGGGGAGCATCTACAGTCAGAAGAGCCTCACTCAAACTATCGCGAAAGATGTAGCCTGCTCAGTCTGAGAATTGATGAGCCGCTGAAAGATCGCAAGAAGATGAGCATTATCCGTTGCAGGTGCCGGAGGTAGTACGGGTGATGAAGGCAGTACAGGTACTAGAGGCGCGGTCTGTAGATAAAATTATGGGGGTGGTAGAATATAACGCCCCAGTCCCAAAATACGTAGGACTAGGAACGTAGACATGCCAGTTATATTCATAAGAAGTACATAGGCTTTGTATGGATACATAAGCTGTAAAATACAGTAGAACCATAACTAATCTCATCCACACAGAATAAATAAATAAAAGATATCATATAATCAACTAAGAATTTCCATTAGTACATGTAGTTAGGCGGAGACAAATCCACTACCAACAAAATAAGGAAAAATACATGGAAAATGAAATAAGTTTGGCGAGCGAAGCGAAGACGATCCAAGTGCAATCATCTTCGAAGAAATAGAGAGGATCACGGCTAGAGCTATAATACCTACGAAAGACAAGAGCACACACCTGGAGAGATAACCAGGTTCTCAGAGGGACGTAACAAGACACATAATATCATGCCATATAAACTGAATAAATATTGCTCAAATAAATAAGTCAATTGAATTATAACATGGTCTAATACACACATATTGAACTAGCTTACCATCCCCCCAACCAAACAAGGACATGAGATGATAAACTAATTCACGGTGACGTATCTTTCCATGCTATGAATCCAATATGGTATCCGGACCCCAACAAGGTTCAATATCTTCTCATCGGCGTAGTAAGCCACACCTACAACCAAACAAGGACAAGATGTGACGAACTAATCCGCGACAAGTTATTGTTCCAAGCCACGGTCAGATACAAGTACCCAATCCAGAAGTACTCATACCTAACGGATAAGGTAGCTTAACCGTTCTAAGTGAAATGTAGTTAAGAACAATCCTTCATGCGCATGGGCCATGGCTAAATGGAATCGGCATTGTCCCCCCTTTGGGCACCAGAGGCCCAATCAATAAGAGCATAACATTCCACAGAACGTCAGTGGCCGTCAGTAATCATGGATCATCAACCCTGTATATCCAGTGGAGCTTTCGGGTCACAAGGGAAAGTGCATCGAAGCCCATACGCTAAGGAATTGTCCTCCCCGCCCAATGCCTACTATGTTGTATCCACAACAGAAATCTCTATAACCGCTAAGTCAAACTAGCATACAATTTCTATTAGCGGTTATTCCTATCGCATGGCTTGTACGTACCGGTGGCCAGCAAATCAAATCATCCATGTTCTACATGCGGTACACAACTTCGTGGTACAACGTATCAAGGCCAATGAATGCAACACACAAAGGTGGTCCCTTAAATCTATGTTTAATGTGTAAAAAAACTAATACATAGCAAGAAATATAAATGAACAGTAAGTTCTAACAGGTTATGCCATGTATCACAGTTTATTTGTATAGAGAAAATAATGAATAATGCATGAAATATGAGCTAAAATAAGTAAACAACAAATGGCAAGGTGTCTTGCCTGGTAGGACGCCTGGTGTAGTACAATGATCAATGTCGCACGAACTGCGACTTCGGTGCAACAACTATGTAAGGTGAACTCTTGAGTTGGTTGTAATTGACGCGCAATGTGATCATGTCGGCACATAAATAGTCACAGAAGTCAAAACTATGCAAGATGATCTTAAGTGATAGTACGGCCCGTGTCAGTAGGTCCGGAATGGTCCAATTGCTAAGGACATTATTAGGAAGTTCGAAATTCGTAAAGGAAAAGGAAATAGGCGATTGGCCATGGATAAGATTTGATATACAAATAGATTTGGTATAGATAATTATCCATAAATATTCTAAAAATTATTTATATGAAGAACTCTACTTAGTCAAAATATTTAATAACCTTTTTAGAAAATAACTATATAATTAGAAACTATGATTTTACCAATCAAAATATTTTAAATAAATATTTTGAAACATAAAAAACTATTTTACGGTTAAACCCTTAATTTTGGTCAAATTATTTTTTAGTAAATATTATGATTATACTTTTTAGGTCAAAAATCATACCATAAGATATAATAATATAATTTACTAATAAATAATAATATTAATACTAGTGAAGTCAATATTAATAAATTTAATAATATTTATAATATATATTTTGATTATTACTAAGAAAATAATAACTGATAAAATAATATACATGTAACAGCATATATATTGGTCAAACTTAATACTATCTTTTGTCAAAATAATTATATAAATATTTTAATGGAATGATAATTATAATAAAATAAGAAGGCAATTGTTGATAATATCAAATAACAATAACATATTATATCAGTATTAATAATATTCAAATAATAATAATAATAATAATAATAATAATAATATATACTAAAAGAAGAAGAACACAAACTAAACAAAAAAATAAGAATAAAAAAATAAATAAAATACAACTGCAGCAGTCAACTGACTGCTGCTACTCTCCAATAAGAAAGGGAGAAGGAGAGAGAGAGAGAGAGGAAGGAGCTCGAGGAAGAAGTCGGAGTGGAGTCCGGCGGCGGAAGGAGCGGAGGGAATCGACGGAGAGAGCTCGAGAAGGGGAGAAAGGATAGGCGAAGAGGGAAGGAGAAGTGGTGGGGGTCGTCGGGGCTCTGGTCACGGCAGAGAAAGAGACCGCCAAGGGGCTAACGGCGCACGCTTGACTGGAGGCGCCATCGTCGGCTCGTCCAGTAGGGGGCTGGCCGTGGTGGTCAGTCGACCGGAGTCGACATTGGGAAGCGAGAAGGGAGCAGAGAGTGTCGGGGTTTACCTAGCCGCGCGGCACAGATGGCGCGCGCTCACGCGACGGCAGAATGCGGCGGCCACGGGCGGATCGGATGGTTCGACTCGCCGACGGCTCCCCGGACGAGAAGTCTCACGCTGGGGCTCCAGCGGCTAGGGGCCAAGCGCGGGACGACGATGGGCGGCGCTCGACAGGTGAGTCTGTGTTCGGGTTTTAAATTATAGGGGTTTTAGGCTTGTCTGCGGTGGCGCTCGGCTAGGGTAGCCGGAGGGATGTCGAGATGGCGATGGTGGTGGTTTGGGCTTTGAGTTGTGGTGGTGTCGGGGAGAGGTGTTTGGGTCGGTGTCGGCAGCGGTGGTATGGCCAGAGTTGGTGCTGCCGTACGGACGGAGGAGGGGCGGTGGTATGGCCAGAGTTGGTGCTGCCGTGCGGACGGAGGAGGGGCGGTGGCTGCCGAGTCACTGGCCACGGTGGTGGCTGGTGTTGATGGTGGCTGGGCTGAACGGGGATGTCAGGATGGCAGGGACGGCTGGTGGCGGTGATGGTCATGAGAGGAAGACGGTGGTTCAGTCGGGTTGGCAGGGCAGCATGGTAATGGTGGGGTGCCGTAGGCGGTGTCAGTTTAGCATGGGCGGTCGGGGTCTGGTTATGGTGGTGGTAGCGGTTTGATCGGGAGGAAGGAGTGTCGGGTGCTGGTTGTTGGTGTGTCAGGATCGACGGGTGGCGAGCGGGGTTTCAGAATAAGGTTAGGTATTTGATTGTGTCGGGGTGTGTCCGACACAGAGAAGATAAAATTGTATATGTAAAATATGGAATAAGAATTTGGATGGACATAGACACGATGCACGTAGATTTGTGGAGAAAATTTTTGTAGATGTGAGAAATTTATGGAGGAGTACCTGCCTATTTATAGGATGTGGGAATTACCAGTTGGATAAGGATTATGAATATTTAAACCCAAAAATAGATAATTTGCTACTTAATTTAAAATCAATCAAATCCAAATCCAAATCCAAATTTAAATCTAATTAAATTCCATCTTTTAGTTTAAAATCAAATAAGATAAATCAAATTTCAATTATAGATATTAATTTAACTATTTAAACATATCCATAAAATCAAATCAAGATTTAAATGCCACAATAATTCCAAAATATATTTTCAGAAATACTAATAATAATAATAATTTTGAAAATTAGATTATTATTTAAAAATAAACTAATAAATAATTATATATGTATATGTATGCACAAATAATGTTTTCATAATTATGCTTTTCTAGTATACAACAAAAATATTATTTATTATTAATAATTGTGAGAAATGAAAGACCTTATAAATAAAATAACAAACTTAGGAATTTTGGAACGATAACAAAATAATTATTATGTATATTATTTTGAAACTATAAAAAATAGAAAAATATTTTTCAAAAATATGTACGCTCGCACATATTCGCACTCGTCGAGAAATTACGAAAAATAAAATTTTGCACGTAACGTACAATGCATCTACGTGATGTACAATATACAAAATAAAAAAAATATCAGTATCAAATTTATTTAAAAAAATAGTAAAAATTTAGGGCTTTTATATCCTACACAACTTAAAAGAATTTCGTCCTCGAAATTAAGAATTAGTAGGGGGTGAGAAGGCACAAGGGGGTATTGGTGAGGAACAATCATTCACAACGTTCAACAACATGCATTAAGAAATCACGATTTCAATAATGACGAGGATAATCATGGATTAATGCAAGATGGAAAATGGTTAAGATAACGTGCAATAAACAATAGTATGGGTTCAAGAAAATAAATAATTTAGAGACCTTAAGGATGTGGTTTCTTGTGAGTAGGTTGAAGGCACGATTAAGAGAACGAATTAGATTCACTCCCAATTAGGAGGTCGTAATAGTAAATATAGGGCCAAGGAAAAGAACGAGCAGTTTAGGATGAAGGTATAGCAACTTTGAGTGGTAATGGTCATAAGTGATAGTGCAACTAGAGAAGTGCCGGAACAACGCCTTTGTCCTTCTAAAATAGGTGAAGGCGAAAGCAATAAGGAGTTCAAAGACGATGATATCGAATACGAATACGTGGTTCAAAGGCGACCGAATAATTTCAAAAGAATTTTCAAGGCAGTCATGGATGAGACTCTAGAGGACAAGTTTAGCTATGTCCTATTCACGTAGAACGATAGATAAAGCGATCCAAAATGCACTAGGTTGATCGGACCATCATGCACCGGTTCTGATTAGACAATATGTTAGTGGACGCGATCCAAATAACATATGTCTTGAACAAGTTCGATAAAAGAATAAGCTTGCAAAAACTATACTACATTAGCATCATTAGTCTAGATAGTAAAAATATAGGCACGTGAGATTAAGATTGAAATAAAGAACCAATATGAATAGTCTAAGTGTCATAAAAATCTAAGTCTTGTTTATTCCTTAACGATCAGTCTACAGTTTATTGCCCAAGGCTTGGTTGACCAAATGGGTTAAATCCTCTAGTCCCTATAGTCTAAATAATCCTATTTGTATTCTCCTTAATGGTCAAGGGTATGTCAGGTCGTGGGGTATTCTACCCAACTTAAAAATTAAGCTAAGGGTGTTTGGGACATCTAACTAGTAGGGTCAATCTCTAGCAAGCACGAAGGGAAGATAAGAATAATGATAGAAGGAATCAAGCAGGATGCAAATCAATCAGTCAAATGGTAGATAAAACCTAGGAAAGAGGTCAAGTATGTGGATGAGATTCTAGACTCTAATCCTATACGCAGGCTTTCTTGGTACGGTAAAGTAACCAAACATATTATCTTGACCTGCATGGGCCACCCCAACAACATGTAATGCTCCAGTCCCAAAATACGTAGGACTAGGAACGTAGACATGCCAGCTGTATTCATACGAAGTACATAGGCTTTGTATTGATACAAAAGCTGTAAAATACAGTAGAACCATAACTAATCTCATTCACACAAAATAAATGAATAAAGGATATCATATAATCAACTAAAAATTGTGTACATGTAGTTGGGCGGAGACAAATCCACTACCAACAAAAAAAGGAAAAATATATAGAAAATGAAATAAGTTTGGCGAGCGAAGCGAAGACGATCCAAGTGCAATCATCCTCGAAGAAATATATTGGATCACGGCTAGAGCTAGAATACCTGCGAAAGACAAGAGCACACACCTGGAAAGATAACCAGGTCCTCAGAGGGACGTAACAAGACACATAATATCATGCCATATAAACTGAATAAATATTGCTCAAATAAATAAGTCAATTGAATTATAACATGGTCCAATACACACCTATTGAACTAGCTTACTATCCCCCCAACCAAACAAGGACATGAGATGGTAAACTAATTCACAGTGACGTATCTTTCTATGCTATGAATCCAATATGGTATCCGGACCCCAACAAGGTTCAATACCTTCTCATCGGAGTAGTAAGCCACACCTACAACCAAACAAGGACAAGATGTGACGAACTAATCCGCGACAAGTTATTGTTCCAAGCCACGGTCAGATACAAGTACCCAAACCAAAAGTACTCATACCTAACGGATAAGGTAGCCTAACCGTTCTAAGTGAAATATAGTTAAGAACAATCCTTCCTGCGCATGGGCCCTGGCTAAATGGGATCGGCATGGTCCCCCCTTGGGGCACCAGAGGCCCAATCAATAAGAGCATAACGTTCCACAAAACGTCAATGGCCGTCAGTAATCATAGGTCATCAACCCCGTATATCTAGCGGGGCATCCGGGTCACAAGGGAAAGTGCATCGAAGCCCATACGCTAAGGAATTGTCCTCCCCGCCCAATGCCTACTATGTTGTATCCACAACAGAAATCTCTATAACCGCTAAGTCAAACTAGCATGCAATTTCTATTAGCGGTTATTCCTATCGCACGGCCTGTACGTACGGGTGGCCAGCCAATCACGCACGTCCGTGTTCTACATGCGACACACGACTTCGTGGTACAACATGTCAAGGCCAATGAATGCAACACACAAAGGTGGTCCCTTAAATCTTGGTTTAATTTATAAAAAAACTAATACATAGCAAGAAATATAAATGAACAGTAAGTTCTAACAGGTTATGCCATGTATCACAGTTAATTTGTAGAAAGAATATAATGAATAATGCATGAAATATAAGCTAAAATAAGTAAACAACAAATGGAAAGGTGTCTTGTCTGGTAGGACGCCTAGTGTTGTACAATGATCAATGTGGCACGAACTACGACTTTGCTGCAACAACTATGCAAGGTGACCACTTGAGTTGGTTGCAGTTGACGCGTAATATGATCATGTCGGCACAGAATTAGTCATAGAAGTCAAAACTATGCAAGATGATCTTAAGTGATAGCACGGCCCGTGTCAGTAGGTCCGTAATGGTCCAATTGGCTAAGGACGATATTAGGAAGTTCAAAATTCGCAAAGGAAAAGGAAATAGGCGATTGGCCATGGACAAGATTTGATATACAAATAGATTTGGTATAGATAATTTTCCATAAATTTTCTAAAAATTATATATATGAAGAACTCTACTTAGTCAAAATATTTAATAACCTTTTTAGAAAATAACTATATAATTAGAAACTATGATTTTACCAATCAAAATATTTTAAATTAATATTTTGAAACATAAAAAATTATTTTAGGGTTAAACCCTTAATTTTGGTCAAATTATTTTTTAGGAAATATTATGATTATACTTTTTAGGTCAAAAATAATACCATAAGATATAATAATATAATTTACTAATAAATAATAATATTAATACTAGTGAAGCCAATATTAAGAAATTTAATAATATTTATAATATATATTTTGATTGTTACTAAGGAAATAATAACTGATAAAATAATACACATGTAACAGCATATATATTGGTCAAACTTAATACTTTTTTTGTCAAAATAATTATATAAATATTTTTATGGAATGATAAATATAATAAAATAAGAAGGCAATTGTTAATAATATCAAATAACAATAACATATTATATCAGTATTGATAATATTTAAATAATAATAATAACAATAATAGATACTAAAAGAAGAACACAAACTAAACAAAAAAACAGCAATAAAAAACAATAAATAAAATACAACTGCAGCAATCAACTGACTGCTGCTGCTCTCCAATAAGAAAAGGAGAAAGAGAGAGAGGAAGGAGCTCGAGGAAGAAGTCGGAGTGGAGACCGGCGGCGGAAGGAGCAGAGGGAATCGGCGGAGAGAGCTCGGGAAGGGGAGAAAGGAGAGTCGAAGAGGGAAGGAGAAGAGGTGGGGGTCGTCGGGGCTTTGGTCGCGGTGGAGGAAGAGAGGGCCAAGGGGCTGACGGCCAACGCTTGACTGGAGACGCCATCGTCGGCTCGTCCAGTAGGGGCTGGCCGTGGTGGTCAGTTGACCGGAGTCGACATTGGGAAGCGGGAAGGGAGTATAGAGGGTCGGGTTTTTACCTAGCCTTGCGGCGCCGGTGGCGCGCGCTCACGCGACGACTGAAGGCGGCTGCCTCGGGCGGATCGGAGGGTTCGACTCACCGACGGCTCCCCGGACGAGAAGTCTCACGCGGGGGCTCCAGCGGCTGGGGGCCAAGCACGGGACGGTGATGGGCGGCGCTCGATAGGTGAATCTGGGTTCGAGTTTTAAATTTTGGAGGTTTTGGGCTTGTCGGCGGTGGCGCTCGGCCAAGGTGACCGGAGGGATGTCGGGATGGCGAAAGTGGTGGTTTGGGCGTTGGACTGTGGTGGTGTCGGGGAGAGGTGTTTGGGTCAGTGTCAGCAGCGGTGGTTTATGGCTGTGGCTGTGGCCGCGGTGGTATGGCCGGAGTTGGTGCTGCCGTACGGATGAAGAGGGTTGGCCGAGGAGGGGCGGTGGCTGCCGAGTCACTGGCCACGGTGGTGGCTGGTGTTGATGGTGGCTGGGCTGAACGGGGATGTCGGGATGGCAGGGACGACTGGTGGCGGTGATGGTGATGAGAGGAGGACGGTGGTTCAGTCCGGTTGGCAGGGCAGTATGGTAATGGCGGGGTGCTGTGGGCGGTGTCAGTTTGGCATGGGCGATCGGGGTCTGGTTCTGGTAGTGGTAGCGGTTTGATCGGGAGGAGGGAGTGTTGGGTGCTGGTTGTTGGTGTGTCGGGATCGACGGGTGGCGAACGGGGGTTCAGAATAGGGTTAGATATTTGATTGTGTCTGGGTATGTCCGATACGGCGAAGATGAAATTATATATGTAAAATATGAAATAAGAATTTGGATGGACATAGACACGATGCACGTAGATTTGTGGAAAAAAATTTTGTGGATGTGAGAAATTTATGGAGGAGTACCTGCCTATTTATAGGATGTGGGAATTCCCAGTTGGATAAGGATTAGGAATATTTAAACCCAAAAATAGATAATTTGCTACTTAATTTAAAATCAATCAAATCCAAATCCAAATCCAAAGACAAATTTAAATCTAATTAAATTCCATCTTTTAGTTTAAAATCAAATAAGATAAATCAAATTTCAATTATAGATATTAATTTAACTATTTAAATATATCCATAAAATCAAATCAAGATTTAAATGCCACAATAATTTCAAAATATATTTTCTAAAATACTAATAATAATAATTTTGAAAATTACATTATTATTTAAAAATAAACTAATAAATAATTATAAATATCTATGTATGCACAAATAATGTTTTCATAATTATGCTTTTCTAGTATATAATAAAAATATTATTTATTATTAATAATTGTGAGAAATGAAAGGCTTTATAAATAAAATAACAAACTTGGGAATTTTGGAACGATAACAAAATAATTATTATGTATATTATTTTGAAACTATAAAAAAATAGAAAAATATTTTTCAAAAAATGTACGCTCGCACATATTCGCACTCGTCGAGCAATTACGAAAAATAAAATTTTTCGCGTGACCTATAATGCATCTACGCGACGTACAATATACAAAATAAAAAAATATCAGTATCAAATTTATTTTTTAAAAAATAGTAGAAATTTACGGGTTTTACATAGAATTTCATCTCTACGGAACCTCGAGGTATGTAGATGTGAAGGGTCACCCAGATGAGTAAGGTGATCTCCCTGTGATGATGGGGTCCCATCTGTAGAAATTCTGTTTGTAGCTGGTGGAGTGTCCATGAGAGTGGTGTTCTTGTCATTTGAATCCATTGACTGAAAAAAGAAAAATTGTTAAGACGGTGGAAAGATTCAAACATGATGCAAATCAAGGAGTAGTTGAAGTCAAATATATTATGGAGATCAATAACGTGTTAAAAATGTGGAGATGGTCCTTAAAATTTAATCCTAATAGCAGGCTCGCATTAGTACGACTAACTTAAGTACTACCACGAGTTTGTAATCTTTTACGAAAAGGATCTGCATGGGCCACCATAAAAACATGTCACGATCCGTACCCAGAATTTAAGCATGAGTCGTAGGAATGTCCAGCCTACACCGCAGTATCGACGGTAGAACATTGTCTAACCTCCACCATTCTATCAAACACAACCACACAATTTATATGTATTCCATATCACTTTCAATTCCACAGATAAATCAAAAGCAACTAAAATATACTCAACCACAGTTATAGAGAATAGATAGGAAATAAAACTTAATAATCTCAAAGAAAAGTCAAATAATACTAAGTGACAATCTACTGATCAATTCACATAATCCTCAAATGAAATAAACAACTAAAAAAGGTTCTCAGAGGCAAATCCGCCCAAAACTAGATATCCTCCAACTAACTGTTATCTGCAGATGGAAACCCAGCAAAGGTCGCGTCTAGATCAACCAATATGCCAAGGTCAGTCTCTGTAGTATACCCATAATAAATGGTACAGAAGTCCTGTACCTCATTATCTAAAAATAATTTATCCAGTCAGGATTGGAACAACCACACATATGACATGCTATTCAAAATATGATAGAAATTACAAAACATAAAATAACATATGTGATTTAAATTTGAAAGTAACATGCATCATAGTATAGAAAAAAAAAATAAACAGACAAATTCTATAACAAAATATAGCAACTAGAAGAGAAAACATGATGACATGGCATGTGATGAAGAAAACAAGAATAAAGTAAAACGACACATATCTATGTGTGTTGAAATATCGTGTTCGACATGTGCACGACTAAGTGGTAAATCCGACCAACCGCACATGTCATGTGCGGCTGTTATTCTCCCCATAAGATAATGGGATGAAACGGGTAGTTCACATGTCTACTAAGATATTTTCCAGCCCGACTAGTACTTACGGATTCAAATAAGTTATAAACAAGGTAATCATGTGAATACATTAGTCATGAAAATATAGCAGGTAAGGAATCCATAATACTAACCCCGTGTATCAAGAGTGTCAAAAAATATGAGATGCACATATATAACATGTAATGAAAAACTATCAGAAATCGAAAGCAATTAATATATGTACTTGTTTGAGGTCCTGACTGCAGATACGATCGAACACTAAGTCAGGATCCACAGAACCTATATTTTAGAATTAACTAAAGTTAATAAAAATAAATTGCAAGTTAAAGTCAACCCATAACTCTTTTCTATTAGACATATAGGTTCCTACGTTCATTTTACCTATGCCTAACTTGATAAGCATACTATCCAAGCCACCAATTCCTATTATTAGCTTATCTTATATCATATTACAATCTCCTAATTAAGTTCATGGCATTCAAATTCCTTCCTATTAAGTAGATATTTATTTCTACGTGTTTGTATATACTAGTCTTGACACAAGCTTACATAGGCTCACCCTTGACTATTAAACTATAAAACTTCCCTGTAGATATAGGGCTGACTGTTCACTTCTGTTGCAACTTCTTAAATACTGCCCACATGAATTTTTTACCATACCTTTGCACTAAACTGATACATCCAAGGGAATAACTAACGCTGATGTCTACACTCTGCTACATGGGTACTTGGGTATCCAATTGATACATATATACCTACTGTACTTATCCTTTGTATGATTTCTCTATCTATGTTACACCTAACACTAATATTCTGCACATAGGTAAACGTAGATAACTCTCTAACTCCTATTCATAGGCATTCTCTATTACCTACAAAAACTGCTCACCCATCTCACCACAACTACTCTATGCCAAGGTACAACCTGTATGTTATTTCTATGCTAGTGTAGACACATAACTGCTTCTTATTGGTGCTCTTGCTCCTTGACATGAATAGAGCTTGCTCTCAACATGCATTGTAAAGTTTAGTCCCACATTGGAAAAGCAAGATGAGTTATCTCAACATATATATGAGTATGTGTTGTTGGGATATACACATGGGGTGGTGACCATAAGGAGGGAACCATGTGGGTGATTTTAGTAAGAGTTAAGGATAAGACTCCAAGAAAAGCATTCTTGCTTTTTGCTCTTAGGAAATTAATTTCCATCGGGGCTAAGCCCCGTAGGGGCTTAGCGACTCGGACTAGGGCTCATGAGGCATAATGTGGCATTTTGTTGGCGCACTTTGTACTTAGTACGTCAGCATCGTCAGCATCGTCACTAGGCGCATAGTGCGCTTAAGTTGCGCTCGTTGCACGAGCCACTTGCGCGGCCACGTTGCGCGTCCACGTTGCAAGGCCCAGTTGTGCGCCCAGGTCGTGTAGGGTGTGCGAGTGCGCTGGGTTCCGCGTGGTACGCACGTGCACGGGGTGTGCAAGGTACTCGAGTATGCCAGGTACGCAAGTTGTACCAGTTTATAAGTTACGCCAGGTGCGCAAGGTGCACCAGTTGTACAAGTTGTGCCAGTTTACAGGTTGTGCCAGGTGCTCAAGTTACACAAGGTGCACCAGGTGCACAAGTTGTACCAGTACGCCAGTGCGTAAGTTGCGCCAGTTTCGCCACAGCGTGTGCAGTACACACAATACGGCTGTAGGCACGCGCACAACTCGTTGATTGGCGCAATACGCATAGGTGGTGGCTGTCCTCATTCAAACTGATCCGAAATATGCGATAACTGATCCCGAAATAGTAGATCTGACATTATTTTGTGGCACACATTGCAGATCTGAGCGGTTATAGCAGTAGCTATATATTCAGTACCTCACTTCTCTCTCGAGACAGAGAGAATTATCATTCTAAAACTTTCTAAAAGAGAGAAGAGAGAGTTCCTCGAGCCACTGGAGTTCCAACACCTTCGACAACAACTCAAGTATTCTTTTTCAGTCCTTGTCGTCCCGAGCAGTCCGTCTTAGAGCATATTTCCAGAGCGTTCCAGAGTTCACTTGAACTTGCTAGTTCTTGAAAGCTGACCGTGTGGGCGGATCTAGCTTTGAGCACTAGTGTTTTTTGAAACCCCAGCATGACACTACCTTTTCCAACAATCGCCTGTCACCTTTACTTCTGCCTTTAGCATTTCGATTAGTACCTTCTTTTTAGAAGCACTGCTATCGTTTGCTATGTTTACAAAATCTTCTTAGATTTTTGTACTCCAAAATCCTTCTAGGATCTCTAATTGTGCACCTTCCCAGAAGTGTTGCATTGGAACGTTGTTCTTATAATTGTTTCATTCGGACTTCCATTGAAAATATTGTGCCCCGATTCTGACAATCTCAAAACTAGACCAGTACAATAAAAAACTCTTGTGCCTCTCTCCTCGATACTAGCTTTAACAAACTGGAGAAGTTTGATGGAGAATACTTTCAAATATAGAAGAGAAAAATCACCCTCAATCAACTGGTGGACGTCGATCATGTGCTGATTGAGACTGAACCAACGATTCCTGAAGGACCAAAGATTCCAGAAGGTGGTACAGCAGATTCCATTGCTGTTGTACAATTCAAATTGACTAAATAGAGAAGTGACAATAATGTTTGTAGGCTATTGATTCTGAATACAATGGAGGACTCCCTGACAGAGTCATACTCCAAGAATCCTTCTGCGAGGGATATCTGGGAGTCCTTAGGAAAGCTGTATGAAGACAACAACAATAGATCAAAAATCTTCATCATTGATAAGTATCACAAGTGGCTCTTCGAAGACGAGAAGGTAATGTTGCCTCAGGTAAAAGAGTTCTTGCAGCTGTGCTAGAAGCTATAAGACAAGAAAATGCCCCTTATCGACAAGTTTGTCGTTGGAAGGATTGTCCCTAAACTTCCCGTAGGATGGAGTACAATCTATGCAAGAATGCACCGGAAGAAGTTGGATATCAGCTTGGAAGATCTTCTTCAAGAGATTCATATTGAGGACGAGATACGTTCTCAACAGAAGATGGACACTCTGTCCAAACAGTTGGCCAAGGCCAATCTGGTGTAGACGAGAGAGCCCAAAGGGAAGCAGGTGGCTTCTCATCACAAAATGAAGGATTCTACTAATCTGAAAGTGAAGGGTCCTTCATTCAAGCAACAGAAGTCTAAGTCCCACGTGACTTGCTTCAATTGTGGCAAGAAAGGCTACTACAAGAGTGAATGCATATCCAAGCCCAAATAATCAGAGAACGGTGAGCCTAGTAACGTTTCCATGGTTTCTAACCTCGTTGCTATGATCTCTCATGTCACAACTGTAGGGGCTGACTGGTGGATAGACACCGGTACGACTTGCCATGTCTGTTCTGGAAGGGAATGGTTCGTCACGTACCAGCGAACTTCTGAGAAGGTTGTCATGGCGAACCAGGCCCAAGCTGAAGTTCTGAGGATCGGGACTGTGGAACTGAAACTCACTTCCGGGAACACTCTAATGCTCCAAGGAGTAAAGCATGTTCCGGTGAATGCCAAGAATCTGATCTCTGGAAGTCTGCTTAGCAACGCAGGCTTGAGGATGGACATTCATGCTGGTAAGATGGTGATGTCCAATAAGGGAACATACTTCGGAAAGGCTTATCAAACCGAAGGGATGTCTAAAATTCAGCTTGTAAACCAGTCTGATAATATCAATGCAATCGCTCTTTCTGATTATTCTCTTGGGTTGGGGCATAATAGGCTAGGATATGTTCATTGTAAAAGAATAAACAAAATGTCTAGTCTAGGACTTATCCCCAAATGTAGGGGTAAGGTAGAGAAATGTGAAGTATGTGCTCAGAAAAAGATCACTAGAAAACCCTTCCATCGGGTAAATCGAAGCACAGATCTTCTGGAGTTGGTTCACTCCGATATTTGTGACTTTAAAAAATTCTCTACAAAGGCCGGGAAGAAGTATTTCATAACATTCATCGATGACTTCTCTAAATACGCATTCGTTTACTTGCTCAAATCCAAAGACGAAGCGTTCGAGAAGTTCAAAGAGTTCAGGGCCGAAGCTGAACGGCAAACTGGACAACAACTCAAGAGGTTGAGAAGCGATCGAGGCGAAGAATATCGGTCTCATGAATTTGTATCGTTTTACTAAGAACATGGAATCATCTGCGAGACTACTGCTCCGTATTCTCCTCAATCTAACAGAGTAGCAGAGAGAAAGAACCGAACGTTGACAGAAATAATGAACTCAATGCTGCTAACTGCAGGTTTTCCAAAATGCTATTGGGGAGAAGCTACATTAACGGCCACTTTCATTTTGAATAGAGTGCCTTATGCAACTTCTGACACAACTCCTTATGAACTCTGGTTCAAAGTCAGAACTAACATGAATGTCATTCGAGTGTGGGGGTGTCTGGCTTATGTGAAGCTCCCAGATCTGAAGATTCAGAAGCTGGGGACAAGGACTATGAAGGCGATCTTCTTAGGCTATGCAGAGAAAAGTGATGCTCGGAGATTTCTTGATATTTAGCCAAATCATATCATCGAATCTCGCGATGTTGAATATTTTGAAGACAAGCTTGCAAGACATAAAATATTGTTCTTCCAGATATTCCGGAGAATGATGTAGGTACAAATGAGACTGAGATCTCATATAATCCAGTAGTCCAAGAAGAAGTTGTTGGTAGAGAAACAACAATTGAACCAGAACTCACTGAGCCGTCGACGAAGCGAGCAAAGAGGCTGAAGAGCTTCGGAGATGACTTCGTCACCTATCATGTGGAAGCAGATCCGCTTACCTATGATGAGACGATAAAGACCAGAGATGTTATCTTCTGGAAGGAGGCAATAGACAATAAAATTGACTCAATTACCTCCAATAACACATTGGTGTTAGTTTATTTACCAAAAGGAGGAAAACCCATAGGATGTAAGTGGATCTTCAAGAAGAAGATGAAAGCTGATAGAACCATTGACAAATTCAAGGCCAGGCTAGTGGCCAATGGGTTTTCTTAGAAGCAGGGGATCGACTACTTTGACACATATGCTCCAGTAGTACGGATGACAACCATCAGATTGTTAATTGCCCTTACGGTAATACACAAACTGGTGATACACCAATTAGATGTGAAAATAGCATTTCTGAATGCACGAGCTGACCGGAGAGATTTATATGCAACAGCCAGAAGGATTTGTCGCAGAGGCCTAGAAGATAAAGTCTTTAAGTTGGTAAAATCTCTATACGGCTTAAAGCAAGCTCCTAAAATATGCCATGAGAAGTTTGACAAAGTTCTAAGGTCAAACGGCTACAGGGTCAGCGAAACAGACAAGTGTGTCTATACTAAATTTGCTGACGAAAAAGGAGTCATTATTTGTCTGTATGTGGACGACATGCAAATCCTAGGTACGGATATAAGCTGTGTCACTGAGACAAAGAAGTTTCTCTCGACAAAGTTCAGTATGAAGGACTTGGGGGATGCTGATGTTATCTTGGGACTCAAGATCATCCGGACAGACACTGGATTGGCACTGTCACAATCTCATTACATAGAAAAGATGCTCATTCGATACGGCTATCATGATCTTCCTATAATTGATACGCCATACTGAAGTGATCGGAAGTTGTAGCCAAACTCGAAGGAAAGCGTCAGGCAATTGGAGTACGCTAGCATCATCGGGAGTTTGATGTACGCTACTACCGCCACTAGGCCTGACACAGCTTTTGCTGTGGGAATGCTGAGTCAATTTACTAGCAATCCAGGAGTTGAGCACTGGAAAGCTATGAAGCATGTTATGATATATCTCAAGAAGACTCAGACATATGTACTACACTTTAGCGGTGAGCCGTCGGTAGTAGAAGGCTTCTGTGATGCCAGTTGGTGCTCAGAGTTGGAGAGCGAGAGGTCCACTGGTAGATTAATTTTCACAATGGGTGGAGCTGCTATATCATGGAAGTCAAAGAAGGAGACTATGCTCTTGCGGTTGTCTATGGAATCTGAGTTCTTTGCACTTGATACCGCAACATATGAAGCAGAATGGCTTCGAGAGCTCATGTATGATCTTCCAGTAGTTGGAGCGCAGATACCGGCAATTTCGATATACTGCGACAACCAGGCGACTACGGCGGTGGCATCAAATGATCTCTTCAACGAAAAGAAGAGAACTGAGCGGTTAAAGCACAGGGCAGTGAACGATCTCATCAAGAGAGGTGTCATTGCAGTAATCGATGTTCGGATTTAGAAGAACCTGGCAGATCTATTTACGAAGGGCCTCAAGCGTCAGCTAGTTGAACACACAGCAGGGAAGATGGGCTTGAAGGCATTCTGATAGTATGTTTTTATAATCCTACCATAAAGTTTTATGTTATTAGTTCAAAGAGAAATCTACTAGACATCTAACTTTCGGTTCAAGGGAGGACCACTGACTGGAAAACTATTAGATAACAGTGGGTACTTATTCATGGGAACATGTAAGGGTTACGAACCCATAACCACTGTTGTCTACTATGTATTTTCTGCGGAAAATGGATCCTATGTTGAGATTGGTTTAAATGCCTTAATAAGTTCTCAGGCAGAGTGAATTTCTGGTGTGCTTTACAGGAAGCATGGTAGCACAGTACTATAAGGAGTAAAACTCCATGCTATAGTAGGATGACTCTACCATGAGGTTCCCAAGTAGGGGTAATGCCTCGGCTTTGCAAGCCAAGTCATAACGGCGTAGCACCGCAAATAGGCAGGTAGCCTAATGCTATTTAATAAAATTATAGAGTTGTAGACAGCACTACAAAGGGGAGGATGACCCCATATTATAGTGGCACAACACCACGATGAGATACCCAGGTTGGGGTAAAGCCTCGACCTTGCAAGCCAAGTCGTTGCGGCGTAACACCGCAAGGAAGCCTTAGGCCTCATGCTGGATAGAATGGCACTACAAAGAGGCTGTGACCTCATGCTGCAGTAATGTGACACTACGATGAGGTTCCCAGATAGGGGTAATGCCTCGGCTTTAGGCCATGTCATAGCGGTGTAGCACCGCAAGGAAGCGCAAGGCTTCATGCCATGTCTCTTTAATGAAGAACTTACCTATAGTGTATGGAAAGAGATATCAGGCCGTCTCTTGAGGGTAAACTTATAGACGCCCAAAATTATACACTGAAACCAGGCTGGCACAAGGCCTTTAATGTGCAGCCAGAAGCACATGTAACTACACTTTGTGAGTGTGAAAAATTACAATTGTGGTGCAGAATTCAAGGCTTAGTCCATTCTTGTATCACACTATTATTTAACCCATACAAGAAGATTCAAGTCGTCAGCGACATCTATCATAATACAAAATAGACAGTTACTGTGGGGAACGCTGCACATTAGACACATATATATGATGAGATATGTGGGGGATTGTTGATGCGCTTGCTCCTTGATATGAAAAGAGCTTGCTCTCAACATGCTTTGTAAAGTTTAGTCCTACATTGGAAAAGCACCATGAGTTATCTCAACATATATATGAGTATGTGTTGTCGGGATATATGCACATGTGGTGGTAACCCTAAGGAGGGAACCATGTGGGTGATTTTACTAAGGGGTAAGGATAAGGCTCCAAGAAAAATATTCATGCTTTTTGCTCTTGGGAAATTAATTTCCATTGGGGCTAAGCCCCGTAGGGGCTTAGCGACTCGGACTCGGACTCAGACTCGGAATTGGACTCGGGCTCATGGGCTCATGAGGAATAATATGGCATTTTGTTGGCATACTTTGCACTTAGCACGTCAGCATCGTCAGTATCGTCACTAGGCGCATAGTGAGCTTAAGTTGCACTCGTTGTACGAGCCACTTGTGCGGCCACGTTGTGCGCCCACGTTGCGCAGCCCAGTTGTGCACCCAGGTTGTGCAGGGTGCACGGGTACGCTGGGTTGCATAGGGTACGCGCATGCACGGGGTGCACGAGGTGCTCGAGGGTGCCAGGTACGCAAGTTATGCCAGTTCACAAGTTACGCCAGGTGCGCAAGGTGCACCAGTTGCACAGGTTGCGCCAGTTCGCAGGTTGCGCCAGATGCACAAGTTGTGCCAGTGTGCAAGTTGTGCCAGTTGTGCCGCAGCGTGTGCAGTACGCACAATATAGATGTAGGCACACGTGCAACTCGTTCATTGGCACAATGCACACAGGTGGTGGCTGTCCTCATTCAAATTGATCCGCAATATACGGTAACTGATCCTGAAATAGTGGATCTGACATTATTTTATGACGCACATTGCGGATCTGAGCGGTTATAGAAGTAGCTATATATTCAGGGCCACACTTCTCTCTCGAGACACAGAGAATTATCATTCTAAAAATTACAAAAAGAGAGATGAGAGAGTTCCTCGAGCAAATGGAGTTCCAGCACCTTCGACAGCAACTCATGTATTCTTTTTCAGTCCTTGTCGTCCCGAGCAGTCCGTCTTAGACCATATTTCGAGAGCATTCCAGAGTTCACCCGAACTTGCTGGTTCTTGGAAGCTGGCCGTGTGGACGGATCTAGCTTTGAGCATTGGTATTTTTTGACAACCTAGCAGGACACCACCTTTCCATCAATCGCCTGTCACCTTTATTGCTGCCTTTAGCATTTCGATTAGTACCTTCTTTTTAGAAGCACTGCTAGCGTTTGCTACGTTTACGAAATCTTCTTAGATTTTCATATTCCAGAATTCTTCTAGGATCTCTGATTGTGCACCTTCCCAGAAGTGTTGTATTGGAACGTTGTTCTTACAACTGTTTTATTTGGTTTTCTATTAAAAATATTGTGCCCCGGTTCTAACACATCTACTCATAGGATTCAGCTTAGGTGTACAATTCTCTAGGGTTAGGTAATACGCCACATATTCTCATATGCACATAGGCCCATTTTCATTTATAGGAAAATGGCACAGCTAGTCCCTATTTGTACTGCCCGCTCCTATCTATGTGGTATATGCACCACTGGAACAGAACAACCATATTTGTTAACACTTGCTCATAGGGACTAGTATTGTTCAATTAGTAATGGCATTTCTTCGTAACTATTTTTGTTACTGCACCTTGAACATACATCACACCTTAGTTCACATAGCATGAATGTCATTGGCCACATAAACTGAATCCCTACTTGTTTTGCACATTCCTACTAATTTTGCCTGATAACATGAACCAATTTAACTCATACTAGGATATGTGAGCACTACCATGGTTACTACCTAGGCTCTGCTACAACATTCAATTTGATTTCTCCCTAGTACACCCAATTTTGTATGCCCTATCATATCTCCATTTATATTACTCATGTATACCCCAAGTTATAAAACACATACACTATTTTTTCGGCCCAAAGAGTGCAACTACTATAGATTAATACCCTGCCTACTTCCTGAACACAACTGAACTATTACACACATATCTGTTAACCCTTACTACTGCCATGTTCTTCTTCCTCTCTACCATTGTATTGATCTAAGCAAAACCCCTAACTCTATTACTCCCTGTAGAGTTCTATTGCAACATGTACCCCTATCATACACCCAACACACGTGTATATTGTTTGGCACTTGCACATTGGCCTATTCATTTAGTCATACAGGTATACATGCAACCCCCAATTCTTCCTTATCGTTAGCAGAGTATTGCCTTCACAGGCGCACACCCTTACCTACTTGCTGCATGTTCCTTACCTGCAGGCACATACTACCTACAGGAACTTACAACCTACAGCTTTTCTCTATGTAGGTTTGGTCAAGATATCCTTCATTGGTATCCTATGTATCCATTACAAGCCCCTACTACCCTCTAATACAATTTCATGTACAGGTACACATCTACTGCTGAACTTGCACAATTCCTTCTATCAAAACCTGGTACACCATAATCCTATCTCTGACACCTAACCTGTACTCAAATATCTTATTTTCATGGATGCACACCTATACACCCAAGATATCCAGACTGATACTCCATGCTCATGGAGTATACACACACAAAATGATAGGTTTTTTCTAACCGATACATACTAGCATAATAGGGCATCCTCCATCTTACCTATCGGATACCCACGAATCATGTTTCCCCTAACTCTCTATAGATAATGCCTATTACACCCATCAATGTATTCCCTACCTATTGCAACCATTCGCCTACACGACAGATATACTTTTACCGGTAGTTTCTCATAGGTATGTATGAATTTTCCTACTGCTTTCATAACCCCGAGTGCACCTAGGCGCCTACTAAAATTAGTATATCCCATCTAACAGACAGATCTCTTATGCCCTCATATTCATATAGTTCTGACAGAAATTAGCTTGTAGGCTATACCAACTATAGTAATGTTAAGAGCTCCTAAGAAATATATCGAGTACTTGGTATCTACAATCTTATATCAAAACTATAAGAGGAGGTTAGGCTGTTACCTATTGTTGGCGTCCCAGATGTGTCGATACAGGAGTTGCTTAAGCCAGGACTCTTGTTACTCCTTACAAATAACTCCCCAAGTACCTAGGTCGGCTTCCAGTTGAGAGGGAGCCGGGACAAGATTAGGGTTTGGGGAGAAGAGTGTTTGATGGACAGGAATTTGATTGATCCCTTCTATTTATATAGAGACTATGTATATGGTGAAATTGAATTTCGATTGTGAGTTGGATTTGAATCCTGCTCCTCGAAAGATTTGAATTGATAGCCGCTTAGGATTTGAATTGGTCGAATTTCAATCCTCCTTCCTTATTTGGTTTTTGCATAACCCTCATTCTCTTATTATTACCATTATACAACTATAACTTAATTTATTTATAAATTAAATAATTATTTATATATATAAATAAAAAAGAAAATTTTTGTCCAAGGGCTCACAAGACTCGATTTATCTCAGACTATTTTTCATAGATGTTTGGTAGTAGATTTGTCTCCACCCGACTATATTATATTTTGACTCTTTTATTTCTTTATCTAGACTATTGCCTTTACATGTGTTATATGGATGAGATATAGATTATCTGTGACTGCCTGTGGTTTAGTTAATTACAACTTATGTGTGCGTACGAGGATTACATATATTGGAGTATTTTTCGTATGAATTAAGATGGCTTGTTTCGTATGTGTAGTCCTGCGTATATTGGGAGTGGAGCGTTACATGCCAATCAAAATTATCATCATCAGTATCTTTACTTGAGTTTCTCTTCACATGAGCTTTGAAGGCGATAGATTTCTCTTTTGGTGTAGCTTATTCAATGACTTGTAGGTCTAGTTCATGAGTCATCAGCTTGTCCATAAGTATTTTCGATGACATAGTGGTGAGATTGTTTCCTTCTATAACCGTTGTAGCTTTTGGGTTCCAGTATTTGGTCTGTCCCGTGAGCACTTTGCAAAAAATATCATGATTTGAGCAATCATTGCCAAGGGAAAATAAAGGATATGTTATATCAAGAAAACGAGTAAACATTTGAGTGATTGATTCATTTAGATTCATATTGAAAGCCTCATATTCTTGTGTCAGTCTACTTATTTTGGATTCTTTTACTTGTGAAGTACCTTCACGCGTTACCTCAAGAAGTTTTCAAATATCGTGTGATGTGACATATGTATATACTTTGTTGAACTCAATCTTGTCAATGACATAGAATAGTGTATTGATTGCTCTTACGTCAAAGCTAGCTTGTGTATTTTATTGATCTTTGTATCTATCATGGGGCTTGTCTATAATATTCCCATCACCATATACCATAGATCAAAGTCAATTGATTTTTAGAAGAAACTCATTCGTGTTTTTCAGTATGTGTAGTTTGTTCTATCAAATAGAGGGGGTCTATTTGTGGACTATCCTTCACTGATAAATATTGATTTCTTGGCTTACATATATATATGTATACTCTAGAATGTTATATATGAATATAACCCGCTTTGATATCAATTATAGGAAAAATTGGTATGACCAGCTTTGATACCAATTGTAGGACCATTGAGAACCTCTAGAGTGTGGTGAATAGAGTACGTATGTGCAAAGGAATAAAAAAACACTGGTAAAACTTATAACGCAGTAATAATCTACTATAAAGTAGGTAATATTTAAATACATGCGTAACCTAAGGAGATCAGAAAGAGCAAACCAAATACCTAAGTTTATATTGGTTTTCTTTTGAGAGGAATAGTCCAGTCTCGAGTACTCAACTCGATATTGAATCCACTATCTCGTAAAACATAAGCTTTAAATTTGAAGCGCTTGCGGCTTCTTACAACATGTGCTTTTTATCCGAATAGCACTATTTCAACTTGCAAGCCTTTACTCCGAAGGACTTACCAGCTTCAGGAACATTATGAAAATAGAAAAGTTTTCAAGCCTTTTGTAGAACTTGATCAAACTTCTAGATTAAACTAAAATTAGCACCGACTTGGCTAGGAGTTGTAATGCTTTGATTGTAAGTGAAAAAGCTCTTTGAGAACACTTAAATGAATAGAGATAAGATGAGATGATTGAGTGAGTTGAATACAGAAATCCTCTCTATTTATAATGTTCTCTAGTAAAGAACATGGAAAGTGTTTGGTAGTCTAATGTTCAAAATATCGAACATTAGGAGCCTGTTCTTCAGGGTGACCATTTCCCTTGGGAATTAGGTCAGGGGGACCGAGTTTGGTCCGATTTCGGGAAGAACTCGGTCCTAGTTCGGTTGCTTTCTATCTAGATAGGGTTATAAAAATTAGGCTTTTGGTTTTTGGGCTATTTGAGTTGAGGAATGGATTTGAATATGTGGACTAATCAAGGAATATATTGGATAGGATATTTTGTAAGTGGACTTTGTAGCTGAGTCATGTGCTAATCTCGTTCAACCATACATTTTTTCATACATAATAATAGAGAAAATATGTCTTGATCAACGACGCAATTATCTTTGGCAAATACTTTGATTGAGTATAGCAGCATGATGGTAGTCGTTCAATAATAGTACGATACATGTATATTTTTTGTGTATATTGAACCAAAGTTTAAGTTAGTTATCAAAATCAGGTGTGACCAGACCAATGGCCAATAGACCGATTCCGTAAGACTTTTTCCTTACGGTCCAAAATTTGAATAATCTCCTCCGAGTAGAAAAAGTTTGCATGTACCTCTAACTGATAGAAACTAACCAGGTGACTTGCATTATGCACATACTTTCGTAGTTACGAAACATGAAATATTTCATGCACTTCATCTATTGCAGTGAAGCGTAATCCGATAAGCTACGGTCGCCATTGTCTCGAAGATTTTAAAAGGGACTACAAATCTTCTGCTCAATTTTCCTTTTACTCTGAACCGCATTATGCCCCGCATCGATGTCACTTTCAAGAATGTGTGGTCCCCGACCATAGTAGACACCGAATCATATCTGTATAACTCTTCTGCCGACTCTGCGTGATGCGAAGTTAGTCTCAAATCATGTGGACCATCTCGACGGCCTGCTCCACCAGTTCTGGTCCAAGTACATGTAGGTCACCAACTTTATCCTAGCATAGTGGTGATCGGTACTTCCTCCCATAGCGCACCTCGTACGGTGCCATCTGAATAGTCGACTGATAACTATTATTATATGCAAATCTTGCTAACGGCAAGTATGCGACCCACTTGGTCTTCAGACCTACACAATCACAACATGACTTCTAGCATTTGAATTACTACATATGTTTCAGTTTAGGGATGGTATACGGTACTAAAGTTTTGCTTTCTTGCCATTGCATCTTGCAGGCTCGTCCAAAAATACTTTAGGAATCGTCCGTCTCTATCCAGTACCCCATGAAGTTAAACAATATCATCAATGTAGATCTGTGCTAACTGATCGATGCTCCGTCCTACTTTAATTGAGACAAAATGATCAGACTTGATCAATCTATCAACAAAGAACCAAATCGTATCATTCTGCCATGGCATATTTGAAAACCCGATGATAAAATCTATTACCATGTTATCCTACTTTCATTCTGGTGCTTATACATAAGTCCTTGTAAATCTTGGTGCTCCTTGTTGGCACATTTAGCCATAGTCAAACCGATTTCGATAAGTGTCTTAAAACTTCGATCTCGATATGAAAAGAAACGAAGAATGCAGATTGCGTCGTCTTTGAGATTTTTATATTTATTCTATATTTTTCAATTTTATTGAGTCTAGATTATTTGTGAATCGGGATCACTGGCAATTAGAAGTCTATCCTAAACCAAACCCATCTTGATTCATTCCAAAACCAAACCAAACTAATTCTTGATTCATTCCTCAACCAAACTAAACCAATTCCTGATTTGATCATAAACTAAACCAGATCCAAAAACCAAAACTGTTCTAGAATTAGGCTAACCGAACTCGGCCAGAGTTCTGCCTGAACTCGGACCGAACTCGGTCAGCAGAATTCACTCCTGGTCCGAAGCTTTACCTATTCGTGTGGATCTCCAACCTTTGAATTTTTGAACGTTATGGTACAGAGTTCTGTCCGAACTCTGTCCTAGAAAAACCTATAAATAGAGAAGAAAATTTAATTTCTAAGCACAGATTCAATCTTCATCTTCTCTATCTATTCCTAAACTTTCTATTCCATTCCCAAAGCTTTAATCTTCAAATCTCCAAGTCAACTCTATTCTTCTAAGTGCCGTTGGTTTCTGAGTAGGAGTTTCGAGTTGTACAAGATTGGCGTATAAAAGCTTTCTTCAGAAAGGTGTTGAAGTTTGTTCGTGGGCTTCGGATAAAAGCACGACGGTGGTGAAGTTGGCATGTACTTCGGAGCAAAACATGTGGTGTAAACTCTATTTCAAATAGTGGATTCAAATATCGGGTTAAGTACTCGAGACTGGACTAGTCCTCACAGAGAAAAACGAGTATAAACCTGTTGTCTTTGCGTATTGTTTTCTCGCCCTGATTTTACTGACTTACTTGCAATTATTTTATATATATATTGCTTCACCTACATAGAGTTAAATTTTTAATTGCTAAATATTCTCCGTTGTACTCTATTCACCCATGTTTGACATTGATTGTAAAAGTACAGAACAATTATATAGGAGGACTGAACATAGACTCACAATACAAACTCGCTTGTACAAAGAAAGCCTAGGGATGAAAACCTAGGTACAGCAATCTAAGTACAATTTTTATTTTTGATTATGGGGGTGACGGTAGAGGCTCGGGAAAGCAACGGCAGCTCTGCCTTACTCCTTGGACGATCGGACGTAGCCTTGGCTCTGGTGAAAAAAATCTCTCAAGATGCCCGGGAAGAATCCTCTGTACGTGACTTTTTCTCTCTGTGTATCCAGGTAATCCTCTCTCTCCGGTCTCTCCAGTCTTTAGGGGTTTGCAATGGAATGGCACCTTGCTATTTATAGAAGTGGGGGTGTGATCATTAGGGTTTACAATGATTCCCCCTTTGGAAAGTCGGCGGCCAATCATCTGGGCCATTAATTTTGATTACAACGAATCTGGGAAATTAATGTGGATTGTACCAAATCTTATGGGCAATTAATGTTGATTGCTATGAATTTTGATAGGCTCGGATCTCCTGCCACGTGTTCAATTTGTCTGATCTGATTTGATTTGGGGGTAATTATGATAATTATAACAAATCTGAGTTTGTTATGATTTACTAGCAGCCATAATTCCGAGGAGGATAAGAATGCCATGTGTCTCAACTGTTGCGAGGATCGCTATGTGTCTAAACTATCGTGAGTGGGATGTACTGACAGAGCCGTATGAGTGCGGTTTCTAAGTGAACTGCATACAGATGGCCCCTACGATCCTAGCCGCATGAAGGTATCAGCCGTATGAGGCTAGCAACCGCATAAAGAAGACAGCCGCATGGAGAAGGTAGTCGCATGAAGAAGACGGTCGCATGACGAGGGCAGCTGCATAAAGGTGGCAGTCGCATGACGGATACAGCCGTATGAAGAGGACAGCCGCATGAAGGATGCAACCGTATGAAGAGGAAAGCCGCATGAAGGATGCAGCCGCATGAAGGATGCAGCCGCATGAAGGATGCAGCCGCATAAAGAGGACAGCCGTATGAGGGATGCAGCCGCATGAAGGATGTAGCCGCATAGGGGTGCTTGGGACTTGACGGATCCTGTCAGTTATAGAAGATTTTTTTCTTTTCCAAGGGGCACGCCATCATTATTTCAGCTTTATGGCAGAACTGTCATTCATTGCGTCAGAGCTGTTATTCATTGTGTCAGAGCTGTCATCAGAGCAATTAATTGGGGACTGCTTTATGGCCAGCTATAGAAGCGGACAGCGTATGGCCACGTGTCTTTACCTGAGCCGCATGGAACTGTTAGAGAGTTTCGAGCCGCATAAAGTTCTGAAGGGTTCCTGTGCCGCATAAGGCTCCTTCTGTTTTGAGCCGCATGGGCTTCTCTTGTCTTTTTAAATGCTTCTACAAGACCCCCTTCAAAGTTTTCAATTTGCAAAATTGAAATACTTTGAATAAGAAGCATGGCTATGTATAAGCTCTTCTAGCCGCAGAGGATATTCTGACCGCATGGCCTTTCTAGCCGCATAGACATACTAGCCACATGAACTGCTCTGGCCGCATGGATCGCTTTTGGCCGCATACTGTTCTCTCTGACACGTAGACGACATTAATTGCTCTTGCTTCGTTATGATTTGGTACCGTCTTTAGGGGGAATCCCAAAAGTCGGTTCATTAAATACTTGGATTTCGTGCTTTGATGAATCTCCTTTATGAGAGGGGACGAAATTCTAGGAGTCGGTTTTGCCTGCAGCATGAGACTCGGAGCGTTCATCAATCCACGTGTCTCCCCCCTAGGCCTCCTATAAATAAGAGTAGTTAGAGAGAGAAACTCTTTACTCTCCTTCCCAATTTAAGCACTTCTTGCCCTAACTATCATCCTCTTCTTCTTCTTTCTTCGATCAACAATGGCTCCTAAGTCTTCCAAGGCTGCTTCTGCTGCGGCAAAGGGCAAGAAAGATGCTTTTTTCGTCGGCCAAGGTGCCTGAAGTGCACTCCGACGTCCACTCCACCATTGCTGGTAAAGATGAACTCGGAACTAGGGCTATGTCGCATATTTATGCGCGGGCCTTCTTCGTCTTCGCCAACTATACTGCATGTGCCTCCCGAACCGCATGGGGGTATACCCTATGTCTGTGCCACATGAGGGTGGCATAAGCACTTCATGAACTGAACCGCATAATGACTTTCAGAATCGAACCGCATGAAGCCTTCTCAAACAAGACCGCATAAGCCTCATTTTAGACTGTGCCGCATAAGGCTGAGCTGAACTGAGCCGTATAAGCTCGTCTGCTAAGCCGAACTGCATAAGGCTGCGCTAAACTGAACCACATAAGCCCCTCTGACTTGGGCCGCATAAGGCTGCACTAAACCGAACCGCATAAGCTCCTCTGACTTGGGCCGCATAAGGCTGCACTAAACCGAACCGCTTAAGCTCCTCTGACTTAGGCTGCATAATGCTCCGCTAATCAGGACCGCATAAGCCTACACTAATTAGTGCCGCATAAGCTTATGCTAAAACAAAGCCGCATGAGCGCAGAGCCGCATAAGCTCGTGTTTGAACAAAGTCGCATGAGCTTATATGGACTGGACCTCAAAAGCCTAAAATCACTAAGTGGTTTTGTTTAACCATCTTGTAATCTGTCTCTTTCTTTTCTTCTTCAGTGAATATGCCAGTTAATGCAGCAGAAGAGCCTCTGGTCGGTCGCGCACAATCGGCTTTGGGCTATCGATATTGTAGGAGTGTAAAAAATGTGTGCTTCATAGACTAAGTCAAAGAGATAGAGTATTCCACTCAAAATGATCTATTTTACGCCAAGGGCAGACTAATCATTTTACGCCAGGGTCAAGCCAGTGGTTTTACGCCAGAGATAAGCTAACCACTTTACGCTGGACAAAGCTGTCAAGCCATGCATTTAATGCAAAGTCTGACATGAGGATTTACTGATAGCGTACAACAAAGAATTCGAAGGGATTTGTTTTACATAGAGACCAATGTTGTCGTTTAGTATGTGGATTGAGCTATTTTACGCTCACAATATGACTTCTTTTACGCATGGAGACTATATGAGTTTTTACGCTCAAAAGTTGACGTGTGCATAAAGTTTATTTGGGCTACATTTTACGCTCAAGGCTATTTTTAGCCACTTTACGCGGGAAGTCCATGTTAAGGCTATTTTACGCCTAGTCTACTACTTTACGCTCAGAGTATATTTGGGTTGTTGTTTATGCCCTATCCTTCCTGACTACTTTGGAACGTGGTTTGCTTACATGGCTTTATACCACACACCTCGAAGAACGTGTGTACGTGCATCCTATTTTTATTGAAATAATAGGACACGTGTCAACATATGCAGAGGATGACTCTAGTCATGGGTGGCAGTTTTTAGCATAAAGACAGAACTTTTGCTGAGTTTTACGCACAGAAGGCTAAGTCTATCAATAGACTGAGTTTTTCTCATATAAACACACAGACAGAGAGAGAGATAAGAAGAGAATACATAGAGATCAGAACCCAGAGATTTTGATTCTCCAGAGCATTCTTCTTCAACTTTTTCTTCCACAACAGAGTGAAGCAAAGCAGGAAAGCATTCGGCCTCGCCATCAGTGTCCAAGTGCGTCGATACCTTTCTGGTGACTTAGTTCTTCCGGTTGTTCATCATCTAGCAGTGATCTTCATCATCATCGTATGGTCCAAGGAACAAAGTGATCGACTTCAGATCAGACTTCCATAGCAATACTTTCCAGAACAATTGGTACTATTTATACTTTTTCTCGTTTTATTTTCAAAAGCCAATTTCAGGCCTTTTGTTAAGTGAAACAAAATGGCGACTCTGCTGGGGAGGACCTTCTTCTCTGATGAGGAGGAAATTGCTCAATATGATGATGTGTCGATCGGATCGATGAAGAAGACTCTGGTCGTTCAATTCGACCAGACTGCTTATGAAGAAATACTCCGAACTAGGGGTGGTTCTCGCTGCTCCAATGTTCAAAAGTCTCGCAAAGCACGAAAAGTTTGGGTTCCTAAATCCAAAGTAGCTTCTGATCTCTCTGTTGCTTCTGATGACAAGGGAATTCTTCCCACTCCTGTCATAGGGGCTCCCGTTCGTAACGAGGCAGTCCTTACTACAGCGTTGCACTCTAAGTGTGACAATTCATCTCCCGTCTGTGACGGTGAAGATAATCAGGTTTCACGCCCACTGCGTAAGAACCATGTTTTACGCCCAGTACGTAAAAATGATGTTTTATGCCCAGTGGGTAAAAACCAAATTTTACGCTCAGTACATAAGAACGAGTCTCCCATTTGTAATAAGGCAGACTCTAATGTTTGTGCTTCTGAGTGTAAGAATAAGTCTCCCATCTATGACGTGGTAGACATACAAAAATTACGCTCTTCGCCTAAAGGAAAATCTCTCGTCTATGACGTGGCAGATACTCATGTTTAGCGCTCTATGCGTAAAGATAAATCTCCTGTCTATGACAGTGTAGATAAAATTCACAAAGATGTTTCTGTATCTAAAGTGAATGTACCTGCACGTATGAAGCATAAAAACATAATTGGTAAAACTTCTGTTTTCAACCAACAACCTTCTGTACGCAAGGTACCAAACTTATAAATTACACGCAATGAAGATGGAGTCCTTTGTGCTCAAAAATCTCATGATTTATGCACGCAACTCCAAGCACGTAAAAATATGCAGTTTGGTTCTGCGAATGCAGCCAGTAATCTTCTTTATACACAAGGGACTAAACGTTTTGCTACCCCAAATGTAATAAAGAAGACTACTCCTTCTGATTTACGTGAATTGCTAATGCAAAAGCGTAAAAATAGACAATCTTTCGTGACACTCCCCCAAGAAAATCATCACTGTGAGTGTCACCAGATTATAATTAAATGTTGTTGTTCGGCCTCCAAACGGTCAGTTTTTGATCGGTTAAGTTTTAATGCGTCCCAACAACAAGCTGATGAGTTGTCATATGCATCAGTCAACATGGCATCTCACACCAACAGAGGACGACGTCCTAGACGGAACACGTCCCAAAGTCCAGGTCAACAACAATTCAACAGACTTCTTGATTCCTTTGAAGGAGTATATCAGAATACTCGACCAAGAAGACAAAGACAATTGCAGACTTCTGATTCAGAAGCTGGGGGTACTCAATCTCTTGTGTCCGAAACTGATAGTGTCGATTCATACTTCTATACTAATCTCTCTGTATCTTAAAAAGAGGTTGAATCCTACGCTATTGGAGATGAACCAGAGACGTCATCTGCTAATACAGAACAACGTCTCACTGCCGTTGAGCAATCATTGAAAGACATGCTTAACATGATGTAAAGCATGCACCAGATAATAACGGCTCAGCAAACTGCTCAACCGGCAATAGTAACACAGGTACAGGTAGCAACAAAAACTCAAGATAGCCAAGGGGTTGATATACCTTTGAATATCCAAGAGCCTGCTGCTAACCAAAATTTTGCATCTCCAGATCCCATCATTCCAGAAGATGTACCATCTCCTGTGGGGGTTACGGTACAACCAACAACTATTCAATCAAATATGCTTCCGCAAACCAGTGAAGCCATTCAAGCAGTGCGTGAGCTCAAAGCACAGTTTGAAGTTTTGAAACAAAAAGATCAACTCCAGAGATTAGGGATTAAGCAACCTTATCCTCCTCATTGGAATGATGTACCCTTTCCACCAAAATTTAAGCCACAATCAATGGTATTATTTGTTGGAAAGGCTTCTCCTAGTCAGTATATAAATTACTTTGATATTATGACTGTATATTTGCAGAAAAATGATGCTCTTCTCACTCGAGTATTCATTGGATGCTTGACGGGTTTAGCTTACGACTGGTATCGTAGTTTGCCCGACAATTGCATTTCGTCTTTTGACGAATTTAAGGCAATGTTTCTCTCCCGCTTCTATGAAGGAGGTATAGACATGATCATGTCCTCCTTAATAGAAATCAAGCAAAAGGAGAAAGAAGATACTCGGACGTTCATTGAACGTTTTCGACAGGCGACTCTAAAGATGCCTCCTGGTATGCCAGATTCAGCGTTAATTGATACATGCAAGATGAATCTGCGACCATCCATTGCTGTCTTCACGGGTTCCTAATTCACAGATTGGGCTTCATTTATCATAGCAGCAGTTTCTGCCGAGACCAATGGTAGGTTGGCTCCTGAACATGGGATGATTTTTGCCTCAGAGGATAAAGGAAAGAAAGGTAATCCTGGTAATAATTCTGGCAATCGTAATACAAAAGAAAAAGACACTCTTATGGTTAATCTTTCCAAAAGCAAAATGACGTCGAATAATCAGGAATCTTCTAAGCCAAAAAAAGAATATTCTTTTGACGAGAGTGATATCCCAGGAATATTTTAATGTCTGGTGAAGAGTGGCAAACTCCAGATCCCGGAGCCAAAGAGGCCTAATAAGGTGAATCTGACTGACAATCCTAAATATTTTATCTATCACAGATACATAAATCATCCCACCAGGGCTTGTTATGTCCTAAAGAAGAAAATCCAAGAATTTATTAATGCTAATGCCATCTCTCTAACTAATGATGAGCACACGGTCACAACCAATATGGTTTCTCTTCAATTAGGAGATTTTCCTTCTTAATAAGTACCAGATGGAATTGTCCCAATTCCGAAGGCGACGATGAAGATTGTGAATATCCCGCCTGCCAGGGAGGAAAATGAAGGATTATTTCCTCTTATATTAAATAATGGTGAAATTATGTGGGTACATCCTGACTTAGTACCTAAAATGGAAGATGAAGGTAAAACTTCAAAATCCAAGAAAGGTAAGATAGTCAAAACCTGCAACATGATTTTTCATGTTATTCCAGATCCTGATGATTTGGATCATTTTTGGGATGGCATTCCATTAGAAGATAGATTGAGAGGATTGAACATATGTCCTCCAAGTCTGGCTCCTCCTACCAAGCTCAAGCCTACTCATCAGCAGTGTCTAGCCATGAATAGTCTTCCCTTATACAGGGCACAACAAGTCTTCGCTGCTTATGAAAAAGCCCCTATAGAGATTTTTCTTCATATCCCAAATCCTTCTCCTCCCGTAGCTACAGAGAATTCTATTCCTCATTCTCCTGTAGTTACAGAGATCTCTTCTTCTTCCTCTGTTGAACCACCTGTTAGAAGTCCGCTGCCTACTCACTTGTACAGTCAACAATCTGTCCTTCTTATGAAGAAGATGGGTTATGATTTTCAAAAGGCAGAAGGTTTGAATTATGATAAAGGAATACGACTTCCTTTACAAATTCAAAATAAAAAATCCTGTTGGATTGGGTTTTGAGGTCCTTCATAACAATCCTCGTAAGAAGAAGGCTAAGGGAAGGAAGACTAAATCCTGCAATATGGTACTTCCTTCTTCTGAGTCTGAAGAAGAAATCTTTGCTGGTACAAGATCTGGAAAAGAGTACCACAAAGATTATGAGGGATCCTCCAAAGAAGCAGAGAATGTTGAAACACCATCAACTCAACCGTCTCTTGTTCCTGCTGTGGTTGAAAAGGGGAAACAGAAAGCAGTACATTTTGACGTCCCATTGAAGTCTGCTTCCAGTCAGGGGGTGGTGATGAAACCCTATAAATTTGATATTTTAGCCCAGTTAGCTAATACTCCGGCTAGATTATCTATCTTCTAGTTGCTTCGCCTTTCTAAAGAAAGTTGCGAAACATTGAGTGAAGCTTTGCTGCAAGCTGATTCCTGCTTATGTCAACTCAAGACTCCTGATAATATACCAGTGTCATGCCCATAATGTCATAGTGTGATGGAAGCAATTCCCAACATCACCTTTACACAAGAAGATATGCTGTTGAAGCATAACAAGCATGACAGGCCTTTGTGCTATACTGGGTATATTGAATCTATTGAAGTTGACAGAATTTACATTGATCCTGGGTCTTCCATTAGCATAATTCTTCAAAGTATGCTAAGACCATTGAGGATTCCTACTAGTGACTTTACTTACACTAGTACCATAATAGTTGGTTTCAACTCTGGAAAGAGTAAACCACTTGGGAAGATTCGTCTGAAGATTCAAATTGGTGATCTTAGAACTATAGCAACATTCTATGTTATTAATTCAGACGTATTCTACAACATCCTTCTTGGAAGACCGTGGTTACATGAGCATAACATCGTGCCTTCAACTCTCCACCAATGCTTCAAGTACGTAGATTCCTAAGGGGTTATGAAGACTGAGTTTGCTGATATCAATCCTTTCAAGGGTGTCCAAGCCTATTTTTCTGATTCAATGCTCTACAAACGAGAGCATGTGAAAGAGATATCAGACATAGCTGAAGATCGATCATCTGTCGAAGATTAGTCTATTAATGAAGATCCGCCAGAAGAGCAACCTTTGAAGATCAAAGTCAAAGGGCGAATCCAACCCCAACCTGTCAACAATCAACCTCTGATGATCAAGGTCAAAGGGAGAACTCAAGCTTCATCTGTGGAATCAGTGAATATTCCTACTAAAAGCCAAGTTCAACCTCTTAGGATCAAGGTCAAAGGGCATACTTCTCGTACGAATGATCCAGAACCACCATTGATTGTCAATCTTGGCAAATCTACGCAAAAGACGGATGACGGTCCATTAGTGATTAATCCGAAGCGTAGCAGTCAAATTATAAATGATGTAAATATTGATCATTCTGTACTTTCCAATATCAATGAAGATTTCCTTTTTGAGTATATGGTTGTCAAATATGTTGAAAGAATGACTTTATCTTCTGATGATCAAAATCATCAGTATAAAGACGACATAGACACAGAGAAAACCTTATACAATGATCATAAGGAAAATTCCTTTCCTCCTTATGACGATGTTGGACCTTATGTTGAAAGGTTCCTGACATCTTCTTCCTATCTTCTTTCTGTAGTTGCTTCATCACAAGCTTGTGCAACCTATAGACGTCATGAAGAATCTTATTTTGTGATTCCGTCTGATAAGAAAAACAAGCACCAAATTGTGTTTGGCACGGCTAGAAATATCCATGTTGCTCAGACAGATGATTTGAGAGATATAGATAAAGGAAGAATCCGAATTGACAGATATAGTCAACAATCTCTCAAGATTATCCAGAATATGGGATATGATTTGAAGACTATACAAGGTCTCAATCAAGGCAATGGTAGACGATTACCAATAAGTGGTGATTCGTTTTATCAGAAAACTCGTCATGCCTTGGGATATGATCCATCCCACATGTTTAATGACGATATTCAAGAAGAATTCTCTTCTAGCTCTTCACAATCATCAGATTCGAAAGAAATCCAATTCATTGAGTCTGATACATCTCACTCCTCATATGTTATAGGAGATTATTATGATGAATCTGAGCAAATATTTTTAGTAAACATGGCTCAAACTGATGGTGAATCTGAACCATTTGAGAATGATCCTTGGGCTCAACAGATGGACACTTAATGGGAACTTCGTTTTGAACAGCGACAACCACCTACAGAGGATGAGGTTGTCCAGATTGATGTTCGAGATGGTACTATACCCAAACCAATATTCATCAGAAGAAATCATTCTAGAGATAAAAAGGAAGGGTTGATAAAACTGATCAAAGAATATATTAATATTTTTGCATGGAGTTATGAGGATATGCCAGGTCTAGATCCCAAAGTTGCTACTCATAAACTCAATATTCTTCCTAATGCCAAGCCTGTAAAACAACAGCAACGACATTTTCGACCAGATATGATGGATGCAATTGAGGCAAAAGTCAAAAAGCTGAGAACATGTGGCTTCGTTCGTGAAGAACAACATCCGGACTGGGTTGCTAACATTGTTCCTGTTATGAAAAAGAATGAAAAAGTCCCAATTTGCATAGATTTTCGAGATCTTAATGCAGCTTGTCCAAAGGATGAATTTCCACTTCCGATTACCGATGTCGTGATAGACAATACATGCAGTTTTGAACGCCTGTCTTTCATGGATGGATTCTCAGGATACAATCAAATTAAGATGCATCCAGAAGATGAGAAGCATACTGCTTTTCGTACACCTCTTGGCGTTTACTGCTATACGGTTATGCCGTTTGGTCTTAAAAACGTCGGTGCCACGTATCAACGGGCTATGAGCAACATCTTTCAAGAACATCTACGGAAGACAGTAGAATGTTATGTAGATGACATTGCTGTTAAGAGAGGATCAAAAGATGATCACATTCAAGACTTGAAGACAATATTTGAACTGATGTGCCAACATTAATTAAAAATGAACCCTACTAACTCTTTCTTAGGGGTTTCCAGTGGCAAGTTTTTAGGATTTATCATTACTTCTCAGGGTATCCATGTTGATCCTGATAAGGTTAAAGCAATTCTTAAAATGCGTCCTCCTCGTAATTTAAAAGAACTCCGTGGCTTTCAGGGTCACATTGCTTATATTAGGAGATTTATATCTAATCTCTCTGGAAGATGTCAACCTTTCTTCCGTCTATTAAAGAAGGGTGTATTATTTGTTTGGGATGAAGCGTGTCAGAAAGCCTTCAATCACATCAAGCAATACCTTATAAATCTACCTGTTCTGGTACCTACAGTGGTAGGAAGACCATTTTTGCTATATGTTCGAGCCTTGGATCATTCACTTGGTGCTCTTCTTACACAAAAAAGTAATATGGGGCATGAACAAGCAATTATTATCTTAGCCGAATGATGGTCGGTACAGAACACAGGTATACTTCTGTAGAAAAGGAATATCTGGCCTTGGTTTTTGCTGTCCAAAAGACAAGACATTATGTGACAGGACAGACTATTCATGTTATCTCCAGAATAAATTCCATTTGGGTATTGATGAGAAAACCGAGCATTCTTAACTCTAGGTTATCTACCTGGGCGATGTTGCTCACTCCTTATGATATGGTTTATATACCTCAAAAATCAGTGAAGGGTCAAGCATTAGCTGATTTCTTAGCTGCTCATCCTATACCTGAAACATCAAAGCTATATGAGGACATTCTAGATGAAGTCGTGGATTGCAACATGACTTTGAAGAATCATATCTGACAATTATATTTTGATGGAGCATCACTAGTTGGACCTAAGGGTAATATTGTCTCTAGAGTAGGAATCGTCTTGGTTTCTCCTGATAAAATGGTCATATATCGTGTCTATTCTCTCAATGTGCCATGCTCTAATAATGTAGCAGAATATATAACTTTACTGATTGGTCTCCAAGTAGCAAAACAGTTGGACATTGAGTTCCTAGAAGCTTATGGAGATTCTCAACTGATTGTTAATCAAGTTAGAGGGACTTATGAAGTCAGAAATCCTGATCTCATTCCTTACCATCAAGTGGTAATCGAGTTGGTCCTTTCATTCAAAGGATTCTTCATCGAATTCGTACCACATTCTCAGAATATAGAAGCTGATGCTCTTGCTAGCTTAGCTGCAGATTTGGCTGTTCCAATTTGGAGACAAAATACAATTACTTTGTTCGACCGAGACTTATTCTGTGTCAAGAATAATTTATATATTGAACAGAGTTACACTACAGAGTCAAGCTCCCAGCAGAGGGATTGGAGAACTCCATTTATTGATTATACGGTTCATGGGATTTTACTTAAAGATCCAAAAGAAGCTGCATCAATCAAGAGACGATCATTTCGATTCTATTATGATTCGTCTTTACATATGTTATATCGTCATTCATATGATGGACTCTTGCTGCGTTGTCTTTCAGAAAGTGAAGCTAAACAGACACTCCGTGAGGCTCATGATGGTGTCTATTGTGCTCATCAACCAGGTCCAAAGTTACAAGATCGTATTCGAAAAATGGGGTATTATTGGCCTTCCATGATAGCAGATACGGTGGATTATGCTAGAAGGTGTAAAGCATGTCAGATTCATGCTAACTTTATTCACCAACCTTCTGAATTTTTACATCCTACGGCAGCTTCTTGGCCCTTCGAAGCTTGGGGTATGGATATCATTTGTCCGATTAACCCTCCTTCTGTTAAAGGACATCGGTTTACATTGGCTATAACTGATTACTTTTCCAAATGGGCAGAAACAGTCCCCCTTACTGAAGTGAAAATATCTAATGTGATTAGCTTCATCAAACACCATGTCATTTATCGTTTCGGGATTCCTCGACGGATAATTCATGACAATGGACCACAATTTTCCAGTCAGGCATTTTATCGATTCTGTGATAAGAATCGAATTCAAAATTTAGGTTCTACGGCTTATAATCCAGCTGCTAATGGTTTAGCCGAAGCTTTCAATAAGACGATCATCAAACTTCTCAAAAAGTTCATCTCTTCTAATAAACGTGACTGGAATGAGAAACTTGGAGAATGTTTATGGGCTTATCGAACAATAGTCCAAACTCCTACTGGTTTTACACCATTTTCACTGGTTTATGGATGTGAGGCTGTCCTTCCATTGGAAATTTAGATTCCATCTCTTCGAATAGCTATTGCTAATGAGCTAACTATAGAGAATAATGATCGCTTACGACTCCAAGAACTTGAAGGATTGGACGAAAAGCGTCTTCAAGCATAACAGCATATTGAGCTATATCAAGTCCGTATATCTCGAACTTTCAATCGTAAAGTTAAAGAGAGGGTATTCAAGGTCGGCGAGCTGGTATTGGATGTTCGAAGACCGATGGTGATGACTCACAAAAGCAAAGGGAAATTCCAAGCAAAATGGGAAGGCCCTTATGTGATTGAGACTGTGTTTTCTAATGGCGCTTATCGGTTATCCAAGCCTAATGGAGATCTACTCATGATGCCGATCAATGGCAAATTTCTTAAGAAGTACTATGTATAAAAAAAAAAGAAGACAGAATGAAAATAAAATCTCCTTTATTATTATTTTCTTTCAGAATAAAGGATTAAGGACGAGGACCACTGCCTTCCTTATTAAATACATAGTCAGCCAATGCATCAAAGGCATCAGTGCCTGAGTTCATAAAGAATTTGTAGGCAGCCATCCTCAGTACTTCTTCCTTAGGAGTTTTCCCTGGCTGTACTAAAAAAGCGAGGATGTCTTGTGGTGGCTTGAGCGTAGAAGAGCTTTTGCCAATTTTGGTTGGGTCTGACACAATTGGCTCAATGGGGCACGTCTCGATAACGTCCTCAACTTTCATGGAGACTTCATTCTTTTGCTGCACGTCCTTGGAAGACATTTTCGATAGAGGAATGGAAATAAGAATAAAATGTTACAAAGAGTTCTCACCTATTTATAGGAGAGATCTATTAACGAACCGGTCTTGGAGATTGAAACAACTTTTCATTCCCGAAAAGACCTATCCATTCGTTATATTTCAGCCATTTTTCTGAATTGATCTTTCTTTTCCCGAAAGATACATTGGTTCATTTGTTCTTTCATCAATTTTTCTATTCCCCTGCTACCAAGGTTTGGTTAAGCTGATTACTCATCTCCTTGGAGAGAAATTTTAATCTTCTATCTTACCAGTTGGTATAAAAAGTTGGATTTATTATTTATCATGTTCTCATGACCTCTGAATAAATATTAAATCTGCTTGTATTTCGTTATCTATCATGTCCATTTGACCTCTGCATAGATATTAATATACTTTTCTTTGAGTTCTTACATGCTGTCATGTCTATATTACCTCTGATAGTATTGTATACTCTGAAAAAGAAAACAAGATTTTATTCATGTCTATATTACCTCTGGTTAAGATACAAATTATTGAGTTTAGAAGACTTGTCATTTCCATTCTCACATCATAAAAGTCTATTACATTTCTTAGACTTTCTTATAAATTATAATGGAAATCTATTACATCTAGGATTTTTATTCTATACAACAACGATGACCTAATCGAGATCTATTTCTTCTTTGGATCTTCTTCATCGGATTCGTTGTTGGTGTCAATTCCTTGCTGTCTGAGCCTCAATAGCGACCAGAATAGTAGGAATTAACTCTGGTCTTCTCTCTCAGGCGAGAGGAGAATCCCAGAGTATGGCAGCCCGAAGATGTGTTGCTGCCAATACAATTGGTGGAGAAATGGCGGCCCTTCAGAAGAGATAGGAATGTATCCAGCATTGGGATACGATTCCTAGTCCTGCCGTGAAAGAAACTCTACTACCCAATTTCTCGGGATAGAGTTGACTCCACCATCCAACTTTCCGTGTATAAAGGCTCTTCCTACCATCTGAGGAAGACCTTTTTATCCAACGAAAAGTTCTGAGTTGTCTGGTTTGTGCGTCAAAAGCGCATGAGCTCCCTGATGTTGATGTCAGAAGAATGCTCCTCACAGCATCCAAGTCGCCAATACCGGTTCTGGAAAAGTTCTTCAGCCAAGCTTCTGCAGAAAACAACAGAGAAATTTTTTTAACAGAAGTATCATCAACCCCTTACTGGTCAATTAAAGACTGATGCTCGTGCACCTTATTCAAAAAGGCATTTTTACGCCCGTGATTCATGTGCATCTTATCTACAAGGCTTTACGCCAGTGTTTCATGTGCACCGTATTCAACAAGGCTTTTTACGCCCGTGATTCATGTGCATCTTATCTACAAGGCTTTACGCCAGTGTTTCATGTGCACCTTATTCAACAAGGCTTTTTTACGCCCGTGTTTCATGTACATCTTATCTAAAAGGCTTTGCACCTGTGTTTTATGCACTCCATATCTGTCAAAGATTTGCGCTCATTTTCAATAGGTGTGCCTTATCTATTAAAGATAGACATCTGTTTTCAACAAAAATCTCAAAGGAAGACAATTGTTTTATGAATCAAACTTACCATCAAGGTCAGATGGTTTGGCTTTAAGAGTGGTTGAATCAACGTCTGATGACCGAGCGTACAGAGGAACGACATCGGAAAGCATCGTCATTATCAATCTCTTGTTGGAGAATGAAATCTTGCAAAAAGCTATCTTCGGAAAAAAAGAATGAGAATACATAAAACGTTCTTTAACTCAGCTATTTATAAAGGGTCGAAGAAATAGTTGGCGTGAGTTTATTTCGGGAAAGATCCTAATAAAAGGCGCTCGTGACCACAGGACAGTTGCCACGTGTTGATTTGTTTCTCTTGGGAATAAACAACCATAGATACAGTCAAAAAAGGCGTGGAACAATTCTACATACCAATGCACTACACGAATGAAGATGAAATCAATATTAAGATTTTATTCTTTAAAAAAAGGTGGAGTAGGCCCCTACAGATAAGTTGAAGTGTCATGACACTTCTACATAAAACATTACTATTTCTTCTCTCCTTCGTTGGGCTGACGAAGGGAGGCACCTAATTCGTGCATGTTGTGGATCCCGGAACGACGCATCAGATTGAGGAATGCTTCTGCATCACCTGATCCTTCGTACGCAGTTGAGGGACCACCATTTATACGACTGAAGATCGCTGGAGTCAGTCCAAAGCACTCTACAAAGTTACGTGCTCGCTCGATCTCCGTCTCCGTGTCAATCCTAGAGCTTGCAGCCTTTTCTTTGTCAATCTCTTTCTTCGGTGCCATGACAGTATGAGGATGAAAAGTGAGAATGAAGAACTTCTCCTTATATAAACAATTAAAATCAACTCTTTATATTCCTTATGGAAAACTGATCGTTATTAATACAACTCGGGAAAATAAAGAGGTGTTCGAATATTTTTGAGAGAAAATTTATTATGATGGTTGAGTATTGACCGACACCATTTTTTTGACTTTTCAATGTTCAAAGTATTTCAAAATTTTTGAAGTCTTTTCAAATTCCGAAAACTTTGAAAGGGGTCTTGTAGGAGCGTAAAAAATGTGTGCTTCATAGACTAAGTCAAAGAGATAGAGTATTCCACTCAAAATGATCTATTTTACGCCAAGGACAGACTAATCATTTTACGCCAGGGTCAAGCCAGTGGTTTTACGCCAAAGATAAGCTAACCACTTTACGCTGGACAAAGCTGTCAAGTCATGCATTTAATGCAAAGTCTGACATGAGGATTTACTGATAGCGTACAACACAGAATTCGAAGGGATTTGTTTTACACAGAGACCAATGTTGTCGTTTAGTATGTGGATTGAGCTATTTTACGCTCACAATATGACTTCTTTTACGCATTGAGACTATATGAGTTTTTACGCTCAAAAGTTGACGTGTGCATAAAGTTTATTTGGACTACGTTTTACGTTCACGGCAATTTTTAGCCACTTTACGCGGGAAGTCCATGTCAGGGCTATTTTATGCCTATTCTACTACTTTACGCTCAGAGTATATTTGGGTTGTTGTTTACGCCCTATCCTTCCTGACTACTTTGGAACGTGGTTTGCTTACATGGCTTTCATACCATACATCTCGAAGAACGTGTGTACGTACATCCTATTCTTATTGAAATAATGGGACACGTGTCAACGTATGCAGAGGATGACTTCAGTTATGGGTGGCAGTTATTAGCATAAAGACAGAACTTTTGCTGAGTTTTACGCATAGAAGGCTAAGTCTATAAATAGACTGAGTTTTTTTTCATATAAACACACAGACAGAGAGAGAGACAAGAAGAGAATACATAAAGATCAGAACCCAGAGATTTTGATTCTCCGGAGCATTCTTCTTTAACTTTTCTTCTAGAAAAGAGTGAAGCAAAGTAGGAAAGCATTCGACCTCGCCATCAGTGCCCAAGTGCGTCGATACCTTTCTGGCGACTTAGTTCTTCCGGTTGTTCATCTTCTAGCAGTGATCTTCATCATCATCGTATGGTCCAAGGAACAAAGTGATCGACTTCAGATCAGACTTCCATAGCAATACTTCCCAGAACAATTTGTACTATTTGTACTTTTTCTTATTTTATTTTCAAAAGCCAATTTCAGGCCCTTTGTTAAGTGAAACAGATATGACCATATAGTCGAGTATGTGATGTACCAGCTTCCGAAAGAGCCTTTGGAGAGGCTGGATGCTATCAAGAAACAGTCCTTCCACTTTCTTTGCGCTATGATAAACTCGGGGCAATTGGAAGGGGAATACCTGAAGCCTGCGTTCCTCTTTGGGGATGCTTTATCTATAAAGAACACCCGGGTTCTGGATATGTCGGAGAGCTGGGACTTTATTCTTGGCGGTGTGGAGATCCATATCCCTCCGATAGAGCGTCATTTTTCTCTCTCGTGGTTCAACACGTTACCGCAAGACAGAAAGATGGTAGACTCTTTGACCCCAAGCAAGTCAGGGATGTTTGTGGGAAACATCCATTATAATAGGAATCTGGGGTCGGCGTATGCTGGAAGGGAATCGGTCAGTAAGTTTGTGACGGGACTGGCTCCGGGGACCTTTATAAATGTAACGGGTCCCAACTTCACATTCTCTCAGGCTGATACCTTTTTGAACCTAGCTTTCTCGCAAAGGGTCGTATCCCGTCGGCCGGTTGGCATTGCTGAACTGGATAAACCTATCCCTGCATGGGCCAATTTGACCACATGGATTCTGTGAAAGTATACGACTTCCCTGCGTGAGGTTGGCCTCTATCACGCCATTCGGGGCACCTGTCATGGTCTGCCCATAAATAAGCCGTTGTTCATGGCTCTTTTGGAGATGTACAACCGACGGACGGGAACCTTCTTCACACCGGGAGGGGAGCTGGGACTTGCTATCCATGAGATATATGTTATCTCCAAGCTGCCCTAGGTAGAAGAAGTTTTTGAAGTGTATACCCCTACGAGCGAAGAGCTCGAAGATTTGGACCGGCAGTTCCCGGGCTTCGTCGCCATGTATCGAGAATTGTTATGTCATCACAGCACTTGTCATCAGATGGCCATCAAGAAGGATGGCAGCTCGGAGGGGAGCACTCCTCACACCAGTTCCTGGGTTTCATACCACTTTACCCTTGGTGCCTCAGGCCGGGTTTCTTCTCGAGATCCTCAAACCCCAGAGGAGGTACAACACCTGGTGTCGACTGCTAGGAGGTCGAGGTCTACGGGCGACATTTTTGGGAGTCGAACAGACTCTTTCAGCTATTTTTATCATGGTACTCAGCCACTGTCAGAGAAGGGACTTTTGGCAGGATTTCTGAGGGTGTGGCAATGGAATTACATAGTCTCCGGAGGGGCAGGTTCTATTGAGAGGATCAGCCGCCACTTCATCCTCCCCGCCGTAAAGTTGGTCTTCGGGGTCAAGCTGGCTCTTCTTCCGGCTATGGTGTGCAGCATACACCGTGGCCTTCGTGCCTTTTCTTCTAAGGTCATCGCCCATGACACGGTGATGGATTTTGAGCGCATGAGCTGCCATACCATTATCTAATGGGGTGGCTGTTAATGCATAACAGGTCTTTGATGAGTCCTGGAGCAGAAGATGGCGTTACATTTGATGACGCTTTCATTTTTCGATTCCACCATCAGCTCTGGGAATACAGCACTTTGCCAGCCTGCCGAAGAGCGCTGGCGAGAGTGGATGGATACGACTTTTTTGTGTCCATACCTTATTTTACTGCTGAAGAAGTGAGGAGTGTACATGTTGATGGTACCGAACCTCCTCTCCTCTTACCTGAAAAAATACTCCTTTGGCTGCACAATATCCGTCCAACGCACCTGGTGTATCGTAACCGCAACTTCGTCTTCCTGGAGCCTTACTTGGCCAGCAGGTTTACCCGCCAGTTCGGGTATAGCCAGTTGTTCTTTGACAGTCCCAGCTCTTGCCTGGGCTTTGAAGGTAGCGTGCTGGATGGTATCAGGGCATGGCATTATTATGACATGGTTCATACCCGAACCACCTTTTCAGTCCCTGACGGTGGGGTGCCAGGAGAGATTTTATACATGGAGGCTTTATATCTTGTTACGGCGAGCAAGCCTCTCGTTAATTTCGACCCGAGTACCAGCTTTTTTATAGGTACCGGCTTGGCGGAGAAGCCCAAGGGGTCTAAGACGAGGAAGAGGCGGGCGAATGCGGTTCCTGTGCCCGACTCGGAGTCCACAACCGCAGATGAAGAGAATAACGAGCAGGAGGAAGATTATTCTTCCCTTCCAGTGGGAGATGCTGGGGTAGATCAGCCACCTGTTGTGCCGGATGAGACGGTGGTGAATCAGTCGCCCGTCGCGCCCGATGAGATGGTGGCGGATCAGCCGCTCGTCGCGCCTGGTCCTTCGCGCAAGCGGAGCAGGTGCGTGTCTACTGATGGTGACAGAACCTACTCTACGAAGCGGGCTGCGGTAAGACACCGCGTGCTATTCATTAAAGAGAGAGGTGAAGGTGATGATGCTGCCTCGGAGTTGAACTTAACTATAGACATCTTTTCCTTTGGTCCTTCTTTTCTCGTAATTGTTGCTTAATTATTTTCTTTTTCTCTATGTAGGCATCAGAAGCGTCAGAAGAAAGGGATTTCCCAAAGCCCGCTGATGTTCCTGAAGCTGATCCGGTCATAGCCACTTTGGTTAGTGACCTGTGTACCAAGATCGTTGCTGTCGGGGTCCTCCCGGCGACGGCTGAAGTTCCTCCGGTCGCAGAGGTCTCTATTCAGGGCAATATGGGCCCTTCCGAGCCACTCTCCGATGGTGTTGGATTTCAACCGGGTGATGTGGACCCCACTGCATCTACCTCCGGGACTGCTGGAATGGTGGAACCCACGACATTAGTCTTGGATGTCACCGGTGAGGAGGGCACGATTACTGAGATCGAGCCTCAATTTCTGCAACCCTCCACTGGTAAGCTAAGTCAGATCTTTACCAGCGAGGAGTTTTACTCTCTCTATCATCACATCCTTCGGGTTAAGATGATTGATAGTTGCTCTGGACATACAGGTCCTGCCTCTTCGCTGCCCATGACGGATATTGTCAGGGAAGGCTCTGCTACCGGGGATCTGGTAGAAGGGAGCGTGCCTCCTCTTTTCCCGATTTATCTCAAGAGGCCTCCTGCTAGATCGAGTTCGGGAAATCCGGTGGCGGCCCAGCCTGGACAGGAAGTAATGGTCCCTTCATCCTCCCCTGCTCGTATGACTTTGGGGGTTGACCTTTCAGCCTTACCAAGTGTGCAAGTTCTTCGGGCCGCGAAGGAAGAATTGGCCGCTGTTCAAGCATCCTTTCGCTCAGAATTTGTCTCTCTTGTGGCAGGGGCAGCAAGTTCTGTTGCGTCTTCTTTGACATTGCCAGCCACACATCCTTTGACGCCATCCTCTACGGAAGTTTTGGATGAGGTGTCACAGGACGTGGTTGAAAGCTTCTATCGTCATTTGAAAAGAGGAGTCGATGCTGCTGTAGAGCGGAGGACTCCTTTTGCCCTGGCCCGACAATGCGCTCATGGGTTAATTGAGATTCTTAAAACCCTTCCTGACAGGGAGGGGACAGCTGCGCTTCTGGAGCCCAAGTTGCTAGACGCCGATCAGCTTGTGGCCCAATTTCGAACTCTGCGACAAGCTGATTTGTCTGCAGCAGTTGATCAGGAGCGGGGCTTCCTCACCACTGCCTTAGAGAAGATAAGGCTTGCGCGAGATACTTCCAAGCCGGTCATAACGAAGGATCTTGGCAACCTATCTCTCTTGTATGACCAGCTGAGCCGCCGGAGCAAGGTTTGCAGAGCTCGGGAAGCGGCCGCCTCCCGTGGAGTAACCGATACAAGGGAGCAGATCTTCGAACTTCAGAAGAAGCTGTCCTTATTGGAGTCTGAGCTTGAAGCTTTCCGTGTGGATAATGAGTTGATCATTCAGGACGCTGAAAGGGTTTCCCGAGCTTCTGCCAACGTTGAGCGTGCTCTGAAGAAGTTCGAGGATGGCTGGCGGGCTCATGCGCATTTGGAAGATGCGGTGCTGCTAATTCAGGAGGCTGAGCGTCGGGCCAAACAGAGGTTTGAGCGGTCGATTACCCTGTTGAGCGACTGTCTCATAGCATTATGTATCGCCGAACAATAGTCGGCTCTTTTCCTTCTTTTGTTTATGTTCTTTTTATTTCCTTTTTCCATCTTGTAATAGGGACACAGTCCCCGATAATGTAGTACCTTGGATTTTGAATAAATTAGCGTATTTCGACTCATCCTTCATTTCTTTTACTTGTTGTGTTTGTGGCATTTTGTCCTATTAGGGACTATTTGTGGACCTGTTATCCTGGGCATACTTTGGTTTTAGGTACGGATAACAAGTTTAAGAGGGATACCTAGAACAACTTTGCGATAAGGGTGTTGTAGAAGTTCTTGGTATTGAAAGAATGCCAGGGAGCAGCTGGGCTCCCAAGACATGATAAGAAAAGAGTGGCATGTACTAGAAAACTTAGTACAATATTTGTGGTCGACTGCGGACATTTGTGGTCAACAGAGGACATTTGCGGTCGACAGAGGACATTTGTGGACCTATTATCCTTGGCGTACCCTGGGGTTTTTTTGGTACGGATAATAAGTCGAGAGAGAACCAACATACTTACTCAGAGGTAATGAGGACGTGGTAAATATGAGGGTTTATTCGATGGAGCCTTCCCAGTCAGAGGTAATGAGGACATAGCAGGAGTGGGCTCCATGAAGGGGTACATAGAACAACTCAGAGGTAGCATCGAAATAGAAGTTCTATGTGAGGGGGCAGTTTTTTTGATGGAAGTGAAATAACTCAGAGGTAGCATTGACATGGTTGTCTTAGAAATTTGTGGATTTGTTACCCTTTTTGTGTACTAGAAGTGCAGGTAGAGGATCATGAGGAAGTAGCTCCTTTTAGGAAGAAAGTTCAGAGGTATGATCATACGTGACTTACTACCCAGAAGATGCGATATAGATTGACTAGGATGGGAGTTCAGCGGTACCTGCGGGCGCGTAACTCAGCAATCTGGAAGATTTGGTGGCAGAATGTTAGTTCAGTGGTACCGGAGGGTACATAACTCTATAATCTGGGATATTTTGAGGATGAATATAGGTGTGTTTAGTGGTACTATAGGGTACATGACCCGATAATCTTTGGTGTTTGGAGGTCGAGTATGAGTTTAGCGGTACCGGAGGGTACATAACTCAACAATCTGAGATATTTTGTAGGCAGACTGTGTTTCAGCGGTACCGGAGGGTATATAACTCAACAATCTGAGATATTTTGGAGGCAGACTGTCGTTTCAGCGGTACCAGAGGGTATATATCTCAACAGTCTGAGATATTTTGGTATGTCGTTTCAGACATAATACTTCTTTAGGAACTTGTCGTTGATGGACAAAATGAGCAAGTCTCCGTTTTGTTTTGCGAGACGGTAAGCACCATTGGAGAATACAGCCTCGATGATGAATGGGCCTTCCCACTTTGGCTGGAATTTGCCGGCAGTTTTATGAGTCATAACCATCGGCCTCCGAATTGCCAAAACAAGATCGCCTACTTAAAATGTTCTGATTTTGACCTTTTTGTTGAAAGCTCCGAAGATTCGGGCTTGATACAGCTCAATTCGTTGTTGAGCTAACAGGCGCTTCTTGTCTAGGGCCTCCAACTCTTGTAGTTGTCGATGTTGATTATCATCTGTTGTCAACCGATAGGTGAGGACGACGCAGAGTGAGGGGATTTGGGTCTCCAAGGGGAGAACTGCCTCACTCCCGTACACCAAGGAGAATGGCGTGTTCCCGGTGGCTGTCCGTACCATAGTACGGTATGCCCATAAGCATTCCCCGAGCTTCTCATTCCAGTCGCATTTGTTAGAAGACACGAACTTCTTGAGCAGCTTGATGATTGTTTTGTTGAATGCTTCGGCCATACCATTAGCCGTTGGGTTATATGGTGTTGAAGCAATGTTTTGGATTCGGTATTTGTCGCAGAACCGATAAAAGGCGTGGCTAGCGAACTGCGGACCATTATCATGGATGATCCTTCGAGGCAGTCCAAAGCGATAAATTACGTGATGCTTGAGGAAGCTGATCACGTTCGAAGTCTTGACTTCTGCCAGCGGAATAGCCTCCTTCCACTTGGAGAAGTAATCTGTGATTGCGAGTATGAAGCGGTGTCCCCTAGACGAAGGTGGAGTGATCGGGCCAATGATGTCCATACCCATGCTTTGAATGGCCAGGATGCCACCGTCGGATGTAGAAACTCGGATGGCTGGTGGTTGAAATCTGCGTGGACTTGACAGGCTTTGCACTTTTTGCATAGTCTATCGCATCTGCAACCATCGTGGGCTAATAATAGCTCATTTGTCGAAGATGATCCTATAATTTTGGGGCAGGCTGATGGGCCCCGCAGACGCCATCATGAGCTTCGCGTACGGCCTCTTTGGCTTCTGTATTTGACAGACACCGAAGCAGTAATCCATCGCATGATCGTCGATACAGCATTTTCGTCTCTGTATCGTAGAAGAATCTAAGGGAACGTCTTCTGATAGAAGTGGCGTCCTTCGGATTCTCTGGCAGGATGTCGTAGACTACAAAGTCAATGAATGGTTGTCTCCAATCTTGTGCTTCGTCGACTGCCAGTACGGAATAACTCTCAATAAATTGAATGTTATTTATGGGATAGACCAACTCACGGCCTATTATGTCGACCAGATGATGAGCATGATTCGGAACCGCTAAGGAAGCGGCGAGGCCTACTAGGGCATCGGCTTCAATGTTCTGGAGCCTAGGAACATATTCTATGAAGAACCCTTCCAAGGATGAGATGATGTCGATTACTATTTGGTGATATGGGATCATGTTTTCATGGCGAACCTCGTATGAACCCCGAATCCGATTTACGATTAGCTGTGAATCATCATATGCTTCAAGGTATTCTACCTCCAGTTCTTTTACAAGTCGGAGGCCAATGACCAGAGCGTTGTACTTGGCCATATTGTTTGAGCAGGACTCTGTGAGGGAGTAAGCCCGATTGATCACCAGCCCGGAGGAAGAAATCAGCACCACTCCGACTCCAGCAACGTTGTTGCCCTTGGGCCCTGTTCTGGAAGTACCGTCGAAGAACATTCGCCATACGGTATCACGAGAGGCTATATTTGAATTGGCGACCTCATCTGGAATCTCTTCGTCTATCCTGGTTGACTCCGAACCTGGATGAGCCGCTAAAAAGTCTGTCAGAGCTTGACCTTTAATCGCTTTCTGTAGAACGAAGATCATATGGTAGTGGGACAGTAATATCGCCCATGTAGCAAGGCGAGAGCTGAGCGCACCTGGCTTAGTCATGAGGACCCTGAGGGGGTTGACTCTCGATACGATATGGATGGTTTGTCCCGTAATGTAGTGTCGCATCTTCTGAATGGCGAACACCAGAGCAAGACACTCCTTTTCTACGGCAGTGTATCGGTGTTCTGGCCCCATCACCATTCGTCTGAGGTAATATATAGCTTGCTCATGGCCTGCATCATTGTTTTGTGCTAGTAGAGCACCGAGAGAATGCTCCATAGCTCACACATAGAGCAGGAATGGTTTTCCAACAACCGGAGCCACCAGGACTGGAGGGTTCGTCAGATATTCTTTGATGTTGTCGAAGACGCGCTGGCATTCTTCGTCCCATACGAATGAAATGCCCTTCTTCATGAGGTGGGTGAATGGCTGACATCACCCGGAGAGGTTAGAGATGAACCTCCTAATATAGGCCAGCCTCCCTTGAAGGCCTCGGAGTTCACGGAGATTTCTTTGGGGACCCATCTCCATAATAGCTTTCGTCTTCTCAGGGTGTATGTGGATACCCTGGGAAGTAATAATAAAACCCAAGAACTTCTCGCTGGATACGCCCAAGAAGGATTTTGTGGGATTCATCTTTAAATGTGCGCTCGCATCAGGCCGAATACTGTCCTCAGATCTTGTAGATGATCTTCCTTAGAGCGGCTATTGACGGCGACGTCGTCGACGTAGCATTCCACTGTCTTGCGCAAGTAGTCTCTAAAGATGATACTCATAGCTCTTTGATAGGTGGCGCCAGTATTCTTTAAACCGAAAGGCATGACTGTGTAGCAGTATGTGCCAATTGGTGTTCAGAATGATGTATGCTTTTCGTCATCAGGGAATATCTTGATTTGATTGTACCCCGAGAAACCATCCATGAATGACATACGCTCGAAGCCGCAGGTGTTGTCGATCATGATGTCTGTGATAGGGACGGGGAACTCATCCTTACGACATGCCTCATTCAGGTTCCAAAAGTCGATACAGATTCGAATCTTTCTATTCTTCTTGAGGACTGGTACTATGTTGGTGACCCAGTCTGGATGTTGTTCCTCGTGGATGAAGCCACTGGTTATTAGTTTATTGACCTCGACTTCAATGGCATTCATGACGTCGGGACAGAACCGTCGTTGTTGTTGCTTGACCGATTTTGCATCCGAACGGATATTGAGTTTGTGAAGTGCAACTTCTGGGTTCAGTCCCAGCATGTCTTCGTAGCTTCAAGCGAATACGTCGATGTATTCTCTGATGAGCTGCAGTAGCGATTCTCGCTCTTCGTCTGTCAGATTCTTGCTAACGAAGATGGGCCTGGAGAGGACTCATTGCCGAGATCAACTTACACAACCTCATCTTCGGTGGGAGGCTCTCTTTATTCGAACTGCTTCTCCCATTGCGTATCTAGTTGTTGTGCCCACGGCTCTAACTCAAGAAGTTCAGGAATGTCTTCATCCTCTTCGTAGGCGTCAGCAAATGCCAAATTAACGGACCAGACTTGCCTGAGCATGTCCCCAATACTGACGTCTGAATCAGAAGTTGGTGATCCAGTTGAGTGTGAATGCCAGTCGCATTCCTCATCTGAGCTTTCAGGGGTTGTTGTAGGCGTAACATACCCCAGTCCGCATTGGGTCTTGTTGTAGTAATCCTGTGGTTTCCCGACCGGGGCTGGCAACTGTAAAGGTAACCGTCGACCAGTGTCGTAGTTCAAGCCTGGTGTAGTCTCCAGATCATACCCCTGTCTTTGCATGAGGTACTTAGATTAGGAGCTATACAGATAAAGGGGCAGTCTTTCGGCGTCCGATTCGAGATCGACTTCCTCCACGTTGAATGGTTGTGGATCATTCTTCCGGCCGAAGATGATTGGATGATCGCCTCCCTCGACTATGTAGTAAGCGTCTTCCACTGGAGTAAGTTGGTTTACGGTGTAGACATTTGTCACCTGTGTGTGCAAGTGGGTGTTTATACCATGTTCCATGGCAAACATTGTACAAAGCTTATCAAGCTCGAGGTAATTTAAAGATAGCCCTTTATTGATGAAATAATGTATCTTTTCTAGCAGGATTACATCGTCTGCGGATGGAACATCAGTATGAGCAGCCACATACTTAGCCAATTCTTGTTCTTCTTCGGCCAACCCCTGCATAAATGAAGACTGAGAGGATAACTTGGACAGCTTAATCATCAGGGGTTCCGCTGGTGGGGTAAAATGTGGAGTCATTGGCGAACTAGTGACTCCCTGTTTGGCGCTTGATGCTAGGCGGGGAGTTGTTGGCTCGCTAGGAGTCCCCGACTTCGCATTGGGCTGACAATTCATCTTGGGAAGACGTATCGTTATTGGCTTGTCAGAGGGTTTGAGCTTCTCTGTTTGTGGCTGGCCGGTTCTTGGCAACCTGATTGTCAGTGGCTCCGTTGTGGGTTTTGTCGCTTGGCCGGACCTTGGCAGTCGGATTATCATTTGCCCCTCTTGTGCCGAGAGACTGATTGCATCCTTACGCAGAGCTGCCGCAAGTGGTGCGATCTTGCCAGGTTTGCGAGCTTGAAGGTGGATTGTCAGAGGTTCTTCTGATCCCATTGCTATCTTAATTTAAGCTTGCATATCTCCTTCGACAAGGTGCCTTTTTGACTTCTTGTACAAGCAAGAGTCGGAGTAGTAAGATTCAACCCCTTTGAAGGGATCGATGTCGGCAAATTCTGTTCTCACGAAGCCATGCTTGTCAAAATACTTGAAGCACTGGTGCAGCGTGGAAGGAACGATCATGTAATCGTGTATCCAAGGACGCCCTAGGAGAATATTATAGGAAGTGTCCGCATCAATGACATAACAAGTTACTTCCGGCTGCAGATCTCCAATTTGGCACTTCAAGAGAATCTTTCCGATCGGGTAGCTCCTGTCCGAATTGAAATCGTTGATGGCGGTGCTTGTTGGCGTCAGACGATGCATGGGGATGTGAAGATGGTGCAACAGACTCTTCGGGATGATGCTTAAAGAAGAACCGGGATCAATGTGCATCCGATCCACCTTTACGTCACCGATGTATCCAGTGTAATACAACGGACGATCGTGCAGGTTGGTTTTAATAAGCATATCCTGCGGAGTGAAGACGATGTTGGGCATTGCAGCTGTGCAAGCGCTGTCCTGGAAATCTGCAGGCGAGTTCTTCCCAGTAAGATTGGACTGAGCCAGATATGCGTCGGCATTATGGAGTGCCTCGCTCAATGCGACGCGAACATCTTTGGAAAGTCTCAGAAGCTCGTATAGTGATAATTTGGCCGGTGTGTTGGCCAATTGTGCCAGGATGTCAAAGTTGTAAGGCCTCTCCAGCCCTTGAGGCACCTCTTTTCGGAGCAGCTTGTCAAAGCGAGTCGCCTTCGGCCTAGGCTTGTCGGTCGTCGAAGGCTGAGAAGGCCCTGGGCATCAGCAGCTGTCGGCTGATGATCTTCAGCCAAATTACCCGATGAAGGTTGGGTTTGTGCGCCAGATCGGGTAACAACTGCAGTAGCTTCTTCGACCTCTGTCGAGATTGTGCGGCATGATTTGACTTTTTCGCTCTTCTTTTTGTTGGAATTGGGTGGTGTGGACTGAGTTACTTCCGTTACCAGGTTCGGGTGGACCCACATGACCTTTCCTCGTGATGTGGTAAGGGGCACTAGACCAGCAGCCTTGTCTCGGGGAGGTAGCAGGTTTGCGACTTCCATTCTTCCCTTGGGGACGGGCACTACTCCATCTTGCGTCTTTGTCGGAGGAAAGTTGCCAAATTGTACTGACACCATGTTGGCTGCTACGGTTACCTCTTCGAAATTAATGGCCAAGGCCGATGTATCGCTTCAGTTGGTAGCAGTCTTGTGTAGGATGATGGACATAGCGATGGTAGTGGCAGTACTTGGGGCCCTCCATCTCGATAAGATGAGGTTCACATCTTGGAGGAGGGAGCTGGATTCGACCTCCTTGTATGAGTATGTCCAAGATGGGTTTAACATGAATGTCTTCGAAGGAATAAGTCATCTGAGGCCATTGCTTCTCTGCCGGCTTCGGTTCAGGCTTCGGAGCCATATCGGCCACCATAGCCTATTTTCCCCTTGTTGTCTCGATTGTTGGAGGGGTTACCTCTATTGTTATTGTTGGTGTTAGGGCGATTGCCCTTATCTTCTCCTTCTGAGACGTGCAATCTCAGTTGGTGAGCTTTCTTCAATTTGTCTTCTGCGCTAGTGGCGCTGATAATGAAAGTCTTCTAATCCTTAAACTGACTTTCGCCTATCCAGAGGCTGATTGTTGGAAGCAGTCTCTTTTGGCAAATTTTAATCAAGAAGGAATCGGGGTTACCGGAAGACAACTTCATCGCGGTTTGACGAAACCGTTCGATATAGTTCCTTGTCAACTCCTTTTCTCCCTGGACAACGTCCATGAGGGTGGACATCGTCACGTCCTATCCTACTTCGAAGAACCTCTCCAGGAACATACGCTTGAAGCCGGTGAAGGAATGGATACAGTTGTCCGGTAAGTTGCGGTACCAGTCAAAAGCGACCCCTTCCAACGCTCTAATAAATAGCCGTGTGAGAATGGCATCGTCATGAGGCAGATGGTCGGTTGTGACTTCGAAGTAGTTGATGTACCTGCTTGCAGATGTCTTTCCATCATATGGATTGATGTTGAATGGTTTATATCTTGGTGGGAAGGGCACATCTCTCCATGCAATAGGATATGGTTGTCTTATCCTGAGGTCTTGGCAGTTTTCTCGGGAGTAGAACATGGCCCGAAGCTCCTGGACCTCTCTTCTCGCCTCCGTGCCCTCGTCTGCAGCGGTAGAAGACGATGTTTCAGGAGGATTATTACCCGGGTTTGGTGCCGCTGAGTTCGAGTCCGTATTGATCACAGGACCCAAGCTTGCTTGGCCAGGCGCCCTTCCTTGTAGAGCTTGGAGCGACGCTTTGATTTCGTCTACGGATTTGACCAAGGTACGTAGTATGGCCTCCAGAGTGTCGATGCGTTGGCGATCGCTGGGATAGTCTTGATCGTCGTTTGTCATGAATGTCATCCTCACACGAGCCAAAGTAGAAGGGACGGTGGACGACGTGCCCTCTGAGTCATACCCCTGGACAGAGAAGTCGTCGGGGTATGTGGGAATGTTTTCTTCTGGTTCGGACTCAGAAGGAATAGTACCCCCAGTTTCAGTGCTTGCCTCGTCTTGAGAGTCGTGAGTATCCTCAGGGACGTCGGCACCTGTTGTATCTGTTGGGAGAGTCGTTTCCCCGGGCTCATCTCCTTGGAATACCGAATTGTCATGGATGTTCAGAGGAATGCTACCCCCGGTTCCAGCGACCCTCAGTGATGTGGATGATGAATCTCCCAATGTAGTAGATTTTGTCTTCGAACGGGTGCCTTGGAAAACTCCAGTGGCAGACAACCGCTTAGATGATGGTTTATTGGTCACAGTGGTTGAAATCTTCGGGCTGGAGATATTTGTTTTCTTTCCTCTCCCGCTACCAGGGATCCTCTAAGCAGAATTGCAAGAGGCGATAAGAGGTGCCTCATCTCCTGAGCCTGGGTGTTGCAATCATTGAAAGACGGATCGCCGCTCTTCTTGTGTGGTTGCCTTGCTGCAGCAGCAGTTGGCAATGACTTGAGTGCAGTGGTGTCCGGGGAAAAACTTTCTGCACACTGAGGCTTCTTCTCTTTCTTTGTGCTTGTGACAGATTACGTCACGCAAGTCAGGTACATCTCGAGCAACCTGTGAAACCCGAGCATCCGAGTGTATTGGCACCATGTTTGCTCCCTGATTGTTGAGATACTTTTGGGAACCACTCTGTCTGTTTGCAGCCGGGGGCTAGACTCAAGTGGTTCGGTACAACTTTCCATCGGAGGCCCGCATAACAGTAAGCGGAGCGCTCGGATGGCCAGATGTTGGGACAGCTGACTGAGCTCGCCGAGCCTGCGTTGTCCTAGACTTTTGTACTCTAGCACCTGAGGGTGCATAGTAGAAAGAGTCCAAATAGTGCTGCAGAGAGTTTGGCACATATTCTTGGACGCACCTGGAGTCCTAACCGCATGAGAGGCGATCGAAGACTGACCGCGAGCCGCATGGGGCAGACGGTATGCGGCTGGGATTAGTAGCCGTACAGGCTGTCAGCATGCGGCTATCCTTTGTGGCCGCATAAGATTTCTGTATGCGGCTAGAAGTCATGGCCGAGCAGGCTGCCTGCATGCAGCTCACAGTTCTGACCGCATGGGCTTGCTGCATGCGGCTGACTTTCGTGGCCGCATGAGTTTTCTCCATGCGGTTGGCAGTTGCGGTCGCATGAGCCTTCTTTATGCGGCTGGCGCCTTTATGCGGTTCAGACCGTATTGAGTTTCTATTTGCCCCTGCAAGTCCAGCATCATAGTAATTTCTTCTATCGAACTTGGGGACAGCAGAGTCCTCTATAGTCTAAAGTGGAGCCGCAAGCGGGTCTTTTTTGTCGTCTTGTGCAACAAAGAGTACTCCCTCGAGAGCTTGGGGAGAAGTAAATGATTTGGGCCTCCACTCCCTGCGGGCCTTCATCGTACGGGTTTGCCGCTGGACCGGGCCAGCGCTCCCATCGGAGAGCATTTCTTCAAACGCCTGCTGATCGAACCGGGCGACCAACATTTGTTGAGTGGAGCCAAGATTGGCTGCGTCCGATTGCATCACCAACTCCTTAGCCGTGGAGAAGTTGGTCCCCAGCAAAGTCGTCATCGTATTTGCCATTGATTGTAAAAGTACAGAATAATTATATAGGAGGACTGAACTTATACTCACAATACAAACTCGCATGTACAAAGAAAGCCTAGGGACGAAAACCTAGGTACAACAATCTAAGTACAATTGTTTCTTTTTAATTCTGGGGGGTGATGGTAGAGGCTCGGGAAAGCAACGGCAGCTCTGCCTTACTCCTTGGACGATCGGACGTAGCTTTGGCTCTGGTGAAGAAATGCTCTCAAGATGCCCGGAAAGAATCCTCTGTGCGTGCTTTTTTCTCTCTGTGTATCCAGGTAATCCTCTCTCTCCGATCTCTGCAGTCTCCAGGGGTTTGCAAGGGAATGGCACCTTGCTATTTATAGAAGTGGGGGTGTGATCATTAGGATTTACAATAATTTTCCCTTGGAAAGTCGGCGACCAATCATCTGGGCCATTAATTTTGATTACAACGAATCTGGGCAATTAATGTGGATTGCACCAAATCTTATGGGCAATTAATGTTGATTGCCATGAATTTTAATAGGCTCAGATCTCCTGCCACGTGTTTGATTTGTCTGATCTGATTTAATTTGGGATAATTATGATGATTGTAACAAACTTGAGTTTGTTATAATTTGCTAGCAGCCATAATTTCGAGGAGAATAAAAATGCCACATGTCTCAGCTGTTGCAAGGACCACTACATGTCATAACTTTCGTGAGTGGGATGTACTGACAGAGCCGCATGAGTGCGGTTTCTAAGTGTACCGCATACAGATGGCCCCTACGATCCTATCCGCATGAAGGTATCAGCCGTATGAGGGTAGCAACTGCATAAAGAAGACAGCCGCATGGAGAAGGTAGCCGCATGAAGGAGACGGTCGTACGACGAGGGCAGCCGCATAAAGGTGGCAGCCGCATGACGGATACAGCCGCATGAAGAGGACAGCCGCATGAAGGATGCAGCCACATGAAGGATGCAGCCGCATGAAGAGGACAGCCGTATGAAGGATGCGGCCGCATAGGGGTGCTTGGGACTTGACGGATCCTGTCAGTTATAGAAGATTTTTTTCTTTTCCTAAGGGACACGCCATCATTATTTCAGCTTTATGGCAGAGCTGTCATTCATTGCGTCAGAGGTGTCATTCATTGTGTCAGAGCTGTCATCAGAATAATTAATTGGGGACTGCTTTATGGCCAGCTGTAGAAGCGGACAGCGTATGGCCACGTGTCTTTGCCTGAGCCACATGGAACTGTTGGGGAGTTTCGAGCCGCATAAAGTTCTGAAGGGTTCCTGAGACGCATAAGGCTCCTTCTGTTTGGAGCCGCATGGGCTTCTCTTGTCTTTTTCCATGCTTCTACAATCCCCTCTAGATGTGTCATTATTCCTACAATTGGTATCAGAGCAGGTATCTCTCGACGGAATTAAAACTCCTTGAGATATAGCATCCATATTTCCAAGCAACGGTGAAGGTCAGTCAACCAATAGGCCACCTTTATTTGATGGCACAAATTACACATACTGGAAGACACGGATGAGCTTTTTTCTCAAGTCACTTGATTTTGATTTATGGTCGATTGTCGTCAATGGTTAAAAGAAACCTCTACCTATTACGATAGATGGTGCTCTAGTTGACAAACCATTTGATAGATACACCGACAATAAAAAAAAAGCTAGTCTTGATGCAAAAGCCATCAATACTTTAGTTTGTGCTATTGATAAAACTGAGTTCAATTGAGTCTCCACATGTGACATCCAACGAGGTTTGAAAACTTCTTAAGGTTACTCATAAAGGTACTTCACAAGTGAAGGAATCCAAAATCTCACGACTTACACAAGAATATAAGGCATTCAAATTGAAGCCTAATAAGACTATTACTGCTATATTTACTGAATTTTTAGATATTGTTAATCCTCTAGCTTCCCTAGTCAAAGATTACAGCGATCATGAAAAGATTCGAAAGATTCTTCGTGGACTACCAAAAAGCTGGAATCCAAAAGCAAGGGCCATTATAGAAGGAATTGATCTCTCGACAATGAGTCTTGAAACCTTGACTAGAAAGCTCATGACACGTGAGTTGGACCTTCAGGATTTCGAAGATCAACATCCAAAATAGAAGACAATAGCATTCAAGGCAAATCATAAAACAATCTTTGACGATGAGAGTGAATCAGACGACTCGGACAACGAGCAAATGACCCTGATAACAAAGAACTTCAGAAGATTCCTCAGACATGAGAAGTCAAACAAGAAGAAGAAGGACTTCAAAGATGACGAAGAACCGATCTGTTTCAGCTAAAAAAGAACAGTTCACATAAAGAAGGATTGCCCTATTATAAGAAAATGAAGCAACACGATCAAACAAGCAGATATGATCAGACAAGCAAGAGAAGGTCAACAACCAAAAACTATGCAAATACTAGTATCTGGTATAAAAGCAAGGCTAGTGACTCTGAAGAAGAAAACAACTCTTAGAGCTCAGCAAACCTATGCTTCATGCCTACAGATGCTAAGGTAATAACTAACCCTCTCTATGAAGAATTTACTTTTGATGAATTATGTGAAGCTTTCTATGATCTATTGGCCGATCAGAAGAAAATGATAGACATGTACAAAAGTGCTAAGAAAGAGCTAAAATTTGTACAGTCTGAATTTTCAAAGCAATCTAGGATTTTAGAAGATATTAATGATTCTTCTATAGACACCAATGAGATTACTTCTTTAAGGCTGAGTTTGCATGATTCTCTTAAAAAGCTTGAAAAAGCAAATCAAGGAAATGTAAAACTTAATGATCTCTAGGAACTAGAGAAGAAGTATAACATTGTTATTCAAAGAGTAGATGCACTTACGGCCAAATTAAATGAAGCCAATGACAACTCTAAAAAGTTAGAGATAAAACTAGGCAAACAAGTCGCTAGACCAATTGCTCAGATAAACACTAGTCAAAAGGCTAAACACAAACACCACACTAACAACATGACTGGTAATGTTAGAAATCATGCTTATATATACATGCTTCCATACAATACGAGTACACACACCGTTTCAAAAACTCAAAAGCATGTTTTTCAAACAAAACCTAGCACTAACACTTTTGCTACATGTCATTATTGTAGATTAAAAGGACATGTGTCACCATAGTGTAAGATTAGAAAGCCAGTAGATATGAATGTGTATAAATTGGTTCCAAAAGCTAACACATCAGGACTCTCAAGAAAGTGGGTACCAATGGTTACATCTTTAAGTTGTGTTGTTGGTAGACCTTCCTCCTCCCACTAAAAGAAAGTGGATACTCGATAATGGTTGCTCCAGGCATATGACATGTAACGACAAATTTTTTGCAACTCTATCGATGAAGAAAGAAGGCTATGTCTCCTTTGGGAACAATCTTAAAGGTAATATCATTGGCATTGGTGACATAGGTATCTCTCCCTCTCCTATTATTAAAAATGTTTGCTTAGTAACAGAATTGAAACATAACTTGTTGAGTATCAGTCAATTAGTTTATCACGGTTATGGAATAAATTTTGTTAAAAATAAATGTTTTGTCTATGATAAAACCTCTGGAATAATTTCCTTTGAGGGAATAAGAGAGGACAACATATATATTATATATTTGTCAGAAAAGACTAACAATACAGGAAAGTGTCTGTTTACAACACAAGACGGAAGCTGGATTTGTCATATGCGTCTTGGTCATGCAAACATGGATATGATTGCAATATTGTCCACCAAGAAACTGGTAAAAGGCTTACCTGAAATAAGTTTCAAAAAAGATACGATATGTGCTGATTGTGAGAAGAATATGGTATCTAGATCATCTTTCAAATCAATAAATGTTGTATGTACCTCTAGACCCCTATAATTAATTCATATGGACTTGTTTGGACCAAGTAGAGTCGCCAGTCTTGGCGGAAAACATTATGCTTACGTGATAGTCGATGACTATTAACGATATACTTGGGTTTATTTTCTTGCAAATAAGAATGATGCTTTTTTCGAGTTTGTATCTTTCTGTAAGAAGGTAAAAAACGAGAAAGGATTCATGATTCCTCGTGTTCAAAGTGATCATGGCGGAGAATTCGATAACCATGAATTCAAGTCATACTGTAATTCAAATGGATTATCTCATGAATTTGCTTGTCCCAGAATTCCTCAGTAGAATGGAGTTGTAGAAAGGAAGAACAAAACTCTCGGTGACATGGCCAGAGTTATGCTTAATCAGTACAATCTTCCTAAATACTTTTGGACAGAAGCTGTCTATACAGCATGCCATGTATTGAATAGAGTTCTTATTAGACCTATCTCTAAAAAGACTCCTTATGAATTATAGTTTAATAGAACTCCTAATATTAGCTATTTCAAGGTCTTTGGATGCAGATGTTATATTCTAAATACAAAAGACAACTTGGGAAAATTTGATGAAAAAGCTGATGAAGGAATTTTCTTGGGATATGCGGCAAAAAAAAAGATACAGAGTATTCAATAAGAAATCACTTATTATTGAAGAATCAATCAATGTCAATTTCGATGAGCTAAATGGCAAAAGACATTATGACAGTAACAATAATGAAGAAACTCCCACAACAGAAGATACTTCTACGTCTTATCTGGAAAGTCTGCTGAAATGTACGCAATTTATACCAGACCATCCCGAAGACCTAGTAATCGGTGATGTGTTAAAAGGCGTAAGCACTCGTTCCAGCTCAAGAAAATTGGCATTGAAGATTTCAAATTTCTTGATCATGTATTCAAGCTTCGGAAAGCTCTCTACGGTCTCAAACAAGCACCCCGTGCATGGTACGAGCGTCTTAGTTCTTTCCTACTTGAACACGGTTTTTCGAAAGGGAAGGTTGATTCTGTTAGGGTTATATACTAAAAGCATCACTTTTGTAGTAACCTTATTTTCTTAAATTTTGAATGGGAATCATATGGGCAAATATTTGCATATTGTATTAGTTGCAAGTATTAATGCAAATGTCTGATATTCTATATTGTAGATAATATGGTGTGTGGTGTCACACAGAAGATCATATTATCAGTTTTCTATGGAGTATATAAATAGTTCACAACTTAGATTGACTTGGACAATCTATTGGAAAGGATGTAGTGTAATCTGGTATTAGTCTATCTTGACTATAGGTTTACACTAGTACACTTTGTGTGTATTAAACAGGACCACTTGAGGTTGTTCTCTTTGTACTGACTACATAAGAGAACAAACACCTCTGTTATTATGGATGCTTGTGCTCTTAATCCGGATATAATAACGGACATGTATATGCAGTGTGTATTACTTTGACACATAAAAAGAGTGAGATTCATTATGGATCAACAACCTCTATGAATTGGATAATAACATTGTATGTATGATGGGCTGTTGATTATAAATAGAATCTATGTCCCGAAACATCGGGTTGATGATGTCTTCTTAAGGAGCTCATAAGGATTGTCATGTAAACCCTGCAGGTGGATTATATCCGACATGACAAATAAAGTTGAGTGGTACTACTTAAGGATAAAAGATGTCGAATCAATATAGTTGTCAGTAACTTAATTTGATCGACAGACATACGATATCTTAACATGGGGAGCCAAACGAGCATATAATAAAAGGAGCCCACAAACATAATTTGGAATTAGAGAGGTAGTGCAACAATAGCTCATTAGTGGACCGAGCTATTGTTAATGGGCCTGGATTGTGTGTTCGGGCTGAACACGGGATATCCAGATCCGTTAGGAGGACTAACCCTAATTTCTCCTCATGATCCCTGCCGTAGCCTATATATATCCTCTATTGTCTAGCCGCCAGATTACTGATCAGAAATCTAAAATTTTCTCTAAATTCGTGATTCACGTAAGGAGAGAAAGAGAGGGCTGCCAAGAAGAAGAAAAGGTTGGGAGATCGTCGTCCACATGACGTCCAACTCGAGGAAGGAATACGTGCAGAAGATCTTGGGGTCGTCCGCTCGAGATTGCCAGGAATTACTTGTCTTCTTTCCACCGGAGGTATAATTCGTGAACCCTAGTTTCCGCCTATGAAGGGTTAGAACATGTATTAGATCGGTTTAACTTTCTATCGATCAATAAGCACACCAAAGGAAGGGTCCTGGGAATCCCCAGTTCCATCAATTGGTATCAGAGCCACTTTGGATCTACGTATTGATTGATACGTCCATGTTGTCCAATAAAATCTGCGCTGTGTAATAATCGATAGATGTAGATCTGTTCTAACTCGGTTTTACAGGCATCTTAGATCCAACTATTATGGTACAATGCATGTTTTTTAATTGTGTTGTTTAAACCAGGGACATGTCATGGATGTTGTTGTTGCTGTGGATGTAATTAAAATCACGAGGGTTGATCGTGCTTATTATTTTAATTTTTCATTCTAGATTATGTGTGAACTCCTTCGGAAGGCATAGGGTTGATGTAATTTTAATTATTTTTGATCAATCATAATGGCGGTGGTGGCTGTTTCTGACGCCGGACGAGATGCTGGTTTTAAGCAGTCCAAAGGTAGACAGATGATTTTCAATGAAGGAATTGATAGCCAAAACCTAAAATAAAAAAATTTGGGGCACTGGCCCGAACCCCACAACCTGACCGGGTAGGTCGAACTCCGAATAGATCTGTACAGCGCCAGATTTTGGATTCGAATAGTTGAGGACGGAGCAGCAAAGATGACCATAATAGTTGGATATTTTCTCTTATTTTTATCATTTTGCTTTTTTCTGATTATGCATGTTTATTATTGTGTGGTTGTTTTTTTTGAAAACCAAGCCTACATTAATAATGGATAACATGGACATAATATCAACTAGTAGAAAAACTCTCAATGTTAAATAACTAAGTGGGAGAGGATTTTTATTTAGTATAAATGCTACGGTCTCCATTACTGGTTTGTAGGTGATGTAATTATACTTGCGTGTTGGCTTTAGTGCTTTCCTCCATATCGGATGAGTATAATTATGGATCACCAGTACAAACTTCCTTAGGGATAATTGTAGAAAGTTACCTAGTATGTGTTCATTTCTCCATCTGAAGGAACTCACTACAAGGTAATGGACTTAGTATTAAGTAATGGTATACACTTAGATACAAATAATGGTATCCTCCCCATCGGAGTCACTGCTATTATTTGTATGACCGAGCAAGACCAGCATATTAATTTTATTTGTCATAAAGTTATATTGACATGATAGTAAAATTAATAAGAAAAATCTACTTGAACAAAGTTGAATTTGTATACGTCCACACTATCGTGGCATGCTAAATTCAAGGTGTTCAAGTTGTTGGTGAATTTCTTATTATTGTTTTGAGGGAATCAATATTTAGTTAATTCAAAAAGTTTTTTTTGCCCTATATAATTTTGTTTATGTGATTCTCAGGATTTCAAAAATGGGTTCTTTCAGTCCACTTATGGTGATTCTTAAAGAAAACAAACTTACTGGACCTAATTATATTGACTGGAAACGTAATTTGGATATTGTTCTGACTGCTGATGAGTACAAATATGTACTTGTTAAGGAATGCCCACCTAAGCCTGATGCTAACTCTGATGAAGAGGTCAAAGAGGCTTATAAGAAGTGGAAAAAGGCAGATGAGATGGCGCGGTGTTACATTCTTGCATCTATGTCAAATGTACTGCAACATCAGCATCAGGCCATGGCCATAGCTTATGACATGATGTATAACCTCAAGGAACTCTTCGAACATCAGAGTAGAGCAGCTAGGCAGTTAGCTATGAAATGTTTGATGAATACAAAAATGGTTGAGGGTACACCAGTAAGGGATCATGTTCTCAAGATGATGGGTCACCTGAATGAGATAGAGATCCTTGGAGCTGAAATCGATGGGGAATCCCAGGTCGATATCATTTTCGGGACTTTACCTAAAAGTTTTGACAATTTTTGCCTTAATTACAAGATGAACAAAAGGTTGTATAGTTTGGCAGAACTTACAAAAGAGCTACAGGATGCTGAATCTTTCTTTAGGCAGAGTGGTCATATTTTTGTTTCTGAAAAGGCCTCTACTTCTAAGCCAAAAGGCGGTAAGATAAAGAATAACATTCAGAAACAGGAAAACTCAGCAAAGAAGGGCATGGGACCTCAAGGCGCGGTAAAAAAAGCCGAAAGGCAAATGTTTCAAGTGCAAAGGGTCAGGACATTGGAAGACTGATTGTCCACTTCTCAAACAAGGGAACAAAGAAGATATATCTCATTTATTAGTAGTTGAAACATGTTTAGCGGTGTTATCTACCGGCACCTGGTGTGTAGATACAGGAGCCACTAATCATGTCTGTAATACATTGCAGGGGTTCCAGGAAACCAGACGGCTCAGTGATGGAGAGATATACTTGTTCATGGGTGATGCTACAAAAGTATCGGTCGTTGCATTAGGAGATGTTACATTATCTTTTGGTAGAAATAAGTCTTTGACATTGAGAGATTGTCTTTATGCACATTCACTTAGAAGGAATTTAGTTTCTGTTTCTATGTTCGTTAAGGATGGATATTCAGTTTATTTTAATGACAATATTGTTATTAGAAAGAATAAACATTTTATCTGTTCTGCTGCATTGGTTGATAATTTGTATGTCATTAATCCTATTTCGCCCATAATGCAACTTATGGAAATGAATTATATGTCATCTAACTTAAATAAGAGAAAAGAACCTTCTTGTATGAACCAAACATATTTTTGGCACTTGCGATTGGGACATATTAACCTAAGAAGGATTCAAAGACTGGTTGAAGATGGACCTTTGAGTTCACTGGAAGTAGAGGCACTACCAGTCTGTGAATCCTGCTTGGAAGGTAAAATGACCAAAAGGCCTTTTACGACAAAGGGGTATAGGGCCAAAGATGTGTTAGAATTGGTTCATTCTGATTTGTGTGGACCCATGACTATCCAAGCTAGAGGTGGCTTTGAATATTTTGTCACATTTATTGACGATTATTCAAGGTATGGATATATTTATTTGATGCGCCATAAGTCTGAGTGCTTTGAGAAATTCAAAGAGTACAAGGCTGAAACGGAAAAAACGTCTTGGAAAATATATCAAGTCATTACGATCAGATCGTAGTGGCAAGTACCTCTTCGGAGAGTTTAGGGATTATTTATCAGAGGCTGGGACTGTATCCCAATTGACTGCACCTGGAACGCCCTAACAGAATGGTGTAGCCGAAAGAAGGAATAGAACTCTTATGGAGATGGTTAGATCAATGATGAGTTATTCGGATTTGCCAAATTTGTTTTGGGGATATGTTTTAAAGACTGCAGCTTATATTTTGAACTCGGTTCCTTCTAATTCAGTACCTCTTACTCCCACAGAGCTGTAGATTGGGCGTAAGCCTAGTCTGAAACATGTTCGCATTTGGGGTAGTCCAGCACATGTGTTAAATGGGAAAGCAGATAAGTTGGAATCTCGTACAGAAGTACGCTTATTTGTAGGCTATCCAAGAGAAACGAAAGGAGGTTTATTTTACAGTCCTAAGGATCAGAAGGTCATTGTTAGCACCAATGCCCGATTCTTAGAGGAAGACTATGTGATGAACCATAAACCCACAAGTAGAGTTGTTTTAGAAGAACTGAGATGTGTGACACCAAGTACTTCAGTACCAACAGTACAAGAGGATGAACCATAAATAACTGCACAATGTGTCACAAATGTTACACCACAACCGATAGTGCCTCGTCGTAGTGGGAGGGTTGTGATACAACCTGATAGATTTATGTTTTTGGGAGAGTCGTCAGACTTCGTCCCTGAGGAACAAGATTATGATCCATGTACCTACAATGAAGCACTCCAAGATAAAGATGCAGAGTCTTGGCAAAAAGCAATGATATCTGAAATAGAATCTATGGATTCTAATCAGGTCTGGAAGCTTGTAGAACCACCCGTTGGTGTAAAAGCCATTGGATGCAAGTGGGTCTATAAGAGAAAAAGAGGATCAGACGGTAAGGTTTAAACCTTTAAAGCTCGGCTTGTAGTAAAAGGTTTTACTCAAAGAGAGGGTATCGATTATGAGGAAACCTTTTCTCCTGTAGCCATGCTTAAGTCTATTCGGATTCTTTTATCTATTGCAGCTCATCTCGATTATGAGATTTGGCAAATGGATGTCTAGACAGCTTTCCTTAATGGAAGTCTTGAGGAAGACATCTATATGAAGCAACCAGACGGGTTCATTGAAAAGGGCCAGGAGCATCTTGTTTGTAAGCTCAAGAAGTCCATTTATAGACTTAATCAAGCTTCTAGATCTTGGAACATATATTTTGATCAGGTGATAAAATCCTATGTATTTGATCAAAGTCAGGATGAATCATGTGTATACAGAAAGTGTGACGAAAATGTGGTGGTGTTTCTAGTACTTTGTGTGGATGATATCTTGCTCATTGGAAACAATGTAAAGGTATTATCTGATGTAAGGGTATAGTTATCCGAACAGTTTGATATGAAGGACTTGGAAGAAGTAGGTCATATCATTGGGATCAAAGTTCTACGAGATCGCAAGAAAAGGATGTTGGGCTTCTCCCAAGCTTCCTATATCGTTACTGTACTAACTCGTTTTAGTATGCAAAATTCTAAGAAAGGTTTCTTACCTTTTAGACATGGAATTGCTCTATCAAAGGAGCAGTGTCCGAGGACACCTAAAGAGATAGAGAACATGAAGGCAGTTCCTTATGCTTCAGCTGTAGGAAGCTTAATATATGCAATGCTATGTACGAGACCAGACATCTGCTTTGCCGTAGACATGGTCAGCAGATATCAGTCTAACCCAGGACAAGAGCACTGGACTGCCGTAAAACATATTTTGAAGTACCTAAAAATGACTAAAGAGTATATGCTTGTTTACCAGGCATATAGTTTAGTTCCCTTGGGGTATACAGACTCAGATTTTCAGTCATATAGGGATTCCAGGAAATCTACCTCAGGTTATGTGTTTACTTTGGGAGGTGGAGCCATTGTGTGGAGGAGTATCAAACAAAAACGTATTGCCGATTCCACCATAGAAGCCGAGTATGTGGCAGCCTCTAAGGCAGCCAAAGAAGCGATTTGGCTCAGAAACTTTCTGTTGGACTTGGATGTGGTATCTAGTTTGCCTAAGTCTATTACACTTTGTTGTGATAATAGTGGTGCAGTTACAAACTCAAAGGAACCACGAGCCCATAAGACAGGCAAACACATTGAGCGCAAGTACCACCTGATACGAGATTTTGTAAAGAAAGAAAAAGTTGCTGTGATCAAGATAGCATCAGCAGACAACCTAGCTGATCCCTTTACAAAGAGGTTATCAGCTAAGGCTTTTGACAGTCATGTTGAGGGAATGGGAGTCAGATGTGCAGCAGCATGGCTTTAAGTATAAGTGAGAGATTTGTAACAGTATACTAAAAAACAATGCTTTGAGTATAAGTGGAAGATTGTTAGGGTTATATACTAAAAGCATCACTTTTGTAGTAACCTTATTTCCTTAAATTTTGAATGAAAATCATATGGGCAAATGTTTGTATATTATATTTGTTGCAAGTGTTAATGCAAATGTCTGATATTCTATATTGTAGATAATATGGTGTGTGGTGTCACACAGAAGATCATATTATCAGTTTCCTATGGAGTATATAAATAGTTCACAACCTAGATGGACTTGGACAATCTATTAGAAAGGATGCAGTGTAATCTGGTATTAGTCTATCTTGACTATAGGTTTACACTAGTACACTTTATGTGTATTGAACAGGACCACTTGAGGTTGTTCTCTTTGCACTGACTACATAAGAGAACAAATACCTCTGTTATTATGGATGCTTCTGCTCTTAATATGGATATAATAACGAACATGTATATGCAGTGTGCATTACTTTGACTCATAAAAAGAGTGAGATTCATTATGGATCAACAACCTCTATGAATTGGGTAATAACATTGTATGTATGATGGGCTGTTGATTATAAATGGAATCCATGTCCCGATACATCGGGTTGATGATGTCCTCTTAAGGAGCTTATAAGGATTGTCATGTAAACCCTGCAGGTGGATTATATCTGACATGACAAATAAAGTTGAGCGGTACTACTTAAGGATAAAAGATGTTGAATCAAAATAGTTGTCAGTAACTTAATTTGATCGACGGACATACGATATCTTAACATGGGGAGCCAAACGAGCATATAATAAAAGGAGCCCACAAACATAATTTTGGATTAGGGAGGTAGTGCAACAATAGCTCATTAGTGGACCGAGCTATTGTTAACGGGCCTGGATTGTGTGTTCGGTCTAAACACGGGATATCCAGATCCGTTAGGAGGCCTAACCCTAATTTCTCCTCATGGTCCCTGCAGTAGCCTACATATATCCTCTATTCTCTGGCCGTCAGATTACTGATCAGAAATCTGAAATTTTTTCTAAATTCGTGATTCACGTAAGGAGAGAAAGAGAGGGCTGCCAAGAAGAAGAAAAGGTTGGAAGATTGTCGCCTACACGACGTCCAACTCGAGGAAGGAATACATGCAGAAGATCTTGGGGTCGTCCGCTCGAGGTTGCCAGGAATTACTTGTCTCCTTTCTGCCGCAGGTATAATTCGTGAACCCGAGTTTCCGCCTATAAAGAGTTAGAACACGTATTAGATCTGTTTAACTTTCTATCGATCAATACGCACACCAAATGAAGGGTCCTGGGAATCCCCAGTTCCATCAGATTCAACTTTGTTTATAAAGTCTTTGGAAAAAAATGTTTTACTAGTGCAGATATATGTAGATGATACAATCTTTGGAGCTACTAATGAGATTCTATGTAACGAGTTTGCTAAATGTATGTGGAGTGAATTCAAAATGAGCATGATGAAAGAATTAACATTCTTCCTTGGACTGCAAATTAAGCAGAGTTCAAGCCAAATATACAAAAGACTTGTTAAAGAAATTTGATATTGAAAATGTCAAACCTATTGGCACTCCAATGGCAACGTCTACAAAGCTTGATATAGATGAAAGCAGTACACCAGCCGACATACGTAAGTACAAAGGTAAGATTGGTAGTTTACTTTACTTAACTGCTAGTCGTCCATACATTATGTTTGTGGTATGCCTATGTGCTAGATATCAAGCTTATCCTAAAGAATCACATGTAAGTGTTGTTAAGCGTATCTTACGATACCTTAAAGGAACTTTGACAACCGGTCTTTGGTATCCCAAAACTGATTCGTTTGACCTGATAGGTTACTCAGACGCAGATTTTGCTGGATGCATGGTCGATCGTAAAAGTACCAGTAGTACATATCATTTTCTCGAAAAGTCATTAGTCTTCTGGTTTTCTAAGAAACAAAATTTAGTTGTATTATCAACTACTGAAGCTGAGTATATAGCTGCAGGACGTTATTGTGCACAAATTTTGTGGATGAAACAAACTTTGGAAGAATTTCAATTATCCTTTCATCATATTTCTATTTACTGTGATAATACTAGCTCTGTTAATCTCACTAAGAATCCCATATGTCATTCATATACTAAACACATAGAAATTAGACATCACTTTTGAGAGACCATGGTTTGCAAGGTGATATTGTTTTAGAATTTGTTGATACTGAACATCAACTAGCTTACATCTTCACAAAGCCTTTGGCTGAAGATCGTTTTAACTTTATACGAAGAGAATTAGAATTTTGGATGTTGAGGTAATATAATATAATAATATTATTTAATGAGCATGAATTCGCTAAATTTATTTCGGTTATAAGCCGAAAGGACCCTCCTGGCACACAGGTGTAAATAACCTGAAGCGACACGGTGTACTTGTCTTCGGACTACCGCTAGCAGGGATCCGACCCCTACAGCTAATCCAAAGTATTTATGGCAATTTATGGGAAATTAATTAATATATATTAAATTATTTTCTTTAACACAATTAATTCTAATTTATTTTCGTATTTATGTTAAAAGCTATCACACTATTTCCAATAACTATCTTGAATCCCTAGAGACCGTACTCAGTCAGAGTTCTGGCCGAACTCGGACCGAACTCGATCTAGGGAATTTCAAACAGAAGCTGACAGCCGAGCCCCCCTTCTATTTAACCCTCTTTTACACCATCCTCTTCCTCACAGCACCTCCAAAACCATACCGAAACCCTAACCCTAACCTCCAAGTTCTCCCTCGTCCAAGCTCTTCAAGCCTTCAAACTTCGGATTCAGATCTCTTTCGAGGTTCTTTTCCACTGTCTACCATCAATTTTGGTATATCTCTCTCTTTTCTTTTTCGTTTAATTTTCACATGGCTCCTAAATAACCTATTTCTTCTCAAAAGAAGATGAAGGTTGATGAAGGTTCATCCTCGACCCTATGGCACTCTTTGCCCTAGACATATGAACAACTACTTTTATGATCTTCATCGCATGGTGTTCTCCACTATCCTTCCTAAGAACACTGCACGGATGAGATTTCCTACATGGAACTCTCAGCGATTTATCATCCTTACTTTTATGTTTCTTTTAGTCTTCCTAAGGCTATCATCTCCGCTATGGGTCATTGTCGCAAGACTTCCTCGTGATGCCTTTTATACGCGATGTACCTCCCTATCATCATTCAGTATTTTGATGTCAGTCTTGAGGACTGCGCTGAGGATGCTACTCCTGCCTATCTTCATGAGCATTGTCGCCCAGCTCAGCCTATACAAGTTCTACCTCCTGTAGTCACTCCCACTTCTACTGATTCTCAGGCTACTTATCCTCCTGCCGGTGTTACTCTTGAGTCCCTTCAGACTCTCATGCTGGATCAGTTCCGTGCTATAAATTTTTGTACTATCCTTCATCTCCAGGCTATCTCGATCATGGTTCATGATTTGATGTATAGCCTTGCTCACAACCCTAGAGGCCCCATTACTCTGGTTCGCGATCCGACCCGGCTTGGCTATCGTATTGATGATCGTGAGGCGCAGCATTACTTTGACCCTGCGGCTGCTCGATATGACCCCAGCCGATCTGCTATACCGGTCCTTCTGGTACTTTAGGTGATGCAGCTGATGATGAGGAGGAGGAGGAGGATGATAGTTAAGGATTTGTTATTCCTCGTGATAGTTCAGTGAATTTGTTATGTTTTGACTATATTTTAGTTAGCATGTATTAGTGATAAATGCTTCTTTCAAGCATTATCAGTTATGACTTTTTCAGTTTTCTTTTTCTGTGTGCAAAACATTTTTCAGTTTGTGGTAATATTTCCATTATTCTATGCATGTCTTCTATTATGCTTTGTGGTTTAATATTGCTATACCATTTTGCTATTATAATAAAACAGGGGAGTATGACTGATTAAGATTGATAAAATTCAGTAAGATTAATTCAGATGAGATTCATTTAGATTTGATTCATCTTAGATACAACTTACGATTTCTGATGATTATTTACTATATTACTAATTTGGTTTGAAAGAATTTTGGTTTAGACTCTACAGATACATATTCAGCAGAATGTTTTATTACGGGGGAGTAATAAGACTTGACCGTACACTACGGGGGAGCAGTGAGCATTGTACTGTACCATTTTTTGATGAACAAAAAGCTACTACCATACCTTCCGTATTCATCAAGTCTACTTCCATTTCAAGTTGAATTTTTTCTTAAGTATCAATCGTAGTTTGTCACATTATCAAAATGGGGGAGATTGTTGGCACATTTAGCCATAGTCAAACCGATTTCGATAAGTGTCTTAAAACTTTGATCTCAATATGAAAAGAAACAAAAAAATGCAGATTGCGTCGTCTCTGAGATTTTTATATTTATTCTATATTTTTTTAGTTTATTGAGTCTAGATTATTTGTGAATCGGGATCACTGATAATTAGAAGTCTATCCTAAACCAAACCCATTTTAATTCGTTCCTAAACCAAACCAAACCAATTCTTGATTCATTCCTAAACCAAACTAAACCAATTCCTGATTTGATCATAAACCAAACCAGATCCAAAAACCAAAACTGCCCTGGAATTAGAAAAATCGAACTCGGCCAGAGTTGGCCCGAACTCGGTCAGCAGAATTCACTCCTTGTAAGAAGCTTTACCTATTCTTGAGGATCTCCAACATTTGAATTTTTGAACGTTAGGGTACCGAGTTATGTCCGAACTCTGTCCTAGAAAATCCTATAAATAGAGAAGAAAATCTCATTTCTAAACACAGATTCAATCTTCATCTTCTCTATCTATTCCTAAACTTTCTATTCTATTCCCAAAGCTTTAATCTTTAAATCTCCAAGTCAACTCTATTCTTCTAAGTGTCGGTGGTTTTCGAGTAGGAGTTTCGAGTTGTACAAGCTTGGCGTATAAAAGCTTTCTTCAGAAAGGTGTTGAAGTTTGTTGGTGGGCTTCAGATAAAAACACGACGGTGGTGAAGTTGGCAGTTCTTCGGAGCAAAACACGTTGTGTAATCTATATTTCAAATAGTGGATACAAATATCGAGTTGAGTACTCGAGACTGGACTAGTCCTCAAAAAGGGAAATCAGTATAAACCTGCTGTCTTTGTGTATTATTTTCTCGCCCTACATTTACTGACTTACTTGCAATTATTTTATATATATATTGCTTCACCTTCTTAGAGTTAAATTTTTAATTGCTAAATATTCTCCGCTGCACTCGATTCACCCCCTCTAGAGGTGCCATTGTTCCTACACTCCTAGGATGCAACGAGTATTTTGCATAATGCGCCTCCGTCATAATTTATTTTTTGAGTTCGACATTTTCTGGAATGTATAATTTTTTTTATTTGCATCCTATTTTTTTCCTCTGCAAGGTCAGTCGTATTTCTTGTTGAAATCTGCTCGCGTATCATCATCAGGAATGGATCATCCTTTTGTAAAGACTTTATCTTGTTGTGCAAGCTCAGTTCAAGCTGCAATTGAGCCAGGTGTACCCTCGATATCAAACTCGGAGTTCGATATCCAACTTATGTCCAGTGAAGCCACAAACTTTCTGTTTAGAGCATATGCAACGACATTTTTCTTCCCCAGTATATACTCGATCGTTACGTCACAATCTTTTATGAGTTTGAGCCAACGTTGTTGCCACAAGTTTAGTTCTCTTTGGGTGAAAAAATAATTTAGGTTCTTATGATCCGTGTTGATGCTGCAAGCCATACCATAGAGGTAGTATCACGCCCCAATTCGATAAACCGTTCGTCCCCGTTCCCATTATGCTGAATCAGTCATCCTCCCTAAGGCGTGATGTCCTACGGGTCTAGAGTTGCACTCGTACAAGGCAAGAACATTACATTTGATCGTTTTATTTGAAATATCAAGTTGAAACTTCACAAATCACAGAGTAATTGAACATACAGTATAGGAAGACAGAAATATGTTTTTTAGTGATATCTTGCAATGAAGTGCAAGTCATATTACATTGGATATGTCTTTGCGGCTACACTGATTGAAACAAAAGAAATATACTCGACAAGCTTCCTGAACTAACACATGTAATTCCATACATTCACCCTTTTATACATAAGCTTTCGATAAATTGGCTTCGAAATACTTCAAAATAGGAAGAGCTTCAAAATGTCTCTCCGAACTTCAGCTTTGGCTTAACGTCGTGCACCCCCAAAGTCCTCATCACCTGTGGGATAGGGGATTAGTACACTTAGAAGTGCACTAGTGAGCGGGACGAACCCACTCAGCGAAACCGACTCTGATAGTTAAGGTAGGCAAGTATTGGAGTTTTTTTTCTATTTAGAACTAAAAGAATTCAGTTCATATCGATAGCCATCTTTGAAGTAGTAAAAGCATACAGGGAAACATAACAATTTATCTCAATTCTTACAACGATCGTGCCCATCCTTGCATAAAAGCAAAGATTATAATTTCTATCTGCATAAGACAGTAGGTAAGCATGCTACTATCTTATATGTGCGGTCATTGATGCTATGCACCACGAGGGACTTCTATATGGCATTATAAGGTTTCTGTCAGCTTGAGTTGCAAGCCCTACTGGGGGTCCGGCAATGCCTCGCACTGAAGCATAAATTTATTCATTCCACCTAGGTCAATTCGGTTCCGATGTCCCGGATATTAATTCGATAAAAGTTAAACTTGTGCATAGGTTGTCCATGACCATGCCAATGTGTCAACAGTTTAATATATAAAACTTGTTGTATAGCGTGGACAGTATTAAGCAGCATTATCATTTTTTCCAACTCATGCAACGAATTATTTTTTCCAAAGCCGTACTTACGATTTAGCGTCCTGTAGGCACTAAATTTCCTGAGACACCGTACGCCGCAACCAACGTTTCATCATTTTACTCTTTTACAGATCATGGTATAGTCTATCTCATTTCTAGAACCTGAAACTTGCTCTTTTCGATGTGAAACTTATATTTTTATAGTATATTACTCTAAATCGATACATTTTTTTGAGTTCTTGATCTTAGTGGATTGACATGCATTTAACTTTGCATCGTCAATTTGAATAAGTTTCCAGGCAAAAGAATTTTGTTTACAAGAAGGAGTAGAAAAGAAGTGGCCGAACAATGCACCATGTATTTGATCATGCCAAGAGTCGAAAAGCTTCACAACGTTCAAGCTTTAGTTATGCGAGCTCCTACAATGGCACCAACACTTAGTCAGAATTCCTTTATTAATCCTTCTTTTCGAAATTCGTAGAACGCATTCAGAAATTGACACGAAAATACATTCATCAAAACCAAGCAGCAAAAACTAAAAAAAAATTATACAATAGTTTGGTCTCGTCGAAGGGACTCTTATATAGAGCCCACTCGCCGAGGCGCAGCCTGCTGCATCTAGGACTTATTCCAACAGACGACGTTCCTTTAGTTGGATCGATTCTTGTAACATTCGTCAAAATCAATTTCATTAATGCCGCAAGATGTTAACGTTTACCAAACTCAGCGATCGAGTCAGATGGCCATCTAAGTTCTTGACTAATCTGATTCGGCGCAAGCATATTATAAAGTCTTCCACTTGTCGGAAGCAGGGCACTACAGAATATACCACTAAGAAAAAGTTTCATCCAAAACATAAGAACAAGGGTCTGACCTTATATTAGGCAAACAACGAAGGGTACTTCTCCTTCATCTCTGCCTCCATTTCCTACATCGACTCTTCAACTGAATGGTATTGCCAAAGCACGCGGACCAAGGTGTCACCTTCTAATTTTGTTATACGTATTTTGGTATACATATACATATCTCGGACCCGTATTTTGACTTGTCCGACTAGCCAGTCTTGGGTTTTTTGCATTAGCATAGGTTAGTTGGCATTTCATGGCTAGTACGGTCTATTCTGGCTTGGGCATGCATCGAGTTCGTTTGGGTTTAACTGGTTTGGCTTGGTTTGGTTTAGTATGCAAACCCCTACCTACCACCATCCCTCATTTATTAACCCAACAACCCTCCTCTCTTCTCATTCATTTCTCATTACTACTCTTCTTTTTATTCATTTCTCCACCGACCACCCCAGTAGGCAAGTGCAACTTGCTTTCACTTGAGAACCCATTTTGATGGTTCCAATGGCTTCTTAGCATGATTCTTAACTACTTTAAAACTTGAAGATTTTTATTTTGGTGTATGGATTTTTTTAGATCTAGATTTTTAGTATTTTTGATCCTCATGGTTTTGATCTTATAAACTTGGCTGTTTTCAAAATAGGAGAGTTCCATGTGGTGGAAGTTTCGATTTTACGCAAGTTTGACTTTTGAACGGCTGGACTTCATCAAGTCTTAGCCATAATGGGGTTTTTTGAAGTTTTTGAGTCACATGGCTGCTTGTCTCGGCCTTGGGGGAGAAGACGAGCCCTTTACGCACACGTTCATACGTGCTCGCGTAGTGACTTTCCTTTACGCCCATGATTTACGTGCCAGCGTAGCTTCTTCCTCCTTTTACGCACACGTTTTCATGTGCCTGCGTAGTGTTTCCTTTTTTATGCACACGTATTGCATGCCAGCGTAACCCATTCTACGTCGAGCTCATTCGAGCTCTACACGGGGGCTACTTCCGCTCGCGTAGAGTCTCGCGTGCGTAGAGTCCCGCTCAGACGCTCGTGTGCGTAGAGTCCCGCTCGAGTGCTTGCTCGCGTAGAGGCTGCTCGCGTAGGGTAATTGCTCGCATAGAAGGGTCCTTCCTCGGTCTTGCTCACGTAAAGCCATTTTTACACTCAGGGCCCCTAGTCTAGCGTTGTTTTTCTCGCGTAGAGGCTTTGAGCCCCTACGCGCACCCGTTTTCTTTGTTGTTCTTGCACCTCTTGTCATGAGCTCGATAACCACGAATTGATTGATGTAACTAGACCAATAATTGAACATGGCATGGTATGACAAGTAACTGATATAACATGACATGACAAGATATGACTAGTATATATGATGGAAACTACTGAATGCTATTGCGACTGCTAGCATGACATGACAAGAATGAATGACCTGGACACCGTAGATTATTGTGTTTGTACAAATGAACCAGTACTGTCTTGCATCATATCTAGGACAAGGATCCATGAGTACCATGGTTAGGGGTACCTACTTAAACTGATTAAGGCTAATAACTAGAATAATCCAGTAGTCATGAAGAGATTTTCTAGCTACAAGCAATCCTGTTATCTGGGTGCCCCATCCTGGGATCTATAGCCTGCCGTCGAGTAGGGCACATTTCCAGCACACTGTCATATGTTGCACCCTTCAAGCTACTTAAACGTACATGCATTTCCTGGACGATGTACCCATATGAACTCAACCCCTAATTGCGTCCGGATAACCTTGATGGTCTGCAGGGCTTGTGGCTGTAGAATAGTCTCAGTGCATCTTGCTAGTAACTAGGCCTGTGATAATCCTAGTTAGTTAAAGTATCAGGCCGTACTTATTGCTTGGCCGTGAATGATGGATGGAGTCTAACCAGTACAAGTCTTGTCTTGTTCCAGTACTTGGCTACTTCGGAACAAGATTGCTTATACTTACCTTATCGAAAATTGATCAGAATGATTCCTTATCCCCATGACATTTATTGCTCTATTTAGATTTCATGTCTTATTATTATCTTTCTTATTTTATGTTTCTGATATGTTGGTTTTAGTTCTTAAGTGAAGCCTCCTTTGTGGCACTTACTCTTTCTGGGATCTGACCTAGCTGGTTTTGTATGGCCAGATATCGGAGCAGCTCCAAAGGATCTCCCTACCTTCCAGCCAGATGGTGACCACCAGGCGTAAACCTGACAACGAGTGGATTTTATTTTTGCTCTTCCACTCTATTCTAAAACTATTCTTTGAGGCGTTTAGCCGACGAGCATGTGTTAGCTCGATTGTATTTTACTTATTATCTGCCTACGGGCTATAACATGGTTGACAAATCCTATGGTTGATCATATTTGACTGAAGCTCTTGCTAGTCTTTATATTTTGTATAACTAGCTTCATGATCATCGAAATATGTAATGTATGTTACGCCTTACTATTGTATATTTGGTGCTCTGACATCTTGTAACTGCTATTACTTGCTTTAGATTGAGACAATAGGCTTGTTCATGACCATATGAGACTGATGGATTGTAGTTAAACCCTCACGTATCTAGACGGCCATGACCGTATAGCGAGGTGGGTTACACTTCAATATACGTAGTTGGCTGTGTCCGTCCCCGCTCTCAAATATTCTGGTTCTGGGGCGTGACACGGTTTAAGTGGTAGACCATGCATGTATTGTGAATCAAGATATGTGAGGGTTTACTGAATAGATATCTCAATCAGCACTCGCCCTTGATCTTTGCTCGTATCCTCCAATCCCTAAAATCTTGACCTGATCACATGCTTGTATCTTTGATTTGTTTTGGTCCTTCCTTATTGTTCATTATGTCGTCTTCTTCAGCGACATTGCTCCTGGTCCTGCCAATCAGCCGGAAAGAGCTCAACGAGTACTCCCGCAGCAAGAGGATCATGCTCAGCACTCAGGAGCAGCTTCCCGAGTCATGCTTCACGGAGATCCAGAACCCAAGTACAGCCAGGTCTGCCTACGAGGCAGGATGATGGAGTCTTGGTTGGACTCATCTGGGAGTTGCTTGCATCAAAGGATCGTCAAGGTGATGCATTGCACCAGACAGTACAAGATGCTTTGAACAGAGGTGGTCATCAAGGTAACAGTACGGCCAACAACTTCAAGCGCTTGAACCCTCCCTTCTTCGATGGTAGCGAAGATAATATTATCGTAGATGCTTGGCTGCAGGATGCTGAGGTTATTCAAGAAGCAGCCAGGACCCCAGAAGACGAGAAGGTGGCCGTGGTGCGCCTGCAGTTATTGGATCTAGCCCACAGCTGGTGGGCGGCACAGGCCGTTGGATTAGTGTTACCTATTACATGGGCAGTATTCCGTAAGAGATTCTAGACCAAGTACTTTGACTTTGTAGCTCGATATGATCTACATACGAGGTTCACTAACTTGAAGCAGATGGGCAGGACGGTCGATGGATATGCGACGGAGTTTTCCAGGCTTAGTCGGTTTGCTTCCACCTTGGTGGCGATCGAGTTTTACAGAGCTCAGCGGTTCCAGCAAGGACTGTACCTGGAGATTTTACTGGCGGTGGAGCAGTTCGAACATCAGACTTTCGATGCAGTATTGTGAGCAGCTAGGAGGCATGAGTATACCTTCCAGAGGGTTATGGACCGCACCGAAAGTCGAAAGTGGTCTCATGGCCAGATGAACCAGTCTTCAATACCAGCCCCGACAGCTAGGGCTTTGACCATTGGAGCTCCGAGGCGAGCGGCTTCCGTTGTGTCGATTCAGCATTCGACCCTGGCATATTCCCAGTAGCAACAGCAGTAGCAGTATTCCGCAATGGGTTGCACTCATTATAGGAAGCCAGGGCACATGGTGTCAGAATGTCGCAGAGCACAGGGTTTTTGCTTAGCTTATGGGGCGCCGGACCACAGGGTTGGAAACTGCCCGAATAGGGGAAGTTTCTCTTTATCAACCTTTTCTAGTCCCTTAGTTAGGGGGCCAGCCCCAGTACCAGTTCAGTAGCAGCAACAGTACCCGTTTCCGAGGCCCTTGCCGCCTCAGACCCAAGCCTTTCAGCAGCAGAACCCCTAGCAGTATACGTAAGTCCAAACTCAGATCCAGAACCGACAGTAGTTTCCAGCAGAGGGGACCAGCACCTTGAGGGCAAGGTCAAGTGATGGCTTTGACTATAGAAGAGGAGTTAGCATCAGGTGAGGTAGTGGCATGTACTATTCTCGTCAACTCCTTCCCTGTATCAGCATTCTTTGATTCTGGTGCATCGCATTCATTTATGTCTGCACGATTCGCGACACGAATAGGACTGGAACCCGAGTCATTAATAGTGAGGCTCAATATACTTACTAAAAACGGACTTATGGGAGTAGATAGAGTGTTTTCCTCGTGTCGGGTCGTAGTTAGCGGTAGAGAGTTTCCTGCTAGATTGATAGAATTTCCAATGGCCGATTATGATATGGTCTTAGGGATGGATTGGTTGAGGGACCAGTATGCTAGAATCCTGATGAGCCAGAGTTTTCATTTTTCTGAGGTGGTATAGAACCTTCTCCTGCAGTGTTTCGGAGGGCAGTTGCAGCGGCAGTTCGATTTTCCAGAGTTGTATAAGAGTTTCCCGATGTTTTCCCTGAGGAGCTTCCAGGTATGCCACCAGAGAGAGAGATCGAGTTGACCATAGACTTGATCCCCGGAACAGCACCAGTGACAAAGAGGGTCTACCGGATGGCTCCGTCAGAATTGGAAATCTTGTATAAGATGATTAAAGAACTTAGGACCAAGGAATTCATCCATGCCAGTGGATCGCCTTGGGGAGCCCGGATACTTCTTGTGAAAAAGAAGGATGTTATGTACAGAATATGTGTTGACTATCATACCTTGAACTCTGTAACAATCAAGAACAGATAACCTCTCCCGAAGATAGATGACTTGTTTGATCAACTCAAAGGGGCGTCCGTATTTTCGAAGATTGACTTGCGGTTAGGATACCACCAGATCAGAGTCAGAGAGCAAGACATCCCGACGACGGCATTTAGATCCAGGTATGGGCATTGTGAGTTTCTTGTTATGCCCTTTGGAGCAACCAATGCGCCAGCTGTATTCATGGACCTCATGAATCGTATCTCCATACCTTATTTGGATCCATTTTTGATTATGTTCATAGACGACATCCTAGTCTACAGTAAGAGTGAAGCGGAGCATGAGCAACATCTTAGAGTTGTCCTCCAGATTCTTCGAGAGCACTGGTTGTATGCAAAGTTCAGTAAATACGAGTTTTGGTTCGATCGCATTTCCTACTTGGGTCATATCATCACCAGAGGTGGAGTAGAAGTGGATCCCCAGAAGATCGTGGCTATTGAGACGTGGCCAGTTCCCAGCACAGTTGCAGAAGTTCGCAGTTTTCTTGACTTGGTCGGCTATTATCGACGATTTATTTCAGACATTGCAGGGATTTCAGCACCTATGACCTAGTTGACCCGCAAGGATATGCAATTTGCTTCGACAGCAGAATGTCAGGATTCCTTTGAGAAGTTGAAGCGAGTCTTGATGACGGCACCCATTCTCAGGCTTCCAGATAGAACCGGAGGATTTTCCGTGTACTGTGATGCTTCAGACAGAGGTTTAGGATGTGTTTTGATGCAACATGGGAAGGTAATAGCTTATGCGTCACGTCAACTTTGTGATCATAAGTGGAATTACCCGACCCACGACTTGGAACTGGCAGCAGTAGTCTTTGCACTTAAGCTTTGGAGACATTACTTATATGGAGATAGGGTGAAGATTTTTACCGACCACAAGAGCCTAAAGTATGTGTTTACCCAGAAGGATCTTAACATGCGTCAGAGGAGATGGCTAGAGCTACTTGTGAATTATGATATCAACCTGCAGTATCATCCTGGGAAGGCCAACGTTCTTGCAGATGCATTGAGCAGGAGGGCCAGTGTTTATTTTCTAACAGCACAACCAGAATTGTTAGCAGATCTTCAGAAGATGGGTATAGAAGTTGTCCTTCCTACCAATGTGGCATTGATGGCCAGTATGCAAGTTCAGTCCAGTATAGTTGAGAGGATCAAGTTAGCTCAGTCCGCAAATTCTAAGCTTCAGCGGCTTAGGACAGAATGTGCAGCAGGGCAAAGACTAGAGTTATGTATCTATAAGGGCGGTACACTTCGACATGGGAGGCGTCTTTGTGTACCTAGTGGTGATATCCGACATGAGATCATGGCAGAAGCTCACAGTTCTCAGTATTTGATTCATCTGGACGGTACAAAGATGTATTATGATATCCGGCAGCATTTTTGGTGGAATGGCAAGAAGAGGGAGATAGCCCGGTTTGTCTCTCGATGTTTAGTTTGCCAACAAGTTAAAGCTGAACATTAGGGACCAGCTGGACTTCTTCAACCCCTGTCGATCCTAGAATGGAAATGAGAGCACGTTACCATGAATTTTGTAACAAGATTACCTAGATCCCCAGCAGGGAGAGATGCTATCTGGGTTATAGTCGACATACTCACCAAGGTAGCTCATTTTCTTCCTTTCAGGGTTGGTCAGTCGACAGATCAACTTGCAGAGATGTACCTCAGGCAGATAGTCAGGTTGCATGGAGTACCAGTCAGTATTATGTCCGACAGAGATTCTAGATTCATATCGCACTTTTGGCAGAGTCTTCAGAAAAGTTTGGTGACTCGTCTAAAGTTCAGTTCAGCTTATCATCCGCAGACAGATGGTCAGTCGGAGTACACGATCCAGACTCTTAAAGATATGTTGCGTTCATGTACACTCGACTTCGGTGGTTCGTGGGAAGATTACTTGCATCTAGTGGAGTTCTCGTCCAACAACAGTTTCCAGGCCAGTATCCAGATGGCACCTTTCGAAGCCTTATACGGCAGAAAGTGCAGATCTCCGTTAGCATGGGATGACATCGGTGTGAGGCAAATGCTTGGTCCCAATATGGTGACACGGACTATTGAGGTGGTCAGACAAGTCAGAGATCATCTTCGAGTTGTACAAGATCGTCAGCGTTATTGGACCGATTCTCATCGATGATCCCTTGAATTTTCTGTCGGCGACCATGTATTTCTTAGGACTTACCTACCCGTGGCATCATTCGTTTTGGCATACGAAAAAAGCTTAGTCCTAGGTATATAGGGTCGTTCGACATTCTGGAGCGAGTAGGTGATGTGTCCTATCGTCTCGCTCTTCCGTCGTCGTTACGTGAGGTGCATGATGTCTTCCATGTATCCCAATTGCGACAGTATATCATGGATCCAAGTCTTGTCCTTGATCATTCAGAATTGGTTGTGGGTACCAACCTTTCGTATGAGGAGAGACCCATATCCATATTGGACCAAAGAGAGAAGATACTCAAGAACAAGACTATCAAGTTAGTCCGTGTTGCTTGGGGTCATCACTCTTTGGGTGAGTCAACATAGGAGCGTGAGGATGATATCCGATCGTAATATCCCAACCTGTTTGACTTATAAGGTATAATGTCTTTCTTATGCCTTATGCCTTAATTCCGTGCTTGCATGAATGATAGCTTGATTGATTGCCTAGTTATAACTTGCTTATGATTAGTATAGCTTGCCCGATATCTCTAGCCTCTTGATTAAATTCTGAGGACGGAATTCTTTTAAGGTGGGTAGAGTTGTCACCTTCAGATTTTGTTATACGTATTTTGGTATACATATACGTATCTCGGACCCGTATTTCGACTTGTCCGGCTAGCCAGTCTTGGGTTGTTTGCATTGGCATAGGTTAGTTGGCATTTTATGGCTAGTACGGTCAATTCTGGCTTGGGCATGCATCGGGTTCGGTTGGGTTCGGCTGGTTTAGCATGATTTCGGTTAGTATGCAAAACCCTACCTAGCACCATCCCTCATTTATTAAGCCAACAAACCTCCTCTCTCCTTATTCATTTCTCATTACTACTCTTCTTTTTATTCATTTCTCCACCGACCACCCCAGTAGGCAAGTACGACTTGCTTTCACTTGAGAACCCATTTTGATGGTTCCAATGGCTTCTTAGCATGATTCTTAACTACTTTAGAACTTAAAGATTTCCATTTTGGTGCATGGATTTTTGTAGATCTAGATTTTTAGTATTTTTCGTCCTCATGATTTTGATTTTCTAAACTTGCTGTTTTCGAATTATGAGAGTTCTATGTGGTGGGAGTTTCGATTTTACGCAAGTTTTGCTTTTGAACGGCTGGACTTCATCAAGTCTTGGCCATGATGGGGTTTCTTGAAGTTTTTGAGTCCCATGGCTGCTTGTCTCGGCCTTGGGGAAGAAGACGAGCCCTTTACGCACACGTTCATATGTGCTCGCGGAGTGACTTTCCTTTATTCCTACGTTTTACGTGCCAGCGTAGCTTTTTCCTCCTTTTACGCACACATTTTCACGTGCCTGTATAGTGTTTCCCTTTTTACGCACATACATTGCGTGCTAGCATAACCCGTTCTACGCCAAGCTCATTCGAGCTCTACGCGGGGGCAACTCCCGCTCGTGTAGAGTCTCCCATGCGTAGAGTCCCGCTCAGATGCTCGCGTGCGTAGAGTCCCGTTCGAGTGCTTGCTCGCGTAGAGGGATGCTCGCGTAGGGTGATTGCTCCTGTAGAAGGGTCCTTCCTCGGTCTTGCTCGCGTAAAGCCATTTTTACGCTCGGGGCCCCTAGCCTAGCGTAGTTTCTTTCGCATAGAGGCTTTGAGCCCCTATGCGCACCCGTTTGCTTTGTTGTTCTTGTACCTCTTGTCATGAGCTCGATAACCACGAATTGATTGATGTGACTAGACCAATAATTGAACATGGCATAGTATGACAAGTAACTGACATGACATGACATGACAAGACATAACTACTAAGCATGATGGGAACTATTGAATATTGTTGCGACGGCCAGCAGGACATAAAAAAATGAATGACCTGCACACCTTGGATGATTGTGTTTGTACAAATGAACCAGTACTGTCTTGCATCATGTCTAGGGCAAGGATCCCAGAGTACCACAGTCAGGGGTACATACTTAAACTGACTAAGGCTAATAACTAGAATAATCCAGTAGTCATGAAGAGATTTCCCAGCTAAAGGTAATCTCGTTATCTAGGCGTCCCATCCTGGGATCTGTAGCCTGCCTCGAGTAGGGCACATTTCTAGCACACTGTCATGTGTTGCACCCTTCAAGCCACTTAAGGGTACATACGTTTCCTGGACTATGTACCCACATGAACTCAACCCCTAATTGCGTCCGGATAACCTGGATGGTCTGCAAGGCTTGTGGCTGTGGAATAATCTCAGGGCATCTTGCTAGTAACTAGGCCTGTGATAATCCTAGTTAGTTAAAGTATCAAGCAGTACTTATTGCTTAGCAGTGAATGATGGATGGAAACTAACCAGTACAAGTATTGTCTTGTTCCAGTACCTGGCTACTTCGGAACATGATTGCTTATACTTACCTTATCGATAACTGATCAGAATGATTCCTTATCCACATGACATTTATTGCTCTATTTAGATTTCATGTCTTATTATTATCTTTCTTATTTTATGGATATGCTGCTTTTAGTTCATAAGTGAAGCCTCCTTTGTGGCACTTGCTCTTTCTGGGATCTGACCCAGCTAGTTTTGTATGACCAGATACCGAAGCAGCTCTAGAGGATCTACCTTCCTTCCAGCCAGAAGTTGACCACCAGACATAACCCAGGCAACGAGTGTGTTTTATTTTGGTTCTTCCACTCCATTGTAAAATTATTTTTTGAGGCGTTTAGCCGACGAGCATGTGTTAGCTCGATTGCATTTTACTTACTGTCTGCCTACGGGCTTTAACATGGTTGACAAATCCTAGGGTTGATCATGTATGACTGAAACTCTTACTAGTCTTTACATTTTGTATGACTAGCTTCATGATCATCCAAATATGTAATGTATGGGACGCCTTACTGTTGTATATTTGGTGCTCTGACATCTTGTAACTGGTATTACTTGCTTGAGATTGAGACAATTGGCTTGTTCATGACCATAGGAGACTTATGGCTCGTAGTGAAACCGTCACGTATCTAGACAGTCGTGACCATATAGCGAGGTGGGTTGCATTTCAATATACCTAGCTGGCTGTGTCCGCCCCCGCTCTCTAGTATTCTGGTTCTGGGGCGTGACACAAGGACATCAATCGATTTAGCAATACCTTCTCCTTACGGTCCAAAATTTGAATAGGCTTCTCCGAGTAAGACAAGTCCGCATGTAGATCAAACTGATCGAATCTAACCAAGTGACTTGGATCATGCACGTATTTTCGGAGTTGTGAAACATGGAAAACATCGTGTACTTCAGCCAAGGCAGGAGGTAGTGTGCTCTGATAAGCAACAGTTGCGACTCACTCGAGGATCTCGAAAGGGCCTACAAATCTTGGGCTCTCAGTTTGCCTTTAACACTGAATCGCATCACGCCATGCATGGGCGTTACTTTCCGAAACACATGGTCCCCAACCAAAAATTCTAGCGGTCGCCGACGAAGATCTGCATAGCTCTTTTGTCGACTTTGTGCGATGTGAAGTTTGTCATAAATCAAGCGGACCTTTTCGATGGCCTGCTCCATCAGTTCCGGTCCGAATACTTGTTGCTCTCTGACTTCATCCTAGCATATCGGAGACCGACACTTCCTCCCGTACAGTACTTCATATAGAGCCATCTGAATGCTTGACTGATAACTAATATTATATGCCAACTCCGTAAGCGGCAAATCCGTATCCCAACTAGTCTTTAAATCGATCGCACACAGACGCAATATATCCTCTAAGATTTGATTCACTCCCTCTGTCTGACCGTCTGTCTAGGGGTGTTATGCAGTACTAATATTCAGTTTGGTCCCCATTACATCTTGCAAGCTCATCAAGAAACACTATAGGAATCATCCTTCTCTGTCCAAAATTATTGGTGCTGGTACCCCATGCAGTCGAACAATCCCGTCGATATAGATTTGTACTAACCAATCGACACTACATGCTACTTTAATTGTGATGAAGTGAGTCGACTTGGTCAATCTATCAATAATGACCCAAATTGCATCATTCTCCCACGACGCCTTCGAAAATCCCACAATGAAGTGGATCGAGATATTGTCCCACTTTCACTCGGGAATAGCGAGGTTCTGCAGCTCCCCGCCTGGCCTTTGGTATTTTGTCTTTAGTTGTTGACACGCTATGTACTACGATACGAAAGTAGCCACGTCTTTCTTCATGCCATGCCACCAAAAGTTTATGCGCAAGTTGTCACGCCCCAGAACCAGAATACTGGAGAGCGGGGGCAGACATAGCCAGCTACGTATAACGGAATGGAATCCACACCGCTATACGGTCACGGCTGTCTAGATATATGAGGGTTTATCTACAATCCATCAGTCTCTTAAGGTCATCAAATAGCCTAGTGTCTCAATCACAAGCAAGTAAATAGAGTTACAAGATGTAAGATCACCAAATATACAATAGTAAGGCGTCCCAAACATTACATATTCAGCTGATCATGAAGCTAGTCGTTACAAAATGTGAGGACTAGCAAGAGTTTTAGTCATACATGATCAACCCTAGGTTGCCAATCATGTTACAGCCCGTAGGCAGACAGTAAGTAAAAATGTACACGAGCTAACACTTGCTCGGCGGCTAAACGCCTCAAAAGAATAATTTTACAATAAAGTGGGAGGACAAAAGAAACCCACTCGTTGCCCTGGTTACGTCTGGTGTTCACCATCGGGCTGGAGAACCGGTAGATCCTCTGGAGCTGCTCCGGAATCTGGCCATACAAAACAAGCTGGGTCAGACCCCAGAAAGAGCAAGTGCCACAAAGGAAGCTTCACTTAAGAACTAAAACCAACAATTAGCACAAGAATATAATTACATAATAAAAGACAGTAATTTAAGAAAAAAGCATAACAGGTGAATACATAAAAGACAATCTTGTACAGGATGATATACGATGAGATAACCATGGGACTATTCAGATAACCAGGTTACAACCCGTAAACCAAACAAGGACCGGGGTTGTAACCTTTCATCTGAACTGAACTTGGTTTCTCCCACCATTTATCGGCAAGATAATATAAGAAATCAGGACATGTAACAATCTTGTACAGGATCAAGACAAGAATAAACTGGTAAACTTCATCCAACATTTCACGGCCAAGCAATAAGTACGGCTTGATACTTTAACTAACTAGGGTTATCACAGGCCTAGTTACTAGCAAGATGCAATGAGATTACTCCACAGCCACAAGCCCTGCAGACCATCCAGGCTATCCGGACGCAATTAGAGTTAAATTCAAGTGGGTACATCGTCTAGGAAGCGCATGTACCCTTAGGTGACTTAGAGGGTGCAACACATGACAGTGTGCTGGAAATGTGCCCTACTCGACGGCAGGCTACAGATCCCAAGTAGGGCGCCCAGATAACGGGATTGCCTGTAGCTGGAAAATCTCTTCATGACTACTGGATTAGTCTAGTTATTTAGCCTTAGTCCATTTCATTAGGTACTCCTGACCGTGGTACTCAGGTGTCCCCTCCTAGACATGATGCAAGACAGGACTGGTTTACTTGTACAAGCACAATCACCCACGGCGTCCAGGTTAATTATACAGGTCATGTCATGTCAGGTAGCCGTCGCAACAGCTATTCGAGATAATCATGTCAGGTTATCATGCCAAGTGTACTTGTCAAGAGTGTGCCACGACGGACCACTATCAGGTCATGTCAGGTTATCATGTCAGGAGTGCACCACTACGGGTCACTATCATGTCATGCTCAATTATCAATTCCAACATATCAAGTAAATTCGTGATTATCAAGTTCAGGACAAAAGGCGTAAAGATATAAAATGGACGTTAAATATCTAATAAAATATCAATATACAAGGCTATAGAAGATCCAGGGTAATCAGGCTACGCTCAGGTCAACATACGCTCAGGTCAGGATACGCTCAGGTCAATATACGCTCAGGTCACGATACGCTCAGGTCAACATACGCTCAGGTCAGGATACGCTCAGGTCAACATACGCTCAGGTCAGGATACGCTCAGGTCAACCTACGCTCAGGTCAACATACACTCAGGTCAACATACGCTCAGGTCAACATACGCTCAGGTCAGCGTATGCAGGACATACGCTTCCCAAAAGGCAGCGTATGTACTCCATACGACTCCTTGTCACCCAAGGCAGCGTATGAGGTCCATACGCTCCTCGCCAAGGCAGCGTATACAAGTCATACGCTTCCAAAAGGCAGCGTATGCAAGTCATACGCTTCCAAAAGGCAGCGTATGAGGACTGCGCTGCGCTAAAGAGCGCGTGCAGCTCAGTGGCACAAGCTAAAAAGCTCGCGCACTGCTCACTGTCTTTTCCAGAATAGCAAGAACTCCATGGTTGAACCCAAAGCTTCAAAAGTCCATAACTTGGTCAAAATAAGTCCAAATCCAACTTTTCAAAGGTCAAAATTGGGTAGAATAAAATTCTCTAAAATATGGAACCATCAAAACTTAAAAATAAAGAAGTTTGATAGATCAAAACCACCAAAATCTGAAAATAACTAACTTCTAGATCTACAAAAATTAAAGTCTCAAAATGGAAAATAACAAGTTCTAATGTGTCTTAGAAACATGAGAAGAAGCTATTAGAACAATAAAATGGGTTCTCTTATGGAAGCAAGTTGTACTTGCCTAGATCTCTCTCTTCTCTCTTTAGTAGGTGAAGGGAGTAAATAAGAAAGAAGAAGATGAATAATGAAGAGAGAGAATGAAGAGGGCTAATAAATACAAATGGTGGTGGTAGGTAGGGGTTCACCTTGGGTTCATCATGAACCCAATCAAAACCAAGCCAAGCCGAACCAACCAACCCGAACCAGGAATAAGCCAAGCCAAGAAGGAAATTAAGCAAGGAAATTATGCAATACAAGAATAAATACGTACACGTATTCCAGAAATACGTAATACGAACCACAGGCATTACAACTCTACCCACCTTAAAAGAATTTCGTCCTCGGAATTTAAACAAGAGGCTAGAGTGGCAAAGACAAGCTATACTAATCTTAGGCAAGCTATACCAAGCAATCAATCATGCAATCATGTATGTAAGCAAGAAAATCGAAGGCACGAGAAAAAGGGAAGATATCCTGCTGGAAACCTCTCTGCCGGTTCTGGATCTGAGCTTGGACCTGGGCATACTGCTGGGGTCTCTGTAGCTGGAAGGCTAGGGCCTGAGGCGGCAATGGCCTCGGAGGCTGGTACTGCTGCTGAAACACTTGGGCCTGAGGCGGCAATGGCCTCGGTAATGGATACTGCTGCTGCTGCTGGACTGGAGCTGGTCCCCTTACCGAGGGACTAGTCTGGGCCGATGACGAACTGGCCCTATTCGGACAGGACCCTATCTTGTGGTCCGGTGCCCCACAAGCCAAACACAATCCCTGTGCTCTGCGACACTCTGAAACAACGTGTCCTGGCTTCCCACAATGAGTGCAGCCCATTGTGGAAGACTGCTTCGACCTTTGTTGCTGAGGGGACGTGATCGACGTCACTGAGGCCGCCTGCCTCGGAGTTCCAATTGTCAAAGCCCTAACTGCCGGGGCTGGTGCTGTTGACTGGGTCATCTGGTCGTGAGATCGCTTCCGACCTCCGGTCCTGTCCACTATCCTATGGGAGGTATACTCGTGCCTCCTGGCTGCCCTCAATACTGCATCAAAAGTATGATGCTCAAACTGCTCTACTGCCAATAAATCTCGAGATGGAGCCCTTGCTGGAACCGCTGGGCTCTGTCAAACTCGGTCGCCACCAAGGTGGGAGCAAATCGACTGAGCTTCGAAAACTCGGCCGTATATCCGTCGACCGTTCTGCCTCCTTGCTTCAGGTTGGTAAACTTGGTCTGAAGATCATACCGAGCCACCGCATCGAACTACTTCGTCTGGAATCTCTCACAAAATACTGCCCAAGCAATGGGTGCCACTAATCCAACGGCCTGTGCTGTCCACCAGCTGCGGGCAAGATCCAGTAACTGCAGGCGCACCACGGCCACCTTCTCGTCCTCCGGGGTTCTGGCTGCCTCTAGAATGACTTCAGTATCCTGGAGCCATGCATCAGCAGCAATTGCATCTTCACTACCATCGAAGAAAGGAGGGTTCAGGCGCTTGAAACTGTTGGCTGCACTATTCCTTTGATGACCGCCTCTGTTCAGAGCATCTTCTACTGCCTGGTGCAAGGCATCGCCTCTACGATCCTGAGAAGCTAACAATGATCTGATGAGACCCACTAAAGTGCCATCATCAGGATCTACAGGCTGGACTGGCTGAACTGGCGGCTCTCCTCCAGTAGGTACGACTCGGGAGGTTGCTCCTAAGTGTTGGGCCTGATCTTCTGGTTGCTGCTGGTCCACGGGAGGTGATCCGTCTTACTGATCGGCAGGTCCAGGTTCAATGCCGCTGAAGAAGACGACATGGGAATAATAAGGTAGGACCAGGACAGATCAACGATTACAAGCATGTGCTCAGGACAAGAATTTTTAGGAATCAAGAGGATACGAGCAGAGATCAAGGGCGAGTACTGATTGAGACATCTATTCGGTAAACCCTCACTTATTTTGATTTACAAGACCTGTATGGGCCACCACTTAAACCATGTCACGCCCCAGAACCAGAATACTGGAGAACGGGGGCAGACATAGCCAGCTACGTATAACGGAATAGAATCCACACCGCTATACGGTCACGGCTGTCTAGATATATGAGGGTTTATCTACAATCCATCAGTCTCTTAAGGTCATCAAATAGCCTAGTGTCTCAATCACAAGCAAGTAAATAGAGTTACAAGATGTAAGATCACCAAATATACAATAGTAAGGCGTCCCAAACATTACATATTCAGCTGATCATGAAGCTAGTCGTTACAAAATATGAGGACTAGCAAGAGTTTTAGTCATATATGATCAACCCTAGGTTGCCAATCATGTTACAGCCCGTAGGCAGACAGTAAGTAAAAATGTACACGAGCTAACACTTTCTCGGCGGCTAAACGCCTCAAAAGAATAATTTTACAATAAAGTGGGAGGACAAAAGAAACTCACTCGTTGCCCTGGTTACGTCTGGTATTCACCATCGGGCTGGAGAACCGGTAGATCCTATGGAGCTGCTCCGGAATCTGGCTATACAAAACCAGCTGGGTCAGACCCCAGAAAGAGCAAGTGCCACAAAGGAAGCTTCACTTAAGAACTAAAACCAGCAATTAGCACAAGAATATAATTACATAATAAAAGACAATAATTTAAGAAAAAGCATAACAGGTGAATATATAAAAGACAATCTTGTACAGGATGATATACGATGAGATAACCATGGGACTATTCAGATAACCAGGTTACAACCCGTAAACCAAACAAGGACCGGGGTTGTAACCCTTCGTCTGAACTGAACTTGGTTTCTCCCACCATTTATCGACAAGATAATATAAGAAATCAGGACATGTAACAATCTTGTACAGGATCAAGACAAGAATAAACTGGTAAACTTCATCCAACATTTCACGACCAAGCAATAAGTATGGCTTGATACTTTAACTAACTAGGGTTATCACAGGCCTAGTTACTAGCAAAATACAATGAGATTACTCCACAGCCACAAGCCCTGCAGACCATCCAGGCTATCCGGACGCAATTAGAGTTAAATTCAAGTGGGTACATCGTCAAGGAAACGCATGTACCCTTAGGTGACTTAGAGGGTGCAACACATGATAGTGTGCTGGAAATGTGCCCTACTCGACGGCAGGCTACAGATCCCAAGTGGGGCGCCCAGATAACGGGATTGTCAACATACACTCAGGTCAACATACGCTCAGGTCAACATACGCTCAGGTCAGCGTATGCAGGACATACGCTTCCCAAAAGGCAGCGTATGTACTCCATACGACTCCTTGTCACCCAAGACAGCGTATGAGGTCCATACGCTCCTCGCCAAGGCAGCGTATACAAATCATACGCTTCCAAAAGGCAGGGTATACAAGTCATATGCTTCCAAAAGACAGCGTATGAGGACTACGCTGCGCTAAAGAGCGCGCGCAGCTCAGTGGCACAAGCTAAAAAGCTCGCGCACTGCTCACTGTCTTCTCCAGAATAGCAAGAACTCCATGGTTGAACCCAAAGCTTCAAAAGTCCATAACTTGGTCAAAATAAGTCCAAATCCAACTTTTCAAAGGTCAAAATTGGGTAGAATGAAATTCTCTAAAACATGGAACCATCAAAACTTGAAAACAAAAAAGTTTGATAGATCAAAACCACTAAAATCCAAAAATAACTAACTTCTAGATCTATAAAAATTAAAGCCTCAAAATAGAAAATGACAAGTTCTAATGTGTCTTAGAAACATGAGAAGAAACTATTAAAACAATAAAATGGGTTCTCTTGTGGAAGCAAGTTGCACTTGCCTAGATCTCTCTCTTCTCTCTTTGGTAGGTGAAGGGAGTAAATGAGGAAGAAGAAGATGAATAATGAAGAGAGAGAATGAAGAGGGCTAATAAATACAAATGGTGGTGGTAGGTAGGGGTTCACCTTGGGTTCATCATGAACCCAATCAAAACCAAGCCAAGCCGAACCAACCAACCCGAACTAGGAATAAACCAAGCCAAGAAGAAAATTAAGCAAGAAAATTATGCAATACAAGAATAAATACGTACACGTATTCCAGAAATACGTAATGCGAACCACAGGCATTACACAAGTCCTTGTACATCTTGGTGCTTCCAAGAAGTAATAAGTACTTCGCATAATGCGCCTCCATTAGAATTTCTTTTTGGAGTTCGACAGTTTTAGGAATACAGAGCCTTCCTTTTAGTCGTATTATCCCATCTCCGTCTTCTGCAAATTCAGTTGCCATTCTTGTTGAAATCAGCTCGCGCAACTTCTTCAGGAATGAATCGCCTTTTTTGTGCGGTCTTTATCTTGCCAAGCAGGCTTGACCCAAGCTTCAACTGAGCTAGGTGCAGATGTCGATATTCAATTCCAAGATCGATAGCCATCGCATAAAGGTCTTGCCGTATCTCATTGTTTAGGGCTAGTGATCCCATAAATAATCTGCTCAGCGCATCTACTACGACGTTTCCATTGCCTGACGTATATTCGATCGTCAGCTCGTAGTCTATTATTAGTTTGAGCTAACATTGCTGCCTTAAGTTGAGTTGTCGTTGGGTGAATAAGTATTTGATGCTCTTGTGATCGGTGTAGATTATACAAGCCACACCAGAGAGGTAGTATCGCTAGAGTTTCAATGTGAACACGATAGCCGCTAATTCTAGATCATGCGTCGGATAGTTTTTTTCGTGTTGTTTCAACTGGCACGAAGCATAGGAGATGAATTTGTCCGTCTGTATGAGTACGCACCCGAGGCCAGTTCTCGATGTGTCCCTGAATATCTAAAAGCCTTCTGGACCATCTTGAAGTGCAAGGATTAGAGCTGAGACGAGCCATTGATTCAACTCTTGAAAGATGGATTCACAGTCGTCACTACATTCGAATACGGCTCCCTTCTGGATAAGGCGAGTCAGATACGACGTTCGTTTGAAAAGCTTTACATGAATCTTGGTAATAGCCTGTTAAGCCGAGAAAACTCCAAATGTCGCAAGCCGAGATAGGTCGTTTCCAATCTACCACCCCTTCAATTTTCTTTGGTCCACCGCGATGCATTCGGCAGAGATTACGGATCTGAGGAACGTCACGCTACTCATCCAGAACTCGCATTTACTCCGCTAGGCATATAATTAATTTTCACACAAAGTCTGTAGTACCGTTTGTTCTGCGTGCTCTTCACGATTCTTCGAGTAGATAAGGATATCGTCGATGAACACGACTACAAATTTGTTGAATTTGGGTCGAAGGACTCGATTCATCAGATCCAAAAAAGCGGCTGGGGCATTCATCAAACCGAACGACATGACTAGGAATTCATAGTGACCATATCGAGTGTGGAAGGCAAACTTTGATACATCATCGGACTTGATCTTTAACTGATGGTAGCCTGAACGAAGATCAATTTTTGAAAATATTGATGTACCTTGCAGTTGGTCAAACAAGTCATGAAGTCGTAGCAATGGATACTTGTTCTGCAGGGTCACCTTATTGAGTTCATGATAATCGATACATAGCCGCATCGATCCGTCCTTCTTTTTTATAAAAATTATAGAAGCTCCCCACAGGGAGACGCTAGGGCAAATAAATCTGCAGTCTAGCAACTCTTGTAATTGTACCTTCAGCTCCTTCAGTTCTGCTGGAGCCATTCGGTAAGGCACTTTTGATATCGGTCGTGTATCCGAGAAGGTGTCGATGTTGAATTCTATTTTTCGATCCGACGGCATCATGGGCATCTCGTCAGAAAAAATGTCAGGAAAATCTGCTACAACATTATTCTGCACCGTGTTTGCATTATCCTTTCTTGTATCTCGAACCGATGCCAAGTATCCCATGTTTGCCCATTGTTCATGGTCAAACCTGATTTTAATAATTGATCAAACTGTGTCTCGATATAAGGGCTACTCAAGTTTATTTGGACTCTTGGACACTACCAAAGATCTGCTACCCATTATGTTCAAGACCGAAGCTGCGTTTGCCACTCGAGTCTGTATTTCCTTTAGGCAATATATTTTTTATATTTTTTCAGTCTAGGAATACATTATACATCAAGTCGTACTGGCAAATTGGCTACCCTAAAAATATTTTCAAAATATCTTATATTTTGAAAAACAGCCCCCTATTTACAAAAAGCTCCTAACTGCTTAAAATAATTTCAAAAATCCCAAAAATTATTTTGGTAAAAACCTAACAAAACCCGGACAGAACTCGGCCCGACTTCGGCTAAAGTTCGGCCAGAGTTTAGTTAGTAAACGTTGCTTTTTGAATATTTTCCCCCTGCAGTTACAGATCTTACCGAGATTTTCTCATAGAGTTCTGCCCAAATTCTGACAGATTTCTGCCTTTAGAAAAGCTATAAATAGAGAAGGATTTCGATCATTTCAATTCACTCATTCACTTTCATCTCCTCTCTAACGCCTACTGCTCTCTTCAAAAGTATTCTAAGCTTTAATTTTCAAATTCCAAGCCAGTTACAATCCTCTAATCGATTTGCAGTGCGGTATGGTCTAGAAGCTTCAGATGATTGTAATAAGAGGCTTGATTGAATAAAGACACTTCACGACTAAAGTTGGTCGAGTACTTCGGATCAAAGCTCGCGTTTGTAGAAGTTGCAAGTACTTCGTATGAAAAGTTACGGTATTTTCTAATAGCAGATTCAACTGGAAGCTAGAGTTCTTCCGACTGGAATAGTCCTTACAAGAAGAAAACCAGTATACATCGTCGTCTTTGCATTTGTTTTCTGATCTCTACTTTTATATTTATTTACTTGTGATATTTCTCCGTGATCTTGCTGCTAACTTTTTATATAAGCAATATTTCGCTGCCTACTCTATTCGCCCCCTCTAGAGTATTGAGCTTTACGATTCATTCCTACAATTGGTATCAGAACGGGTTATACAGGTAAAGCAAGGTAACATTACAGTTATATTTTTTATTCTTTACTGTTAGATAGATCACAATACAACACACGGCAACTTTGAAGTTCATGAGTGAAGGCCAAGCCACAAATAGACCTCTACTGTTTGACGGTACAAATTACATATATTAGAAAACACTGATGAGTTTCTTCTTGAAATCTCTAGATTTTGACTTATGGTATATAGTTATTGATTGCTACAAAAAGCCTTCTCGTATTCTTGTTGAAGATATTTTGGTTGAAAAACCTCATGGTAAATATACTGAAAATAAAAAAAAGGCCAGTCTTGACGCAAGTTCTATTAACGCTTTATTTTATGCTTTAGATAGGACTGAATTTAACAGGGTGTCTATTGGCACAACATCAAATGAAGTATGAAAACTTTTCGAAGTAACCCATGAAGGAACAACACAAGTCAAGGAGTCAAAGATCAGCAGAATCAGAAGTATGAAGCCAAACAAATCTGTCATCCAGATGTTTACGAGATTCCTGGATATTATAAATCCTTTGTAATCATTAGGCAAGGAGTACAGTAACCATGAGAAGATTCGTAAACTACTGTGATCTCTCACAAAGAACTGGATTCCAAAGGCTACAGTAATCAATGAAGGAAACGACCTTACAACCATGTCTATTAAAACACTCATGGGTAAGCTACTCACTCATGAGCTGGAACTTCAAGACTTTGAAGATGCTACACCAAAGGAGAAGACAGAGAAGTCGATCGCTTTCAAAGCCCAATATAAAAGAACTGTCAAAGAAAATTCTGACGACGGTAACTCTGATACTGAGGATCAAGCTCTTATGGTAAGAAAATTTAAGAAGTTTATGAGATTCAACAGAAGAATAAAGTACAACAACAGCAATAACAATAACAACGAAGAAAATCCTATCTGTTATGGCTGTAAAAAGAAAAGACACATGAAGAAAGACTATCCAACAACATCATCATCAACCAGGAAGAACGGCAAATATATCAAAAGCTATCGGAAGAAAACTACTGTAGGAACGAAATCGTAAAGCACAATACTCTAGAGGGGGGTGAATTGAGTTGGCAGCAGAAATATGCTAATTAAAATTTGTTAGCAGCAAGATCACAGAATAATAATCACAACTAAATAATGTAAAGGCAGAGATAAGAAAGCAAATGCAAAGATAGCGATGTATACTGGTTTTCCTCTGTTGAGGACTAATCCAGTCGGTAGAACTCTTGCTACCAGTTGAATCCACTATTGGCAAAACCGCAAGTTTTCTTATGAAGTCCTTGCAACTTCTACAATACGAGCTTTGATACGAAGAACTCGTCCAACTTCAATTGTGAAGAGGTATTCTTTAATCAAGCCTTCTGATTACAATCTCTCATAAACTTCTAGACCATACCGCACTGGCAAATCGACTAGAGGATTGTAATTGGCTTGGGATCTGAAATTTAAAGCTCAAGAAAACTCTTTGGAAAACTGAAAGCTTTAGATAGAGAGAAGATTGAAAGTGAATGAGTGAGTTAAAATGATCAAAATCCTTCTCTATTTATAGGAGTTCCAAAGACAGAATTCTGGCAGAATTCGGGCAGAACTCGATGAGGAAATCTCGGTCAAATCCGCAACTACAGGAGGACCAAGTTCCAGAGAATTCAAAAATCAAAACGGCACTAACCGAACTCTGGCCGAGTTCTGTCAGGGTTAGGTTAGGTTTTTAAAATCAGTTTTTGGAGATTTTTGAAAACCTTTTTGAAAACCTTTTTGAAGCTTTCGTTTAAAAGAATATTTTTCAAAACAAAAGAAATTTTAAAAGTATTTTGAAAATATTTTAGAATAGCCTATTTGCCCGTACGACTCGGTATACAACGTATTCTTAGACTCAATAAAATAAAAAATATATTGCTTAAAAAATACAGACTCGAACAGGCAAACATCGCTTCGGTCTTGAACTGAGTAGATAGATGTTCTTGATCATGTCCAAGAGTCCGATACATCTTGACTAGCTTCATATATCCAGATAGAGTTTGATCAATTATTAAAATCAGTTTGACCATATGACCAATGGGCCAACAATTACATCCCAAAGATATGCCAATACAAGCATATGGCATAAATGTAAAGCCAACGACTCAAAAGACGAGCAATTAGATGACGCTACAAATGTATATTTGATGGCTTACAATCAGATGAAACACCCTTCACATGCTAGAAGCAAATAGATCCTCGACAGCGGTTGCTCATGGCACATGACCGGTGACGCTTCATTATTCGCAACACTGTCGAAGAAGAAAGAAGGATACATTTCCTTCGATAATAATTTGAAAGGGTACATAATTGGTATCGACAATATTAGTAAGACCCCCTACAATGTGATTATAGATGTTTATCTAGTTACCGAGTTAAAACATAATCTGCTCAGCATAAACTATTTAGCTGACCATGGTTATGGTATTAACTTCGTAAAAGACAAATGTACTATAGTTGATAGCTCAACTGGTAGTACTATCATTGAAGGTATCAGGAAAGACAATATACATGTTTCCCATTTGATAGAAGATGCTAACAAAGCAGGTAGATGTTTCATGGACAAAACTGATGAGAGTCAACTATGGCATATGAGACTCGGTCATGCAAATATGGACACAATTTTAAGATTATCCACAAAAAAGCTGGTACGAGGCTTACTGGACATTTCTTTCAAGAAGGATACGGTATGTAGTGAATGTGAAAAGAACAAAGCTAATCGATCCGCTTTTAAGTCAAAGAACGCTGTAAGTACCACTAGACCTCTACAATTACAGCATATGGATTTATTTAGACCTAGTAGAATTGCTAGCCTAGGTGGTAACTTATGTGCATTTGTAATAGTAGATGATTTTTCTAAATACACGTGGATATATTTTTTTGCACACAAGAACGATGCATTATTAGAATTTGTCACCTTTTTGCAAGAAAGTTCAAAATGAAAAAGGTTTCATGATTACTCGTATTCGAAGTGATCATATCGGCGAATTTGAAAATGCAGAGTTCAAGAAATTTTGTGACACACACGGTTATTTACATGAGTTCTCTTGCTCTAGGACTCCACAACAAAATAGAGTTGTGGAACGTAACAGGACTCTATCCAAAATGGCTATAGTTATGTTAAACCAGTTTAGTCTACCTAAATACCTGTGGGTTGAAGCTGTCAATATAGCGTGCTATGTTCTCAATAGGGTTCTAATTCAACCTATATCTAAAAAGACTCCCTATGAGCTATGGTTTGATAGAAATCCCTGTGTTTCTTATTTCAAATATTTTGTTGTAAATGCTTTATTCTTAATACTAAAGTTAATCTGGGATAATTTGACGAAAAGGCCGATAAAGGTATCTTTTAAGGTTATGCCGCAAAGTGCAAAGGTTATAGAGTCTTCAACAAGAGAACCATGATCATCAAAGAATCGATAAATGTTAAATTTGACGAACTCAATCAACACTCAGTCGATGATGATGACGAAGATATAAGTACATCAAGTATAGCTCCTGCAGAACATTCATACAAAGCACCAGCTGATTCTCCATGCAAATCACGTACAGAACCAGAAGTCAGAACCAGCAATCCAGAGGATATGCCAAAAGAAATAAGATTTTTGGCAGACCATCCAAAGGACTTAGTAATTGGTGAGATTACTAGGATGTAAGTACTCGTTCCTCTAGTAAAGATATAGCTTCCTATTTTGCTTTTATTTCATAGCTTGAACCCAAAAATATTGAAGAAGCATGTAGTGATAATTTTTGGTTAGATGCTATACAAGAGGAATTAAACCAATTTGAACGAAATAAAGTTTGGGAACTTGTTCCCAAGCCCATTAATCATCCGGTCATTGGCACCCGTTGGATATTCCGAAATAAACTGAATAAGAATGGTTTAGTGACTCGTAATAAGGCTTGACTCGTAGCTCATAGATACAACCAATTAGAAGGTATCGACTACGATAAGACTTATGCCCCAGTTGCAAGATTATAATCCATTCGCATGTTATGTGCATTTGCATTTTTTATAACTTTAAATTATTTAAAATGCATATCAAAAGTGCATTTTTGAACGATTTTACAAAAGAAGAAGTTTATGTAGCTCAACCTCCAGGTTTTACTGATTTTAAAAATCCTGATTATGTTTTCAAGTTGAAGAAAGCCTTATACGGTTTGAACAAGCCCCTCATGCTGGTGACTTGATCTTGATGACGGAGCAGTTGATTGCCATCTCCTTCGTGAACAAGGGTGGCTTCCGGTTATTGCTGGGGACGATCTACGGCCACAATGACAGAAGGAAAAGGGAGTCACTATGAAGCAACATCTTCCATGTTTCCGCTGTTGTTGAGACGTCGTGTCTCCCTCTTCTCTTGATCGGGGACTACAACACTCTTATGCACCATGGGGAAAAGTTGGGTGGTCGTCCGGTTCCAGATTCTACCCTTTATGATTTCCAGAGATGCCTCCTGCTTGCGGGGCTGTGGGAACTGTCTCGCTCAGGCTTCATCAGGACTTGGCACAACAAAACAACTCACAACAGGGTTGCTTGTCAGCTTGGTACGATCGTTTAAGCTCTTTTCTACTTGACAACGGTTTTACAAAAGGGAAGGTTGATACTAAAATATTTTAATGACAATCTTCTTTTAATTCAAAGTTATGTAGATGACGTTATTTTTGGATCTACTGATGAATCTCTCTATCAAGAATTTTCAAAGTGTATCAAAATGAGTTTGAGATGAGTATGACGGGCGAACTGAAATTCTGCAAATCAAACAAACCAATAATGGGACGTTTATTAATCAAGCCAAGTACACAAAAGACTTATTATAGAAGTTTGATCTGGAAGCAGTCAAACAACTTGGCACTCCGATGGCAACTTTAACTAAGCTTGATATTGACGAACAAGGCAAACCGGTCGACATACATAAGTATCGAGGTATGATTGGTAGTTTACTTTATTTAACTGTTAGTCATCCTGATATAATGTTTATTATTTGCTTGTGTGCAAGTTTTCAGGCTAACCCTAAGGAATCACATCTGTGCACAGTTAAGCGTATCTTCTGATACCTTAAAGGCACTTCTTCTGCCGGCTTATGGTATCCAAAACCACGTCGTTTGACCTAACCGGTTATTCAGATGCTGATTTTGCTAGATGCAAAGTAGATAGAAAAAGTACCAACACACATGCCATTTCCTAGGCAAAGCTCTAGTCTCTTGGTTTAACAAGAAATAAAATTCTGTTACATTATCAACGACTGAGGCTGAGGATATCGTCGTAGGACGTTGTTGTGCACAAATTTTGTGGATGAAACAAACCTTAAAAGACTTTGGTTTACTATACAAACATATACCCATTTTCTATGACAACACTAGTACTATCAATTTGACTAAGAATCTTGTATGTCACTCTCGCACTAATCATATTGAGATTCGACATCATTTTCTTAGAGAACATCAACAAAATGGAGATATAAACCTTGTATACATAAACACAGAGAATCAATTAGCTGATATCTTTACAAAACCTTTAGCGGAAGATCGCTTCAATTATTTACGTCGAGAATTAGGAATTTTAGATATCAATAATATTAGTTAATTTTATTTTATCAAGTACTTTTCAATACTCAAAAACTATTTTTGAGACAAGCCTACAAAGGGTCTGTCTGTCACCATGACTACGTTCGAAGCGAAGCTGTATTTAATTGTTCTCCGGTGAACTCCCGTTAGCTAGGACAGTACCCCTACAGCTAATCTAAAACAGTCGCTGTGTAACAAAATTTAATTTATAAAATAATATTAATTATATTAATTAAAATTTAAAATTACTGAACTTGGTATTAAATAATTAAAAGGCGATGATGAAAAGAATATGGCCTGCAAATTTTTTTTCTAAATTCATCAAAAGAACCATAGGCGAACTCGGCCCATGTTCGACCAGAGTTCTGTTGGTGGTATATACTTTTAAGTCAGAACCCGAGGCCCCCTTCTCTTCATCTCTTCCAAACTCCTCTTTCAAACAACAGATGCTGCCTGATCCCTCTCCAAACCCTAGAAACTCTCTAACCCATTGCTTCCATTCTACTTAGAGATTTCAATCCAAAATTTGGATTCGTACGGAGAATCTCGATCTCTACCACATACTCAATTCTTAGAAGGTATAACATTCTCATTCTATCTCTTTTAATTCATTAGTTTTAATTTAATTTTGGAAGAAAATACCTATGGGATTCACTCCATCCAAGAGGAATAAGACAAATGTCAGTAAAGAGGCATCGTCTTCGAATCCACCAGAGGATTCCCTCTTTTTCTTGGTCCAATCGGTCGACGGTGCGTTCAATGAGTTTTCCTTTGAAACTCATGATCACCCATTGTTATGGTATGCTGACTTTGCCATGCGTAATATATGTACTGGAGCCCCGATTAAGTGGACTGTGTTTTCTGACCATCGTCTATTGTTTGAGGCATTAGGGTTACACCGACTTGTTACCCTCAAATATCCTATAGCTACTAATGCCCTTAAACTATTCTATTGCAACTTTGTTTTAAATACTTTCTCTGTTAAAACTCGTGTCAGCGGTATCAACATCGAGTTCGATGATACCATCTTAGTGAAAATCTTTGGTGTTCATAACGTAGGTGTCCCGCTTGATGATATCACTGAGTTCGATCTTCTCGATGGCATGACTCTTATCAGTTTCAAGAACGACCTTTGTGGACCTGCCCGTGTTCGTTCTGGAAAGTTCAAGGCTGCAAACTTGAACTTATTTAACTATGAGTTGCATCGCATCATCTATTCAACTATTCTTCCTAAATCAACTTCGAAAGATGATGTTACAAATCTTGAACTGTCTGCCCTCCATCATATCATCAAGGGAATTCCATTTTCGGTTCCAAAAACTATCATTCAGATGATTGGACATTGTCGCAAAAGAGATCGAAATCTCTCTTATGTGATGTTCATCCCACGTATCTTTCAGTAATTTGATGTTGATCTTTCCACTTGTGCTCTAGAGCCTGATCCCAACTTTCTTCAGCTGTCACGTCGCAGCGCAGCCGCTCCTCCTACATCTCCTACTGCTCATGCTCCACCTCCTCGGGCTTATCCTATGTCTTTTGAGGGTATTTATCAGCATCTCTCTGATTTGCAATCATTTATCACTGACACATCCAGGGAACGTGAGTTGCATGGTGTGAGTTGGTTCCAGGCACTCGCCAACTCTTTTGTCGATCTTCTTTTTGCCAAGAATGGACATTCTGGCAGTTCTTTTCCCAGAGATCAAGCTGTCTCCGGCTACCGCTATGAGGATGAGGCGGTACACACTCTCTTTCAGCTCGATAAAGCATATGACTGGTACCGTGGTTCTGGTGCTACTCCAGACAATTCTGTAGCTGGCACTTTTGGAGCCGGTCCATACGGACATGGTGGCCGTGTTGGTACTGTTGATGATAATGATGATTCAGAGGATTTCTGATCTAGATGCATTGTATTTTGTCTAGATGTCACTTTTTGAGACTTTGTTATATTTATGTTTACTTGGAAATGCTCCGACATTCCAAGATATCATTAGTACTCTATCTTTTAGTTTATTTTGCACTGAGATTGTGATTGACTGAGCTGATGTATGGTGAACATCTTTTTATGCTTTGCTTAGCATAGTTTATTTTAGTTTAGCATTTATTTCTTGTTATAGCACTATCTCTTTATGCTTCAATATAAACTACCCGTGAAATGCTTATTTTTTATATATTATATTTGTATTTCCTTACTGATTATTCCTTATGCATAAATTGCGGGAAAGATTTCTCTCTTTGCAATTATTTTGTAAAGTGACAACAGGGGAGAAATATGATCTAACATCTTATGCCGGACACCGGAATTTTTTTTTCATGATACAGTACAATTTTGATTATCTTTTAAATCTTATTGATCAAGATGTTATATCAGTCAAGGTTTATCAATTATCAAAATAGTGGAGATTATTGGCATATTGGTCATGGTCAAACCTGATTTTAATAATTGATCAAACTCTGTCTAGATATAAAGGCTACTCAAGTTAATTTGGACTCTTGGATACTGCCGAAGATCTGCTACCCATTATGTTCAAGACCGAAGCTGTGTTTGCCACTCGAGTCTGTATTTCCTTTACGTAATGTATTTTTCATATTTCTTGAGTCCAGGAATACATTGTACACCGAATCGTACTGGCTAATAGGCTACCCTAAAAATATTTTTAAAATATCCCATGTTTTGAAAAACATCTCCCTATTTACAAAAAGCTCCTAACTGCTTAAAATAATTTCAAAAATCCCAAAAATTATTTTTGTAAAACCTAACAAAACCCTTACAGAACTCGGTCCGAGTACGGCCAGAGTTCGGTTAGTGAAAGTTGCTATTTGAACTTGGTCCTCCTGCAGTTACGAATTTTACCAAGATTTTCTCATAGAGTTCTGCCCGAATTCTAATCGAATTTTAACAAAGCTCTGCCTTTGGAAAAGCTATAAATAGAGAAGGATTTCAATCATTTCAATTCACTCATTCACATTCATCTCTTCTCTCTAAAGCCTACTGCTCTCTTCCAAAGTGTTCTAAGCTTTAATTTTCAAATTCCAAGCCAATTACAATCCTCTAGTCGATTTGTCAGTACAGTACGGTCTAGAAGCTTCAGAGTCATTGTAATTAGAGGCTTGATTGAAGAAAGATACTTCACAACTGAAGTTGGTCGCGTACTTCAGATCAAAGCTCGTGTTTGTAGAAGTTGCAAGGACTACGTATGAAAACTTGTAGTATTTTCCAATAGTGGATTCAACTGGAAGCTAGAGTTCTTCCGACTGGAATAGTCCTCACAAGAGGAATACCAGTATACATCGCCGTCATTGCATTTGCTTTTCGATCTCTGCTTTTATATTTATTTACTTGTGATATTTTTCTGTGATCTTGCTGCTAACTTTTTAAATTAGCAATATTCTACTGCCTACTATATTTATCCCCCTCTAGAGTATTGCGTTTTATGATTCGTTCCTACTGTAGGAACGAAATCGTAAAGCACAATACTCTAGAGGGGGGGTGAATAGAGTAGGCAGCGAAAAATTGCTAATTAAAAGAATGTTAGCAGCAAGATCACAAAAAAATAATCATAACTAAGTAAAGTAAAGACAGAGATAAGAAAGCAAACGCAAAGACAGCGATATATACTGGTTTTTCTCTGTTGAGGACTAATCCAGTCGGTAGAACTCTTGCTACCAGTTGAATCCACTATTGGTAAACCGCAAGTTTTCTTACGAAGTCCTTGCAACTTCTACAACGCGAGCTTTGATACGAAGAACTCGTCCAACTTCAAATGTGAAGAGGTATTCTTCAATCAAACCTTCTGATTACAATCTCTCAGAAACCTCTAGACCGTACCGCACTGGCAAATCGACTAGAGGATTGTAATTGGCTTGGGATCTGAAATTTAAAGCTCAAGAAAACTCTTTTGGAAGACTGAAAGCTTTAGATAGAGAGAAGATTGAAAGTGAATGAGTGAGTTGAAATGATCAAAATCCTTCTCTATTTATAGGAATTCCAAAGACAGAATTCTGGCAGAATTTGGGCAGAATTCGGGCAGAACTCGATGAGGAAATCTCGGTCAAATTCGCAACTGCAGGAGGACCAAGTTCTAGAGAATTCAAAAATCAAACGGCCACCAACCGAACTATGGCCGAACTCTGACCGAGTTCTGTCAGGGTTAGGTTAGGGTTTTAAAATCAATTTTTGGGGATTTTTGAAAACCTTTTTAAAAACCTTTTTGAAGCTTTTTGTTTTAAAGAATGTTTTTCAAAACAAAGGATATTTTAAAAGTATTTTGATAAAATTTTAGAATAGTCTATTTGCCAGTATGACTCGGTGTACAACGTATTCCTAGACTCAATAAAATAAAAAATACATTGCTTAAAGGAAATACAGACTCGAACAGGCAAACATAGCTTCGGTCTTGAACTGTGTAGATAGCTGTCCTTATTCATGTCCAAGAGTCCGATATATCCTGACTAGCTTCAAATATCCAGACAGAGTTTGATCAATTATTAAAATCAGGTTGACCATATGACCAATGGGCCAACAATCTCCCCCATTTTGATAATTGACAAACTATGAATGATATAACATTTAAGCTTGAAAATAAAATCAAAAATAGTTCATTTCCTGCATTTTCTTAAAAGAATGTTAGATCTTTATTTTTCTCCCCCGTTATCATTTAGCAAAATAATTACAAAAGAAGAAAAACTCCCCGCAATCAATGCATAAATAACAAACAGTGAAAAAACACAAGAAAAATACACATGATAAATGATAGTAAAGAAAATTTGAATAACATCACATGCATGTATTTGTACTCAGGCAGTTTAGAATAAACAAAGAATTATATCACATGCAGTTTATAGTGAAAAGCAGATAAAAAAATGCTAAGTAAATAAACTGATGTGAACCATAAACTACGAAATCCATAAAGATAATGATAAAGATGTTCAGATGACATCAATAAAATCAAATCCAGTACAAGTCCTCAAAAATACTGATAATAAAGTCTGAAAATAGAAAAACTTGGAATGTCGGAGCATTTCCAAGTATACAGTAAATAATATCTAAGTCTCATATCAACTAACATATCAAAACTCCTCATAATCATCATCAGTATGATGACCAGCATGTCCAGAAGGACCAACGCCAGAAGTACCCGCGCCAGAAGGGTGAGGAGGAGCGCCAGTATAAAACTCACCAACATAATCACGAGAAGGAGCACGGTCAGAACGGTACCAATCATATACGTTACCGGGCTGGAAGTAAGCATGAACAGCCTCATCCTCACAGCGGTAACCAGAGAAAGCTGGATCTCTAGGGATGGAACCGGCTGAATGTCCAGTATGGGCGAAACGAAGATCAGCTAATGAATTTGCAATCGCCTAATAACGGGTGACGTCGCGAAACTCACGCTCGCGAGCCATGTCCGTCATCGAGACGTAAAAATCTGAAAGGTGCTGGTGTATGCCCTCGAATGTCATAGCATACTGCTGAGGAGGTGGAGCAGTAGCAGGAGCAGAAGTAGGAGCAGATGCAGTCATACTGCGACGAGATAACTTGAGAACCTTGGGCTCAGGGTCTTGAGCACAAGTAGATAAGTCAATATCGAAACACTGGAAGATGCGTGGGAGAATCATCGCATAAGAGAGATTTCTATCTCTTGTACGATAACGCCCCATCATCTGAATAATGGTCTTAGGGGCAGAAAATGGAATCCCCTTAAAAATGTGATACATAGCAGATAATTCAAGAGACGTGACATCATCCTTCGAAGTAGACTTTGGAAGGAGAGTAGAATAAATGATACGGTACAATTCATAATTAAACAAGTTCAGGTTGTTTGCCTTAAACTTTCCAGAGCAAACTCTATCAGGTGCACAAAGTTCAGCTTTGAAACTTGTAAGTGTCGTGCCTTCGGGGAAATCAAACTCAGTGATGTCAACAAGCGGTTCACCTTCGTTGGGAATACCAAGGATCTCCGCTAAGAGAACATCATTGAAATTAATATCTAATCCTCCAACACGTGTGCTTATATCAAAAGTGTTTAATATGATATTACAGTAAAACAATCTAATGGCATTAGTTGCTACGGGAAAACAGAGTTTAACAAAATGCTGTAACCCTAATGCCTCAATGAAATGGAGATGATCAGGAAATACAGTCCACTTGATGGGTGCGCCTGTGCATATGGATCTCATAGAGAAGTCTTCATACCACAGTAAGGCTTGGTCTAGGGTTTGAAAGTAAAACCCGTCGAACACGCCGTCGCTAGATTGGACTGGCGAAAATAGAGAATTAGTTGGTGGATCCGAAGATGAACCTTCCTCACTTGGGTTGTTTGACTTCTTCCTCTTAAAGGGGTTGAATCCCTTAGGTGCCATTTGTGCAAATAGAAGTAAATATGCACTAATTGAAAAGTGGAGAAAGATGGAGTTATACCTCCCGAAATCAAAGTATGTCGAAGAGAACGACGAACTCCGCACGAATCCAAAGTTTGGATTGATTTCACCACTTGGATTAAAAGATAGGGGGTGGTGAAGAACTAGGGTTCGGGGCAACTTGGCGGCTGCTATTGCTGGTTATGATGTAGTTTAGAAGCAATGAGGAAGAAAGGCTCTCGGGTTCTGGTATATATAACCTGACACCCTCAACCAAACTCGGGCCAAATTCGGTCCGAAGTCTGGCCGAATTCGCCTGGGTTTGGTTTAAAATACTTTCTTTTTCATTGGCTCATTTCAAATATTTAATTCAAAGATTAGTAATTTTGACATTAAAATAACATAATTAATATTATTTTATAGATTAAATATCATTACACAGCGACTATTTCAGATTAGCTGTAGGAGTACTGTCCCAGCTGGCGGAGGTTCACCGGGGAACTCTTAAGTACCGCTTCGCTTCAACCGTAGTTGTGGTGACAGACAGACTCTTTATTGGCTTATCTATAAGACAGTTTTTGTATATTGAAATAAAATCAAAATAAAATTAATTAATATTATTGACGTCCAAAATTCCTAATTCTTGACGTAAATAATTGAAACGATCTTCTGCTAGAGGTTTTGTGAAAATGTCAGCTAATTGATTCTCAGTATCTATGTGTACAAGGTCAATATCTCCATTTTGGTGATGATCTCTAAGAAAATGATGTCTAATCTCGATATGTTTTGTACGAGAATGACATACAGGATTCTTAGTCAAATTAATAGTACTCGTGTTATCACAGAAAATGGAAATATGTGTATAAAATAAATTATAGTCTTCCAAGGTTTATTTCATCCACAAAATCTGAGCACAACAACGTCCTGCGGCGATATACTCAGCCTCTGTTGTTAATAGGGCTACAGAATTTTGCTTTTTACTAAACCATGAGACTAAAACTTTGCCTAAGAAATGACATGTGCCACTGGTACTTTTTCTATCAACTTTGCATCCAACAAAATCTGCATCCGAATAACCAGTAAGGTCAAAGGACTTAGTTTTAGGATACCACAAGCCAACAGAAGAAGTGCCCTTAAGGTATCGAAAGATACGCTTAACTGCGCACAGATGTGATTCCTTTGGATTAGCTTGAAAACGTGCACACAGGCAAACACTAAACATTATTTCTGGACGACTAGCAGTTAAGTAAAGTAAACTACCGATCATACCTCGATACTTACGTGTGTCGACCGGCTTGCCTTGTTCATCAATGTCAAGCTTTGTTGAAGTTGTCATCGGAGTGCCAATAGGTTTGACATTGTCCAGGTCAAACTTCTTTAGAAAATCTTTTGTGTACTTGGCTTGATTTATGAACGTTCCATTGTCAGTTTGTTTGATTTGCAGTCCGAGAAAGAATTTCAGCTCTCCCATCATGCTCATCTCAAACTCATTCTGCATACACTTAGAAAATTCTTGACACAGAGATTCATCAGTAGATCCAATTATGATATCATCTACATAGACTTGTATTAAAAAAGCTTACCATTAAAGGATTTAATAAAAAGTGTAGTGTCAACCTTGCCTTTTAAAAAACGTTGTCAAGTAGAAAAGAGCTTAGACGATCATACCAAGCACGACGGGCTTGTTTCAAACCGTATAAAGCTTTCTTCAACTTGAAAACATGATCAAGGTTTTTAAAATCTGTGAAACCTGGAGGTTGTGTTACAAAAACTTTTTCTTTTATAAAACCATTTAAATGCACTCTTGACATCCATTTGAAACAATTTGAAATCATGAAAACATACAAATGCACATAACATACGAATGGATTCTAATCTCGCAACTGGGGCATAAGTCTCATCGTAGTCGATACCTTCTTCTTGATTGTATCCTTGAGCTACGAGTCGAGCCTTATTACGAGTCACTAAACTATTCTCATTCAGTTTATTTCAGAATACCCAACGGGTGCCAATGACCGGACGATCAATAGGCTTGGGAACAAGTTTCCAAACTTGATTCCGTTCAAATTGGTTTAATTCCTCTTGCATAGCATCTATCCAAAAACTATCACTACATGCTTCATCAATAGTTTTGGGTTCTAGCTGTAAAATAAATGCAACACTAAAAATAATATCTCTATTGGATGTACGAGTACTTACACCTTTGGTAATGTCACCAATTACCAAATCCTTTGGATGATCAGCTGTAAATTTTAATCTTTTGGCAGACTCTGAAGGTAGCTGGTTCCTGGATCTTCTCTAGGAGGATCAACTAGTGCCGAGTTTCGTTGAGAATCAGCTGTTGTTAAGCTTGGTACAGTTGGATCTTCGTCATTGTCATCGATAGTCATTTGATTCATTTCATCAAAAGTGACGTTGATTGACTCTTCGATGATCATGGTTCGTTTGTTGAAGACTCTGTATCCTTTGCTCTTGGCCGCATAACCTAGAAATATACCTTCATCGGCCTTTTCGTTAAACTTTCCCAAATTATCTTTAGTATTAAGAATAAAGCATTTATAACCAATTATTCTAAAATATGAAACAGATGGAATTCTATCAAACCATAACTCAAATGGAGTCTTCTTTGATTTGGGTCGAATTAGAACTCTATTGAGAACAAAGCAAGCTGTATTGACAGCTTCAGCCCAGAAATATTTGGGTAGACTAAACTGGTTTAACATCACTCTGGCCATTTCGGATAGAGTTCTGTTCTTACGTTCCACAACTCCATTTTGTTGTGGAGTCCTAGGGCAGGAGAACTCGTGTACAAAACCGTGTATGTCACAAAATTGCTCAAACTCTGCATTCTCGAATTCGCCACCATGATCGCTTCTTATACGAGTGATCATGTAACCTTTTTCATTCTGAACTTTCTTGCAAAAGGCGACAAATTCGGATAATGCATCATTCTTGCGTGTCAAGAAGTATACCCACGTGTATCTAGAGAAATCATCTACAATTACGAAAGCATAAAGCTTACCTCCGAGGCTAGCAACTCTGCTAGGACCAAATAAGTCCATATGAAGCAATTATAGAGGTCTAGTAGTACATACTGCGTTTACTGACTTGAATGTGGATCTGGTAGCTTTGTTCTTTTCACATTGGCTGTATTTTGAATCCTTCTTGAATGTAATGTCCGGTAAACCGCGTACTAGCTTCTTTGTGGATAATCTTGATATTGTGTCTATATTTGCGTGACCGAGTCTCATGTGCCATAGATGACTATCATCACTTTTAGCCATTAAGCATCTACCTGAAATGTTAGTTTTTTCCAACAAATAGAAAACATATATGTTGTCTTCCCTGATACCTTCAAAGATTGTACTACCAGTTGAGCTATCAACTATAGTACATTTGTCTTTGCCAAAGTTGATGCCATAACCATGATCAGCTAGATGACTTACGCTGAGTAGATTATGTTTCAACTCGGTAACCAGACAGACATCCTTAATCACAGGATAGGGAGACTTACCAACATCACCGATACCAATAATATATCCTTTCAAGTTATTACCAAAGAGACATAGCCTTCCTTCTTTTTCTTCGACAGTGTTGCAAATAGTGTAGCGTCAACGGTCATATGCCGTGAGCAACCGATGTCGAAGATCCATTTGCTTCTAGCATGTGAAAGGTGTTTCACCTACAAAACAGTTTGCAGATGAAACTTTTGGTACCCATTTCTTGTAGGGTCCTGAAATGTTAGCCTTTGGTATCCAAGCATAAATATTTAAATCAACAAGCTTTCTGATTCTACATGCAGATGAAATATGACCAATGAGGCCACAATAATGACATTTTGCATGTCGAGTGTTGAAAGCTGAGTGGTGTGCATGGTTGGTAGGTTTAGGTTTTCTAGTATAGAAGAAAGCATGCCTATAATCCTGTTTGGGCTTAACCTTTTCGGGTAAAGGTTTGATAGGGTTAGGTCTGACAGTGTTTGGTTTGGGAATGTTTCGATTTTTCGGTAAGTGACACGTGTTAGGATAAGAAGCAGCAGGCTCAGGCTATTTTCCTAACCTAATTTCCAATCTTTTGGAAGTGTCATACAACTTAGTATAATCAGAAGTGAGTGTTTCCATTCTGATTTGTGCACTTTGAAGACTTTTCTTCTCTTTAGAAAGTTCTTCCTTGAGTTGGTCAATAACTTTGTCTTTCTCTTCAGATGACTTGGTAGTCTCGTGTAATAAGAGCTTTATTGAAGAAAGCTCACCAGACTAACTAACATTATTTCTAACCTCAGCTAGTAGGTCGGTAAGTCTACCTATTTCACCTTTGTACTCTTTGAGTACCTTCTTAGAGGTCTGATACTTGCTATGCAGTTTTCTATAATCAGTCATCAGGTCACTGAAGGCATCTCCTAATTGCTCAAAGGTGAAGTCATCATAAGTATCAACTACAGGTTCAGTGGGTACCTGATCGGATGCCATAAAGCATACGTTTGTAGCGTCTTCTGATTGTTCGTCTTCTGAGTCGCTGGCTTCACTTTCATGCCATATGCTGGTATTGGCATATCTCCTAGGTGTTGATCTATTCAGGTTCCTTTTTTCATACATGTTGCTCTTCTTGCTTGATGATGAGTTTGTAGGACAATCCTTCTTCATGTGTCCTTTCTTCTTGCAGCCGTAGCAGACAGCATCATCTTGATACCAGTTGTTGCTGCTGTTATTTTCTTTGGCTCTCTTCTCATATCTCATGAATCTTTTGAATTTTCTTGCTAGGAATGCTTGATCTTCAACATCAAATTCACTGCTGTCTGAGTCACCTTCAACAGCTTTTCTGTGCTGAGCCTTGAAAGCGATCGTCTTCTCCTTTGATACAGGTTCTTCAAAATCTTGTAGCTCCAGTTCATGAGTGAGTAGCTTACCCATGAGTACTTCGAGGGACATAGATGTGAGGTCGTTCCCTTCAATGATTGCAGTAGACTTCAGAATCCAGTTCTTGGTAAGTGCTCGCAGAAGTTTGCGAATCTTTTTATGGTTACTGTACTCTTTGCCTAGGGAGGACAAAGGATTTACAATATCCAAGAATCTTTCGAACATTTGAGTAACTGTTTCGTTGGGCTTCATCTTGAACACCTCATACTCTTGAGTAAGTCTGCTGACTTTAGATTCTTTGACTTGAGTCGTGCCTTCATGTGTGACTTCAAGAAGCTTCCACACTTCATTAGTCGTTGTGCAGATAGATACCCTGTTAAATTCAGTTCTATCTAAAGCACAAAATAGAGCATTAATAGCACGTGCGTCAAGACTGGCCTTTTTCTTTTCCTCCTCCGTATATCTGCTATGGGATTTTTCAACTAAAACTCCATCAATATTTATACGAGGTGGTTTTTGATAGCCATCAATAACAATAGACCATAAATTAAAGTCAAGAGATTTCAAGAAGAAACTCATCCATGTTTTCCAATAGGTATAGTTCGTACCATCAAACAGTGGAGGTCTATTTATGGCCTGGCCTTCACTTGTGAATTTCACAATTGCCATGTGTTGTGCTGTGATCTATATAACAGTTAATAAAATGAATAAATAATTGTACTGTTACCTTGCTTTACCTGTAAAACCCGCTCTGATACCAATTGTAGGAACGAAATCGTAAAGCACAATACTCTAGAGGGGGGTGAATAGAGTAGGCAGCAAAAAATTGCTAATTAAAAGAATGTTAGCAGCAAGATCACAAAATAATAATCACAACTAAGTAAAGTAAAGGCAGAGATAAGAAAGCAAACGCAAAGACAGCAATGTATACTGGTTTTCCTCTGTTGAGGACTAATCCAGTCGGTAGAACTCTTGCTACCAGTTGAATCCACTATTGGTAAACCGCAAGTTTTCTTACGAAGTCCTTGCAACTTCTACAACGCGAGCTTTGATACGAAGAACTCGTCCAACTTCAAATGTGAAGAGGTATTCTTCAATCAAGCCTTCTGATTACAATCTCTCAGAAACTTCTAGACCGTACCGCACTGGCAAATCGACTAGAGGATTGTAATTGGCTTGGGATCTGAAATTTAAAGCTCAAGAAAACTCTTTTGGAAGACTGAAAGCTTTAGATAGAGAGAAGATTGAAAGTGAATGAGTGAGTTGAAATGATCGAAATCCTTTTCTATTTATAGGAATTCCAAAGACAGAATTCTGGCAGAATTCGGGTAGAATTCGGGCAGAACTCGATGAGAAAATCTCGGTCAAATCTGCAACTGCAGGAGGACCAAGTTCCAGAGAATTCAAAAATTAAACGGCCACCAACCGAACTCTAGCCGAACTCTGGCCGAGTTCTGTCAGGGTTAGGTTAGGGTTTTAAAATAAATTTTTGGGGATTTTTGAAAACCTTTTTGAAAACCTTTTTGAAGCTTTTTGTTTAAAAGAATGTTTTTCAAAACCAAGGATATTTTAAAAGTATTTTGAAAACATTTTAGAATAGCCTATTTGCCAGTACGACTCGGTTTACAACGTATTCCTAGACTCAATAAAATGAAAAATACATTGCTTAAAGGAAATACAGACTCAAACAGGCAAACATAGCTTCGGTCTTGAACTGTGTAGATAGCTGTCCTTGTTCATGTCCAAGAGTCCGATATATCCTGACTAGCTTCAAATATCCAGACAAAGTTTGATCAATTATTAAAATCAGGTTGACCATATGACCAATGGGCCAACACCTACATCTCGTACAACCGGAATGCAACATACGCTTCGTCGAAATTGTCGATGCCACATTGCCGTCTTTGAGACTGTACCGCACGTATGAAAACTCTGTCTCGCTAGGAAAACGAAATACAACTTTCTTCTCTGCGTACTCGATCGTTGCATGGCAAGCACCCAACAAATCCATGCCCATGATTATGTCGTACTCTTTGATGTCTAGTACGACGGCTTCCAAGAATATATTTTCTCCCCCGAAGCAAACGTAGTCGTTCCTACAAATAAAGTTCGCAAGCATATCGACTCCCTGCGGAGTGCTAACGCTAATATTTATATCTAGTGATTGCATGGATATTTTATTTTATTTAGCATAATCAGTAGATATAAAACTTTGCGTCGCACTCGAATCGAATAGTACTCGAGCAGATATATTTTTATAGAGTAATATACCTGTTACAACAGTATCGGACTCGAACGCATCATCCCGAGTCAATGCATAGACTCGGCCTTGTGCTCTATGGAGTTGATTCGGTGGGTTCACTGGTACCGCATTGGCGCCTTGGAGTGTAGGCGCTCTACACTGATTTGGAACGTTCCTTGGTGGGTTGTGTTGATTCGAATTATTTTTTGGATAATTGACGGTGAATGGCCTCTCCCGCTAAACTCAGAACATTTTCTATAATAACAATCGGCCGGGCGTTGCCCATGCTTGCCGCAGTTATTGCAACGTAATTCGGGATAGGGACGTAGATTCTCAAACGTGTTTGGACGCTTTTGTACTCCCGATCCCCGAGCGTCGTTAGGATGCTTGTTGAAGTTATTACGGACGACAAGCACGGCTCGTTGTGACATACGACCAAAGATATGCTCGCTATCAAAGGCGGCATTGTAGGATTCGTGGTAGGTTCGACACCTTTGATTCAAGACATCCCTTCGTAATTTGTCATTCATATCTTGTTGAAAACGTTCGCACCAGGCTTCCTTGTTGGGTAGAAAGGCACCGACAAACTTTGCTAATTTCGAGAAGTTTGAGTCATAATCGTCGACTGACATATTCCCCTGTCTCAACATTATGAACTCGTCTTCTTTTTGACGACGGACGGCACGAGGAACGTACTGCTCAAGAAATGCTTCCTTGAACATTTTCCAGGAAATTGTGGTACCGGTGTCGACTTCATAGATTTTCTGTTTCTTTGCTGTCCACCAGTCGTATGCTCTCAGTTGCAATTGTTGCACCGCACATGCTACCTTCTGGGACCCTTTGATGCTGAGAAGATTAAATAAGTCTTCAGTCTCTGTAAGCCATCCCACTATCAAATCAGGCTCTTCTCGACCATTGAACTTAGGCGGGTTCATTTTGCGAAACTTTGTTGCTTTAAACAAGGAAAAGAGTTCATCGTTTGTGGTTGAACTTCTTCCTCAACTTCCTCTTGAACATCTTGCCTCTCTTCGGATGCAGGACCATTGCTTTGGAGTTGGCCACCATATTGCTTACGATCTGCGTTAGGTCGTCCATTTGCTTCTGCTGCACACCGAATTGGACTTTGATTTGCATCTGAAGCTGTTGCTACTACATCTCCATCAACTGTAATATTTTCTCCATTGTAGTCTCACTAGGGCTAGCGCCCTTTGAACTTGATAAAATATCTATAGCATTGGTTGTTATGCCGGGATTATTTTTATTTTCTTAGTCATTCCTATAAAAACAAAGTGAATCCATTAGTATTTTACAAAATATCTATGGGCTTACCTGTACGGAACTTTATTTCACGCAGCAGTATGTCAACAAGCATTCAGTCGATTAATCGCAACCCACATTCCAAATGAAACATTTTTCAAAAATTTGAGGAAACATAACTGTGCTCTGATACCAGTTGTCACGCCCCGATTCGACAAACCGTTTGTCCCCGTTTCCATTATGCCGAATCGATCGTCCTCGCTAAGGCGTGATGACGTAGGGGTCTGGAGTTGCACTCGTACAAGGCAAGAACATTACATTTGATCGTCTTATTTGAAAAATCAAGTTAAAACTTCACAAATCCAGAGTAATTGAACACAGTATAGGAAGATAGAAATATGCCTTCCATTGCTAGCATGCAACAAAGTGCAAGTCATATTACATTGGATATGCCGTTGTGGCTACATGGATTAAAACAAAAGAAATATACTCGTCAAGCTGCCTGAACTAACACTTGTCATTCTATACATTCACCTTTTTATATATAAGCCTTCGATGAATTGGCTTCAAAATAATTCAGAATAGGAAGAGCTTCAAAACGGCTCTCCAAACTTTAGCTTCGGCTTAGTGTCGTGCACCCCAGAGTCCTCGTCACTTTTGGGATTGGGGATTAGCACACTAGTGAGCAGGACGAACCCACTCGTCTAAATCGACTCTGATTGTTAAGGTAGATATGCATTTGAGTTTTTTTTCTATTTTGAACTAAGTGAATTCAGTTTATATCGATAGCCATCTTTGAAGTAGTAAAAACATACAGGAAAAGATAACAATTTATCTCAATTCTTGCCATGATCGTGCTCGTCCTTGCATAAAAACAGAGATTATAATTTCCACCAGCATAAGACAATAGGTGAGCACGCTACTATCTTATATGTGCGATCATTGATGCTATACACCACGAGGGACTTCTATATGGCATTGCGACGTTCCTGTCAACTTGGGTTGCAAGCCCTACGGGGGGTCCCGCAATGCCTCGTGCCGAAGCATGAATTTATTCATTCCCCTTAGGTCGATTCGGTTTTGATGCCCCTGATCTCGTTTCGAGGAAAGTTAAACTTGTGCACAAGTTGCCCACGACCATACCAATGTATGAACAGTTTATTATATGAAGCAGGTTGCATACCATGAACAGTAGTGAGCAGCATTATCATTTTTCCCAACTCATGCAACGAATAATTTTTCCCAGAGCCATACTTCCGATTTAGCGTCCCGTAGGCACCAAATTCCCTGAGGCACCGTATGCCGCAACCAACGTTCATTATTTTATTTTTTTTGCAGATCATGGAATAGTCTTTCTCTTTTCTAGAACCATAAACTTTCACTTTTCGATGTGAAACTTATATTTTTAGAGTAAATTACTCTAAATCGATACATTTTTCTCAAGTTCTTGATCTTAGTGGATTGGCATGCATTTAACTTGGCATCGTCGATTTGAATAAGTCTCGAGGACAAAAGAATTTCGTTTACGGGAAGGAGTAAAAAAGAAAGGGCCGAACCACCCACCAAGTATTTAATCGTGCCGAGAGTCAAAGTGCTTCACAATGTTCAAGCTTCAGTTATGCGAGCTCCTGCAATGGCGCCAACACTTAGTCAGAATTCCTTCTTTAATCCTTCTTTTCGAAATTCGTACAATGTTCAGAAATCGACGAAAAAACACATTTATCAAAACAAAGCAGCAAAAACTTAAGAAAACCATACAGCAGTCTAGTCCCGTCGAAGGGACTCTTATATAAAGCTCACTCTCTAGGACGCAGCCTGCTTCATCTAGGTCTTATTCAAACAAAAGCCGTTCCATTAGTTGTTTCGATTCTCGTAATATTCGTCCAAATTGATTTGATCGATGTCGCAACGAGTTATCATTTACCAAGCTCAGCGATCGAGTCAGATGGCCATCTAAGTTTCCGATCGATCTGACTCGGCGCAAGCATATTACGAAGTCCGCCATATCGGAAGCGGGGCACTACAGGTAGCGTCTCTAGAGTTTCAATGAGAACACAATCGTCGTAATTCTAAGTCATGCATCGAGTAATTTTTTTTGTGCTGCTTCCTCTGCGTCGAAGCGTAAGGCGGAGTATATGCATTGACTCGAGATGAAGCATTTGCGCCTAATGTTGTAGTAACAAGTATACTACTTCATAAAGATATATCTTCTCGAGTACTATTTGATTCGGGTGCAACATATAGCTTGTAGAAGCATGGAAAATTATAAATAAATTCTTATGCGGCCAGGAAATCAGCTCCATGCGGCTCATAACTGAAGGAGCCTTCATGCGGCTCAAAAGGCTCGAGAGCTTCATGCGGCTCACAAAAGATAAAGGGGAAGACACGTGGCCTCATGCAGCGGGCCATAAATGCTCTGAGTAGTTGGCTTATTAATTACCCTGACACAGTGGCAGCTCTGACAATGACGGATTGACAGCTCTGACACAAAGTAGAAATGATGACCCTCAACGTGCACCTAGAGAGACGAGGAAACCCTTTACAGCTGGCACGATCCATTTTCAAAACTCTTTATGTGGCTCAGTTGTAAGGACGTCTATGCGGCTCAGTTGCAAGGGTCTCTATGCGGCTCAGTTACAAGGGCATTTATGCGGCTCAGTTGCAAGGGCCTCCATGCGGCCCAGAATAAAGGACGTCCATGCGGCTTAAATTAAAGGACGTCCATGCGGCTCAAATTAAAGGACGTCCATACAGTTCAGAGTGAAGGACTCCCATGCGGTTCGGTTAAAGGCTATACCCATGCGGCTCAACTATGACAGTCTTCCATGCGGCTCGCAACAGTTAGGACACGTGGCAGGAATTAATTAAATTCCAACAATTCAGATTTGTGGCAATCAACATAACAGGCAGTTGGGACACGTGGCAAGAGATTGACCAAGATTTATTTACACAGATTTGCTGATATCAACAAATCATCACAATGCAGATTTGTTGCAATCAACATTAACTGCCCAGATTTGTTACAATCCATATTGACGGTCCAGATTAAATTCCAACAAACAAGATCAAGGCAAATCGTAATTAATCCCTAACTGCCCACTTTTCAAGGAGCAATCATTGCAAACCCAAATCATCACATTCTACTCCTATAAATAGCAAGGTGCCATTCCCTTGAAAAAGAGGAGACGCAGAGAGAGAAAAAGGCACAAAGAGAGCGGCGGCGCACAGAAGAATCTCCCCACGCATCCAGAGAGCATTTCTTTTTCAGAGCTAAGGCTATGTCCGATCGTCCAAGGAGCAAGGCAGAGTTGATAGGACTCTTCCGAGCCTCTACCGTCACCCCCCAGAAAAACTAAACAATTGTACTTAGATTGCTGTACCTAAGTTTTCGTCCCTAGGCTTTCTTTGTACGAGCGAGTTTGTATTGTGAAGTAAAATTCCAATCCTTCCATAAAATAGTTCTGTACTTTTATAATCAATAGCAAATACGATGGCGACTCTGCTGGAGACTAACTTCTCCACGGCTGAGGAGTTGGTGACGCAATCGGACGCAGCCAAGCTTGGTTCCACTCAACAAATGCTGGTCTTCCGCTTCGACCAGCAGGCGTTTGAAGAAATGCTCTCCGACAGGAGCGCTAGCCCGGTCCAGAAGTGAGCCCACACGAAGAAGGCTCGTAGGGAGTGGAGGCCCAAATCAGTTGCTCCTTCCTAAGCTCTGGAGGAAATGCTCCCTGCTACACAAAATGGCGGGGAATACTCTCATGCGGCCCCACTTCAGACCATAGAGGACTCTGCTGTCCCCAAGTCCGGCAGAGGAAAATACTACGATGCTGGACTTGTAACGGCAAAGATGAACTCTGTGCAGTTCAAGAAGAAGCCGCATAAGGGCGCCAGCCACATAAAGACTCATGCGGCCACAGAAGCCAGCCGCAGGTAGAAGGCTCATACAGCCAACACTTCCAACCGCATGAAGGAGGCTCATGCGGCCAAAACTGTTAGCTGCATAAATGAGGCTCATGCGGCCACGACTGCTAGCCGCATGCAGACTCCTTATGCGGCCATCGCTTCTAGCCGCATACGGAAGGTTCATGTGGCCACACATGCCAGCCGCATGCAGACAGCCTGCACGGCCACCAATTCCAGCCGCATACCATCTACTCCATGCGGCTCACGGTCAGTATTTGATTGCCTCTCATGCGGTCCCAATCTTATTGGCTCTCAGGAGGTTGTGCCAAACTCTGTGACGCACCACTTGGACTCATCCTACTATGCACTCTCGGGTGCTAGAGGGAAGAAGTCTAGGACAGCACGGGCTCGTCGAGCTCAGTCAGCTGTCCCAACTACTGACTATCAGGGCGTCCCGCTGACTATTACGCGAGCCCCTAATGGAAAGTTGTATAAAACTATCCGTATCCAGCCCCCGGTGGCCAATGAACGGGATAGTTATCAAGAATCTCCCAATAATGATCAAGGAAAAGTACTCGTATACCCCCACATCAGGGAATAGGTAAGATGCCAACATACTCATGTGCTCAGGACTCCCGGACCCACAAAGCAAGTGAGTTGTGCAACGTGATTCTTCACAAACACAAGGAAAGAGACAAAAACTTAGTATGCAGAGAGTCCTTTCATGGATATCACTGCACTCAAGTTATTGTCAACTGCTGTTGCAGCAAGGCGAACACACAAGAGGATTGGCGATCCGTCTTCCAATGACTGCAACACCCAAGCACAGAAGACGAGGCGCTTCTCGTCGCCTCCTGCAATTCTGCTCAGAAGATCCCTGGCAGCGAGAGAGAGAAGAAAACAAACGTCTCCAGCCCAAAAATCTTAACTAAGAAACTCTCTTCCAAGCGGTTGTCCATGACCGTTACGGGAGAAGTTTTCCAAGGTACTCGCTCAAAGACGAAATCTGCCACACTTGGATATTCGTTGTCCACATTTTTGGAGGCGCCGAAGCCGGTGGTAGCACTCCTTCGAACATCCATGACAATCCGGTGTTCCAAGAAGATAATCCAAGGGAAACAGTTCCCCCAACAGATGCAACAGATTCAGACGTCCCCGAGGATGTCCACAATTCTCAAGACGAGGCAAGCTCTGAAGCTGGGGGTACCACTCCTTCTGAGTCCGAACCAGAGGAAAATATTCCCACATATCCTAACGACTTCTCTGTACAAGGGTATGACTCAGAGGGCACGTCCTCAACCGTTCCTTCCATCTCTCTTCATGTGAGGACGGTGTTCATGACGGACAGCAACCATGACGGTCCCAGTGATCGCCAATGCATCGACACTCTGGAGGCCATACTACATGCCTTGGTCAAATTCGTGGACGAGATTAAAGCGGTTCTTCCAACTCTGCAAGGAAGGACGCCTGGCCAAACAAGCTTGGGTCCCGCGGTCAATGTGGACTCGAACTCAGCTACACCAAACCCGGGTGATAATCCTCTTGAAATATCGGCTCCCACCGCTGCAGATGAGGCCAGAGAGGCAAGACGAGAGGTCCAGGAGCTCCGGGCCATGTTTCATGCCCGAGAAACCTGCCAGGACCTCAGGATACGACAACCGTATCCTGCTGCATGGAGAGATGTTCCTTTCCCACCAAGATATAAACCATTCAACATCAATCCGTATGATGGGAAGACATCTGCAAGCAGGTACATCACCTACTTCGAAGTCACAACCGACCATCTGCCTCATGACGACGGCATCCTTACGCGGTTGTTCATTGGAGCGTTGGAAGGGGTCGCCTTCGACTGGTACCGTAACTTGCCAGACAACTGCATCCATTCCTTCGCCGGCTTCAAACATATGTTCCTGGAGAGGTTCTACGAAGTAGGACAAGATGTGACGATGTCCACCATCATGGACGTTGTTCAGGGAAAAAATGAGCTGACAAGAAACTATATCGAGCGGTTTTGCCAAACCGCGATGAAGTTGCCTTCCGGTAATCTTGATTCCTCTTTAATTAAAATTTGCCAAAAGAGACTGCTCCCCACAATCAGCCTCTGGATGGGCGAGAGTCAATTCAAAGACTGGAAGACATTCATCATCAGTGCCACTGGCGTAGAAGACAAGTTGAAGAAAGCTCGCCAACTGGGATTGCACATCTCGGAAGGAGAAGACAAGGGCAAACGCCTTACCACCACCAACAACAATGGTGGTAATACTTCCAACAACTGAGACAACAAGGGCAAACAGGCTATGGTGGCCGACACAGCTCCGAAGCCCGAACCGAAGCCGGCAGAAAAGCAGTGGCCTCAGATGACCTACTCCTTCGAGGACAGCCATGTCAAGCCTATCTTGGACATGCTCATACAAGGAGGTCAAATTCGGCTCCCTTTCCCAAGACATGAACCTCGTCCTGCAAAGATGGAAAGCCCCAAGTACTGCCACTACCATCGCTATGTCCACCATGCTACACAAGACTGCTACCAACTGAAGCGATACATCCAGCATCTCATCGATTCTAAGGCCCTCGCCATTGATTTCGAAGAGGTAACCGTGGCAGCCAATATAGTGTCAGTACAATTTGGCATCTTTCCTCCGACAAAGACTCAAGATGGAGTAGTGCTCGTCTCCAGAGCAAAGATGAAGGTCGCTAACCTTCCACCTCCCCGAGACCAGGCTGCTGGCCTAGTGCCCCTTACCACATCACGAGGGGAGGTCATGTGGGTCCATCCGAACTTGGTACCTAAAGTGACTCAGTCCGCACCACACTCCATCAGCAAGAAGAAGAGGGGGAAAGTCAAATAATGTTGTACCATCTCGGTAGAGGTCGAAGAAGCTACGACTATTGTTACCCGATCCGGTGCACAAACTCAACCTCCACCGGGTAACCCGGCTGAAGATCATCCATCGACGGCTGCTGATGCTCCAGGACCTTCTCAGCCTTCGACGACCGACAAGCCTAGGCCGAAGGAGACTCGCTTTGACAAATTGCTCCGAAGAGAGGCACCTCATAGGCTGGAGAGGCCCTACAACTTTGACATCTTGGCATAATTGGCCAACACACCGGCTAAGTTGTCATTATAAGAGCTCCTGAGACTCTCTAAAGATGTTTGTGTCGCACTAAGTGAGGCACTACAGACTGCCGATGCATACCTGGCTCAATCCAATCTCACTGGGGAGAGCTCGCCTGCAGATCTCCAGAACAGTGTTTGTACAGGCGCAATGCCCAACATTGTCTTCACTCCGCAGGATATGCTTATCAAGACCAACCAGCACGATCGTCCTCCGTATTATACAGGGTACATTGGCAATATCAAGGTGGATCGGATGCATATTGACCCCGGTTCTTCCATAAGCATCATCCCGAAGAGCCTTCTACACCATCTGCGTATCCCAATGCATCGCCTGACGTCGACAAGCACTGCCATTAGCGGTTTCAATTTAGGCAGAAGCTATCCGATCGGGAAGATTCGTCTAAAATGCCAAATCGACGATCTTCAATCAGAAGTGACCTGTTATGTCATAGATGCGGATACGTCTTACAATATTCTCCTGGGGCATCCTTGGATACATGATTACATGATCGTGCCTTCCACATTGCACCAGTGCTTCAAGTACGTCGACAAGCACGGCTTCGTAAGGACGGAATTTGCTGACATTGATCCCTTTAAAGGGGTCGAATCCTACTACTCCAACTCATGCTTGTACGAGAAGTCGAAAAAGCACCTTGTCGAAGGAGATACTCAAGCTCAAACTGAGGTAGCAGCTGGATCAGAAGAACATCTGATAATCCACCTCCAAGCCCGTAAACCTGGCAGAACTGTACCACTTACAACCACTCTGCGTAAGGACGCAATCAGCCCCTCTGCACAAGAGGGACAGATGATAATCCGACTGCCAAGGTCTGGCCGAGCGCCAAGACCCATGACAGAGCCAGTAACAATCAAGCCGCCTAGAGCTAGCCAGCAACAAACAGAGAAGTTCAATCCCTCCATCAAGCCGATGACGATTCGCCTTTCCAAAATGAATCGGCATCCGAGTGCTGACCCAGGGACTGCTAGCCAGCCCACAACTCCCCGCCCAGCTCCGAACACCAAACTGGGGGTCGCTAGTACGCCAACAACTCCATGTTACACTCCACCTATGGATCCCCTGATGATTAAGCTGCCCAAGTCATCCTCTCAGTCTTTAGTGACACCGGGGTGGCTGAAGAAGAGTCAAAACTACCCAAGTATGTGGCTGCTCACAATGATGTTCCATTCACAGATGATATAATTCCACTAGAAAAGATACCTTACTTCATCAATAAAGGGCTATCTTTGAACTACCTCAAGCTTAATAAGCTTTGTACAATGTATGCTATGGAATACGGTATAAGCACCCACCTACACACACAAGTGACAAATGTCTACACCGCAAACCAACTTACTCCAGTGGAAGACGCTTACTACATAGTCGAGGGAGAGGACCATCCAATCATCTTCGGCCGAAAGAATGATCCACAACCCTTCAGGATAGAAGAAGTTGATCTTGAACCCGACACCGGGAGACTGCCCCTTTATCTGTATAGTTCCCGATCCAAGTACCTCATGCAAAAACAAGGGTATGATCTGGAAACTACGTCAGGCTTGAACTATGGCACTGGACGACGATTACCATTACAATTGCCGGTCCCCGCTGGAAAACTATGAGATTACTACAACAAAACCAGATGTGGGCTAGGTTATGTTACACCTGCAACGACCCCTGAAAGCTCAGATGAGGATTGCGACTGGCATTCACACTCAACCGGATCACCAACTTCTGATTTACATGCCAGCATCGGGGACGTATTCAGACAAGTCTTGTCCGTCAATATGGCATTCGCCGACGCCTATAAAGAAGATGAAGACATTTCTGAACTTCTTGAGTTAGAGTCGTGGGCATAATAGCTAGATGCGCAATGGAAGAAGCGGTTCAAACAAAGAGAGCCTCCCAACGAAGATGAGGTTGTGCAAGTTGACCTCAATGATGAGTCCTCTCCAAAGCCCATCTTCGTTAGCAAGAATCTGACAGACGAAGAGCAGGAATCGCTACTGTAACTCATCAGAGAATACATCGACGTATTCGCCTGGAGCTACGAAGACATGCCAGGACTGAACCCCAAGGTTGCACTTCACAAACTTAATATTCGCCCAGACGCAAAATCGGTCAAGCAATAGCAACGATGATTTCGTCCCGACCTTATGAATGCCATTGAAGCTGAGGTCAACAAACTGATAGCTAGAAGCTTCATCCACGAGGAACAACACCGAGACTGTGTAGCCAATATATTACCAGTCCTCAAAAAGAACGGGAAGATCCGAATCTGAATCGACTTCCGGAACCTGAATGAGGCGTGTCCTAAGGATGAGTTCCCCCTTCCTATCACAGACATCATGATTGACAACACCTGCGGCTTCGAGCATATGTCATTCATGGATGGTTTCTCGGGGTACAACCAAATCAAGATGTTCCCTGATGACGAAAAGCATACATCATTCCGAACACCAATTGGCACATACTGCTACACAGTCATGCCTTTCGGTTTAAAGAATGCTGGCGCCACCTATCAAAGAGCTATGAGCGTCATCTTTAGAGACCACTTACGTAAGACAGTGGAATGCTACGTCGACGACATCACCATCAAGAGCCGCTCTAGGAAAGATCATCTGCATGATCTGAGGAAAGTGTTCGACCTGATGCGAGCGCACAACTTGAAGATGAATCCCACAAAATCTTTTTTGGGCGTATCCAGCGAGAATTTCTTGGGTTTCATCATTACTTCCCAGGGCATCCACATAGACCCCAAAAAAATGAAGGCAATCATGGAGATGGGTCTCCCGAGAAATCTCCGTGAACTCCGAGGCCTTCAAGGAAGACTAGCTTACATCAGGAGATTCATCTTTAACCTCTTCGGACGATGTCAATCATTCACCTACCTCGTGAAGAAAGGCATTTCATTCATTTGGGATGAGGAATGCCAGCGCGCCTTCGACAACATCAAAGAATATCTGTCGAACCCTCCAGTCCTGGTAGCCCCGGTTGCTAGAAGGCCATTCCTGCTCTATGTACGAGCGATGGAACATTCTCTCAGTGCTCTACTAGCACAAAACAATGATGCAGGCCATGAGCAGGCTATATACTACCTCAGTCGAAAGATGATGGGGCCAGAGTACAGATATACTGCCGTAGAAATGGAATGCCTTGCTCTAGTATTCGCCATTCAGAAGATGCGATACTACGTCACGGGACAAACCATACATGTGATATCACGAGTCAACCCCCTTAGGGTCCTCATGACCAAACCAGGGGCACTCAGCTCTCGCCTTGCTACCTGGACGATATTATTGTCTCCATATCACATGATCTTCGTCCCACAGAAGGTTGTTAAAGGTCAAGCTCTGGAAGATTTTTTAGCAGTCCATCTAGGCTCGGAGACAACTAGAATATACGAAGAGATACCAAACGAGGTCGCCAATTCAAATGCGGTCTCCCATGATGCCATATGGAGAATGTTCTTCGACGGCGCTTTGAGAACTGGGCCCAAGGGCAACATCGTCACTGGAGTCGGAGTAGTGCTGATTTCTCCCTCAGGGCTGGTGATCAATCGGGCTTACTCCCTCACGGAGCCCTGTTCAAACAATGTGGCCGAGTACAACGCTTTGGTCATTGGCCTCCGACTTGCAAAGGAGCTGGAGGTAGAGTATCTTGAAGCATACGACGATTCGCAGTTAATCGTCAATCAGATCTGGGGTTCATACGAGGTTCGCTATGAAGATATGATCTCTAATCACCAAATAGCGATCGACATCATCTCGTCCTTAGAAGGATTCTTTACAGAACATGTTCCCAAACTCCAGAATATTGAGGCCGATGCCCTAGCAGGCCTGGCCGCTTCCGTAGCAGTACCGAATCAGGCTCATCATCTGGTTGACATAATAGGCCATGAATTGGTCTATCCCAAGAATAATGTTCAATGTGTTGAGAGTTACTCCGCTCTGACAGTCGACGAAGCACCAGACTGGAGACAACCATTCATCGACTTTGTAGTCTATGACATTATGCCAGAGAATCCGAAGGAAGCCACTTCTATCAGAAGACGTTCCCTCAGGTTCTTTTACGATACAGAGACGAAAATGCTGTATCGGCGATCATACGATGGATTACTGCTTCGGTGTCTATCAAATACAGAAGCCAAGGAAGCTGTACACGAAGCCCACGACGGCGTCAGTGGGGCCCATCAGCCTGGCCCAAAATTGCAAGACCGCCATCGTCGAATAGGCTATTATTGGGCTACGATGGTTGCAGATGCGATAGACTATGCACAAAAGTGCAAAGCCTGTCAAGTACACGCAGATTTCATCCACCAAACGTCCGAGTTCTTACATCCGACGATAGCATCCTGGCCATTCAAAGCATGGGGAATGGACATCATTGGCCCGATCACTCCGCCTTCGTCCCAAGGACATCGCTTTATACTCGCAATCACAGATTATTTCTCCAAATGGGTGAAAGTTGTTCCGCTTGCAGAAGTCAAGACATCAAACATGATCAGCTTCCTCAAGCATCATGTAATCTACCGCTATGGACTGCCCCAAAGGATCATCCACGACAATGGTCCGCAGTTCGCAAGCCATGCCTTCTATCGATTCTGTGACAAACACCGAATCCAGAATGTTGCTTCAATATCGTATAATCCGACAGCGAATGGGTTGGCAGAAGCATTCAATAAAACTATAATCAAGCTGCTCAAGAAGTTCGTGTCCTCAAACAAATGTGACTGGAATGAGAAGCTTGACGAATGCTTATGGGCATACCGTACTACAGTACGGACGGCTACCAGGAACACACCATTCTCTCTAGTATATGGGAGTGAGGCAGTTCTTCCACTGGAGACTCAGATCCCCTCGCTCTGCGTCAACCTCACCTACCGATTGACAACGGATGATAATCACCACCGCTGGTTACAAGAGTTGGAGGCTCTAGATGAGAAGCGCCTGTTAGCTCAACAAAGAATCGAGCTGTACCAAGCACGTACCTCGGGAGCTTTTAACAAGAAGGTTAAAATCAGAATATTCCAAGTGGAAGATCTCGTTCTGGCAGTTCGAAGGCCGATGGTTATGACTCACAAAACAGTCAACAAATTCCAGCCAAAGTGGGAAGGTCCATTTGTCATCGAGGCTGTATTCTCCAATGGTGCTTACTGCCTCGCAAAACAAAATGGAGACTTGCTCATGTTGCCCATCAACAACAAGTTCCCAAAGAAGTATTATGTCTGAAACAACATCCTCCAAATCTCTCAGGTTGTTGAGTTATGTACCCTCTGGTACCGCTGAACCTACATTCTGACTCCAAATCTTCCAAATTGTTGAGTTATGTACCTACAGGTACCGCTGGACTTACACTCTGGTCACTCAAGATGAATCTATATCGCATCTTTTATGTAGTAAGTCATGTATGATCATACCTCTGAACTTTCTTCCTAAAAGAGCTCCCTCCTCATGATCCAATACCCGCACTTTCAGTGCATAAAAGGGGTAACAGATCCACAAATTTTCCAAAACAACCACGTCGATGTTACCTCTGAGTTGTTTTCACTTCCATCAAAAACAAACCACCCCTCATATAGAACTTCCCCATCCTCATTACCTCTATGTTGTTCTATGTACCCTTCATGGAGCCCACTCCTGCCACGTCCTCATTACCTTTGAGTAGGAAGGCTCCATTGAAGAAACCTTCATATTTACCACGTCCTCGTTGCCTCTGAATAAGTATGTTGGTTCTCTCTCGACAGATTATCTGTACCCAAAACCGGAGTATGCCAAGGATAATATGCCCACAAATATCCTCTGTTGACCATAAATGTCCTCTGTTAACCACAAATGTTGCACTAAGTTTCCTAGTACATGCCTCTCATTTCTCATCATGCCCCGGGAGCCCAGCTGCTCCATGGCATTCTTTTTTCTGATACCAGGAACTTCCATGGCCACCTTACTATGGAATTATTCTAAGTATCCCCATCAAACTTGTTATCCGTACCTAAAACCAAGGTATACCAAGGGTAACAAGTCCACAAACAGTCCCCAGTGGGGCAAATACCACAACACCACAAACGTAATAAGCAATACAAATGAAGGGTAAAATAAAATATACTCTTTTATTTGAAAGTCAAAAGTACTACATGTTCTGGGACCACGTCCCTCTCAAGAAAAGAAGAACATAAACAAAAGAAGGAACAGGCCGACTATGGTTCGGTAATACATAATTCCATGAGACGGTCCCTCGGCAAGACAGTCGACCGCTTAAATCGCTGCTTGGCACGGTGCTCGGCCTCTTGAGTCAGCCGCTCTGCATCTTTCAGATGCGCATGAGCCCGCCAGCCATCATCAAGCTTCTTCATAGCACGATCCAGGCTAGCAGAAGCTCGGGTGACCTTTTCAGCTTCCTGGACGATTAGCTCTTTATCCGCACGGGAAGCTTCGAGCTCAAATCCAAGAAAGCCAGCTTCCTCTGGAGTTCGAGGATCTGCTCCCTTATATCAATTACTCCGCGAGAGGCGGCCGCTTCCTGAGCCATGCAATCATCGCTCCTACTGCTCAGCTGGTCATACTGGAGAGATAGGTCGCCGAGGTCCTTCATTATAACCGGCTTAGACGCATCTCGTGCAGCCCTTACCTTCTCCAGGATAATGGTAAGGAAGTCCCGCTCTTGATCTATGGCTGCAGATAGATCAGCTTGCTGCAGCACTTGAAACTGGGCCACGAGCTGATCAGCCTCTAACAATTTGGGCTCAAGAAGTGCAACTGTCCCTGCCCCACCAGGGAGGGTTTTAAGAATTTCAATTTGGCCACGGGCGCATTGTCGGGCCAAGGCAAAGGAGGTCTCCCGCTCCACAGCAGCTTCGACCCCTATCTTCAGGTGGCGGTAGAAACTGTCAACCACATCCTGTGACGCCTCATCCAGAACATCCGTAGAGGACGGCGTCAAAGGAAGTGTGGCTGGCAGTGTCGAAGAAGACGCACCAGAACTTGCCATCCCTGCCACTAGGGAAACAAATTTCGAACGAAAAGATGCGTGGATAGCAGCTAACTCCTCCTCCGCGGCCCGAAGAACCTGGATACTTGGCAAGGCGAAGAGGTCGACCCCCGAAGCCAAATGAGCAGAGGAGGACGCAGGGACCATTGCTCCATGCCCCGGCGGTGCCGCCATCTGATCTCCTGAACTCGATCCAGCGGAAGACCCCTCAATATAAGTTAGAAGGGGAGGGGGTACACTTTCTTCCACCAGATCCCCGCTAGCAGAGCCTTCCCTGACAATATCCGTCATTGGCAGTAAAGAGGTAGGACCTGTATGTCTAGAGCAACCATCAATCAGCTTAACCCAAAGGATTTAATAATAGAGCAAATGAGCCTCATCACTAGTCAAGATTTGGCTTATCTTACCAGGAGAGGGTTGTGGAGGCTGAGGTTCGCTCACAGCCGCCGTAGTCCCCTCACCAGCGACCTCTAAACCAAATTCAGCTGGTTCCTCTGCCCCAGCCGCCCCGGAAGGAGATACGACTGGATTAGCGTCACCCTGCTGAAATTCAGCAGTCTCGGGAACGGGTTCAGCGGAGCCCCCATCGCCCTAGGTCGAGACCTCAGCAACGTGAGATCCCTCAGCTACCGCCGAGAGAACCCCGGCAGAAATAATCTCGGCACACATGTCACTAATCAAAGTGGTCAGGGCCGAATTGCCTTCAGAAACAGCGGTCGATTCTCGAGAGTCCGACTCTTCTGACGCTTACAGAGAAGAAAAATATAATTAGATCATAGTTCAGGAAGAGAAAGGGCTAAAAATGGAGATAGTTGCAATTCAATTCACCTCTAAAACGGTGTCATCACCTTCATCTCTCTCCTTAATGAGCAGCCCGCGACGTCTTACCGCAGCCCGCTTCACGGAGAAGGTTATGCCGCCAATAGACTCACGCCTGCCTCGCTTGCGTGAAAAGGCAGGCGCAACATGCGGCTGATCTGCCACCACCTTATCTGGCACAACATGCGGTTGATCTGCCACCACCTCTTCCGTAGGAGGGAGAGAGTTATCGGCATCGTGCTCGTCATCCTCTTCGTCCGTATTTGTGGACTACGAGTCAGGCACAGGAACCGTATTCGCCCTCTTCTTCCTCGTCTTAGATCCCTTGGGCTTCTCCGCCAAGCCAGTACCCACAATGAAGCTGGTACTCGGGTTAAAATTATTGGAAGGCTTGCTCGCCGTAACATGGTATAGGGCCGCCATATACAAAATCTCCCCTGGCGCCTCAGCCTCAGGAACCGAAAAGCTGGTTCGGGTATGAACCGTATCATAATAATGCCATGTCCTGATACCGTCAAGGACACTACCTTCAAAGCCCAGGCAAGAGCTGGGACTATCAAAGAATAGCTGGCTATACCCGAACTGGTGGGAGAACCTACTGGGCAAGTAGGGCTCCAGGTAGACATTGTTGCGGTTGTGGTATACTAGGTGCGTTGAACGAATATTACGCAACCAAAGGAGTATCTTCTCAAACAAGAGGTGAGGAGTTCCGGTACCATCAATATGTACGCCCCTCACTTCTTCATCGATAAAATGGGGAACAGACACAAAAAAGTCGTATCCGTCCACTCTCGCCAGCACCCTCCGACAAGGTGGCATAGTGCTGCACTCACAGGGCTGATGGTGATATTGGAAAATGAAAGCATCATCAGCCGTAACTCCGTCTTCTGCTCCAGGTCTCATCAAAGACCGGCAGTACATCAACAACCACCCCATCAGATAGTGGTAGGGCAGCTCTATGCGCTCAAAATCCATTACCGTATCACGAGTAATAACCTTGGACGAGAAGACGTGAAGGCCATGGTGTATGGTGCACACCATGGCCGAAAAAAGGGCCAGTCTGGCCCCAAAGACCAGCTTTACGGCAGGGAGGATAAAGTGGCGGCTGATCCTCTCAATGGAACTTGCCCCTCCTGAGACTACGTAATTCTGTAGCCACACCATCAGGAATACTGCCAGGAGTGCCTTCTCTAACAGCCGCTGAGTACCATGATAGAAATAACTAAAGGAGTCAGTTTTACTCCCAAATGTGTCGCCCGTGGACCTCGATCTCTTGGCAGTCGATGCCAGTTTTTGTACCTCCTCTTGGGTTTGAGGATCTCGGGAAGAAACCCGGCCTGAGGCGCTTAGTGTAAAAAGGTATGAGACCCAGGACGTGGTATAAGGAATGCTCTCTTTCGAGCTGACATCCTTCTTGATGGATGCCTGGTGGCAGGTACTGTGGTGACATAACAATTCCCGGTATACAGCAACAAAGCCCGAGAACTGCCGATCCAAATCCTTGAACTCTTCGTTCGTAGGGGTGTACACTTCAAAGACTTCATCCCCCCACGGCAGCTTAGAAATGACGTACATCTCGTGGAAAGCGAGTCCCAGCTCCCCTCCAGGCGTGAAGAAGGTTTCCGTCCGCCGGTTGTACATCTCTAGGAGAGCCATGAACAACGGCTTATTTATGGGTAGACCATGACAGGTGCCCCGAATGGTATGGTAGAGGCCGATCTCACGCAGGGGAGTCTCATACTTCCGTAGAATCCACGTGGTCAAGTTGGACCACGCAGGAATGGGGTTTATCCAGTTCAGCAGCGCCAACCGGCCGACGGGATAGGACCCCTTCCGAGCAAGCTGGTTCAAGAAGGTGTCAGCTTAAGAGAACGTGAAGTTAGGACCCGATACATTTATCAAGGTACCCAGGGCCAGTCCCATCACGTACCGACTAACCGGTTCCCTTTTCGTATACGCTGACCCTAAATTCCTGTAATAATGGATGTTACCTACAATCATCCCCGACCTTCTTGGAGTCAAGGAGTCCACCATCTTTCTGTCCAACGGTAACATGTTGAACCATGACAGAAAAAAATAACGCTCCATCGGAGGGATATGGATCACCATCCCGTCAAGAGTAAAGTTCCAGCTCTCGGATATATCTAGCACTCGGGGGTTCTTCACAGTAAGGGCATCTCCAAAGAGGAATGCCGGCTTCAAGTATTTTTTCTCCAATTGCCCCGAGTTTATCATAGCACAAAGAAAGTAGAAGGGCTGGTTCCTGATAGCATTCAGCCTCTCCATAGGCTCGTCTGTGGGGAGCTGATTCGCCACATATTGGACTAAGTGGTCGAATTGCACACCCACAGCAAATTGGGCTAAACCCACCAGGAGTTCTCCCGCTGGATTGACTGGCAAATTCACTGGAGAAAGACAAAAGAAACAAAGTTAAAAGATGGCTAAACAAAGCCACTTAGTGTTTCTAGGCTTATGCGATAAGCTTATGCGGCTCTGTTTTGATGGGACCATATGCGGCTCAGTTTCAACGGAGTCTATGCGGCTCAGTTTTGATGAGTTCTTATGCGGTTCGATTTTAACAGAGTTTATGCAACTCTACTTAGATGGGTTCTATTCAAGTGACTTCCTGTGGCCCGGTTCATCAGAAGTTCATGCGCCTAAATTCAGAAGAGCTTATGTGGCTTTATTTAGCGGAGCCTCATGCGGTTCTGCTTAGTGGGGTCTTATGCGACCGAATTCAAATGAGCTTGTACGGCTTTGTTCAGGGGAGTCTCATGTGGTTCTGTTTAATGGAGTCTCACGCGGCCAAGTTCAGATGAGCTTATGCGGATCTGTTTAGTGGGGCTTATGCGGCACAGTTCAGATAAGCTTATACGGCTCTAATCCGTTGGAGCTTATACGGCCCAGTACATCAGGAGCTCATACAGTTCTATTTCAGTGAGACTTCATGCGGTTCAATTTTTAAAGATGCTTATGCGGCCCAGTCATTCTCATGCGGCTCAAACATGGAGTATACCCCATGCAACTCGGACATGAGAAGTTTATGCGGCCCATACAACATATGCGGCTTCGTCGTACTAAATTTGGGCAGTTCGATGAAGACGAGGGACGCATTAAACGCCAAAGAGAAAAGGCTTGTGCATAAAACATGCAACAGAGCCATATTTGTTAAGGGTTTTTGAAGCATACGATCCTCCACATAATTCTTACCAGCAATGGAAGGGTGGACGTCAGGATGAACTTCAGGCACCGAAGTCGACGAAGAAGCCGCTCCCTTACCCTTCGCCGCAGAGGAAGCCTTGGAAGCTTTGGAGGCCATCATCGATCGGTGATCGAAAGGAAAGACGACGGCAAGAAAAGCTTGAGCAAAAAAGAAAGTAAAGAGCCTCTCTCTCTCAAAAACCCCATATTTATTGGCTAAAGGGGGGGCGTGAGGATCAAGAGACGCTTCGCATGACGCGCCGCCTAGAAAAGAAGACTGACTCTTCGGTTTCTAACCCCTGTATGCGAAAAGATTAATACTAATCATTAAGGCAAAATCTAAAATATTTAAAGCTGACTCTTGGGATCCTATCCCAAAAGACGGCTTCAAATTAAAACAAATCAAGAGCAATAATGAGACACCCACGTGGCACAGGACCATTGCCGCTAAGAAGTCTATGCGGCCAGAGCGGTCCATGCGGCCAGAGCGATCCATGCGGCCAGAACATCCCATGCGGCCAGAGAAGTCCATGCGGCAGGAAGAGTTTATGCAGACATATCCATGCTTCTTATTCAAAGTATTTCAATTTTGCAAATTGAAAACTTTGAAGGGGGTCTTGTAGAAGCATGGAAAAATATAAATAAATTCTTATGCGGCCAGGAAATCAGCTCCATGCGGCTCATAGCTAAAGGAGCCTTCATGCGGCTCAAAAGGCTCGAGAGCTTCATGCGGCTCACAAAAGATGAAGGGGAAGCCATGTGGCCTCATGCAGTGGGCCATAAATGCTCTGAGTAGTTGGCTCATTAATTACCCTGACACGGTGGCAGCTCTGACAATAACGGATTGACAGCTCTGACATAAAGTAGAAATGATGACCCTCGACGTGCTCCAAGAGAGACGAGGAAACTCTTTACAGCTAAAACAATCTATTTTTTAAAACACTTTATGCGGCTCAGTTGCAAGGACGTCTATGCAGCTCAGTTGTAAGGGTCTCTATGCAGCTCAGTTACAAAGGCCTTTATGCGGCTCAGTTGCAAGGGCCTCCATGCAGCCCAGAATAAAGGACGTCCATGCGGCTTAAATTAAAGGACGTCCATACGGCTCAAATTAAAGGACGTCGATGCGGTTCAGAGTGATGGACTCCCATACGGTTCGGTTAAAGGCCATACCCATCGGCTCAACTATGACAGTCTTCTATGCGGCTCGTAATAGTTTGGACACGTGGCAGGAATTAATTAAATCCCAATAATTCAGATTTGTGGCAATCAACATAGCAGGCAGTTGGGACACGTGGCAAGAGATTGACCAAGATTTATTCACACGGATTTGCTGATATCAACAAATTATCACAATGCAGATTTGTTGCAATCAATATTAACTGTCCAGATTTGTTACAATCCATATTGACGGTCCAGATTAAATTCCAACAAACAAAATCAAGGCAAATCGTAATTAATCCCTAACCGCCCACTTTTTAATGAGCAATCATTGTAAACCCTAATTATCACATTCCACTCCTATAAATAGCAAGGTGTCATTCCCTTGCAAAAGAGGATACGTAGAGAGAGAAAAAGGCACAAAAAGAGCGACGACGCACAGAAGAATCTCCCTACGCATCTCGAGAGCATTTCTTCATCAGAGCCAAGGCTACGTCCGATCGTCTAAGGAGTAAGGCAGAGTTGATAGCACTCTCCCGAGCCTCTACCGTCACCCTCCAGAAAAACTAAACAATTGTACTTAGATTGTTGTACCTAAGTTTTCGTCCCTAGGCTTTCTTTGTATGAGTGAGTTTGTGTTATGAAGTAAAAGTCCAGTCCTCCCATAAAACTCTTCTGTTCTTTTATAATCAATGGCAAACATAGCTTTATATCTGCTAATTTTGCTAAAGAAAATAAATTAGCCATGTGATCGCTAGATATAAATATTAGCGTTAACACTCCACCGGGAGTCGATGTGCCTACAAATTTAATTTGTAGGAGGAACACGTTTACATCAAAGGGAGAATGCTATCCTTGGAAGTCATTATCCTAGACATCAAGCAATATAACATAATCCTGGGGATGGATTGGCTGGATGCTTGCCATGCAACTATCAAATGTACGAAAAAGAGAGTTGTGTTCCATCTATCTGACGAAACAAAGTTCTCCTATTCGTGTGACACAATATCAAAGTCAACCATGGTGGTATCGACAATTTCGGTAAGACGCATGTTGCGTACCGGTTGCGAGGGGTACTTGGCTTCCGTTAGAGACACGAAAAAAGATATTGCAGATGCAGTACAGACTGAAGTCGTGGCAGATTTTTCTGACATGTTTCCAGACGAAATTCTCGTGATGTCGTCAGATCAAGAAAAAGAATTCAGCATCGACACCTTTCTGGATACTCGACCAATATTGGAAGCACCTTACCGAATAGTCGTAATAGAACTGAAAGAGCTGAAGGTATAACTATAAGCGTTTCTAAACCGTGGATATATTCACCCTTGTGTCTCTCCGTGGGGATCTCTCGTACTGTTCGTAAAAAAGAAGGATGGATCAATGTGGCTATGCATCGATTATAGAGAACTAAACAAGGTCATTGTGCAAAATAAGTACCTATTTCCACGAATCTATGACTTGTTCGATCAACTTTATGGTGCTGCAATATTTTTAGAAATTGATCTTCGTTCAGGCTTTGGTACCAGTTTGTCACATTCTGATTCGACAAAAATAAGAATTAGAGAAGAAATGGCTGCAACAACAATATAAGTATAGCCTAAGTAACAACAATAGCAGTATAACAATTGTCGAATCTGGGTATGACAAATTGGTATTAAAGAACGGTTTAAATCCTCGGATTTTTAAAAATGTTTCTTTTGGAAGTTGGTTGCGATTACTCGTTTGAATGCTTTTCGATATAAGTTGAATGAAATAATAGTTCCATACAGGTAAGTCTGTAGATATTTTGAGAATACTAAGGGATTTAATCTATTTTGTATAAATGAATAAGAGAACTAATCCTATCGTCGAGAACAATATTATGATTAGTTCAGGTAGTTCACAGGGAGTTGCCCCTACCGAAACTATGATGGATAGACTGATGTGCTTAATGGAGGTGCAATAGTGATAGGCTAAAGTACATCAACAGCAGCTTCAAGCGTATATCCTGCCACGCTTCGACCCGTAAAATCGTTCATCCACATATCGATTCCAACCGAATCGATCATCTTCTGTGGCATGATACCGCACGAATCTTGACTTGTACTTGTGCAAAGCAAGATGATAGGAATCATAAATGGTTGTCTCAAATTTAGAACATTTACAGCAGAAAAGACAACGACATTTCATAGTATACAAAAGAATCACTTTATTAACAATGCAGCAAAATACAAAGGCTCTGAACTGCCCAAATGAAAAATGTCAATTGGCTTACAACACTCATGATCTCTCTAGCTCACAAAGGAACTCGTCGTTCAATACATTATGTCTCTTATAACAGAAGACATCATTTTGTAGGAAGAACTTTTGCAAACCCATCTGATTTATCGTTGCCATGACACTAATTAAACGACTCCCAAGCATGAGTACTTGAAATAATGTCCATAATATGGGTCAGCACATTGTCGTGTACTTAAGAGTGAGGTAAACCACTTGCCTAAATCGATACTAAGTAATTATTAAAGCATACATATTTATTTCGTGATTTTTCTATTTTAACTTAGGATCGGTTTCATGGCATCTTGAAAGCAGTAAAACATGTGAGTAGGAAAGCATGTTATGTATTTGATAACCAAAAGTACACAGTAAACAAATTAAACTTGTCGCATCATAGCGACTTCTTACCATACGCCATGACACTCATCCTTGCATTGATGCAAGATGAATGCTCCTTTCCTTTCGTGTCATCTGAAGATAAAATACAAAAATAGATATACGAACCGAATCTAACATAACTGATGTACTCGCCCTTGCATTGACGCATGATGGATACCTACTGTCCCTACTTAAAACATAAGTTAGCATGTCGATCTTTTATAAGAAGGTCACGGGCATTCCGATCAAGAATGGACTATATCCCATGATAAAATGGTGGACACTTCGAGCTGGGTTTGCTAGCCCTTATCGAAGGTCCAAAATTATCCAGAATTTTCGCACACCATTTTAATAGCAGGTCGCAAGCCTTCCAAATGATCCTACAATACCGTTGTGGTCTAAAGCACCATAATTTCCTCCTAGGCCAAACGGTCCCGATGCGCTGGTTAACACGTTCGAGGAAAGCAAACACGTGCACAAGTTATCCAAGTCTATAACCATGCTAATGCATAAACATCTTAAAATGAAGTAAGGCAAGGAAATAAATCTACTCACAAAAGTCTACCATTTCATGTCATCACTATTTATCTAATTAGTATTCCGAATGGCGATCGTCCGGCCCCAACATACCGAGGAACCATTCAACATCCGATAGGATCGTGGGCACCGTAACCCTTCCAACAGTTCCATGGCAATTTTGCCACAACTCCTCGCTTTGTTGATGAAGCATACCCTTCTCATATTGAGAGTTCCATGACATTGCGCCATAACTGCCCACTTCGTACACGAAGTCCTACTTTTGATGTTCTATGACTCAGTGTTCAATGTTCTATGGGTCGTAAACTCGATGCATGCCTTGATACGGTCTTTCAATGTTCTATGACTTAATTTTCGTTGTTCTATGATTCGTGCACTTGATGTGCGCCTCGATAAAATCCTTCGATATTCTATTACCAATATTCTGCTACGACTCGTGTACTGAGGTACTTGTCAATTCAGTTGTTCAATGTTCTAACTTAATGTTCGATGTATATTACACTTTCTATCAATCTGAACCTCGCACATGAAAATCCATAATTTATAAGCATGATATAGTACTTTTTGTTAGGCATTATGGAGTAGAAGAGAAGGGATAGAGCCCACTCAACTTAAGTCGATTCGTCTATCGCTCGGCGAGACGATGTAGCTCAACACCTTAACTTTCTTGCACGATCATCTCGTTCGATCTAACCATACGAGCACTCCGTACTCCTTGAACTAATCGACTGGTTTGACTCATTATGCCCATGCCTTAGCTCGTTGCAGGGTGATACTCTGATCACAAAGGACTCCGCACGAAACCTGCATATGAAACCAACCAAATCAATGCCCCTTTGAATTCAGTCGTACTTCATCGAATCAAACTCATACCTTTTTGCATCAATTGAGTCATCACAATGCACCGTATGGTACGTCGCATTGCATACCACTCAGAAAAATGTTCGTCTTCGAACCGAAACAAGTACTCAATCCAAGTATTTCTCTCGACTGTCTTAGCGATTCATTTCATGTGAATTACTTAACACCTATTCAATTCACTATCATGGTTCTGTCACCAACATTAGAACAAATTCCTTAACACATCTGATCCTTCCTCCAATTTCACTTGAGTTCAACATATCACTTAGTTTGGATCGTACATATATTTAAGCCATCCTCGAAATATATGCATTTTAGTGAAGCCTCATGATAATTAATCCGAACAAAACTAATAGGTGCAACTAAACGTTATACAATGGTTCATATATAAACGTTACAGAATTTCAGTAATTCCACATAATATGACAGTTTTGAAAAAAATTTGGCCTATTATAACGATTTATAGCACTAAACGTTATATATTGTTCACACATATATAACATTATTACACATAATCGTTATAAAAAGTGCTAAAAATTAGAATCCCGCTGGAATGTCCCGCTAAAACCCAATCCCTGATCAAAAGTCTCATTTCTTATTACATTCCTCCCCTATTCCTTATTCTCATTTCTTATTTCACTCCTCCCTACTACATCATCTTCAATTTCTAGGGCTTTGATTAGGGTTTTCACAATCAATCCTTTCCCAAATCCTCATGGAGTCCGATTTATGGACACAATTCTCCAACGCCACCAGTCCGCTCTCCAATCGAGATAAGGTGAGCTCTCGAAACCCTAATCCTTGTTTCATTGTAACGTTTTTGGTTGTTCATTGATTGGTAGCGATTTTTCCTCCATATATATATTTGGGCTTTGAGAACGTCGTTGGTGGCGACAACGAGGCACATGCGGAGTTTCCCTCTCTCTTCTGTAGGGACGACTTCGACATTGTCTGGATCTGCTGCCACATCGACGAGAAGTCTTCTCAATTGCTGCAGCAGAGCCAAGAACCGAAGTCTTCTCGTCGATGTTGCTGAGCAACCTCCCCACTGCTTCCATCATCACCGACATAACCTCCAACACCTGCGACATAGTCTCCAATATCGATGACAAGATTTTGCCCTAATTTTTGTCCCTATTATTTCGTAATTTATGCCCTAATTTCTATTCAAAAATGTGAGATTAATTTTAGTGAAAGCCCTAATTTCTATCCTAATTCTATTATTAGGTTAGGGCATCAAGGAAACAACAATTGAGGTTTGTCAATCATTTTTTTCTTGGGCTTCTTTTTTATTTTTCCGTTCAATAATGCAAAATGCGATGATAATATTCTAATTTGAGGAAACTTAATTGCAAGGACTATGTTAGGTGGAAAGAAAATGTGCATATGTCCCCAAGTATGTTCTTTACATGGTATGAATTTAGTCTTTTTATAATTCAGAATTCACGTAAAAATATAAACAATACTTTATAATTTAGAAGCAAAAAAATTTAGAATAGGTATATATGATTATCTGGTTTTCTGATAAACAAGCTGAACAGTAGCAATAAGAATCGAGCATACTTTGTGGATCTTTTATGTGTCTATTTCTGATTGCTTCCTTATATTTTGTTTTGTTTGGTTCATTTGAGCCTTCATCTAGTCCATTTTCGTTTTTAAGGATAAAAATGAATGCAATGTTGTCTTGTAGACATTTCCCCTATTTTGACAATTGTCTTGAGGCTCACTTTTCTTGTTTTATTTGCAAGTCTGTTTGTAAGTAGTTCAAAGTAATGAATCGTTTTGCTCTTTAGGACATTATTTGTGTTTACTGCCTTGCCCTAGGACTTCCTTTGGGTAAACTATGGCACCATTAATTTGGTAATTATAAATTTCACACATGCATCTTTCTTCTCAAAATATTGATCATCAAGCCTAACAACCTCCATTTCTCTGGACAGTTAAATAATCTTGTTCAACCCTAATTACAGCTTCCTGAGGAATTGCAAATGGAAGAAAAAGTTTCCAAAAACTATCTAGTCTCTGAATTGGCGCCTGTTTATTTGGTGTTGTTTGTAAGAGTTATGGTTACTCTTGTAAAATATATTTTGTTGCTAAAGGACTTGGAGGATGATGAATTTTATTTCATTTTCACTTCTCAATGCACAGGGTGTTGGAGTGGGTGGGGTTCCCAACCTATGTGGAGAAGATCCCGAAGTGCGACGAGCGCCGTCCGATGTCGGAGAAGCTCGGGAGTAGTTGTTACTGCTGCTGCTGCCCCAAAGGGGGTTCTGGACCAAGTCTGCCGAGTTCGGGCCGAACTCGGTCCCAGGCCGAGTTCTGGCCGAACTCGGTCTGGCCGTTCCAGGGTTTGGCCATCCAGTGCTGGTTGCCCCGCACAGAGTTCTGGCCGAACTCTGTGTGTCGGGGGGCTGAAGCGGATTTCAGGATGAGTTTTCATCATTGGATCTAATCCAACGGTCCAGGTTGATTGCGGGATTAGGGAGATATATTGAGTTTTCTCAACCCTAACTCATTATCGCATTGGACAACACAAGTTTGAGAGAGAATGAGGCAAGAGTGCCATTGCAACTTCGGAGAAGAAGACGGAGGATTGAAGGTCGCTGTTCGAAGGAGATCGTGTTTTGGGTAATCTCTACTCGTCGTTCTCGCTCTTCGTAGCCTTGTAATCATTGTTCTTATCTCTGAGTGTTGTGGGGATCCGATTTGGATCGGGAGGTGTTTGTAGAGGGTGTAATTCTTCTATTCCATTAGTGGAGGCTTCTCAGGGTTGGACTCCGATCGTTCCGTGGTTTTTCCCGCAAGGGTTTCCACGTCAAAAATTCTCTGTGTCTGCGTGATTGTTTTTGTGTGGCTATTTTTGGGTTCGTGCGTTGTATTGCTCGGTCCTCTCGCAGGTACTCTCCGGTTTGGGGAAAGGTTTCCGCGCTTCTTTCCCATCAGAGTGGTATCAGAGCATAGATTTTGTTCTGGCTGATACCAACAGAGTGGTATTAAAGCTTTGGGTTCAAAGGGTGTCAGGAGTTGACAGAGGAACCAGAGAGGAGAGATGGACGCGAAGCCGGTGCGCATGGTGAATCTTAATGGCACAAACTATCATTATTGGCGGAGCAAGATGAAAGATTTGCTATTTGTCAAGAAGCTGCATCTACCTGTGTTTGCAACCGAGAGGCCCAGTGATAAATTCGAGGAGGACTGGAAGTTCGAGCACATACAGGTGTGTGGGTACATACGGCAGTTTGTTGATGAGAACGTGTACAATCACGTTGCCAATATTGAGCACGCGAAGACGTTGTGGGATAAGCTGGAATCCTTGTATGCGAAGAAGACCGGGGTAAACAAGTTGTTCCTGATCCGAACGATGATGGGTCTGCGGTACAAGGATGGGGCGTCTATTACGGATCACTTGAGTGAGTTCCAGGGCGTGGTTGACCAGCTATCTTCTATGGAAGTCAAGTTCGACGACGAAGTTCAGTGACTGTGGCTGCTATGTACATTGCCAGACTCGTGGGAGACCGTACGAGTATCTATGATCGCTTCTGCTCCAGAGGGCGTGGTCAGTCTGGAGTTTGCCAAGAGCGGGGTGTTGAATGAAGAGATGCGGAGACGTTCTCAGGGCACTTCATCCACATCCCACCACTCAGAGGCACTTGTTTCAGAGAGCCGCGGAAGGGGCAAAAGCAGGGGTCCAGGTGGTGGCAGAGACAAGAGCAGGAGGAAGTCCAAGGGTCGTTACGAGGACTCAGAGTGTTACCATTGCGGTAAGAAGGGCCATATCAAGCGGAATTGTTTCGCTTGGAAGAGAGAGAAGAAGGGCGAAAAGGAAAAGCAAGAAGAGAACACTACAGCGGCGGCCTCGACGCATGGAGGCGATGTGATCGTCGTAGGTGATGAGGTCATTACTAACCTCGCCTGCGATGACAATTCTTGGCTGGTGGACTCAGGGGCTTCAGCACATGTATCTCACAATAGGGCACTGTTTGCCACTTACACGACAGGCGACTGTGGCGTGTTGAAGATGGGCAACGGAGATGTGTCGAAGGCGGTTGCCGTTGGAGATGTGCATTTGAGAACGAAGACGGGTGCGGTTCTTGTTCTCAAGGATGTTCGTCATGTCCCTGATATCCGTTTCAACCTGGTGTCGGTTGGAAGGTTGGATGACGAGGGATTCTTCAGTCTCTTCGGGAATAGTCAGTGGAAGCTTTCCAGAGGTTCGATGGTGATTGCCAGAGGAAGCAAGAAGTCCGGTCTCTACTATATGGAGGGGAGCGCAGAGGGGGCACAGGAGGTGAACGCAGTCAGTGACGCGTCTACCGAGTTGTGGCACAGGCGGCTCGGCCATATCAGCGAGAAGGGAATGAGCTATTTGGTGAACAGGAAAGTGATTCCGGGGCTCAAGTCTACAAAGTTGGAGAAATGCACGCACTGTTTGGCTGTGAAGCAAAATAGGGTGTCTTTCCAGAGTCACCCAAGTTCGAGGAAGCCGGCGTTGCTCGAGTTGATTCACTCGGATGTCTGCGGTCCTATGAAGGTAAAATCTCTTGGTGGTGCTTCTTACTTTGTGACTTTTATTGATGACTGTTCCAGGAAGGTTTGGGTCTATGCCTTAAAGACCAAGGATCAGGTGCTGCCTACTTTCAAGGAGTTTCAGGCCTCCGTTGAAAGGGAGACGGGCAAGAAGTTGTTGTGTGTTCGGTCCGACAATGGCGGCGAATACATCGGTCCCTTTGATGCGTATTGCAGAGAGCAAGGGATACGACACCAGAAGACTCCGCCAAAGACACCTCAGCTCAATGGTGTAGCGGAGCGCATGAACAGGACACTGATGGAGAGGGTGCGGTGTTTGCTGTCAGAAGCAAACTTGCCGAGCAGTTATTGGGGTGAGGCTCTTCTCACAGCTGCTTATATTATTAATTTGTCTCCTAGTGCTCCTTTGCAGGGTGATGTGCCTGACAAAGTATGGTACGGCAAGGAGCCGTCATACAGTCACCTGCGGGCGTTTGGTTGTAAAGCCTTCGTGCATGTACCGAAGGACGAGAGGACCAAACTTGAGCCGAAGACGAGGCGATGCGTCTTTGTCGGCTATTGTCGGGATGAGTTTGGCTATAGACTCTACGACCCAGTGGAAGGAAAGCTCTACAGAAGCAGGGACGTGGTGTTCGTCGAGGATCAGACCATGACCAACACTCAGGATTCCGAGACGCCTTCTGAGGCTGAGGAATTGCCTGAGTTAGAGTCATTTCGCTTCGAGCAGTTTCCAGAGGACATCGCAGAGGATCCAGTTATGGGGGAGCCGGTACATGGAGTTGCTCCCAACCTTGATCATCAGCCTGCTGATGGTGGTCAGGGTGTCCCTCAGGAGGATGAGCATGCCGGAGAGGTAGTTCCTGAAGGGGAGGAGGCTGTCGGTATACAGCCAGCACCAGTGGCTCCACTGAGAAGGAGCAACAGGGATCGTCGACCATCTACGAGATACTCGCCGGATGAGTATGTACTATTGACTGACGGGGGCGAGCCCGAAAGTTTCGCAGAGGCTATGGAAGACGAACACAGGCAGGAGTGGATGGTGACTATGCAGGAGGAGATGAGTTCCTTGCACACCAATTCCACTTATGATCTGGTGCGGTTGCCAAAGGACAAGAAGGCTTTGAAGAATCGATGGGTGTTCAGAGTGAAGCAGACGGATGATGCTACTCGCCCTCGATACAAAGCGAGGCTGGTAGTCAAGGGCTACGGTCAGCGGAAAGGCGTGGATTATGATGAGATCTTTTCGCCTGTCGTCAAGCATTCGTCTATTCGGGTGGTGCTAGCATTAGCAGCCAGTTTCGACTTGGAGGTCGAGCAGATGGACGTGAAGACGGCGTTCCTCCACGGTGATCTTGAGGAGGAGTTGTACATGGAGCAGCCGGAGGGATTCTGTGAGAAGGGCAAGTCACATTTGGTCTGCCGGTTGAGGAAGAGCTTGTATGGTCTGAAGCAGGCTCCGAGGCAGTGGTACAGAAAGTTCGAGTCGTTTATGGGGGAGCATGGTTATGCACGGACGACGTCGGACCATTGTGCATTTGTGAGGTATTTTGCCGATGATGATTTTATCATCTTATTGCTCTATGTTGATGATATGCTATTAGTGGGTCGGAATGCCACTAGGATAGCGGAGTTGAAGCGCCAACTGGGCGCGGCCTTCTCTATGAAGGATTTGGGTGCAGCGAAGACTATTCTTGGGATGGAGATCAGCCGAAAGAGAGAGTCCAAGCTGCTACACTTGTCCCAAAAGAAGTACATTCACCGAGTACTTCAGCGTTTCGGGATGGACGGGTCGAAGAAAGTGAGTTCTCCCCTCGCGGCTCACTTTAAGTTCACTGAGGAGCAGTGTCCATCTACCGAGGACGAAAAGGAAGATATGGAGCGGGTTCCATATGCTTCAGCTGTGGGAAGCCTTATGTATGCCATGGTGTGTACGAGGCCAGATATTGCTCATGCAGTTGGTACGGTTAGCAGGTATCTTTCGAATCCTGGAAGGGTACACTGGAGTGCGGTCAAGTGGATTCTACGATATCTTCAGGGCACTGCTGGTTGGAGACTTTCCTTTGGTGGTGACGAGCCGAAGCTGGTTGGGTATACCGACGCTGATATGGCTGGAGATGTAGACACGAGGCGATCGACTTCAGGCTATGTGATGATGTTTGCGGGAGGAGCAGTGTCGTGGCAGTCGCGGTTGCAGAAGTGTGTTGCCTTGTCGACGACGGAGGCGGAATACATTGCGGCGACGGAGGCTTGCAAGGAGCTGTTGTGGATGAAGAAGCTGTTGCAGGAAATGGGACTGAAGCAAGAGCAGTATACTTTGCTTTGCGACAGTCAGAGTGCTATCCATCTTGTGAAGAATCAGACGTTTCATAGCCGGTCCAAGCACATCGAGACCCGGTATCATTGGATACGGGATGTGGTTGAGAAGAAGGACGCGGAGCTTGAGAAGGTGCATACAGATGACAACGGAGCTGATATGTTCACGAAGATTCTACCAAGGGAGAAGTTTGAGTACTGCAGGCAGATCGTCGGGATGACGACGTCCTCCCCATAGTTGTGAAGGGGGAGATTTGTTGGAGTGGGTGGGGTTCCCAACCTATGTGGAGAAGATCCCGGAGTGCGACGAGCGCCGTCCGATGTCGGAGAAGCTCGGGAGTAGTTGTTACTGCTGCTGCTGCCCCAAAGGGGGTTCTGGACCAAGTCTGCCGAGTTCGGGCCGAACTCGGTCCCAGGCCGAGTTCTGGCCGAACTCGGTCTGGCCGTTCCAGGGTTTGGCCATCCAGTGCTGGTTGTCCCGCACAGAGTTCTGGCCGAACTCTGTGTGTCGGGGGGCTGAAGCGGATTTCAGGATGAGTTTTCATCATTGGATCTAATCCAACGGTCCAGGTTGGTTGCGGGATTAGGGAGATATATTGAGTTTTCTCAACCCTAACTCATTATCGCATTGGACAACACAAGTTTGAGAGAGAAGGAGGCAAGAGTGCCATTGCAACTTCGGAGAAGAAGACGGAGGATTGAAGGTCGCTGTTCGAAGGAGATCGTGTTTCGGGTAATCTCTACTCGTCGTTCTCGCTCTTCGTAGCCTTGTAATCATTGTTCTTATCTCTGAGTGTTGTGGGGATCCGATTTGGATCGGGAGGAGTTTGTAGAGGGTGTAATTCTTCTATTCCATTAGTGGAGGCTTCTCAGGGTTGGACTCCGATCGTCCCGTGGTTTTTCCCGCAAGGGTTTCCACGTCAAAAATTCTCTGTGTCTGCGTGATTGTTTTTGTGTGGCTATTTTTGGGTTCGTGCGTTGTATTGCTCGGTCCTCTCGCAGGTACTCTCCGGTTTGGGGAAAGGTTTCCGCGCTTCTTTCCCATCACAGGGTACAACTTTTTAGTTCAGTTAAAGAAAATTATCATGTAGCTAGTATGTTCCTATTTTTTAGTTGTCTAATCTCTTGACAGATACCTTCACACCAATGTAGGTTTGATTATTAATGCAAAAATGTTTAGAAAATCATCATGATTTCTTAGTTTAGGAGTTGATGCCTAAAATCCTGGAATTTTCAAGTCAAGCCAGGTAACCTGATAACATCATAATAGTCACAAAGAAAAGATTATTAGTAGTACATATCTTCCCAAGAACAATCCAAAGATACTGGAATTGTTAATTGACTTAATATGAGTCAAGCCTGGATTTTCTTTTGTATAGTGACTTAATATGAACTTGTATCATATTGAAGTACTTACTCTGTGTCTAATTCAGTTCATGTTTAGCTAATTGATCAGTCCTTACAATGAAGCTAAATTATTGTGTGCTAAATTACTTGTGTTCAATTCCGTTACCCTTTTCATAAGAGTCTTAATTTTTGATAAATTTGGTACTCTTCCTGGATATTTGAATTTTAGCATAGGTTTAGCCAATATTGTGTGCCAAATTACTTGTAGTAGCTGCCCTTATATTCCAATTCATTGAGAGTTTTGATCTTTATGGTCATAATATTTTCTATACTACATATTATGACAAGTATAATTACTTCTGACTGTAGGCTGCATCCATCTGGCTATATATTGTACCCCAAGGGATGAGAAGCCTAATGAACTACATAAAGCACAAGTATGGTAATCCACTAGTATATATAACAGAAAATGGTAAGGTTTTGTTTGTTAATTCCTATGCTAGCAGTACGGGTATCACAGAATATCCAAATGGTCAAATATGTATCCAACGCTACACAGGGACTCCAAAATACACGAGGACACACCAAAATCAGCACAAAGGTACGAAGATAGGGTCTTCAAAGTTTTGAGGAAGGGCAATCTGAATTATGAAGTGCACTATATGTTCTCGTGTGTGGGAGTGGTGGTGGTTGGTGGAAGGGAGGCTTACTTAGTATTCTTCTTGAACCAGAGTCCTGTTTGCTTAAATTCTTATTGGTTACACATTCTACTTTTGGGGATTTGGTAGTACTTCTTTCTCTCGTCACGACACGCCAAAACGTTTAACTTTAGTCTGGTTGTTGAATGTTTAGTGCATTAACTTATATTGATAGCTAAGGAGGGATTTGTTCTATGGCACCTCTACGACGTGGAATCTTAGTTGGAAATATTGCCGGTTTTAGTTTCATGAGTGTGAAGGTGGAGTTGTTATGGGAATGACAATTTTTTGTTTCTTTGGTTTGAGGAGATTACATATTGGAAGTCAATCATAGTTTACCTTAAAAAGTTGTAATAGCAGGCTTTTTGGCTTGCTATTGTCATGCTTTGAAGGCTAGTTTACTGGCATTGTGAAAACTTGAACCTCAGTGAAGGATTCATGAATTGATCGAGTTAAACTGTCATATGTTATTATTTACTTTGATGGATTTTGAGGGAAGTTTAATCTAGTTTCTAGTTTTTTACCACCTACTTACCAAAAACATAGAAGGAAATTATAGCGATACATGATCCAGGCATTTTTCTTGCACCAACAGTTCATTGAGATACCTTAATTTCTCCTCCATATGCACAAAAGCTTTGGGACATCTATTACTAAGGAGTGCCTTCACACATGAACCTACTCTGATTGTTTAATGTGCTTGCTATGCAGTTCTTTCTAGTTGTAGGACATTATGACATTGAGTAGGCTAAGCATTTCTATGATGAACCATACATAACTTCTACTTGCTATAGGCTCGAAGAGAAACTCTCCAATCTAAATTCAGAAAATCAAGTACTTCGATGACAAGCCATCTCACCTACTGGAAAACTTTATCTGTATGCCCTAGAACAACTATTGTTAGGTACTTATTGCTTCTCTTAAGCTTCCTGTATGGGTGCTTCTAGTTTATTCTATTGCACTTATATGTGAGCTCCTTTATTTGAAGTTTGTAGAGAAATCCAAAGAATGGAAATCTTTTGAATGTTGAAACTAAACAGGTGATGGTAAGTTCTGATGCATACTTTTTATTGCCTCATTACACTTATATATTTTTATTGGATTTATGTTTTCCATATTCAAACATTCTGATGGAATCTCTCTTTATTCTTTCATTCATTCCTTTTTTATTAATATCTATAAATGGAATAATGACAACAATGAGAACTCTTATTGAGTGATTCTCTACCTCCTGTGATGGTGAGACATATTCCTGGAGCCATTTGTCGATCATCATGCTAGGTCAAAAACTGAATCTGAGCCACTCATCAGTCTTCTTTCTTTTGGCTTATGCTTTGGTGTATTGGATAAGTGCCTTGTATTTGTAGGCAGTATCTTAATACAATAACTATTTTCGATATGTTTATCTGCAGAGGGTATTAACTTGGGTTTATTTGGTGGGATTACTTTAAATTTTGTACTGCTTCAGCCAATGTACAGTGTCTGGTATAAGATTCACCTCTTAAAAATAGTTGAAGAAACTGAAGTTTGTTAGTTTTTATAACATTACAGTTTGTCTTCCTATTTGTTTGAAAAGTGAATAATTTTATTTATGCTACCTTTATTTGTAGGGTACAATATTGACTTTTGAAGGGTACAATGTTGATTTTTGATTGGATGTCAAAATTTTGAGTTGGTAAATGCACAAAAGAAATGTTTCAGTGTTTTGAGACCTGATGCCCTAAAGGGAAATATGAATCTATTTTGGATATTTTGAAATATAATGGTGATGTGTTGGTGAAACAAAAGTTAAAAAAAGAGTGATATATTTTGAAATGTAATTTAAATGGTGAGATATTTGGATATTTTTAATGAAATGTTTCAAATGTTAGTTTAAATTTCATATTTCTGTTGTCTCATGTGTTCTGTAAATTTATACGCTTTTTATAACGCATTGATTTGTAAGCATCGACAGGTGATATATATGTGTGTGAATAACTAGAATAGAATGTTAAAAAGTATTATGTTAGTTTTATAACGTTTTGTGAATGTTTGAAAACCATATCATTTTAGACAGCGTTATGTATATATAACCTAGTCATAACGCTTCAAGATAGATATGTCATATATAATAATAATATTAATGTTGCTTAAAAATTAGTATTATATATAATTGTATTAATTATCTCATTTTTAATATAAAAAATTGTCATATAAGTTTATATTATTTATAATGGTTTTCATAAACATTTATAATACTCGTTTTCATCAGGGTTGCTAGTGTAAAAAAACCGTCATACGATGTCATATATGACGGTTATTATCCGTTATAAAAAGGTATTTTTCTTGTAGTGATCTTTCTGCTTCCATAAGTTCTCATCGACCATCTAACACATACAACACCAAAACAGATGATTACCAGCAGTTATTACCGTGACAAATATTTTTTCTCATGGTAATTACTTTGACTAATCAGGTGTTACAAATTGTTGTAACGCTTTTTTGTCAATGTTAAAACCATGACAAAAATAAATTTTGTAACGATGTTTGTCATGGTAATAACTGTGACGAAATTACATTTTTATCACAATAATAACCATTACAAATTCTAGTTTTGTAACATTTTAAATTGTGACAACATAAAATTTTGTGACACTAATTACCATTACTATACAAATTTTTGTAACATTCGAAATCGTGGTGGCTAAAAACTGTCACCGATTTAACCGTTAGAAATTATTGATTTTACCAATTTGTAACACTTATTTGTCAAGTTTTGTCATATAAATAACCGTTATAAATCATAATATTTTTACAAAAAAAATATATAGAATGTTGATACATGCAAACCATAACCTCTCATTATACATACATAAAAGAAAAAAAATACATCAAACTCATTTTAACCAAACACAGTAAAAAAATCCAGTGTTTCACAAATTCTCTCTATAGAGTAGGATAAATTTATCCAATATTATTTGTACAAACAATAATTTTATATTAAAATTAGAAGAATCACCAACACGATGGTCATTATATAAAAAATAAAAGACATAATTTATATTTGTAAGCTGCAGCAAGGGCACTACCATAAAGATGGATTTCTTTAAATGAAATTATTGCAACCAAAACATTTCCAGCTTTTGTCTACAAAAGAAGGCAAGAAAAAATAATTACAGGTAACGGAAAAAAAGAGCATTAATAACATTTATATGAACCATGTCACGAGAGTCTGTATTTTAGAGTACGAAGAATAGAAGGTTCACTAAGGTAACTGAGCTTTATTATATCGTCAATGTCATCAAGGATATATGGATTAGCTGGTAAGAGATTCTTCATGGAGACTGTGAAAACCGGAAATGCAAAGATGGCATAAGTGACAAAATAAACTGTACACTGGATGAAATTTTTGAGAATAAAGTTATATTATAGCAATTTTTATGAGAAAAATTATATATGTAGGTATCAGCTTTTACCCAACATATTATGAAAAATTGCCTAGGTCACTGTATAAAATGAAAACTGTTGATCTATAATACTTTGTCCGAAAATATCTATCCAAAACAATGACCAATTTACTCACTATTCGACGTAACAAAAGGTTGAACGAACTTTTTACTTTATTGAACGTATAAAGTATCTATGCACAAAGAAGGAAGTCCTAAACAAAATATTCTAAGTACAGGGAGAAGAGGTTTCTGGGTAAGTGAGACGGTGGAGATCGAGCACTGTAGCGGCACCTTTACGCCGTTGACGATCTGACGACGAATCAACCTTGTTATGGCTCTCTGGAGCCTTTTATAGGACTCTGGGGTCACCGATCAAGAGGCTCTCTGGATGAGAAGATCCCTTGTAGATGGTTGGTTGGTTGGTTCTTTGGTTGATTGGTGGATGAGGGTGGTTGACTCTTCGTGGATGGAGATCGCTGCTCCTTTGAAGATTGTCGATTGTCGATGTTCCCTCTGTCGATTTTGATGCTTTGGTGTAAGAATAACTCTTTCTATTTATAGAGAACTGAGCACATATGCGATGTGCATTAGGGTTCCTGAGATATAAAAGAATCAGTCATCATTGCACAGTGATGGCTTCTGTTGTGCTGACACGTGGCGGACATTAAGATTCCCCTCAAACGAGATCTCTGGTGGTTATTAACATAATCGAAGGAGGTGATACATGGTGCGTGTCGATTTGGTTGCTCGGATGCAGCCGAGTAAATCTTGGGATTTTATCTTAGATTTTGAGTCTAATTTATCCTCGTCTAAGATTTAAATAAATCTGATATGATATTAATCATGATTTAATCCCAATCTTCTCCGTAAGAGGTGATTTAAATAAACCAATTGGGGTGGACCCATGCTTCCTGCACCTCTGGTGAGGACTAAGTGCTGTTGCGCTTCTGTGGCGACGAGTAAACCATGCTTATGGAGACGACGGAACCTCTGTGCTTTTAGGCGACGAGTGGAATTGGCTTTGAATGACGATGAATCTTTTGTGCGTATAGGGCAACTTACGAAGCCGTGTTTCGGGCTACCAGAGTCACTGTATTGTAGGCGACAAGTAGGCTTGTGCTTCAGGTTGGCGATGTTACTGTGCTATTGGAGCGACATGTTGACTTGAATTGGTTGCGATGGTAGTTCCCAAGTCTCTTGTAGAGAAGTGACTTAAGCTTATGATCTGGAGCAGATGACTGCGCCACCGGAATGGAGATGGTGTGAGCATATCATCGTCCTGCGCGGGCGCAGGTAAGTAGTTGCGCCTCTGAATAGTGGAGACGGCTTCGAAAGGAAGGGTATAATACCCTTGCATGTCTGAGATTGGCGCAGGCAGATAGCTGCGTCTCTAGAGTACAGACATTGGCTTTGGGAATAAAGAAGGGGAGGAGGGCCTACCACCATCTTGTTTTTGAGGTTGGCGCAGGCAAGTGGCTGCGTCACTGGCTTAAAGACTCTGGCTTATTCAAAGTACTAAGTTATTGATATACTTCTGAGAGGCTGTGCCCACTAGAATATCAGAACATGTTTCGGTGGAAGTCAATCCTCCAGCGTGTATATCGAGAAGAAGGAAGGCTGCGCTTCGATGTAGATTGCATCCCTTGTAGATCCTTCTAGGCTTTTATCGAATATGTACTAGATCCTTTGTAGAAGAACATAATTAGTCCCTTATGTGTGGTCTTAATTTGTCTGTACTAGACTTCAGTAGACATGACAATGAAGGGACTTCTTTCTATATCTTATGTTTTATCTTTTTAGCACTTAGCCTAAGTCTTCTGCATCTCTTGCACTTTGGCGAAGGGATGTCTTCAGCTGAGATTTTTCATGCTTCTACCAGACACCCTTCAAAGTATCCCGAACTTGAGTCAAGCTCGGGATACTTTGAACAGAAGTATGAACACGCGTCAAGACTATACCAGCTGGGTGATGGTTGGTGTCCCGCCTAGCTCTTAGCAATAATGGTCTTGTGTCATCATTTTAGAGCATGGGCTCCTGATGGCTTCTTGATATTGGAGCCTCTTGCGACTTTACAGGGATAGCGAATCTCTTTAGCAGAGGAGGTTCAAAGCCACGTTCCTTCGGTCACTCGTGGTACTGCCAACTGTCATGGAGTAGAGCTTTAGCTTAACTTGTAAGCTTCCTTCTGACAGATGTCTGGCTCGTGCTTGGACCATGCGAACAGCCTACATAAAGGACTATCCTCCTTCATAAGAAGACTCAGCTGCTTCAACAATGGCCTTGCTTGCCCGATGTTCAGCTCCTGACGACCCTAGATTTTGCTTGAGACGGCCGTCGGTGGCAAATCTTTTTATCCAAAGAAGCTGTATTAGAACTACCACTGGATCTCGAGACGTCCCATGTTCTCTATGTCGTAGGCGTCAATGGCGTCTCGGACCTTTGCTTCCTGGGTTAGGATTGTTTGCCATTCTGACCGAGGAATAGCAAGGCCTGCTGTTGTGGTTGCTCTCGTCGGCCAGCTGGGGATATAGGAGAGTCCTGTACTAGTCTTTATCCCCGGCTCGGGCCAGTGGCAGCTTCAGGCGGTGGCTTTCTTTTGACCAAGAAGTGATTAGCCTTGTCACTGCCTCGCCCACGCTATTGAGAGCTTGTACCATAATTTTAGCTTTTTTTTCCTTCGGTGTATGTAACTACGAAAAGTCTGTAATAGGTCTTTGTAGCCATATATTTTTATATATAGAAGCCTTCTTGTTCCCTTTGATTTTGCCTCCAGAATAAAGAGAGAATCTTCATAATGGATTTGCCTGACTAGAGGTAAATGGACGTGGTAGGCTTGATCTTGGCTGGGGTATAGAACAACAATCCAGAGGTAATATAGACGTGAACTGTTTTCTAAACTGCCGGGATAATCATAGAACTGATGCGAGAAGAACGACTACTCAGAGGTAATATGGACATGGTAGTCGCATCTTCCAGGCATAGAGGAGCAATCCAGAGGTAATGTAGACATGAAGTGCTTCATCTACTTGAGAGAATATATAGGAGGGAGAGAGAGAGATCCCCTTACCAGACCTCATGGGCACCCTTTTCAGGGGATGTGGGTGCCTATGTTGGTTCTATCGTCAGACGTAATACTTCTTTAGGAACTTGCCATTGATGGGCATCATTAGCAAGTCCTCATTAGGATTAGCTAGACGATAAGCACCGTTGGAGTACACCATTTCTTTGACGAACGGTCCTTCCCACTTGGGCTCGAACTTCCCAGCCGTCTTGTGGGTCATCACCATCGATCTCCGTACTGCCAAGACGAGGTCGCCCACCTGGTAGGATCTTTTGTGTACCTATTTGTTGAAGGCCCCAGAGGTGCGAGCTTGGTAAAGCTCAATCCTTTGCTGCACGAGCAAGCGCTTTTCATCCAATGCTTCTAGCTCTTGTAACCGTCAGCGCTGATTGTCTACGACGGTTAACTGATTGGTGATCATGTTAGCAAACAACATCTTCTTAAGGACTTGACCCATGATGGTATCGGAGTCCCAAGTTGAGGAGTCAGAAGAGTATGATTGCCTCATGACTTCTTCTTCTGAATCTTCTGAGGTGGTCATAGGTGTAACATACCCCAACCCTCGACGAGTATGTTGTTAGTAGTTTTTAGCTTTTCCCTTTGGGGTGTGAATCCGTATGGGAAGATGTCGGCCTTTGCCATAATTGAGCGCCTTGTCGCTATTTTGGTCATAGCCCATCTTATGGATAAGGTTTTTGGCCTGCGTCGTGTAGCGGTAGAACTATATTTTGCCGCTGTCGAGATCTTGGTCTTCAGGAGTTATTCGCTGCGGATGCTCCAATTGACCGAATATGATGTGTTCATCTTCTTTTTTCTGGCTGAAACTACGAAGTTAGGCACCTCGGGCAGGGATAACCCGGCTCACATGGTTGGTAATTGTCACTTGCGTCTGTAGTATACACAGAGAATTGTCCAGAAAATACTTGGTGTTCCAGCACACGCCAGAGAAGTTCGATGACAACTTTCTATTGGTGAAGTGGGATATCTTCTCCCAAGGGATTACGTCATCAAAAGAGTAGGCCTCTGTATCGGTGCAGATGTAATCTTCTAGCTCTTCGTCAGTGAGGGCTAGAGTTGCCGCCGGAGGAGAAGGGGGATGCCTTCATTTCAGCTTGACCATCAAAAGAATGGTGGTCGGATGCTCCTGCGCCTTCATGGTCGGCCTTGGGGACCAAAGGGGTATCTTCATTCGTATCGGCTCCTAACTATCTTCTAGCATCACTAGACGCGAAGATGGAGCTTTGCCCCGAAGCTTAACAACAAGAGGCACTGACACCATGGGGCCCTCCCTTTTAGTCGAACCTTTAAGGGTTCTTCGGCCACTGCTGCGCTTTCTGAAGCTTCCTCTGCCTTGTCGTCAGTATCATTATTGTCGTCATCCCAGGGGACTGACTTGTATAGATCGGCATCCGTATAGTAGGCTTCAAGTCCTCGAAATGGGTCGATATCAGCGAACTCCGTTTTCATAGTCACATCGCTAGCCACATATTTCATACACTGATATAGGGTGGAAGGAACAATCATGTACTCATGGATCCATGGTCACCCCAGCAGCATGTTGTAATTTATGTATTCATCAATGACATAGCAAGTCACTTCAGTATGAAGGTCGTCGATCTGACATTTCAGGCGAATTTTGCCCAAAGGCTCGCTTTTTCCCGTGTTGAAGCCACTGATTGTTGTGTTCGAGGCTATCAATCGGTGCATTGGAACCCATAAAGTTTGAAGCAGGCTTCTTGGGATAATGCTCAAAGAGGAACCTGGGTCGATGTGGATGCGATCGACCTTAATGGCACCGACATACCCCGTATAGTACAAGGGGTGGTTGTACCGGTTATTCCTTAGCAACATGTCTTGTTGGGTAAAAGTGATACTGGGAATCACTTCGACTATGCTGTGACAAGGTGGGCAAGCTGCGGATCCACTTTTGGTGGCTGAACCTGGGTGAGAAAGGACTCGGTGTTCTGTAAAGCTTTACTGAGCGCATATCGGGTCTCTTTAGAGAGGCGGAGGAGCTCCTAAAGGGATAATCTAGCCAGAGTATTAGCCAGTTGCGCTAGAATATCGAAGTTGTAGGGCTTGATATGCCCAATTGCTTGATCCTTTCTGAGGGGTTTATCGAAGCGAACCTCCTTCTGTTTCTGCTTGTCCACGGTAGGGGCCCGGGATGGACTGTAATCCCCCAAAATTTAGGAGGATTATTAATATCATTTGTACTAATATTATTGTTATCGTGTTTTGAGGTTATCATTAATATTACTATTATGGATTTGTTTTAGGTTATGCTTTTATATATTGAGAAATATATATACGCAATAAATATTTTCACATTTGTATATATATATATATATATATATATATATATATATATATATATATATATATATATATATATATATATATATATATATATGTAATTCTTAATATGATTTACATGTAGAAATTTTCCTACAAATTTTGTGCCTTATTAGATAATATTGGCGTATATATATTAAAAATACCATAATATGTACAATTTCACAAAATACTTATTTGAATATCTTAAAAATATTTTTGTGATGTTAGGATTTTATAGGCATATTTAGAAATTAATCGTGTATATATATATATATATATATATATATATATATATATATATATATATAAAAAACAAGTAAAAAGAAAAAAAACCCAGCCGCTAATGTTCCTTGGAACAGTAGAAGCCGAACCCGAGCGCCCAAGCCCCCACCCCCGATCCTGTTATAAAAACAACAACAACAACAGCAACACAAACCCTAACCCTAAACGCATCGACCCCCTGTTCCTGGCGACCCTCTGTCGCCTGCGTGCCGGCGGTGGCCACCGCAGCGCTGCCGTAGCCTGCCAAATTCATCAGGAATAGAGGAAGTACTCTGCTCCGAATTACAGCGAGCATCCGAGGTCGTATGCGGGATTTGGCTTTCATCGCTTCACTATTCTGACGGTTTGAGCTATTGGACGTCGTCCTTTTGCACACAACCTCAGGCAAGATACCTTGCTATAATTTAATGTTTATAATGAGTCTACGTTTTACTTATGGCATATCACTATTCATTTATTTTCAGTTCTTCTAGCTGTACTATTATTACAGTTCCCGATTTACTGCCTGCTCAGTGATATTATCTTACTTTATTTATTATCCTTTGATTGCGTATGGACTTAGAGTTAAGGGACTACCATTTGTAGTGTATCGCATATACCTCGACACAGTTGTATCATGAGATTGTGTGAGATGAGTAGCATGTAGAGGTCCTTGCCTGTTGGCTGATCACCTGTGCGCATGCGTTAGGTCTAACTGCTAATAGAGGCATGTTAGGAGACTTAGCAGTTGGTAGAGGTACATGATCGCGGATGCGACATGATAGGTGCATCAGGTGGGGAGAATATTTCCTTGTCGTTTGGGCTTCTATTACACATTTTCTTGTAACCCGGAAGCTCCGCTGGAGATACGGGTATGCTTATCCCCTCATGCTGGTCACTAACGTTCGTAAACGTTATGCGCTTGGGGTAAGATGATCCACTCAGGTTGGACACTTTCGTTTTTAAACGTCATGCGCATAGGCCACTGGTGCCCAAGTGGGGACTATACCTTATCCTATTTACAGCCAGGGCTCATGCGTCGAAAGGTTTGTTCTTAACTGCATAAACATATTAGATGGTTAGGTAACCCTAGTCAATGTCATGTCACCCCCGTTCCATTAGTATCTTGGGACAATATCGCATCGCAGAATAGTGTTCTACCCCTTGTCCTTGTTTGGTTGTAGGGGTAGTCTACTGTTTCGATGATGATGTATCGGTTCTCGTTACAATTGGGACTATTTTACTTTACTTATGATTTATGACATATTTATATATTCAGTTTTGTGGCATGTTCTTTATGTATCTTGTTACGTCCCTCTGAGGACCTGGTTATCTCTCCAAGTGTGTGCTTTGTGTCTTTTTGCAGGTGTCCTAGCCAAGGCTGTGATCTTCTCCATTCTTTCGAAGATGATTGCTCTTGGTTCGTCTTGCCATTTTATCGATCATTTTCTTGTATATTTTCTTTCATTTAAATTAGTTGGTAGTGGATTTGTCTCCGCCCAACTACATGTATAAATGATAAATTTTATAGTTGATTTATATTAATATTCTTCGGTGGATGAGATTTAGTTGTGGTTTACTGCATTTTACAACTTATGTATACATACGTTGTTCCATATATTGGAGTATACTTCGTATGTATGCAGCTGGCATATCGACGTACTTAGTCCTAGGAATTTTGGGACTGGGTCGTTAAATATTTTTATGGTGGCCCATGCAGGTCAAGTTTATCACTTAGGTTACGTTACTGTACCGATGTGAGCTTGCATATAGGATTAGAATATTGGAATCTCATCCACAAGCTTGATCTCCTTCCTTGAATTCTAATTTTGAACTCTCGTCCAACTACCTTGATTTTCTTCTACTTGACTCCTTTCCAGTATAAAACTTATCATTTCCATCATGCTTGACAGAGAGGTTAGGAAGATGACTCCTACTAGCTATACGTGTATATTGTTCAATCACCCTCCTAGTTGAACTCTTATAAGTTGGGAAGTAAACCTCATAACCCATCACTCTATTAGTCCTTACAACCCATTAAGGAGGATTTAAGAAGATTACCTAGACTGTGCTCATTAGTCTAACCAAGGTCTTAGATAAGAAAACAGTAGGATGACTGTATAAGCAGGAACACCGGACAAGACTTAGATTCTTGTGAAACTTGAACCATTTATAATTGCTTTCATCGTTATCTCCCTTACTTATACTTTGAACTACCATGAATGCTGACGCCATTTATAGCCTAGTTTTGCAAGTTTATTCTTTATCGAGCTTGTTCAGGACATATGTATACTGGGGATGCCCACCAGCATATTGTCTAATTAGAATCAATTGAAGTACGTGTAGGCAACTCTAGGGGGGTGAATAGAGTACTTGTGAAAATAATGATCAATTAAAAAATTAACTCTATTCAATCCCAACTAGTAAATAATTAATCAGAGTATAATTGCGAAAATTAAATAGAGGTCAGAAAGCATACACAGACACAACAATTTTTTACCTGGTTTCTCTCGTGGAGGACTAGTCCAGGCCTGAGAACTCTAGCTCAGGATAGAAATCTACTATTTGTGAAATAGGTTTACAACCACGTGCCTTTACACAGAAGAGAACGCCAACTTCTTGAAAAGATCGCTGAGGCAAAACTTGGAATTTTCCATGTGACTTCTTCAAGACTCTTGCACAAAACATCTAATTTACTCGTACCGAGCACCCTGTAGGCTTGGAGAGTTTTGTGGCTAGTGGATGAGAAGAGTATGGCTCTTTAGGATGTATAGGCTATAAGAGTAGAAGAAAAGAGAAGATTGGATGATTTGAATTGGGAGAAAAGGGTGCCTATATATACTAGTTCTGGGAGGCAACGTTCGGCCAGAACTCTGTCCAAAATTCAAAAATTATGGCCGTTGGACAACTTGCAATGAGCAATCCCTAAAAATTAGCTCCTAATAATTAGGAGACAGAGTTCAGCCCGAACTCTGTGTGGGGGCAGAGTTTGGCCCCAACTCTGCCTCCTTGAAGATAGAATGCTCATGGGCTGTTAGGCTTTGGCAGTTTGGATTTTTGTTTGTAGAGCTTTTTGGTTATCTAGTCTATGGTTGAGGTACTCAGTGCGACCCAACGTACAATAGTCTAGACTCAATAAAAGTATAAAAATTACAGACTTCCGATGACAAGTTCCAGCAGTATTTGTTGAGCAGTCGTCGATGATGATTGTCCGACTTGATATGTGATAGTCGTCTGATTTGTAGCTTGATTGACAATTTATGTGTCAAGTTGGATCATGTCAAATATCGATTTGTTAATTATCAAGATTAGGTTGACTGCGATCCAGTTTGGGTCAACATCAATGTGTTATGGTCTGATCAACCATAGTGCACTTGGTTCACTCTTCATACGTGGATTGAGATATAGAGGTATCTAGGATCTCATTCGCGACTGCATTGACAATTCCTCTTGAGTTATACATTCGCCTTTGAATCACATAATTGTATTCGAGACATCTTTCTTGAACTTTTTATTGCTTTTGTCTTTCACTAATTGGAAAGAGAACACTTGTATTTGATAGATAGATACAGAGTATCCCCCATGGCCATGATAATGTATACACAAGTGTAGCTACCATCTGTCAGCCATGTGACTACGACCCTGCCTAGAGCTACTTGTCCTCCCCTCGACCCTAAAACTAATGTCATGACCTTCTAGTCATTTGAGTTTGAAAATGAGTAGGATCTTACCCTTAGTTAAAACACAACCTGGGAGACTATCTAATCTCTAGAAATCAATTATTGTCAGCCTCCAATTATTCATCTTGATTCCTGACTTAACTAGCAACCCGTATGCCTTAACTCAACCTTTACTTGACTAGGCCCCCACAGTTTAGACAAGACAGGAATAGACCAAAAACAAGGACAAGCAAGGACTGTGATAGACACCCATTCCAGGATTAGAGATTCAGCAGATGTTACTCTAGGTACAAAATCCTATTATCAAAGAAGTGACTTAGCATTAGAACAACACCTTTACCAGCTTAGCCAATATCTGTAGCATGACACCTCCTCATTATGTTATAATAGTCATCAACAGTGATGCATGAGCACTACATTCGATACCACTAGAACCCTTATAACCATAGTCTGGCAGGCTTAACACAAATAGAAATTGATGACTTAGTCGTTCGAAGATCTTTCATACGACGTTCTTTAGAGTTCGTTACCCTATCAATAACTCTCTTATACTATGGACAAGTGGATCCTTCCATCTTATCTACTCATGTATCAATGTACGCAATCATTTCCATTTATTAGAATTCGTGGTACAATCCTCGAAATTGACTTATATCTACCGTCTCACATTAACCATTACATCGTGCCTTATTCTTTATGATCAAAAGTCGAGGTACAATATCACAACTTTGAAATTTTCTAACATTATTAATCCAAAAACCGTGCCTTAGTTTTAATTCAGATAAACAAATTTTGGAGTGAATAGATTCTAAGCCTTCTAAATTTTAGGATTACTGGGTTTACCGAATCATTAAGTTGGTTCCATTAGGATGATAAATTAGTGCCCCGTGAACTCCTACTTTCCATTTAGATCATTTGGTGTCCCGGACCGTGACATTAATATTCGGAGTACGAGAACAGCTGTTACCTTCCAACAAACTTCACATACAAGACATAGATGACTCCACCTTCCTGTAGACATATCATGTCCCACTAAAATATGTCCCCTTGTACTCTATTTTTATGATACAAATTTCAAGTCAAAAAGGCTAGCTATAACCCCTACCTTAATACCATTGTCCTTCCCGACCTCAGTTAGAGATCCAACCTCGACTCAAATCTTTTGATCCAATATACGTTTGTGATCTTCTCGAAGTCCACTATGCACATGCCAATAGTGTGCCACTCAATGGAGCCCCTATGTACTACTTAAACACAAAAGGCCCAAAAGGCATACTTTTGGGATTAAGGAATTTAGTTAACCAACCCTACTAGCAACTAACCCAACCAATTGAGCTTGAACCTATTCTAGGTTACCCTAACCTAGTAGGAATAGTTCAGATCGATTTTATGAGATCATGTCCGGCCAACATAGTTAAAACCCAAGATTTATTCTATCAAAGATTGATGTCCAATTAGGGAACCATTAAGACCCAGTTTAATCCATCCACACATAACGTCCTATTTGGACCATAAAACCAAACTTTATGAAGTAGGTCCCTACATCAATGGTGTAGTCTCCAGCTCTTGGTCCACTAAGCCTCCTTCCATAAATCCCTTAGTCGTATCTCTTTGTAGTCTATGTTATGCAAAGAATAGAATCTCGCTGTACAAACTTGTTTCCGATTATACTTAACCAAGGCCACTCCTACTACCTTGAAGAAACATGGTCAGGGTCTGAGCAATATTAAGTAAGTAATACCTAGACTTCTTGTAGAGTACATGACTATGATTATAAATGCCTCAAACTCTTAAACAACTCCTTAAAATTTGACCTTCATAGAAGCCCTACTACTGTGCTTCCCATAATTAACCAACTTCTAGTTGGGTAAAACCTTGAACTTAGTGTACTCTATCTTTTGGAATTGGATGCCAAACGTGGATTCTATTCGTAACCGTTCTTTCATATGTTTGGAAGTTACGACACAATCTTCGTATTGCATTCCATATTCCTTTGCTCGTCCGTTTGGATACTCGCGGTAAAAGATCGCGACCTTGAATTTCAATTTCCATTCTATCGCAATATCGTGCCTTAGTTGTAATTTCGATAAACAATTTTTTTTTGTAATGCATAGATTGCCATCCCCTCTAAGAAACATAGGGCATCTTTGAGTTAGCAAAGGATTGGGATTGACTGGTTCCAATCGAACTAATAAAACATTCGTTTAAAACGTTCATTTCTATCCGTATCATTTGATACCTCACCATGACTTTGATATTTGGAGCATGACACTAGCAATTTTCTTCAAACAAATTCCACCCTCATGAACTAGACCAGTCAAGCTACACATATGGTATACATGTCCCCCACCAATGCACAATCTTATGTTTTATTTCGTTACACCACATATATAACAAAATTTCTTTAGAAAGAACTATAGGTATCCATTCTTGGTCCCATTTGAGTTTAATCATAACCGACTAGATACCCCTGATCCATGCAAGACTAAGAATACCCCATCGTGTCGAATATGGTGTCAGTTTGGATTCTTGTATGACTACCTCCTACATCTTTTTGGAAATCGATTATGATTGATATATTTACTCTTCCTTCATATTTAACCTCATTATATAGTATAAATTATTTTTATTATATTAAGTTTTATTTTAATTTCGAGGACAAAATTTTTATAAGTTGGGTAGGATGTAATCCCTCAAAATTTTGAAGGATTATTAATATCATTTTTACTAATATTATTGTTATCGTGTTTTGAGGTTATCACTAATATTACTATTATGGATATGTTTTATGTTATGCTTTTATATATTGAGAAATATATATACACAATAAATATTTTCACATTTGTGTGTGTGTGTGTGTATATATATATATATATATATATATATATATATATATATATATATATATATATATATATATATATATATATATATATATATATATATATAATAAAATATAATATAATATATATATAATTTACTTATAGCAATTTGCCTATAAATTTTGTGCCTTATTACATAATATTAGCGTATATATATTACAAATATCATAATATGTACAATTTTACAAAATACTTATTTGAATATCTTAAAAATATTTTTGTGATTTTAGGATTTTATAGGCATATATATATATATATATATATATATATATATATATATATATATATATATAAACAAGTAAAAAGAAAAAAAAATAACCCAGCCGCAATTGTTCCTTGGAACAGTAGCAGCCGAACCCAAGCGCCCAAGCCCCCTCCCCCCCGACCCTGCTATAAAAACGACAACAACAATAGCAACAGCAACAACAACAACACAAACCCTAACCAAAAACGCACCGACCCCCTGTTCCTGGCGACCCCTTTATCGCCTACGCGTCGGCGGCAGCCACTGCAGCGCCGCCGTAGCCTGCCAAGTTCGTCGGGAATAGAGGAAGTACTCTGCTCCGAATTACAGCGAACATCCGAGAAAGTATACGGGATTTGGCTTTCATCGCTTCACTGTTCTGACGGTTCGAGCTATTGGACGTCGCCATTTTGCACACGACCTCAGGCTAGATACCTTGCCATAATTTACTGTTTATAATTAGTCTGCATTTTACTTATGGCATATCACTATTCATTTATTTCCAGTTCTTCTAGCTGTACCATTATTACAGTTTTCGATTTACTACCTGCTCAGTGATATTAGCTTACTTTATTTATTATCCTTTGATTGCATATGGACTTAGAGTTAAGGGACTACCGTTTGTAGTGTATCGCATATACCTCAACACAGTTGTATCATGAGTATGTGTGAGATGAGTAGCATGTAGAGGTCCTTACGTGTTGGCTGATCACCCGTGCGCATGCGTTAGGTCTAACTGCTAATAGAGGCATGTTTGGAGACTTAGCAATTGGTAGAGGTACATGATTGCGGATGCGACTTGATAGGGTCATCGGGTGGGGAGAACATTTTCTTGTTGTATGGGCTTCTATTACACATTTCCTTGTAACTTGGAAGCTCCGCTGGAGATACGGGTATGCTTACCCCCTCATGTTGGCCACTGACGTTCGTGAACGTTATGCGCTTGAGGTAAGATGATCCACTCAGGTTAGCCACTTTGTTTTTGAACGTCATGCGCTTAGGTCACTGGTGCCCAAGTGGGAACTATACCAGATCCTATTTACAGCCAGGGCTCATGCGTCGAAAGGTTTGTTCTTAACTGTAAACATATTAGATGGTTAGGTAACCCTAGTCAATGTCATGTCACCCCCATTCTATTAGTAGCTTGGGACAATATCGCATCGCGGAATAGTGTTCTACCCCTTGTCCTTGTTTAGTTGTAGGGGTAGTCCACTGTTTTGATGATGATATATTGGTTCTTGTTACGATTGAGACTATTTTACTTTACTTGTGATTTATGACATATTTATATATTCAGTTTTGTGGCATGTTCTTTATGTATATTGTTACGTCCCTCTGAGGACCTGGTTATCTCTCCAGGTGGTGTGCTTTCGTAGGCACCCAAAAATAAAACCTTTACTCTTAAAATGATTTTATAACGCCCCAGTCCCAAAATACGTAGGACCAAGTACGTAGACATGCCAGCTGTATACATACGAAATACATGGACCTCGTATGTATACATAAGCTGTAAATGTAGTAATCCAAGACAACTAAATCTCATCCACAAAGATAAATGATGATATAAAAGCAACTTTGAGTTTGTCATGTACACCATAGTTGGGCGGAGACAAAGTCCACTACCAACCAAATTAAATATGGAAAAATATACAAGGAAAGAATTAGCAAGCGAGAGCAAGTGGCGAATCCAAGAGTAATCATCACGACGGAATAGAGCGCAAGTCATGGCCTTAGCTAGAGCACCTGCAAGAAGTCACGAAAACGCACACCTGGAGAAAAACCAGGTCCTCAGAGGGACGTAACAAGACACATAATATCATGCCAATAACTGAATAATAAAAGCTCAACAGAAAAGTATGCATGAGTAAAGGTTCCTAACCATTCTATGTGGATTTCAATTTAGAGGACAACGTTCTATACAGGGGCTGTCTCAAGCATGTAATAAAGAGTGGCCAACAAGTAGCGCTCATCCGAGACACTATCGGCCGGGTAACACGCAGCGCTCATCCGAGACACTATCTCCCAAATGTGTGTAAAATAAAGTAGCCCCTACGCTAGTAGCTGTCCCCTCCCCCCCAATGATACTATACGTGCATCGTAACCACGACACACCAACACGTGTCATTTCCACAACACGGGTTTATAATAGATAACTGTCAAGTCTTCTAACATGCATCTATTGACAGTCATTCCTACGCATGCGCACGGGTGATCAGCCAACATGCAAGTGACCACTACATGATACTCACAACTCTCATACACAACTCGTGTACCATCGTGACAAGTCAATGAGACACACTAAATTTGACGGTAGTCCCTTAACTCTAAGCCAGTTGTATAAATATAGTAATTTGCATCTACATATAATTTAGAAAGAAAACAACTTAAAAATAAACACAACATGCATGATATTGAGCAGAAAATTTAAACAGTGAAGGCAAGGTGTCTTGCCTGATGTTACGTCTGGTGTTGTGCGATGATCAGACAAGTCCTGTCGTATGCACTAGCTGAAGTCGGGGTGGAAGTCCAGTTCATGAAAATCTAGTAACAATGGGTTTTTAGTATGGATTGGAGATAGAGATATCTATACTAATTTTTTTGAAGATACTTTCGTGCAAGACTTGAAAATACTTTATATAAGTATATATAATTAGCAAAGTACATTTTCTCTAGCATGTAAAAATCTTTTTAGATCAAAACTTAAAATTTTGTGAAAATATCTATAATAGGGAAACTACAATTTTTTTTTACCAATCAGAATATTTTTAATTAAACATTTTGAAATCATAAAAATATAATTATAATAGTTTAAAACAATATTCTATAGATCATAATTTATACAAAAAAATTTAGAGTCAAGAAATATCTGTATTTAAATTAAAATAATATGCATTTTAGGAAAAATTTTTTTTATATAAATTTATACTTGTTATGAAAACTAATTAATATTGCTGGCCAAAATTTAATTTGAAATTCAGTGTTGGGCCCAAGCCCAAACCATATATTTTTGTTACTAATACCATTTTAGAAAACATTAATATAAAATATTTAATATAATTATAGCAATATTAAATAGCAAATGATTATAACAAAAATGATGTTTATATTAGTACTACATTATTATTACTAATAGTAATTATTATAACCTTAATTATATAATTAATTGATTAATAAATAACCCCACATTAATATAATACTGAAAACTTCGATTCAGTATTCAGTACTGTTCCCAATCACTTTGTTTTTTTTTTCTTCGGTGAGAGAGAGAAAGGGTGAAGAGAAAGGGGCGGAGAGAGCAAGGGTTACCGGGTGGCGGTTGCGGAGGCTCGGAGCTGGGCGGAGACCGCGGAGGCCAGCAGGGCGCGGTCGGCGTGGAGGAAGCGGAGATGGACGGAGAGGCAGCTCGCCCCGATGTTCGACCACGGAGCACGGCGGCTGGGCGAGCGAGGAAGGGGCGCGGTGGCGCGCCTGTTCGTGGCGGCGGGGAAGTCCCGGCTCCGGCGCACGCGGCGTGGCCGACGCTGATTTGGGCTGGAGGCCGCGGGTGGGGCGGGAGCCCACGGGCGGCGGCGCGGATCTGGCCGCTGCCCCCGGCAACGCGGTCGCGCGGTCCTGCGGGGCTGCGGTTGCGTCGAGCGCTCGAGGCGGCGTTTTCGTCGGCGGGAGACGCACAGGCGGAGGGAGGAGTGGTCGGATCTGGAGCCGAAGGGCGGAGGCGTCAGGTGGCGGTGGATGGCTCGGCGCCCTCGTGTCGGAGCGCGGACGGGATGACGGCTCGTCGAGGTGAGTTTAGGATTAGGGTTCCTTTCTTCCTTCTATTCTTCTGTGGTCCTTGTGGTGACGACGGGAATGGTGGCGAAACAGAGACGGTGGTTTGGGGTCGCCGGCGATGGGCGCCGGTGACGGCGGTGGTTGTGTTCAGGAATTTGGAGGAGTATGGCGGTGGTGGCGTGTGGCTATTAGCCAGGGAGACTGGGGGTTGACATGGTTGGCCGACGGGGATGATTGGTCGACGAGTCGGGGTGGTGGTGATTACGGGTTGATGGGGGTGTATTGGCGGAGCTGTCGGAGACGGTGTTGGTTGCTATGGAGGATAGGAGTATGGCGACGGTGTCTTGGATTGGAATTGCTGTGGTCGTCATGTCCGGGATTGTCGGACGGAGTACTATTGTATTTGTATTGGGAATAATATAGTAGATGGGAGGGCACGGACACGATGCACAGTGGGGTAGAAATTTGTGGATGTAAAATTATGGAGGAGTACCTGCCTATATATATAGGATGTGGAAATTCCCATTAGGATAAAGCTTGGGTTTGTTTAAACCATATTTAAATAATAGCTACAAATAAATTAAATCCAATCCAATCTAAATCCAAATTCAATTTAAATCCAATTAAATTTTAGTTTAAAAAAATAATGGGATAGATCAAATTCTAAGTATGGATATTTATTTAATCTATTTAAATAACTCCAAAAATTAAATCATGATTTAAATGGATACAATAACTTCCAAAAATATTTTTCAAAATACCAATAATAAAAATTTCGAAAATAATGAATATTTAAATATCTTTTTGAATAAAATATCAATATTAATAAATTTGAAAATCAGATTAAATATTAGTAAGAACTGCTTCAAAAATACCTTTTAGATAATTTAATAAAATTTCGAAAATCAATTCATACATAGATTACATTTTGAGAAGATGGTATTCTTATGAAACATAGTTTTCTAAATCGCCAATAAAATAAACTCGTCTTTTTATAATAATAAAATTAAATAATATTTTTGAAACTGGTTGCGACGCTTTTCTCAACCTTAATTAAATAAAATAATTACTGTATATTATTTTGAAATTTTAAAATAGGAAAAACGTTTTTAACAACATATGTACGCTCGCACATATTCGCACTCGTCGAGCAGTTACGAAAACGAATTTCGCGCGTAACGTAAAATACGATTTCGCGACGTACAATACAAAATTTTAAATCAATACCAAATTAATAAAGAAGAGAAAAAAAAAATAGTAGAAATTTAGGGGTTTTACAGATTTGTAGAAGTGAGAGTAAGGATCGATCCCACGGAGAGCAATTAGTGTAAATTTATGCAATGTGAATAAGGATTGGGAAGGTCTTGAATATATTAAGAGAAAATTTAAGAAGAGCCAAAAAAATAATTAAAGTATTAAAATGAATCAAAGGGAGGAATATTGGTTTCAGTGAACATTTACCATTGGAAATCATAAAATTGATCATTGACGCAAGCATAAATTAAATCTTACTTTGAATATTTACCGTTGGAAGTATATTTCTATCTCTCTTAGGCTTAGTTAATTAGATACAAGTGACCTAATTAACTTTTTTTACTAAATAATCGAAGACAAGCGCTATAGATTTAATCTAGCAATTTCTTAATGAACAAAGAGATCGATAAAGCAAAACAATACAAGCACAAGCGGTTGCATTTAATTTTGTCAAACATTTTTCTCCTAATATCTAATAAAACAACGCAGTTTATTTAAGCTTGGTTGCTTCAAAAATTAAAAATATCAAACTATTACGGATTTGATATCTAATTTAGCGGTAGATCGAAATGAATAATAAACTAGTAGACCTCCTAGTAATTAAACAAAACAATCATGAAAGTCGGTATAGAAAAATATTCAATATTCAAATTATAACTCAAATATTTAAAATAATTTAGATCTCACAAGTTTACTGATTCCAAGGCTTCCGTACACTTCGACCAACAAGACTTTTAGCCGCACATGTTCATCAAAACTTCAAAAGAAAAGTTGGAGAAGAAGAAGAAGAGTTGTGTTGTGTATTTTTTTCTCATGATTTCTACCCCTTAATATACACCATAAATTAGTTGTTTCAAGCCCACAATATCTCCCCACATATCCTCTAAAAGTTACAACTTTTCAAACCAAATAGAATAAGTCATAGAACAAGTAGGAAAATTGTTTTTTTGGTTCCTATTTTGTTCACAGCATCTTTGACCCAACTTCAAGTCTGATTTCGTCCATGATGCAGCTTGATTTGTGACAAACACAAAATATTAAAGTTGTAGCCCTGTGTCTTAGCTTCCTAAAACTTTTCACCTACATTGCTTTTCGGATGAGAAAGTTATGCTCATTTTGGTAAAAGGTGTCAAAACTGTCCAGAATTATAATTTAGCTTCATTTTGAACATAATGTCTCCAACTGCAACCTAAATCAAAATAGAAATATAATGAGTACCTTTAGTCATAAAATGAGCATAAATGGTGAATATTAAGTGATAAAATATAACATTTTATGCTATCATCAAATACCCCTACACTTAACTTTTGTTCGTCCTTGGACAAAACTCTTATTTATTTATTTTTTTCAAAACGAAAATCAAGATTGTAATGTCATAAATAAAGAATAACCATACTCTTCAAAGCTCATAACATATCATGAAAATATATTCTTAGACAACTTCTAACTATTTAGTATGTATTTTCACTTATTGATAGAGTAAACAAAATTGGTAGACACTCACAGGAATAAACACTCAACTCTCATATATTTGAAGGGTATGTGTTTCGCTCAAATTTATTCCAAAACAAATGATCTACCATAAGCTTGCATATCTTCTCATTCTCCACCACTTGAATCACATGCATAACATAAATCATAAGGACTTTTATGGGTTGTAATGGGGCTTAGGATCAAGGTAGGATATATTTGGGAGTGTAGCTAAAAAAATTATCAAAACTAGTGGAGAAAAAATAATTTAACTCAAGCTCGAATATATAAAATATATAAAACCAATCACCCCATTTAGCTTCTTTAAATTGATCTTAAAGCATTCAACATACCCCTTTATTGGAATTGGAAGAAAAATTATGAAAATGAATATCAAAAGTAATTTCCTCCATCACTTTTTTTCATTACTTCTTTCTTTCTTTCTTTTTCTCATCATCTTTTTTTCATTTTCATTTTTCATTTTCATTTTGTTCGCTTTTTTTCATTTTTTTTCATGATGGAACTCAAGAATTTGAGAATAAAAATATGTAGAAAAACTAGAAATTCAGATACCCCCACACTTAATTTTATACACCCATACATATCATAATGCTCCACTAGTTTTCTGGCCTGGGTAAGGATTTTTTTCAGGTTAAAGCTTGTAATATGGGTTCACAAAAATAGAAGAAATAAGGCTCAAAGGTGTTCAACCAAAGAAAAAATAATTTTAGGGCAGGCTATTTAGTTTATGTACCGTATAACAAAGATGGCCTTAATCATATTCATGTATGCATGTACCGATGTGACCTCAAAGAGAATCTAAGCAAGTTCTAGAGAAACAAGTATATGGAAGAATATCTCTCATCAAAGAAAATAGTGAGACTGATGTGTCAGTCTAAATGCTCAAAATCTCACCGGCTTTTGTCTACCAAATTTAGTCACAACCATCCTCAAGGAAAATAACTATACTAATTAATTCTATGTTGAAAAGAGTATTTATTCAATCATGTTATGAATTATTTTTAAACTTAGTTAAATCTTCCTCATGACATACACAACCAAAAACTATTGAAAATCAAAAAAACAAATATCCCTTCTTTAAGAAAATAAATTGAGAACAAAAAAAAAATCTTTTTTAAGTTTTATTATTTAAATTATTTATTTTTTAAAAACCATGCATTTAAAAAACAGACAAAACATAAATCTCCTCCCCCACATATAAAACTGACATTATTACCAATGAAAGTCTAAATGCAAAGAAAAGATAAATCAAACAAAAATAAAAATACAAGAATAAGAACAAACTCCCCTTAGGTTTCCTCCCAAGCAGCGCCTTTATTTAATATGTCATTGGCTCGACTCTATGCACACTTGACATAACTATGCAAGAGTTTCACATCTTGAATAGAGGCCTGCAAAATAGAGGATAAAGGCCTCTTGTCAGAAATTGATAATAAAATATAAGGAATATTACCTGATTGTTGTCTTTTTATAAAATAATTTAACCCTGCAACAATTTTATGCAAATTATTACTCAAGGCTAGCTCCTCATTCTTTTTCTAGAGATGCTCACTAACGGCAATATCGAATCCATCTTTGTCATTAAGTTCAAAAATTTCATGTGCATTAGGTACTATGTCGTCATTAGGAATGTTCGTGTCTGCAACGCTATTTTTTCTTCTCTTGTTTTCATGATGTGGTGCTTCTTTTACTAGAATGTCCACCTCTTTATCACTTCTCAAAATGGCTGTACTTGCATTTTCTTTTGGATTTACTATCATTTAAGATGGTAGTTTTTCCAAACTTTGTGCCTCCAGCTTATTAATTATTGCAACTATTTGTCTCATTTGATTGTCCAAACTTTAGATTCTATCCCTCGTCTCCTATTGAAATTGTAATGTATTAGTAGCAAGAGACTTAACAATATCTTCTAAAGACATATCGGAATTAGAAGTTTGGTCTGATTGTTCATAAGGGTATGCTTGCTTGTACTGTTGGTAACTTAGGCAATTTTGATTGGCGAGCTGATTTGATTGTAGATTCTCATAACTAAAATTAGGACGATCTTCCCACCATGGATTGTACGTGTTTGAATTTGGATCATACTCCATTTGTGATTATCTAGGAAATCCATATGTCCCATACACTTGTTCATTGGGCTCCTCTTGAATAGTTGGACACATGTCAGTTGGATGTCCTGCTACTAAGCAAATACCACAAGCCATTGTTGTTTGCATGTTATCTACAACCATTTGATGAACAAGAGAAGTTAAACTAGCAATTTTTTGTTCAAGAGAAGAAATACTTACCTCATTGACATGCCTAGATGGAAGATCTAGCCAAGTGGCAAATTGTTGAGATTGGTGGCCATGTCCTGTTCAAGATTTTTTTTTTGCTAACAAAAAGAAATTATTTTATTACAAGAATGAAATAAATATCACAAAATCATAAAAATTAACTAAAATTACTCCCCGGCAACGATGCCAAAATTTGGTGTGCTGTCGTAGGCACCCAAAAATAAAACCTTTACTCTTAAAATGATTTGTAGAAGTGAGAGTAAGGATCGATCCCACGGAGAGCAATTAGTGTACTTTTATGCAATGTGGATAAGGATGGGGGAGGTTTTGAATATAAAAAAAGAAAATTTAAGAAGAGCTAAAAAAACAATTAAAGTATTAAAATGAATCAAAGGGAGGAATATTAGTTTTAGTGAACATTTACCATTGGAAATCATAAAATTGATCATTGATGCAAGCATAAATTAAATCTTACTTTGAATATTTACCGTTGGAAGTATCTTCCTATCTCTCTTAGGGTTAGTTAATTAGATACAAGCGACCTAATTAACTTTACTTACTCAATAATGGAAGACAAGCGCCATAGATTTAATCTAGCAATTTCTTAAAGAACAAAAAGATCGATAAAGCAAAACAATACAAGCACAAGCGGTTGCATTTAATTTTGTCAAACGTTTTCCTCCTAAGATCTAATAAAACAAAGCAGTTTATTAAAGCTTGGTTGGTTCACAAATTAAAAACATCAAACTATTATGGATTTGATATCTAATTTAGTGGTAGATCGAAATGAATAATAAACTAGTAGGCCTCCCAGTAATTAAACAAAACAATCATGAAAGTTGGCATAGAAAAACATTCAATATTCAAATTATAACTCAAATATACAAAATAATTTAGATCTCACAAGTTTACTGATTCCAAGGCTTCCGTACACTTCGACCAACAAGACTTTTAGCCGCACATGTTCATCAAAACTTCAAAAGAAAAGTTGGAGAAGAAGAAGAAGAGTTGTGTTGTGTGTTTTTTTCTCATGATTTCTATCCCCTTTTTTACATCATAAATTAGTTGTTTCAAGCCTACAATATCTCCCCACATATCCTCTAAAAGTTACAACTTCTCAAACCAAATAGAATAAGTCATAGAACAAGTAGGAAAATGGTTGTTTTGGATCCTATTTTTGTTCACAGCATCATTGACCCAACTTCAAGTCTGATTTCGTCCATGATGCAGCTTTATTTGCGAAATACACAAAATATAAAAGTTGTAGACCTGTGTCTTAGCTTTCTAAATCTTTTTGAATCACCTCCATTGCTTTTTGGATGAGAAAGTTATGCTCATTTTGGTAAACGATGTCAAAACTGTCCAGAATTGTAATTTAGCTCCATTTTGCACATAATGTCTCCAACTGCAACCTAAATCAAAATAGAAATATAATAAGTACCTTTAGTCATAAAATGAGCATAAATGGTGAACATTAAGTGACAAAAATATAACATTTTATTTCTCATCACCAGGTGTGTGCTTTATGTCTTCTCGCAGGTGTCCTAGCCAAGGTTGTGATCTTCTCCATTCTTTGGAAGATGATTGCTCTTGGTTCGTCTTGTCATTTTATCGATCATTTTCTTGTATATTTTCTTTTATTTAAATTAGTTGGTAGTAGATTTGTCTCCTCCCAACTACATGTATAAATGACAAATTCCATAGTTGATTTATATTATTATTCTTTCGTGGATGAGATTTAGTTGTGGTTTACTGCATTTTACAGCTTATGTATACATACGATGTTCCATATATTGGAATATACTTCATATGTATGCAGCTGCCATGTCGACGTACTTAGTCATAGGTATTTTGGGACTGGAGCGTTACATGGACCCACCTCTGGTGCCTTTGGGATCTGAGGTGGATCTGCTCCTAATATATCTGGATTGAGGGGAGTATTTGGGGGAGACTCCTCCTGGTCTGGAGCCTGACTCTCCTCTTGCCTCTATGCCGAACGGATTATCACCAAAGCATCATCGGTCGACGTCGAGACTTATGCGGCATGCCTTGCTTTTCTTTCCTTTAGCAAAAAGGGTTGTAGATGTCATCATGTCGGGAAACAAGTCAGGATGTATCCACATTTCTTCGCCTTGAGGCATGGAGAACGGGATGGGCCCTTGAGCATTGTCTTGTACTGGCGGAAGGTGGACTACCTCCATTGTCGCCTTTGGAATGGGGATGATGCCATCTTGTACCTCTGTGGCTGGAAAACTCTCGAACTGGAGAGTAACCATGTTGGCTGTGACGGTCTTCTTTTTGTAATCCAACGATATGAGGTTGGCGTTAATGAGGCACTGAATTTGTCCTTTCAACACATCACAGTCCTGTGTTGAGTGATGGATGTACTGGTGATAATGGCAGTACTTAGGATGGTCCACCTTTCCTACTTCATCGGGATGCCCGGGTGGCAGGATGGACAGTTTGCCACTCGTCTTAAGCATCTCGAAGAGCTCCAGCGTAACCTCGTCATTGAAGGAGTAAGTCTCCTTTGGCCTTTGCGCTTTTACAAACTTGGGGTTGGCAGCTGCTGAACCTTTGGAGATATTGACGGTCATGGCTTGCTTGTCTTTTTTGTTTTTAGGGTTGTTACTATACGAGCATCTCCCCGTGTCTTCGGGTGCAGAAAAGTGTAGCCCCAAGAGCTGCACGTCCTGGGCTTTCCTTTGTGTAGCATCCGCTTCTGTAATAAAAGGTGTCCACTCCGTACAGGGAGCACTGTGCCACAATTTTATAGCGAACAACATGTTCTTGCGACAGGAGTCCATAAGCATAGGCTTGAGCATGCCGGATGATAATCTGAGGGCTGTCTGGCGGAAGCGCTCGATGTATGCATGGACATGCTTTTTCTTCCTTTGGACAATCCATGAGGGTCGACACGGTCATATCCATGCCTCCTTCGTAGAATCGGTCCACTAACCGAGTCTTCAGGTCTTCAAAGGACGAGATGCAGTCGTCCGGGAGACTGTAGAACCACTCATAGGCTACCCCTGCAGGACTCCTATGAATATGTTGGACAGGAGGGCATCTTCCTTTGGCAGGTGTCCCGTTACTGAGGCAAAGTACCTCAAGTATTGTCGAGAAGACCCCTTCCCTTCATAAGGTGTAAGCGTCTGTGGATTATTTTTGAGAGGATAGACGACGTTGTCCTACTCGTCAGGGTATGGCTACCGGATCCCCATCTTCCGAAGCATTTCTTGTTTCTCCTTGGCATCATGACGAGCAAACAGCTCCGTGATAGCCTGTTGTATCTCGACCGACATTGCGGAGCCTGTAGCCGATGGAGTAGACGAGGATGGTCCTGCCTGATTGGCAGTAGGCAACCTGCTGGATTCTTTATTGGTTAGCAGATCACGCACGGGTGTAGAGGCAGTAGGGGCCATGCTACTCTACAGGGTCTTTATGGTGTCCGTCAGCGTTTCCAACTTCGTCTCGAGGACTTCGATACGCCTGAAAGCTTCGTTGTTGTCCTCCTCATTGCTGTCGGCCATGAAGACAGACCAAGTGTGAGGGTGACTCGAGGGAGCTGTGGATCCTTCACTTTCTACCTCAGACGCCTGAGTCTCGCTGCCCTTAGGATATACCGTAAGATTATAATCTTCTTCGGACTTAGTATGGTTGCTACCCTCGGTCTGGTGACTGGTTGCGTCAATAGAGACATCAGTGTCGCATTGCACCTCGTCAGATTAGAACACAGGATTGTTGTGCATGGTAGGAGGCTGGCTACCCCCAGTTTTTAATAAGGCACCCAATGCAGATTTGAAACGAGTGCCTTAGAACACACCTACGTCAGGTACCTTAGCTTTGTTGTTCTCTAACTTACTCTTCGATTTAGCAACCGATATGGAAGGATTATGGAAAGGCTCTTTGAAAGCTCTGGAACCGTACACCGTGTAGCATGTGGCGTTACGGCGCTCGTCTTCTCTATGTCTCATCGAACCCCTGCTAGACCTCTGGCGTGGAGTCGGCGTGGAGTAGAGTCTCTGGAAGACGGGGTGCCTGCTCGGTGATGGCACGGCCATCTGCTGACAATGGTAGTTGATGGTAATCTGGGTACAAGGGTGCCTTGATTTAGGTACCTCTTGCACCACAAATTCTTTTTGTGCTTGGGAGAGGGTTGGCTCTTCTGTCATAGCACTCCTATTTTACATGCAGGGAAGCTGCATGTAAGCACGGTCAAAATGAGTTTGGCGAGGAAGCCTCCTATCGCTCCTGCGGGAACGCTGCTCACATGACTTCCTCTCTGTGGGATGTACCCCTGGCTTGGCTTACGCAGAGGAGTACCAAAGTGGAAGGAAGATTCGACTGGTTGAGGCATCAGTGCGCAAGAGCCAGTCTTGTATAGCTTTTCATTGGCTGTGCGTGTTACTGTCAACACAGGCCTCTGGTCTGCTGCTGGTGCTGCACGCTTGTTGTACGAAGCACGAGCCATCTGGGATCTCTTCCTACTACCCCCAGCAGGTGAGTAGTATTCAGAGTCCGTCGAAGATTTACCTGAAGGGAAAGCGATTCTGTCAAAGACAGATCTCCTTGTCGGCAATACTCCCATCGTGCAGAGTTGGACCAGTACACGCTTCCTTCGGCACCATTCCTTCGTCAGATCAACCATGGAACCACCATCTTCTTCGCCATGATTTCATTGGACGAGAATCGGGCAAGGGGATAAGGCTGTAGCAACCAGGATCTTCTCTGTGTCTTTGACGTTGAGGGGGTCCTGAGATGCAGTTTCCGTCGTCGTACTGCTGGCTGCAGCCGCCTTAGGCCTCCAGACACGCCGAGTCTTCTTCGGTTGTATGAACTGCTTCGAAGTTTTCGACTTTTCATCAGAGAGGAGATCTTCAAAAGCCTGCTGGTCGAAGCATACGACCAGTATGTCTTGAGAAACTCCCAGCAAGTTATCATCAGATTGCGTCACCGCGTTCTCGTTGGAGGAGAAGGTAGTCCTCGACAAAGTCGCCATTTTGTTCGACGTAACAAAAGGTTGAATGAACTTTTTGCTTTATTGAGCGTATAAGGTATCTGTGTACAAAGAAGGAAGTCCTAAATAGGATATTCTAAGTACAGGAAGAAGACATTTTCGGAAAAGTGTGACCGTGGAGATAGAGCACTGCAGCAGCTCCTTTACTCCATTGACAATCTGACGACGAATTAACCTTACTATGGCTCTCTGGCACCTTTGATGGGACTCTGGGGTCACCGATCAAAAGGCTATATGGATGAGAAGATCCTTTGAAGATGGTTGGTTTGTTGGTTCTTTGGTTGATAGGTGGATGATGGTGGTCGACTCTTCATGGATGGAGATCGCTACTCCTTTGAAGATTATCGATTGTCGATGTTCCCTCTGTCGATTTCCATGTATTGGTGGAAGAAAAACTCTTTCTATTTATAGAGAACCGACCACAGATGCGATGTGCATTAGGGTTTCTGAGATATTAAAGAATCTGTCGTCATTGTATGGTGCTGGCTTCTTCGGTGCTGACACGTGGCGGACATCGAGATTTCCCTCAAACGAGATCTCTGATGGTTATAAACATAACCGAAGGAAGTGACACATGACGCGTGCCAATTTGGTTGCACGGATACAACCGAGTAAATCTTGGGTTTTTATCTTAGATTTGGAGCCTAATTGATCCTCATCTAAGATTTAAATCAATCTGATATGATATCAATCATGATTTAATCCCAATCATCTTTGCAAGAGGAGGTCTAAACAAACCAATTGGGGTAGACCCATGCTTCCTGTGCCTCTGGTGAGGACTAAGTCCTGCTACACTTCTGTGGCGCTGAGTAGATCGTGCTTCTGGAGACGACGAAACCTATATGCTTTCAGGCGACGAGTGGACTTGGCTTCGAATGACGATGAGACTTCTGTGCGTATAGAATAACTTACGAAGCTGTGTTTCAGGCTACCAGAGTCACTGTGTTATAGGCGACAAGTAGGCTTGTGCTTCAGGTTGGTGAGGTTACTTTGCTTTTGGAGCGACAAGTTGACTTGTATTGGTTGCAATGGGAGTTCCCAAGTCTCTTGTAGAGAAGTAACTTAAGCTTCTGATCCGGTGCAGATGACTGCATCGTGGAATGGATATGGTGTGAGCATATCACCATCCTACATCTCATACAGACGCAGGTAAGTAGCTGCGCCTCTGAACTGTGGAGACGTTGTCTTCGAAAGGAAGGGTATGATACCCTTTCAGGTCTGAGATTGGCGCAGGTAGATAGTTGCGCCTCTGGAGTGCAAACACTGTCTTCAGGAATAAAAGAAGGTGAGGAGGGCCCTACCACCATCTTGTTTCTGAGGTTGGCACAGGCAAGTGGCTGCGCCTCTGGCTTGAAGACTCTGGCTTCTTCAAAGTACTTAGTTACTGATATACTTCTGAGAGGCTGCGCCCACTAGAATATCAGAGCATGCTTCGGTGAAGGTCAATCCTCCAACGTGTGTATCGAGAAGAAGGAAGGCTGGGCTTCGATGAAGATTGCATCTCTTGTAGATCCTTCTAGGCTTCTGTCGAATCTGTACTAGATCCTTTGTAGAAGAACAGAATTAGTCCCTTATGTGTGGTCTTAATGTGTCTGTACTAGACTTTGGTAGACATGACAATGAAGGGACTTCTCTCCATATCTTCTGTTTTGTCTTTTTAGCACTGAGCCTGAGTCTTCTGCATCTTCTGCACTTTGGCGAAGGGATGTCTTCAGCTGAGATTTTTTATGCTTCTACACTCATAAGTAATGTCAATGGTACAAGATAGTTTCCAATTGGTGGCTTTATTTCAATAATTAGTTGAGCCAAATTTTCTTTTTAAAAACAAAATTCTTTTAAAATGTTCACTTACTTCAGTTTCATACACATCAGGAAATTTAAATTCCAAATTTTCATATCATAAATTCTAGTTTCAAGATACCAAATTTTCACATCATAATTTTCTGAGAAAGACTACAAAACGAAGGAGTGGCAATGTTGGTCTATTGAAAAATACTCCCTCCATGATTCAGAATAGAAGCATTATCCTTACTAAAATTGCTAACAGGTTTCTAGAGCTAAGAGATTTGCGAAGATGTCTACACAATAGCAGCAAAGAGTATTGGAAAAAAGATCAGTGTAACAATTTCCTTAGATAAATCAAGAACAAAAGAAAGAAACATAGAAATATAACTCAAAGATCTTCTAACCATGTGGAGCTTAAAAGAATCCTCAAAAATTAGGGAAAAGGTTGATGGTGGTTCAACAGCTAAATCCTTAGCTCTTTCTGAGAGAATTTGGTTCATCCATATAAAATGGGGGATAGAAAGTAAAGTTCAAATACTAAAAAGAATGAGTTGTCGATACGAGACTGACATAAATACAAGCATACCCCTAATTTGTATAATTCTAACGATATTTCAGGCAAAGCATGAAAATATTCATTTAGATTCATAAGCTAGGTGAAGCAGGTGTATCTAGCATTTATGACATAATAATAATATATATATATAAAAACTTAGTTAATAAGTAACTCTTAAAATATTAGGGAATTGGAATACCTCAAGAAGATTCATTTTCTTGCTCTCAGATTCATTATCAATAGAAGTAGAAGATGAGGAAGCAAAAGTTTCAAAATTTGAATCGCACTATCAACCTTTGTAATTTTCTTTTCTAAGATATGATCCTGCCAAAAGAAGAAAACATATAAGATGTATTTACCCAAGCCATATTATAAGACATCAGCCGCCAAAAAATAAAAACGAATGTGGTAAATGCTAATTAACAATTGATAATACATAGTAACAAATAATGGAAAAATAATCTCACGAAACTTTAAATCTAACATTATTTTGTTACTAATAGTGAATAGGACACGTCTGAAAACCAAGAATGCATAACATTTAGGAAAAGAACTTTCGATTTGAGAAGTTATAATCTTCATGTCATGTGAAATATCGCATATGAAGTTACATAGCAATCACAGACAATATAGAAATGTTCCCCCTTTCCCTTAGATAGTTCCATTAACAAATGAGAGCAGCTATAAAATGGTTGATTTACTGATAAGGCCAAATTTCATTTTCCATATTATAGGGAAAATCAAGATTTAATTATTAGAAATCCCCAAAACTAACAAATCCCATCTAAACTACTTGGAGTTATAGAGTTTAACGAAGAAATAAAACAAGAGGGGGACTCAAAGAGGCACTCAGTTTTTGTCATTAATTTTTTGATAACCTGAAGCAACAGTCGAGCAAGATACAACCATTTATTAAACCGAGAAATAGCCTCTAATCAGGATAAGACTAATATATGTTTGGTTACTTAGAGTTATGACTAAGGTATGACTCAAGGTGCTGATATCTATGAGATGAAAATAGCTTATTTTCAATTATTGACACAAACCGCTGAAAACAAGCCCTAGCAAATAACCTCTTATACTGAGGTGATTCCCACGTCTTCACAGTAAAGCTATTATCTGAAGGCCCTAATAGTAAATGTGATGCAGACAAGTAAATAGAGTTTGAATAGTTTAGGTCGTTCTCCTGGCCCATATTACAATGGTCTACTTGCAACCAAATGGATTAACCACATTTCTATTGACTTTTCCAACAATAGGAAGAGGGAACAAACCAATACCTCATTTCTGTTGTCGATAACTCAATACAGTGACGTCCTTGACATATTTCCTCTTCAAGAAGTATGAAATCGGTTGTACTAGGCCCACCTTATGTATGTCGTCAACAAACATTAAAAAAGGGATACCTTTTATCCCAATTCTTTGAAGCACAAGAATTTATTTCTCTATTCATCTGTAAGGTCATTTCTTCAGTTGACCGTGTCTTGTTTTATAGCTATCCTTCAGGCTTTTTTTGGTCTATTTCGATTTTGAGCAGACTGATCAACACAGACCCCTACCCTTTCCTGACAAACTCAACCATGAGTCTTCACTAGACAAGGTTCCAAATAGTAGATAGTGGATAGATGAGGCTGTCATACTAGATAGCAGCTATTACATATGGAAGTGTTATCTTGTAATACATATTCTTAGCTTCCGATATTCATGGTTATTTTTTGACATTCATGGTTATTTCTGCAAGGATTTTTTATCTTGTAATACAGACTCTTAGCCCAGTGCCTCTGCTGGTCCTAAGCCACACAAAGTCTCTCTCTAATCTACTTTACCTTTTCTGCAGCGTCTACAATCATTTCGAGTCCCAATAAAGCTTGATCACCCACGTCATCCCAAGACAACATGGTGCGACACCTCCGACCAAAATGAGTCATCTGAATACTAGTTTGATACTTGTTATTGTATAAAAACTCTACCAAATGAAGATAATACTCCCATAAGCTACCAAAATATAGTACGCAAGTCTGAAGCATATCCTCGAGAGTCTGAATAGTCCTTTTCAACTGTCTATCAGTCTGAGAGTGATAGGCGGTATTGAATTTGAGTTGAGTGCCCAAACTAGTCTGTAAGCTCTTCCCAAAACAAGAAGTGAATCTGCTATCCCGATCAGATACTATGCTCAAAGGTACCCCATGTAATCAGACAATCTGTCATACATACTGCTCTACGAGCTTCTCTGTGGACAATCCCACCTTGAATGCTATAAAGTAGGCCGAAGTGTCAACCTGTCAACGATGACCCAAATTGTAACCTTCCCTCCTAGGGTGCACGGAAGTCCAAAACAAAGTCCATAGTGATATGTTCCCACTTCCACTCCGTGATTGGTAATAGATGAAGCAAACCACCTAGTCTCTGCCTTTCGGCTTTGACCTGCTGACACACTAAGCATCTAGAACAAAAGCGTGCTACTTTTTTGCTTCATAGCATACCACCACATATGATCTCATAAGTCCTTGTACATCTTGGTAGCTCCAAGACATATAGAATACTGAGAGAGATGTGCTTCCTGCATAACTTCTTCTCATAGATCTCTATTCGGCACAGAAAGCCTAGCCCTATGTCTTAAAGAACCATCCTCGGTAATAGCAAAATCCTGAGGCAAACCAGCCTGCACCTGAGCTCCAAGACTTCTCAAACTCACGTCCTGATACCCAGTCTCTTTGATCTTGTCCATTAGTTCCGAACTGAATCGGTATACCCATCATCGGTATCTCAATCCCAGGAATCATAACGACAATACCTAAGCTTTCCAAGTCTTCTAATAAATGTCGATCCATGGTTAAGAACATAGCTACAAGATAACGTTAAGTGCATCCGCTACCACACTGGCTTTTCCAGGATGATACTGTAGTGAAATATCAAAATCTTTCATCAATTACAGCTATCTACGTGCCTCATGTTCAACTCCTTCTGGGTGAAGACACATTTCAGACTTTTGTGGTCTGTGAATATTTCTACCATTTCGCCAAAGTGGTCGTGCTTCCACAACTTTAGAGCAAAGATCTTGCTGCTAGCTCTAAGTAATGAATTGAATAATTCTTCTCATGAGGTCGTAGTTGTCTTGAAGCATAAGCAATGACTTTCTTATTTTGCTCCAGTACACAACCTAACCCATATCCTAAGGCATCACTATAGATAGTAAAACCTCCAGTTCCTAATGGCAATGCTAAAATAGGTATTGTGGTAAGTCTTTTCTTCAGTTCTTCAAATGTAGCTTGGCACTCCTTAGTCCATACAAACTCCACATCCTTTCGCGTAAGCCTAGTCATCGGCTCTGCGATCAAGAAGAAGTCCTTCACTAACTTCCTATAATATAAAGTTAATCCCAAGAAACTTTGAATTTTTGCTACTAATCTCAAAGTAGTCCAAGACTTAATGGTAGCAATCTTCTTCGGAAATACCTATATACCATCACCAGATATTACTTGCCCAAGAAACTCCACTTTGTTCAAGAAAAACGCACATTTTGAGAGTTTTCCATAAAGTTGTTCTTTTCGGAGAGTCTCTAACATTATCCTCAAATGTTCTTCATGCTCTTTTGGGGACTTCGAGTATATGAGGGTATCGTCAATAAACACTACTATGAACTTGTCTAGGTATTGATGGAATACCTTATTATTCAAGTTCATAAAAACTGTCGGAGAATTAGTCAACTCAAACGGCATTACCAAGAACTCGTATTGGCCATATCTCGTCCGAAAAGCAATCTTCGGAATATTTTCTTCCTTCACCTCCACCTGATGATAGCTAGACCTCAAATCTATCTTTGAGAATACCCTGGCGCCCTTCAACTGATCAAACAATAATCAATCCTCGGTAGCGTATATTTGTTCTTGATACTATTGTTGTTTAAAATCCTGTAGTCAATGCACATACACACTTACACATCCTTCTTCGGCACAAATAATACCAGAGCATCCCATGGCAACGAACTCGATCTAAGAAACCCCTTCTCCAGTAATTATCAACTTACTTCTTCAGTTCTAGCAGCTTATTGTTGTTAACTCTATAGAAATTCTTCGCCACTGGTTTAGCTCCTGGGACTAAGTTTATAAATAATTCAACATCTTTATCAGGCGACAATACGGGTAATTCTTATTTAAATACATAAAAGAATTCTAGAAGAATAGGATGGGGTAACTCATTATCTTCTAACATATCTCCACACATAGCATACTACCAAAATAAGTTAATTTAGTGACGGAATTAGTGACAGCAAATTAAAATGTTGCTAAATTTTGTTAATAGCGATGCGTGTAAAAGGACGTCGCTGGTTAGCGACGTTCAGCGACGTAACTTATATTACGGTGCTAGAGTACTTAAATTAGTGACATTGAGTAATGTAGCTTAACTTACGTCGCTATTTAGCGACAGTTAGCGACGTCAAATTATGACGTTGCTAATTTTTAACATAACCCGTTCTACTTTTTTTCTTTCCTTGCATTCGTTCACATATTTCCCTTGTCGACGAATTAACTCTCCTTGCCGCCCCCTTCCTCCCGACAAAGCTTTCCTCACCGCCCCCATCCTCCGAGGAAGCTCTCATCACCATTGTCGATAGTGCTTCCTCCCCTCTTCAGGTAAACCCTAACCGTAGTTCTAATTCTAGACACAGACACGTCATGCTAGGTGGTATACTACTAAAAGGGGAGGAGGCACTGTCGGCGGCGGTCTTAGGCGATATCGGCGGCGGTCTTAGGCGTTGTTGGCGACAATCTTAGGCGCGACCGACATGTCCTGCTGGGTGTCGTCGCCGTCGTCGGTTGTGATCTGCTACGAGGCTACGGAGGGGGAATGAGCTTGGCCTGGGGGCGGAGTTGCAGATGGTGTTGGTGCTCACAGTGAAGCAGTACGAGTGATGGAAATGGTGATGCCAGTGCCAAGGTGATGGCCGATTGATGGAGTTGAGCCGTTGCGGGAGATGGGCTGTGAGAGTGCACATGTAAGCTGGCTTTGTGGTTCAAAAAGAAGGGAGGGACGCATACTGCTTTGAGCTGGAGATATGTAGTTCACATGAAAGAATGTGGTATTTATGTGAGTACTGGATTTATTTATAGACTACGAACAGCTAACAGTCAATTCTACATACATGATAGAAAGTCAAGAATACATGGGAGCCATCTATAACTACAAATAAATATTTTGGAGTCCACAAATTTCTCATGTGGCATATAAATAATAATTCATTTAATAATAAATTCATATGAAAAAAATGCACTAGAAGCAAGGGAAGAGGCTTCCTGCCTCCTGTGGCTGCAGAGCATTGTGCCTAGACCTTGCACCAACTTGTGCAGGCACTTGGGCACACTTGGGGAGGGTGATTGTGTGCCTGTGTGCTTGTGAGGATCATTCACCATTAGAGGTAGTCCCTAGGATGTTGAGCGTAGAGTCTAATTTCAACATGTCTCAAGAATGCTACAACTGAGTGATGGAGTTGATTATAGAGATCTTGCCGGCGGGTGGTAAGTTACCAAAAGACTTCGACCGGTGTATGAAGATGGTGAGATCGCTCGGGATGGGATACAAGAAAATAGATTCCTACCATAACGGGTGCATGCTCTACTACAAAGACGACAAGGATGAAGAAGTGTACAGATTTTGTGGTGCTGATCGCTACAAGCCAACTGCTACAGGGAGGTCTGCTAGTAAAAGAAGTTTGACCGATTCAATGCACTACTTGCCTTTGACCCCGTGGTTGTAGAGGTTGTTTATGGCGAAGGAGACTGCTGAAAACGTGAGTTGGCACAAGCAAAAACAAATTAAAGGAGTGTTGGATCACCCATCCAATGGAGAAGCTTGGAAGCACTTGGATCACCCCTCTATCATAGGAAAGCTGATGTGCGATGCGATCAACGATCAGAAGGTTCATGATTGCATCGGAAAGCCGATCCATGGGTGGATCACGCTTACGTAATAGATTGAGATGAAGGCAAAATTCGACGATCCCAAGTACAAGGATCGGTCAGATAAGGCAAAGGTGGCATGGTCGAAGGCTAGTAAGTGGTGTGGTGGGTCAATTCCCATGACAGAATATTTCTGTCGTCTAGTACGTATCTTATTAAATATATATATTAATTTCTATAGAGTTTGATAAAATGTTTACATTTAACAATAAACATTACATTTTAGCAGGTACATAAGGGAAAGGACCCCAACATGGTAACCGTCTTCCTAGCCACCCATAAACGGAAGGGTGAGTTCATCGACGAGAAGGCCAGCCAGACATATGTACGTTCTACTTCCTTATGTTAATTTAAGTACAATTCTGCATTAAAATGTTAATAATAAACAAATCCATTAACATATTATAGACATGCAATAGATATCTACATAGTTAGTAATAAATACCTTAGGTATTAGCACAAATTTTTTTAGGAGGACTACATGATCAGGCGGCTGCTAGAGCGCCTACAGAGGGAGCTGCTACTAGTGTGCCTGCATAGGGAGGGGCTGCTAATGCGCCTGCTACTCCATCGCCAGACGAGCTCTGGATGACCGCTATTGGTGGTCTTCAACGGAGTACGTACTACGATACGGGATCCTGTGGCACCTATATGGCGATAAAGTTATCCAGGGCTCCCTCTGTCAGTGTGCACTCATGGCCGTAGTCTTCATAGGCGTCGGTGTGAGTCTAGAAGATTGTGGAGCAGGTCGCCGAGTTACGTAAGATGATGTAGCAGAGGTCGGAGTTGCCCCATGACGTGCAAATAGACAATCCGGTACTCACTGTACGTTTTAATGTGCTCGAGCATATCATTATGGAGCTCTAGAGTGTGAGCGCGGATGTATTGTAGAGCAACCGGAGGGTGACATCTACCATGGATGCCCGACTACGAGCATTGGAGCAGGGAGTTCTGTCTGGTCCACCGTCGACATCCACTTCTCCAGCCGATTCTACTCCACCACTGATGACTCCCCTTCCACTATTATCATCAGATCCGGTGATGTCAACGCCGGAGATGTATGAGTACCTGCTGGCCAGTGGCGATCTTCCTTCTCCTCCTCCTGCCAATGATCATCAGTAGTTTTTATTTTCATAATTGTGTGTTGGCCCATTTTTGGGTATTTGGGTAGACTTTGTGTCGAGTTTTACCGATGTTTGTAGAATGTGGATGTTGGACTTATTTTTTCATTCTGGATGCTTGATGATTCATTTTCCCATTTTTATGTGTTTGTATAAACTATGTGTTGGATGATTGATTCTTGTTTATACTATTGCTGGATTGTTCTTATTTATGTTGTTGGATCTCATATATGCAGGATTGAATTGTTCTTATTTTGATTATGCTGTATTTATTTTTTATTTTTTTCCAAATTAGCGACATTTAGCAATGTTTTCCGACAACATCTACACGTCGCTATTCAGCATCCGAATGTCGCAAACTACATATCGAAACGTCACTAAATATCGAACGTCGTTAAACGTCGCCAACATGTTGACATGGCATCTAGTATCAAGCTTAGCAAAACGTCACTGATCCGTCGCAAATTAGTGATGTTATTCTGCTCTGTCGGTATATGCCGATATTTTAATGACGTCAGTTATGTCGCCATTGCGATGTTTTGAGACGTTTTGACCATCTGTGACTATGTAAACAACTACGTCATTTTTTCGTCGCTAATTTTTTTGCGACATTTATTGGCCTAATTAGCGACATCTGTTGACGTCGCTAAAATCACTTATTCCAGTAGGGACCTCATTGTTCTGTTCTATTGGTTCCCTAGCAAATTCGAACATAGGTTTCCCGGTGGACTGAATACTACACATCCTCGACGTCAATCTATAGTAGCATAATTTGTATTCAACTAATCCATCCCGAGTACTATGTCGAAACTTGGAAGTGGCATTATGAGCAAATCAACACATAATTCCCTTCCTCCGAAGGTTATGCGACGCTAGACACAAATATCCTTGACTGGGAGAATACCTCCGCCAATCATGATCTTGCCGTTTCTATCTAATTGTGTTGCTACTATACTATGTTTGAACACAAAAGCTACATATACGAAACTATGAGTGTCTCTAGAATCGAAAAATGCAATGGCAGAAAATGAATAAAGAAGAATGGAACCTACAACCACACCACTTGTACCTTCAGTCTCCTCAACCGTCATGGAAAAGGCCTTGCCCTTCAGTCTCCTCTACTGGTGCTAGACAAAGCGTTGTTGCTGAGTGCGAAACGGCCCTCTCTAATGTTGTGCTATAGGTGACCTAGTTAGCTGGGCATGAGTAGGAGCCATTCCCGGAATGGGATGAGCTAGTGGGCACTCCTTCAACTGATGTGCATCATATCCACAATATAAGAACATACCAAACCTCTTCCTGCAATTCTCCTAAGTTTGTCCTGGCCTCCTACAGTAATTATAGATCTGTGCCGGATGCATCTGCCTCTGCGACTGTTGCTGAACAGGAACTCTAGTCGGTTGCTGAGGCTGAAACATCGTCTGCTGAAACTTAGGACGCTTTGTTGGTGCATAGTTAATATTACCCCTAAATGTGTCCCAGTCCCTCTTGAACCTAAGATCCAAGTCAACCTCTATCCTCCGTGCCTCTGCTAACATCCCAGCAAAAGTCATAGTGCTCGAGGCGATAAGGACCCTGATATCCTTGTCCCAACCTTGACAGAATCTGTGTACTCTGTCTTTCGTCTCGTTAACCATGTTTTTTGCAAGTCAGATCAGTCTGCTGAACTTTGTAGCATACTCATCAACAGATAATCTTTTTGTGCCAAATTTTGGAACTGTAATTACAAAAATCTTTCTACTACTTCCGGATATAACTTCGTTTTGAAGAGGTCCGTCAAGTGGTTCCAAGTCAGATCAAGAACCGCTAGTCGAGTCATTCTGAAACCAAGTATGGGCAATATCCTGAAGTTGTAGGCCAACAGCCTCAATCTGCAAATCCTTGGAAATCCTAGCAACCCCCATGATATGCTCAATGTCCTTGAGCCACTCATCAGCATATAAAATTCCTTCAGTGTCTTTGAAAACTAGATGAGACTGTTGGCCCATTCCATGGTCACACCCGATTTCGATAATCAACTTATACTTTAGTCCATACACAAAATATAGAAAATGCTGCTAACTATTTCAGGATACATAAAATCTTATTCAACGGACGATGTACTGCATAAATCCAAGCGTCAAAGTCATCAAAAATTCTGAAGACTCTTTTCTACTTTTATTCTGTATTTTTACACTTTATTGAGTCTAGGAATTTCCTTGTAAAATCAAGTATGGTATTACTGGCTTAGGGTTAAAATTATTCTCCTTCTCTAAACCTATTTTTACCCTTCATATTTTCGATTACAAATATTTCAAAAATGTATTTCGAAAATATTCCTTTTCAAATGATTTTACAAATTACCAAAAACATGTTTGTAAACTATTTTTACAAAAGAATTTTATTATATCTCCTGACAGAACTCCTAGCCGAGTTCGGCCCGAACTCTGACCGAGTTCGGTCAGTTTGTATTCAAACTTCAGTTGCCTCCAAATCTGCGAGCAACGTCTATTTTGCGAGATATTTGCATCCGAACTCTGTCCGAGTTCTGCCCGAGTTCGGTTGGTGAAAACACCTATAAATAGAGAAGAACTTTTCATTTCAAAACATCAATTCATTCTTCACTCTCTTCTCTATTCATCTCAAGTGTTTTCTAGTGATCTAAAAATTTCAAATCTCACCTATACTTCTCTTAGCCAAAAGCCAGTACTATCAGATTTGATTTAGAAGTCTTTTGGTTATTCAGAGTTGTAAAGAGGTTGTCAAGTTTCAACAACAAATTCTCGTTGTGGAGCTGGTCGTGCGCTCGTCACCAAGCACGGTGTGTGTTGGAGTTGGTCGTGCACTCATCAACAAGCACGGTGGTGTAAGAGTTGCAAGCACTCAGTTAAAGCTTGTGCCTTTAGTGGATTAACATCGAGCAAGAGTACTCGAGACTGGATTAGTCCTCTCAGAGGGATACCAGTATACATCGCTGTGTTACTGAGTTTGATTCTCCTATCTTTATTTACTGCTCTTACATCATTGCCATAGTTTAATTTTTAATTGGTGATTTTATTTCCGCTGCACACACGCACTCTATTCACCCCCCTCTAGAAGTGCTCAACGATCCTACAATTGGTATCAGAGCAGGTTATATTCTTATATAACATATCCTAGAGAGTATATATATGGCAGCCGTGAAATCTATATTCAACGGTGAAGGGCAATCCACAAATAGACCTCCCCTATTTGATGGAACAAACTATACATACTGGAAAACACGTATGACTTTCTTTTTAAAGTCTCTAGATTTTGATTTATGGTCAATAGTCATTGATGGGTATAAGAAACCACCACCTACAGTGGTTGAAGGTATTCTTATGGAAAAGACGCATGACAAGTACACCGATGCTGAAAAAGCAAAGGCTAGTCTTGATGCTCGAGCCATCAATGCACTATTCTGTGCAATTGACAAAACCGAGTTCAATAGAGTTTCTACCTGCAAGACGTCTCATGAAATTTGGAAACTCCTTGAGGTAACCCATGAAGGGACTTCCCAAGTCAAGGAATCCAAAATCAGTAGACTGACTCAGGAATATGAATCTTTTAAAATGAAACCTGGTGAGTCAATTACACAGATGTTTACTCGTTTCCTTGATATAACTAATCCCCTTCAATCTCTTGGTAAAGATTACAGCAACCATGAGAAAATCAGGAAAGTGCTGAGGGCTCTAACAAAGAACTGGAATCCAAAAGCCACAGCAATCATTGAAGGAAACGATCTCACCACGATGACTCTAGAAACACTGATGGGCAAATTGATGACTCATGAGCTCGACTTGCAAGACTTTGAAGAGGCCACACCAAAAGAAAAGACTATCGCCTTCAAAGCTCAAGCAAGAAAATCAACATGCAATGACTCAGATGAAGAATCATCAAGTGGTGATGAACGTGCCTTACTTGTGAAGAACTTCAAGAAATATCTAAAGTTCACAAGCAGAAAGAAGAAAGACATCCAAGAAAGCAATGAAGACGAGACTATATGCTTCGGATGCAAGAAATCAGGGCACATGAAGAAGGACTGTCCAGCTACCAAGAAGAGCAGTCCATATGATCGGTCAAGATCAAACAGAAGATCCACATCTGGCCGAAAGTATGCCAACACAAGCATCTGGCACGAGAGTGATGCCAGTGACTCAGAAGAAGAAGACAGACCTTGCAGCAATGCAAATGTTTGTCTTATGGCATTCGAAAAGGTATCATCTAATCCTCTGTTTGATGATTTTACTTTTGATGAACTAGAGACTGCCTTTAGCGATTTACTTGAAGATCACAAAACTGTGCTCGACAAGTATAAGCAATCTCGAAAAGAGATTAAGGCACACACAGCCGAGATAGCTAGATTGTCTAATTTACTTGAAGACATTAAAGAGACATCTACTACCGGTAACACGGAAGAGATAGCCAAACTTAAAGTAGACTATCAAGAGGCTATCCTCAACATTGAAAAGAAAGAAAAAGACTATGTCAAAATACACAAACTTTATGACATAGAGAAGAAGTTGCACCCAGTAACTGAACAAAGACTCCTTGATATGACTGCAAGATACGAAGAGTCTGTAGCGATTTCTAAAAAGTTAGAAATCAAGTTGGGTAAATAGGCAATACCTGTGACACAGCCCAAGATTAGTCCTAATGCAAAGCATACACCAAAAAGGACTAAAAACAAGAAAGCACAAAGGAAACACGAACACTATTATGCTTTCACTTATAGGTTTTCCAAACAGAACAAGCCTGCAAACACAGTTTATTCCACTAAACTGACTTGCACATACTGTGGTACACACGGTCATATATCACAATATTGTATGGCAAGAAAGCTTGTTGATAACCATACTCTAGTTTGGAAACCTAAGGCTAATCTGAGTGGACCCTTCAGAAAATGGGTACCAAAGGATTCATCTACTTGTCTTGTAGGTGGACCCACAACCCTCTCATGCTAGAAGCAAGTGGATTCTCGATAGCGGATGTTCGCGACACATGACTGGTGATGCATCTTTATTCGCTACGCTATCGATGAAGAAAGAAGGATACATCTCCTTCGGAAATAACTTGAGAGGTGATATTATAGGTAATGGTACTGTAGGTATGTCTCCTTATCCAATAATAAAAGATGTTTGTCTAGTAACCGAATTGAAGCATAACCTATTGAGCATAAGTCATTTGGCAGATAATGGTTATGGTATCAATTTTGTGAAAGATAAATGTACTATATATGATATGTCATCTGGTGATCCCATATATAAAGGGATTAGAGAAGACAATATATATGTTTTCTTTTTGGAGAATACTAATAATACAGGAAGGTGTCTAGTAGCCAATCAAAATGAAAGCTGGCTATGGCACATGAGACTAGGACATGCAAACATGGATACTATCTCACGTCTGAACACAAAGAAGTTGGTAAAAGGACTCCCAGAAATCCCTTTCAAGAGAGACATGGTATGTGCTGACTGTGAAAAGAACAAAGCACATAGGTCTTCTTTTAAATCCATCAACGCTGTAAGTACTTCGAGACCATTGCAGTTGATTCATATGGATTTATTTGGTCCTAGTAGAGTCGCTAGTCTTGGCGGTAAACTCTATGCTTTTGTCATTGTTGATGATTTCTCTCGTTTTACATGGGTTTACTTTTTATCAAACAAAAGTGATACAATTTTTGAATTTCAGATATTTTGTAAAAAGGTTCAAAACGAAAAAGGCTTCATGATTACTCGTATCCGAAGTGATCATGGTGGCGAATTCGAAAATACTGATTTCAAAAAGTTTTGTGATGATAGTGGATACTACCACGAATTTTCTTGTCCTAGAACTCCCCAACAGAATGGTGTTGTGGAGCGGAAGAACCGTACTCTAAGCGAAATGGCTAGAGTCATGCTTAATCAGCATAATCTTCCTAAATATTTTTGGGCAGAAGCTGTTAATACAGCCTGTCATATTTTAAATAGGGTGTTAATTCGACCTATATCGAAGAAAACACCATATGAGCTTTGGTTTGGAAGAATTCCAAACATATCTTATTTTAAAGTTTTTGGTTGTCGCTGTTTTATCCTGAACACCAAGGATAACTTGGGTAAGTTCGACTCGAAAGCAGATGACGGGATATTTCTCGGATATGCTGCTAAGAGTAAAGGATATAGAATTTTTAATAAAAGATCTTTGATTGTTGAAGAAAGTATTAATGTTACCTTTGATGAGTTGAATAGTCATAGATCTAGCGACAGTGATGATGAAGATGCACCTACAAAGAAGAGTTCTGAGAAAGATCCTACCCAAGAGGCAAGAACTGATAAAAGTTCCGAAGATGCAGGAACTGAGAAGAGCCTTGTGAAAGGTATAGCCCAAAGATTCGAATCATTAAGATTCAAACCGGATCATCCAGAAACTCTCATAATAGGTGATGTATCCAAAGGTGTAAGTACTCGTTCATCTCTTAGAGATTCTGAAGTAGCAGCTAATGTAGCATTTATTTCTCAAATAGAACCTAAGAATATTGATGAGGCTTTTTCTGATGAATTTTGGATTTCTGCTATGCAAGAGGAACTTAATCAATTTGAGAGAAACCAAGTTTGGGAACTCGTTCCTAAACCTATTGGTCAATCGATAATTGGTACCAAATGGGTGTTCCGAAATAAACTTAGTGAAGATGGTCAAGTTCTACGCAACAAAGCACGTCTAGTTGCACAAGGTTATAATCAAGAAGAAGGAATTGATTATGATGAGACCTATGCTCCTGTTGCTAGACTAGAAGCCATTCGCATGTTTTGCGCTTTTGCTTGTTTTAATGATTTCAAACTTTTTCAAATGGACGTGAAAAGCGCATTTCTAAATGGATTTTTGAAAGAAGAAGTTTTTGTGAAACAACCCCCTGGTTTTGAAGATTTTCAAAAACCTGATCACGTCTTCAAGCTTAAGAAAGCACTTTATGGACTCAAACAAGCACCTCGTGCTTGGTATGAACGCCTAAGCGCCTTCTTACTTGATAATGGTTTTTCAAAAGGCAAGATTGATACTACTCTTTTTATTAAATCTATGAATAATGATATACTTCTAGTGCAAATTTATGTAGATGACATCATCTTTGGTTCTACTAATGAACAACTATGTCAAGAATTTGCCAAGTGTATGCAGAGTGAATTTGAAATGAGCATGATGGGAGAGCTGAACTTCTTCCTAGGATTGCAAATCAAACAACACTCAAACGGAACATTCATCAACCAAGCCAAGTACACGAAGGACATACTAAAGAAGTACGACTTCGAGAATGTGAAGCCAATTGGGACTCCTATGGCTACATCTACAAAGCTTGATGCTGATGAAAGTGGCAAACCTGTTGATCAGCGTAAGTATCGAGGTATGATTGGTAGTTTATTATATTTAACTGCTAGTCGTCCTGATATTATGTTTAGTGTTTGCATATGTGCACGATATCAGGCAAACCCTAAGGAATCACATCTTAGTGCCGTTAAGCGTATCTTCCGATACCTTAAAGGAACTTCTACAGTTGGCTTATGGTATCCCAAAACCAAATCCTTTGACCTCATAGGTTACTCGGATGCGGATTTTGCTGGATGCAAAGTGGACCGTAAAAGTACCAGTGGTACATGTCATTTCTTGGAAAAGGCCCTGGTCTCTTGGTTTAGCAAGAAACAAAATTCAGTAGCATTATCAACAACTGAGGCTGAGTATATCGCCGCAGGACGTTGTTGTGCTCAAATTTTGTGGATGAAGCAAACCTTAGAGGACTACAATCTGCACTATACAAATGTTCCTATATATTGTGATAACACTAGTGCAATTAATTTAACTAAGAACCCTATCTGTCATTCACGCACAAAGCACATAGAAGTTAGACATCATTTTTTACGTGATCATCAACAACACGGGGATATTTGCTTAGAATTTATTGATACTGAACATCAACTAGCAGATATTTTCACTAAACCATTGGCTGAAGACCATTTTAACATCTTGAGGCGTGAGCTCGGCATTCTTGAATTCTCGGATTCTTAAAACATATGGTAATTAAATACTGTATTTATGACTTGATAATTTATTATCTAATGAAAATTATTTTTGGGGACAAACTTACAAAGGATATGTCTGTCACCACGGCTACGGTCGAAGCGAAGCGGTACTTAAGAGTTCCCCGGTGAACCACCGTTAGCTGGGACAATCCCTACAGTTAACCTAAAAATAACAGCAATTAGTTAATAAACCAGTCAAACATCATTTATTACAATCTTTACTTACCTGACTGCTTTAACTATCTCGGGAATGCAAGTGGCCGAACTCGGCCCGAACTCTGACCGAGTTCGGACCGAATTCGGACCGAGTTCGGTCGGCGCTGTGATGGCTCCAGAACCGAACAGCCGGCCCTAGCACCTATAAATCTCATCCTCTCTTCCACTGTTTCTCCACACCAAAACGTGAAATAGTTCCACCTCCTTCCAGAAGACTTTCCTCCTCCTTCTTTGCAAGGCATCGACGATCTTCCTCCATCTCCTCATGGCTCCGAAGCGTCAACGAGGAAATTCTTCTCAGGGTGCTTCCTCCTCATCCGACTACACTCCGGCTAGTCTCTTCAGTCCAGCCAAACCTAGAGATCCCGAGGAATTTGATGGCACTCTGTTTCCCGACAGAGACTTGTCACATTTTTGGAACTCTCTGCTATGTATCACATTCATTTTGGAATTCCTTTCTCCATTCCAAAAACCATGATGTCTTGGATGCTCAACTGCAAGAATGCAGGTAGGAACCTTGTTTTTCCTATGCACCTTGCGAGTATTTTTCGTCGTTTCGAGATTGATCTTGAAACGTGTGCTATTTCTTCTCCACCTGTTGAGTTGACTCGCTCTCCTCGGTTTCCTCAACCTCCCGGTGCTGCTCCTGCTGACCCAGTAGCTGATGCTGAGGCCCCTCCAGCAGATGCTCCTCCTGCTCCGGCCCCTGCCCCTGGACTCGATCAGGCTTTCTACCAGCGGTTTGATGATTTCGTTGCCGTATCCACGCAACGTTATCAAGACTCCGAGTTCCGGCATATTTCTCAGGCCCAGGTGCTGAGAAACAGCATTGCCGATCTCCATTACAGCCTGGTGCATGATCCAGTTCATCCACTCACTATCCTTCCACATCCTGCTTTCCCTGGTCCTCGTTTTACTGATGAAACTACTTTTCAGTACTTCGACCCGACCACTGCCTATTTCCCTCATGATCCTCCCGGTGCAGACGACGCAGAGATGTGATGTGGATTCAGCCATAGGATAGTGGATTTAGTTTTGTTTAGTTTTGATGCTGTTCATGTAGTACTTTTTACTTTCATGTCTAAACTCTTTCAGTTAGCCATTTATCAGTTGTACTTGTTGACTTTCTAGTGGAAAATTTATGATATTTCAGTTTATTGCATTTCACTTATCTATGCTGTGATTACTATTTTTTTTTTCACTTTGTCTTGTCTTTTCTATTGTTGGCTTCATGATTTACGGGGGAGCCGATTCATTTTACTACTTGACAAAGGGGGAGAAAATGAGTATACAAAAATATCACAAAATGCAAATGCAAGGCTAGAACAAATTTTTTTTTCCAGGTATTTTGATATGTTGTTTTATGTTTTATAAATATATTTTGGTATAGACTCAAGTTTGTCAATTATCAAAATGGGGGAGATTGTTGGCCCATTCCATGGTCACACCCGATTTCGATAATCAACTTATACTTTAGTCCATACACAAAATATAGAAAATGCTGCTAACTATTTCAGGATACATGAAATCTTATTCAACGGACGATGTACTGCATAAATCCAAGCGTCAAAGTCATCAAAAATTCTGAAGACTCTTTTCTACTTTTATTCTGTATTTTTACACTTTATTGAGTCTAGGAATTTCCTTGTAAAATCAAGTATGGTATTACTGGCTTAGGGTTAAAATTATTCTCCTTCTCTAAACCTATTTTTACCCTTCATATTTTCGATTACAAATATTTCAAAAATGTATTTCGAAAATATTCCTTTTCAAATGATTTTACAAATTACCAAAAACATGTTTGTAAACTGTTTTTACAAAAGAATTTTATTATATCTCCTGACAGAACTCCTAGCCGAGTTCGGCCCGAACTCTGACCGAGTTCGGTCAGTTTGTATTCAAACTTCAGTTGCCTCCAAATCTGCGAGCAACGTCTATTTTGCGAGATATTTGCATCCGAACTCTGTCCGAGTTCTGTCCGAGTTCGGTTGGTGAAAACACCTATAAATAGAGAAGAACTTTTCATTTCAAAACATCAATTCATTCTTCACTCTCTTCTCTATTCATCTCAAGTGTTTTCTAGTGATCTAAAAATTTCAAATCTCACCTATACTTCTCTTAGCCAAAAGCCAGTACTATCAGATTTGATTTAGAAGTCTTTTGGTTATTCAGAGTTGTAAAGAGGTCGTCAAGTTTCAACAACAAATTCTCGTTGTGGAGCTGGTCGTGCGCTCGTCACCAAGCACAGTGTGTGTTGGAGTTGGTCGTGCACTCGTCAACAAGCACGGTGGTGTAAGAGTTGCAAGCACTCAGTTAAAGCTTGTGCCTTTAGTGGATTAACATCGAGCAAGAGTACTCGAGACTGGATTAGTCCTCTCAGAGGGATACCAGTATACATCGCTGTGTTACTGAGTTTGATTCTCCTATCTTTATTTACTGCTCTTACATCATTGCCATAGTTTAATTTTTAATTGGTGATTTTATTTCCGCTGCACACACGCACTCTATTCACCCCCCCTCTAGAAGTGCTCAACGATCCTACAGAGACATCTTCTTGAAGTCCAGAATATCTCCTTCTTTCGAGTTAGTGGACTGATGCTTCTTCTGCTGCAGCTGCTGTTGAGGAGCAGCTCTCTTGAAAACAGCTAAAGATAACTGACATGCTTTCTCCACACTCTCCCACATTATTGCATTCTGCTCCTACTGTGATTCAGCTTGAATCCTCTAGGACTCAGCTTGTATCCTCTAAGACTCTATCATTTCTCTGAGAAATCCAAATATTTGTGCCCCGTCAGCGGGCATACTCTCAAAGGATAAAGACATATGTGTCCTTCTAGGATATTGAGGTGGAGGAAGACTCTCTGATACTGTTGACGTCACTTGCTGAATTGTTGGATAAGTAGGAGGTGGAGGAAGAGTCTCGGTCACTCCCCTCTTCGAAGATCGAAAAGACGATGATGTTGATTGCTCACAAGCTGTAACTGCTCCTAAGCCATGAGATCGAGTCTAGGACGACATTCTGGAAAATAGGATAGAATTAACAAGAAATCCTAAATATGGCACAAATAAAAAATTTATTCGAGAATGACAACTGTTGAGATAGATATTAATCAGAATGGATAAGAAAAATCAAATTTGAATCAGAGTAGAAATCCTATTTTATGATTGAGCATTGATATTCCTATCACTTTGTTGCAAGCTCATAATGATACTTAAAATCCAAAGTACCATTATGATATTGCAGTAATTTGCAAAGTTGGACCTGTATGGACTACCATAAAAATGTGTCACGACCAGTACGCGAAAGTTTGGACATAGGTAAGTGAAAACATATCAAGCTTACGTCATAGAGTCGACGGCAGTACGTTGTCTAATCTTCAAATAACATCCAATCCAGCAATAAGAATATGAATTATAATATCAAAATCTAACTCAATTACAAGTGTTAAGAGGTAGATATGAATAGAAAGCAATATCCGCAAGAGGTCCAATTAAGAATATCAAGTACATAAATCTTCAAATAAAGTACATCCCAAATAAATGTTCTGATAGCAGATCCAGACAACAAGTAAGTAAAATGCTAAATAAAACAAAACATCCTTCAGTGATAAATCAACTACTGCATCTCCTGTATCCTCAAGTACACCATGATCATTTCCGGTGTGCCATAGTAAGTGGGCGCACCAATCATCTAAGTCATCGCCTAAAATATGGTTGGTCATCTAAGTCATCGCCTAAAAATGTGGTTGTCCGGTCAGGATAGGAGCAAGTACAAAACATGATCTGTTATTCATAACATAATAGAAACTATATAACATAAAATAGAATATGAGATACAGGAATATAGAAACTGTAAACAGGGTAGGACAAGTAAAATAAACATGTAAAGTAGGATTATCATGGTATGAGATAAAATCAACATGGATGCTAAAGTCATGAATATACTAAGTGCATTTGAAATACCACGTTCTATATGTGATCGGCTGAGGGATCTACTTGGTATGACTCAATCATACGTGTCGTGTACGATTAGCTATTAGGCACGGTAACACGAAGTACGGGATTATGATCACGTATATACTAAGGTACTTCATATTTAACGAGTAATCATGGATTCAAATCACAACAAGGAAACACGAACACGAAACAAGGTAATCAAGGTAACACAATAAACATGGTAACACGGTAACACGGTAATCATGAAATAGAATCCATAACATTAATCATGTGTGATAATCGTGACAATAATCATGAAATGTACATCTAAAGCATGGAATAGAGTAAGTACTAGGGAGTGAAAGTAATCATTGTAAGTACTTGCACTAGTTTGTTGTAGTCCACATGTGCGACATGAACATGTCGACACAGAGTATATCAGAAGCTAATGTTCATAATAAAATCCAAAGATTGCATCATCCCAAATAATAGTCATAGAGATCGTGTCGTCTAATAGCATATCTACCGTCCAAATAATCCAAGATTGTCCATAATAGAATAATCCATAAATCGTTGTTTGATTTAGAGGAGATTGAGCAAAGATCACAAGGATAGGAAACACATGCTTAGATATGGTTGAAATGATAACCAAAGGGAGAAAGCATGATTTAAATACACCTAATTATTTTGGAAAGTATTTTATAATATTCGAAAAATATGTTTGATAATATCTTGAAAATATGGAACATTATTTTTTTAGGAAATTATTTACTATACAGTTATCTAATATAAACAGTAATTAAAACTGGTTTTAATATTATAGATAATAATTATAACAATACATTTGCATATATTTATCCATATATTTATACATACATATATATTATAAATAAATAAAATATAACTAATAGTAAACAATTATTAATTATAAGAATAAGGCCAACAGAGAAAGAGCGGAGAGAGAAGAGTAGCTAAGAGAGATAGAGAGTCATAGAGTACGGGATAGAGGGATACGAGAGGGAATAGAGGAGGCACGAGACAGAATAGAGATCGGGAGGGACAATGAGCAGTAGAAGAAGAAGAAGAAGAAGAAGAAGAAGAAGAAGAAGAAGAAGAAGAAAAAGAAAAAAAAAGAAAAAGAGACAGAAGAGAGGATGAGAGGGGTCCGGTGGAGGAACTCACCCAGGAGGTGGAGGCAACGGTTTGGCATGCTCAGCGCATACGAATTTGGACGTTGGTCGTTGTCCGGCGCTGGATCCAGGCTTGGGATCCGAGAGGCGGGACACATTGGAGGCGGTAGAGAGACGGCACAGAAGAGCACACGAAGGCTGGATATTGTAGGACCGTTGAGCACCTCTAGAGGGGGTGAATAGAGTGTGTGTGCATGCAGCAGAAAATAAATACCACTTAAAAAATTAACAGATTATAAGTTATGGAAGAAATCAGAGACAGTAAATTAAATAGAAGTAAGAGATAGAAGATCAAACTCAGTGAACACAGCGATATATACTGGTTTACCCCTGATAGGACTAATCCAGTCGCGAGTACTCTTGTCCATTGTTAATCTATTATGTGTAAACTGAATGAGAGCTTGTTGTCTCTTTACAACACCGTGGTTGGTGACAAGTGCACGACCGACTTCACAACACCGTGCTTGGTGACGAGCGTACAACCGACTCCAAAAAATGAGAAGTTTTCTGACTTATAACCTCTTTACAACTCTGTAAACCAAAGACTCTAAATCGAACAGAATATTTATTGGCTTTGGGTAAGAGTAGTATAGGTAAAAATATGAAAGCTTTAGATCTCTGAATAACACTTAGAAATATATAGAGAGAAGAGTGAATGAGTGATTAAAAATGTAAAAATTATTCTCTATTTACAATATTTTTCCTGAACGAACTCGAGCAGAATTCGAGCTGAGTTTGGATGCTAAGATCTCACAAACGAACGTTGGATGCAGATTTGGAGGCTACAGATTTTCAAAAAATCTCAGACCGAACTCGGCCAGAGTTCTATCCGAATTCTGTCTAAGCAAAATTGGATTTTTTTGGGGTCCAAATTGCATATAGTGTTTGGGCTGTTTTGATATGTAAAATTTGTGGAACTGGATAGGCTTTTTGGATTTTATGGTAAGCCAGTAATATCATGATCGATCTTACATTTTTCCTAAACTCAATAAAAGTAAAATACAGAAGAAATATAAATAGAATTGATCTGGATTATGATACAATTGCTTTTGGATGATGACTCGATTGCTCTTTGTAGAAGCATGATGTAGACGTAGTACGTTTTTTGATATTAATTTCAGTGACCTGTAACTTTAGCAGCAGTTCGTATATTTTTGTGTATCGACTTAAGTTGTCGTTGATTATCAAAATCAGGTGTGACCATTTAGGCAGTGGACCAATAATCTTCCTCATTTTGATAATTGACAAACATGCCTCTATACCAAAATATAACTAAAATGTAATGTAACTTTGAAATAATATACATGACTTGTTCATTGATTGAATTTTTCGTTGAAATATTTTGGTATTGCTCTTCTCCCCCTTTCTCATGTACACAAAATGAGTAGCTCCCCCGCAATGTGTGAAACCAACAATTTAACACAGACAAGGAATGAAAAAGAGTAATATCCATAATACACAAGTCACAACATAGTAGAACTAGCAACAGTAGTGGAATAAACTAAAAAAACTCACATAGGATGAAATAAAACTGAAAGGAAGTGCAGCATAAATGCATAAAAGTCATAATTGAAAGAGTTTATGACTGCTAAAAACTACTAATAAAAAAGTCCAACTGTGAAAGTTTGGATTACTACAAAGTGCAGCTACATAGATCATCACTAGCAAAAAACCTCAAAACTCTAAACTGGATGCCCAAGTCACATTTGAGCATCATCATCATCGGCTGGAGCAGGTGGCTGATGATCAAAGTAAGCAGTAGTCGGATCAAAGTATCCGAAGGTAGTCGGATCCTAGAAGCTCGATCCATCAAAGCCAGGATGATGGATCATCAGAACATGAACAGTAAGGTGATGCGCCAGACTCCAGTATAGATCAGCAATGTTGTTCCTCAATACCTGAGCCTATGAGGTATGACGGAACTCAGCATCGACATAACTTTGATGACGTTGTCCAGAGAGTGTGACAAAATCATCAAAGCATTGATGAAACTGTGAATCAAATCTTGGAGCAGGAGCATGACCAGGAGCGTCTGGAGCAGCCTGAGCCTCAGCAGGAGTAGCACCGGAAGAAAATGGAGGTAGAGGATATTTCTTAGGTCTAGTCAGCTCAGAAGATGACGAGGAAATAAGTCACAAGGTAAGGTTTATCTCAAATCTCCTAAAGATAGCTGCTAGATGCATGGAGTACAGAAGGTTATACCCCACTCGCCTATAACCAATCATCCAAGACATGAAGGTCTTGGGGACAGAGAAAGGAACACCGAAGTGAATGTGGTACATGGCAGACATCTCAAGAAAGGTAATCTCATCGGTAGATCCCTTTTTAGGAAGTAAGACAGAATAGATAAAACGATACAACTCATAAAAGTTCTGATCAAGGTGCTTTGCGTATAACCTACCACTTCGAGGGACAGGGTTAGGATGACACATTGCAACCTTAAAGAAGTCAAGGGTCATGTCTTCGGGAAATTGGACTTCCTGAATGTCAACTAATGCCTCGCCGATATCCGGTATATGGAAATACTCACTGAGGTTAGTCGAGTTGAATTCAATTTCGTGTCCGACGACACAGGAATAGATACTACCATCGGGTTTGACTTGCAGGTTGCAATAAAACGTACGTACGACATTATCATAGATGTCACTAGAGGTTTCAAAGAAATCCATGAGACTAAGTCTATCAAAAGTAGAGGCGCACTCCGAAAAAATAGTAAAGTTGACGTATCGCCCGGGGCAAATTTCCCGATAGCGAAATACGTCAAACCAATAGTCCGCTATTTTCAAACATGGAAATAAAGTCGAGTTAAATTCCACTTCGCTAGTAGGGCGAGCAAGACTAAACATGTTGATGGGTTCTTGTTGAGAGGTCGAAGATGAACCCGCTGCAGAATCTACTTTCTTACTTTTGTGGATTTTAGGAGCCATAGAATTGAAAAAGAAGAAATGAGATATACCTTAAAGAGAATGGAGAAAAGATGGATAATGTCACCTTTTTGAGCTTCATAGACCTAAGGAGGAAGGAGGAAAGAAGCTTGGAGGAGATGAAAAGTAGGGTTTTTGGAGAGTTTTCGATGCTCGGATGGAAGAAGGAGGAAGAAGGAGGGTTTTTAAAGGGGTTAGGGCCAGCAATGCTGTTTTGGAAATTTGAACCGACGCCAATCGAACTCGGTCCGAGTTCTGACAGAGTTCGGCCACTTGTATTCCCACTTCATTTTATGCATAATGAATAATAAATAGACTTAACAACCTTTAGTTTTTTTAATTTAATAAAATTTATTACTTTGGGTTAGCTGTAGGGGTCGGATCCCAGATAGCGGTAGTCCGAAAACACTTGGCACCGTGTCGCTTAGACTTTTATATCTTTTTGACAAAAGTACCCTTTCGGCTTGTACCCAAAATAACTTCAATTAATAAATATAAAAAATCTTAAGTTACAAGAATCTTTATTAAACATAATGCATTATGAATCTGAAAATTCAAGTATGCCTAGTTCGCATCGCAGATAATTAAAATGGTCTTCAGCCAGCAGTTTTATGAAAATATCTGCTAGTTGATGATCTGGGTAAATGAATTCCAAGCAAATATTCTCGTGTTGTTGGTGATCACGTAAAAAGTGATGACGTATCTCTATGTACTTTGTGCGTGAGTGACAAATAGGATTCTTACTCAAATTAATCATGCAAGTGTTATCACAATATATGGGAAACCTAGAATAGTGCAGATTATAGTCTTCTCGGGTTTGCTTCATCCACAAAATTTGACCATAACAGCGTCCTACGGTGATATACTCAGCCTCAGTTGTTGACTGTGCTACATAATTTTGCTTCTTACTAAACCAGAAGACTAAAGCTTTTCCTAGAAAACGACACGTACCGTTGGTACTTTTATGGTCTACTTTGCATCTTGCAAAATCCGCATATGAATAACAGATTAGGTCAAATGATGTGGTTTTGGGATACCACAAGTCGACTGCAGAAGTTCCCTTAAGGTATCGAAAGATAAGCTTAATAGCGCATAAGTGTGATTCCTTAGTATTAGCTTGATATCATGCACAGATGCAAACGCTAAATATGGTATCAGGACAACTAGCAGTTAAATATAGTAAACTACCAACCATACCTTGATACTTATGCTGGTCGACTGGTTTGCCACTTTCATCAATGTCAAGCCTGGTTGATGTAGCGATTGGAGTTCCGATAGGTTTTACGTTGTCGAAGTCATACTTCTTCAGTAAATCCTTCGTATTCTTGGCTTGGTTGATGAATATTCTATGTGAGTGATATTTCATATGGAGTCATAGGAAGTAGTTTAGCTCTCCCACCATACTCATTTCAAACTCACTCTGCATATACTTAGCAAATTCTGGACAAAAGTTTTTCATTAGTAGAACCAAATATTATATCATTTACATAAATTTGCATAAGAAGAATAGTATCATCTGAAGACTTGATAAATAAAGTAGTATCAACTCTTCCTTTTGAAAAACTATTTTCAATTAGAACGACACTTAGGCATTCATACCAGGCATGAGGTGCTTCTTTGAGTCCATAGAGTGCTTTCCTAAGTTTGAAGACGTGATCGAGTTTTTGAAAATCTTCAAAAACAGTGGGTTGTTTCACAAAAACTTCTTCTTTCAAAATTTCATTTAAAAATACACTTTTCACGTCCATCTAAAATAGTTTGAAATTGTGAAAATATGCAAATGCACAAAATATGCGAACAGCTTCTAGTATAGCAACAAGAGCATATGTCTCGTCATAATCAATATTTTTTCTTGATTATAACCTTGTGCCACTAGACGTGCTTTGTTGTGTAGAACTTGCCCATCCTTACTTAATTTATTTCGAAAAACCCATTTGGTACCAGTTATCGATTGACCAATAGGTTCAGGAACAAGTTCCCAAACTTGGTTTATCTCAAATTGATTAAGTTCCTATTGCATGGCATTAATCCAAATTCATGATTAAAAGTATCTGCTACTGTCTTAGGTTCTACTTGAGATATAAAAGCTACATTAGCTGCTATATCAGTATCTTTAGTAAAAGAACGTATACTTACACCTTTTGATACATCACCTATAATGAGCGTCTCTAGATGATCTGGCAAGAATTTCCAAGATTTGATCATTTCTGTTAGATCCTCTATAGGGCTCTGCTTGGTAGCAGTATCTTTAGATGATTTGGATTTAATCTGTGCATCTTCATCATCACTGTCGCTAGATCTGTGACAATTGAGCTCATCAAAGGTAACGTTAATAGATTCTTCAACAATCATAGATCTTTTATTAAAAAATCTATATCCCTTACTCTTAGCAGCATATCCGAGAAATATCCCTTCATCTGCATTAGAGTCGAACTTATCCAAGTTATCCTTGGTATTCAGGATAAAACTATCACGACCCGCTCCCGAATAATCGGATACGAGTCGGACACGCCCAGCCTTCGTCGATGGATACGACGAAGTAAGCTGTACAATACTAAGGAAAACTCCAAGTCACAATGAAATGTAAACAACACAGCTTTTATAACGTTTCCAGAAAATCACCAATATCCATCAGGTCTTTTAGTACAAAATCAGCCGAAGATAAATCCGTTCAAATGAAATAAAGATACAATAATGAATATTCAAAATATAATCTCCAGAAAATAAAATAAAATGAAAGCTGCAATATCCAATACAATCACATGCTCCATGTGGCCTCCCACTCACCTGTAACGTATCCTGTCAGGAAAAGAGCAAAGTACAACCCTGACAAGACAATATACAATGTAATCTGTAGTACATAATACAAAGTGAAACCAGAATACCAGAAATAGAAATGAAACTACGGTACCAGAAATAAAATATAAAACTGCAGGCAATGTACGACAATCAATATGCTAGACAATGAACATGGCTATCAATGTACAAGGCAATAAACACGACAATCAATATGCAAGTGTGATAATTTGAAATATTAAACTAATGTGTGACCGGCTTAGGAGCACAATTAATCAATGAGTCAATGAGTCAATCAATTCTACAAGGTACGGCTTCATCGTACGTGAAGTATACGATTAGGCTATCCACAATACCTATGTTGGGTGTGGTCACACAAAAGCTAATATTTTCCCCAATCCCGTAATAAACAATGACTCACAAGCAATGAACAATGTACAAGGCAATCGTGTGTATCTCGTGTCCAATATGAGAACATGGCACAGGAATGTAAGACAGAAAATACAGAGTACAAGTCGAGTCAGTGTACTTGCCTCACCTTGGAAGCACGAGAGTAGTACTGCATGGTTGTAATGGTCACATATTATAATTTTTGTACATGCTATTAGGGTTTAAACAACTAATATTGCTAACAAGTTATCCATAAACTAGCTAAAGAAAAATATACTAGCAAACCATTATTTTTAGAAAATATATATAGCCTCGAAGAAATAATTACTAGTAATACACTTAACTATTTTAGGAATATTAAAAAAAAATTTGCTAGCAAAATTATAACTATATAACCCTTTTTAGAAACATTTAATTTACTGGAATTATTTAGTAAGACAAATACTAAGGCATATATTATTTAAGAAATATTTAAACTGTATTTTTGAAAGAAACCGTTTTTTAGAAGATAAATACCAACCAAACCATTTATTAACCATAATTTACTAAAATATTTACATAATTATACTATTGGAGCTTTTTAGAAACTAAGTTTAATTAATAACGAAATAATACTGAAAAATATTAATTACTATTTATAACAAGAATTATAACATGGAATTATAAAACAGCAAAGCCCAACTCCTTACTAACTTTTACTAAAATTCTTACAAAATTTTCAAAGTCCAGCTTGCTAAAATATTCCAAGTACAAACTGTCAGCCCAAACAATCCCATCCTATCCTTCCCTCTAATTCAATTTCATAATTAAACCCGACCTCAAGTTCTGATCACAACTTATTTTTTCTATTTCTACCAACAGACAGCCCACAACTTAAAACAACCAAGTCCAATCACTCAAATAAATAACCCCTACCAGCTATAAAATTTGAATCGAGCGAAGCCAAAAGTGGTTGACTGCTCAACCTTCAAAAAGTCACCATTGACCTATCAAAATTTAAAGGGCACTGACGTCTCGGTTTTCGAGAAATCACATGGGTAAAGAATTAAAATCGAGAGAGGAAGCTCTCTCGCAACATATTATTTCCTCACAACCAACGAAAGAAGTCCCATTATCTTCTCCTTCCCCAAGAGTCAAAGGCTGACATAATATTGAAGAAGCAATTATAAAGTTCTCTCCAACATTACTTCATAGTAGCCTACCTAAAGAAGACCCAAGCTCCTTCTCTCCAATATAATTAATTCACAACTCTCTCCAACATTACTCTTTCACACTCAGCCGAACACCCTCTCATTCTCTCTCTTTCATTCTAACACTCAGCCAACTTTAGAATCCCATTCCCTTCCTTCTTCTCCCTACTTCTTTCTCCTTCATTCACTCTCGGCTCTTCTATTCTAAACTCACAGAGCCGAACAATAAAATCCCCATTCTTCCTATATAAACCCTAACCTTACTAATTCTTCTTCTCATAATTCCACAGCCTCAACTACTCTCTTTCCTCTTCTACAATTTTTACTCACATCCGAACAAAAGCTCTCCACACACTCCATCTTCCTCCTTTCTACTCTAACCCCAGCCGACCAGTTCTCAAAGCCCCAACACTCACATCTTAGCCAAGAAGAAGGAGAAGAACAATAGAATAGAAGGATGGGGAAGCTCACCTCGAGTGCAGCGATGGTCTCCGGCGGTCCAGAGAAGTACTCGACGGCTATGCGCGGTCCTCGAGGCGACGACCAGATCGGCGTCGGTCGACTTCTGCTCGACGAGGCGGCTCCGATTGGTCGCTCCTCAGCTCGGCGGCATCGGATCCCGACAGTGGTGGTGGCACAAGTCACGAGGAGATGGCCCCTCGATTTTCGAGGAGGCAACACGTAGTTCGAAGGAAGCTCGAACGTCTAGGCGCTGTCTCCGTGGCGACTCTGGTGGTGGTACTGTCCGATGGCGGGTTTTGATCTGAGATTAACGTCGGAGACAACAATCTATTGCGATGAAACTGGAACGACCAGATCTAGTCGGGGTCGACAGATCCGGTCAGCGAAGGGTTTCGAGAGGCTGGCGAGATCTGGAGATGATGGCTCGGGATGGGTTCCGGTCGGCTTCATGGCGGATCTCGACTCCTTGGCTCGACGGAGCGACGACAGATCTGACATCTATGGAGTAATCTCCGGCGAACTCGTGGTGGTCGACGGTGGATGGTCGGCTCTAACAGTCGGTGACAGAGGAGAAAGAGAACAGTGTAGAGAGTATAGTGTATTGGAAAACGTGTCAGTGGTGTGATGTGCATTGGGATGTGTGTGTACTATTTATAATAAAGTAATATGTGTGTCTGTGCAGTAGTGGTAGTAGCAGTGTGGTAATTATAGACATATCTGGGGGCACAAAATAGCATTAGTAACAGAAAGCTAACCGAATTAGGTATTTAGTAACTAACTATAACAATCAATTAATTAAGGATTCACAAAATAATTAACTACCAAAATTTAGTTACTGACCTCTGCTAAATAGTAATTGTATAACTAATTAACAGGAAAATATAGGACAACTAGTCTCCACATTTTGATCTTTGAAAAAGTAATCTTAATGCTAACTAAAATATTATATAACATGAGGCCCAACCACCAAAATATTATACGCTAATTAACTAAGATACAATGTCAACAGAATAACCAGAAAAATCAAAGTTAATTAATAATATCTTTCTCAAATAGAATTTTTCTTACCTATAGTCAAATTAGAATGGTTTAATGATTTACGAGGATCTGCCACATAAATTAAGTATTCATAAACTAACCAAGAAATCTATAACTAATCTTTTATAAAAAATCATATTTATTACTTAAAATTGTATTTGTTAATGAAACTATAAGATTTTTAAATAGAAAATTCAAAAAGAAAATCCGTAAACGATTTTTGAGAGTTACAAATCTAACCCCCTTACAAAAATTTCGTCCTCGAAATTTCAAATAGCACAACAATTACCATTAAGATTGATCAAGCAAAATTTGAAAATAGTTAATTAAACATAGGATCCGAACTAATGCAACTAGCAAAATCATGATTTTCTAAAAATGATCAAAGTTAAAATCTAAGTAGGATAATTCCTTATATGGGAAAAATCATAATTTTAGGAATAGTAAAAATAGCACCAAAATGACAGTAATAAAATTATGATCTATATCCAAAAATCATTTAGGCATAAATGGCATGGCCAATGACTAAAATACAAATCGTTTAAACATGATTTAGTAAATATTTGATCAAAATTATTTAGGCTTGACGTATTTACAACCATTAAAATCATATGTGCGATAACTAAAAATATGTTACAACTAAAAATAAAGTAAAGGATTTGAAAATTTGGACTTAGCAAAAATCAAATTTAAGTATGATCAAAAATCATTTAGGACAAGACCATTCAGGAATCAAAATCATATAGGTATGATCATTATCCTAGTCGTAATAAGTTCTAGAAAAGTCAAGAGAAATTCATATAGGAAACCTAGGGTAACAAAATAGTTTTTAAGAAATGGATCTACGACATTCAAAATAAGCCAAAAATTAAAATAAATCAAGATAATTTTTAGTAAAGTCGTCAATGGCGATAAAAGATCAAGTATGGTATATAACACGAATATAGTCTCAATAGTATCCGTAAGCAATATATATCCGAAATCACTTTGCCCAGAGTTCGTGCCCCGCCATTGTAGTATACATTTGGCTGCAATGAACCTTTGGCTCAATGACTCAAATAATATTAAATTATCGAATATTTCTATCAACTTTATCCATATTATCGAAACAACTAAAGAGATCAAACTATTATGATTAGGACATAACCTTAATAATATTCGAGAACCTATGAATACCTGAAATTACTTTGACTTAGAGCTCCTGCCTGGCCAGTGTGCAACTGGCTGCAGTGAACTCGCGGTCTCCGTAATCCAGATAAATGACTGCAATGCGCATCTGCCACGCCATAGTAGGCCGTCGAATACTCTTTCAACTTTGTCCATAAAAATTTAAAAGAGTTTATGAGAATTCAAATAAGTTCTAAAAGTCATAATCATGATAAAAATAATGTAAGTATCTGCTTTTTAGAAAACAATAAGTTTTATATGAAACAACAGTAAGCCAAAGTGACTACAAAATAAATCTCAATAGGAAATAATATCTTGAATTGAAAACAAAGTCTTGAATAAAAATCACATGTGTTAAGAGAAAATCTAAAGACAAATCAAATATTATCAATCAAATAGTTATACTAGAAAAATGTATATATGAAATAACCTCAGAACTTTCAAGTGCAGGGAAATTGATAACCTTAGTTTTGCTTGTCTAAACTACCCTGCAAAACAAAAAATTGATTAGATAGGCCTAACTATAGGATAATAAGAAATTTTAGTAAAACCATACCCATAATTGTTTCCTACGGATCCTATGTTGTGATGAGTTTTCCTTAGCTTCGCTGGTCCCCCAATAACACTTTATTGCCTAAGTGTCATTAGGATTGACCTGCACGGGCCACCACTAAAAATATGTCACGACCCGCTCACGAATAATCGGATACGAGTTGGACACGCCCAGCCTTCGTCGATGGATACGACGAAATAAGATGTACAATACTAAGGAAAACTCCAAGTCACAATGAAATGTAAACAACATAGCTTTTATAACGTTCCCAGAAAATCACTAATATCCATTGTCACGACCCGCTCCCGAATAATCGGACACGAGTCGGACACGCCCAGCCTTCGTCGTTAGACACGACGAAGTAAGCTGTACCAAGCTAGAGAAAACTAACCAGATAAACATGAAAATATAGAATCACAGCATCTAAAAACGTATCCCAGAATGATCACCATAATCCACAAATCTAGATATCATAATGTACGAGTCATCAAGAATGAAATGTACATGAATTCTAAAAACAATATCTAAGAGTAAGCTAACAGTCTAAACCTGAAACCTCAAGCTAAGCCTCATCCTGCTCAGCTAAACCTGGACTCTGGCCCATAGAGTAGAACAATGTCCTGCAAGCATACCTGCAACATATTCTATTCAGGAGCGGAGCAAAGTACAGTTCTAGGTAATGAACAATAACATAATGATATAGAAAGTAAATGCTGAAAGAACAGGATAAGAACAAGGTATGTAAAGAACATGAAGAACATGAACTACTGCTATAAAGATACATGAAAGATCATGACTATGTAAAGATGCAGGAAAGATCATGACTATAGCTAAAATCAAGATCAGGATCATGGGAACTAATGTAAGAACAAAATCCTGAACATGTGTGTAATATATTTGAAATACTACTTAGATATGTGACCGGCTATGGGTAAGATCATGAAAGAACATGAAAGATCCTGAAAGATCATGAAAGATCCTGGAAGATCATGTAATGGTACGGCTTAGGACCCGCGTGCACTGTGCGAGGCCTAAGCTAAAGATCATGAATAAGTATCCGGGTTTGGTCACATATCTAGAGTATTTCCCCACCCCAAAATGCAAGTAAGATCATGAAAGAACAAGTAAGATCATGAAAGAACAAGCCAGAAAGATCATGAACGTGTCGCAATGTGTCAGCAATAAAGAACAAGGAAAATGCACTGAACAAAACCATAGAATGTACTTGCCTTGCTCCAGAAAAGTACGCGTGAAGATCAAGGCTAGATGTCCTCCTGTATTTAATAATGATTTACAAGTCGATTAATTTCTATACAAATGAACTAGAACTAGTTATCTCTCTCTAACTATAATTATCTATAGGGTATTCATAATATCATTAATAAAAGATAAGGACTAATTATGTAGGAAGATAGTTTATATTGAATCATAGGCAAAATGATAAAATAATATCTTTTTAGGAAATCATTACCATAAATTATTATACTAATAAATCAATGTTAGTTAAAATATTCCAGTAAGTCATATATAGGAAATTATAGGAAACTAGTATCCCATTATTTTTCCAGCAGATAGATCTTAGAATGGTTTGTAACTATTTATTTTTAGAAAATGCTTCAAACTACTACTTAGGAAAATATAGCCCTAATTATGATAATAATTAACCTGTTAATGAAGTTGACAATAACAACAACCATAGTATTAGCCCAACCAATAACTCTCAAGTTTTAAGAATAGCAGCACAAACCATCAAGCCTTATGTAATTGCCTTAATTACACTGGCTTGTTAATACCAAACCCACATTAGCAAGTGCAATTGGAAAATTTTATTATACAACACATCCTTTGAATATTCCATCCCAAAAGCCTAAGCTCAAAACACAAAACCCAATGTCCAGCTAGCTTAACCCAAAACTGCAGCTACTCTCCTCCTTAATGCCAAGCAACATACATAGTCCAATATAGGTAAGCTTAACCCAGCAACTTCACAATCGTCTAGCAATCATGCTCAAGAACCCTTATTCAGCAAATACCCATAGCATTTAAATTTAAACAACTCGAACCCTCCAAAATCTATTCAATCAAAACTTACACAATTTGTGCAACCCCATAACGTAAGCAGACCCTCCCACATCTATGGTCTCAAAACGTTAAAAGGAAAAGTCATAGAGCATTCAATCATAAAGAAGTTTTACAACAGAACAAGAGTCAAACATTAAGCATTCTCCCTGCACTCGACACCATCCTGGATACAACCGACACGATCTAACAAATTCAACACCAAGACCCACTCAAAGATGAATCAAAAATTAATCGAAAGTAAAATTTATACAAACCAATCAATTTAAGATTTATACAACCAATGAACTATAAGTAAAGGACTGCTATTTAACTTCATTCCAGCCGACTCGCCCACGTAGACACGGACACATTGGTGGACATGAACTAGCTTGGTCACGCACACACGAACACAACGAACTGGCATCCACGCACACACCCGCAATTCCTGATCATAATCCTGCCCCGACTCTTCATCAATCTAAATATGAAAACGATGCATTCATTAAGAAGAGTAGATCGATACCTGAGGGAAAGACCTGATGAAGATGCGATTGAGACGGACATGGTTAAACGTGTCGGATACTGTGTGTTGTTCCCTGAGAGACGCTCAACGACTCCTTGATCGTCGCCACCGAGTCGGAAACTACTGCCGAGATTAGGGCTAGGGTTCGCCGCCTGATGGGAGAGACAACGCCCGGTCGTCGATCGTCGAGAGCGAATGTCGATACAGGATCGATCAGATGCATGCTGCCAGGAAGACGGCCCCGCCGTGGAGAGATCGTCACCGCCTGGAAGGAATCAAGCCTGTCATCCGCCATTAAGTCGGAGGAACCGCCGTCACCGCCGCTGTTGGCGTCGTCGTGGCCGTCAGAGACGTTCGTACCCCGCCGAAGAGAAGCCGCTTCGTCGGTGGAGAAGGGCGCCGAGCCGTTGCCGCAGAGGTCGTGATGCCGCCGGAGAACGCCGCGCGTGCAGATGCCGAGGAAGAGATGCCACGCTGTCGAGGTCGTCGTCGTCGGAAGAACGAAGAAGTGTCGCTGAGCTCCGCCCCGTCGCCATGGCCGCCGTCGGGGTCGCCGTGGTCGCCAACTAGGGCTGGGTCGAAAGGAATAGGGAAAAAAACGAAAAGGAAAAAAAATAAAGACTCTGATCCATTCTCTCTTTCCAACAGAATTAAAAGAAAAGTTTGCACATTTGCAAAAACACCCCCCCTCCATAATCATTGTTTTATAGGCCCCCCCCGCAATGAGATTTTAGTAAAAAAAAAACCCTTGCCTTTTTACATATTGCAGGATTGATAGAAAAGTCAGTTATAAAACAAAATGGTGGACCCCAAAGTTTGTTATAACAAACTTTCAATTTAAAATAATTCCTGCTTCAAATTCATTCCCTCAAAAAAATACTTATAACTATATATATGAAGTATTTATTATAAAAAAAAATTAAATTTCACCAAAATTAGGAAAAGTGGAGTTACAAATCTACCCCCCTTGGAAAAATTTCGTCCTCGAAATTCAAAGGTATGGTAGACATGGTTAAGCAATCAAAAGCAAATTTAATTAAACAAAGTATGGTAATTTCATTCAGGTAGCTGAATTAACATGATCTAACAATGATCAAGAGTCTAAATAGGCACAAAATGTCAAGGGTTTTAATTACGACTTCAGAGAAATAAACTCATGAAAGTACGATCTCCTAAGTATGATCACCATTGAAAATTTAGCATAATAGGGAAACAATGTTAGATAGGTAGGATCAAAATTGAAGTTCAGGCAAAGCACGATCAATATAGGTACTAATAATCATCTAGTGAAACAGAATCAAAATCTGCAACGTATATATGAGAATTAAATGATCCAATGATAAATGAAGATGGAAATCTGTAAGGGTAGGCTTAGAAGATGTGTGAAAACTATCAAGGTGAATATGCAAGGATTTGCGATTCTCAAAATATCCATAATCATATGAAAAGGGGATATAGTCTCTATGGTATCCGAAAACATATATATATATCTGAAGTCACATCACTTAAAATCCATGCCCCGCCAGTGTATCCTGGCTGCAGTGAACCTGTTGGCTCCGTGACTCAAATAATGATATGTTACCGAACTTTCTATCAACTTTATCCATTTCAAACAATTATTAGCGAAGCAACTCAAGAGGTCAAAATATGAAGACTTTGGACAAGGTTTTAATAATACCCAAAAACCTATGAATGTCTGAAATCACTTCAACTTAGAGTTCCTGCCTCGCCAGTGCGCTGCTGGCTGCAGTGAACTCTCAGTATCCGTAGTCCAGATAATGACTGCCGCGCGCAACTGCCACGCCCCAGTAGATCATCGAATAGCCTCTCGACTTTATCCCTAGGAATTTCAAAAGAGTTTCAAGGAATCCAAAATGAGTTTTAATAGTCCAAGTCACGGAAATGGTGAAGTTACCTGACTGTTAGAATACAAGGATTTATTAGGTACTAAGAGACTACAAGGAATCAAATCAGTGAGTACAAAAGGGCAACCAGGGAGATTTAAAAGTTCAGACAGGAAGCGAAGTTTCAAATTATAACAGAATTTCAACTGATATCTGGAATGGTAACAAGATTCCATATATAGGACATTATCCCGAGGGATAACAGAGTCTCGAAGGATGAACAGTTGCAAGGCATCAAATATAAGACAATGTCACAAAATAAGAAATAAATCGTGCATTGGAAACGAAGTTCAACAAAATCTCAAGTAACGACAAAATCTCGAACAGACCCCGAATGGGAAATAAAATCTCCAATAGTATACAAAGTCTCATTAGAACTAAAATATCAACAAAATTGCAGATAGAAAGTAATTCTCGTACAAGAAGCAAGGTCATGACTAGTGAGGAGAAATAGGGTATCAAGTAGAGAATAGGGAACAAGCATTGAACGGTGAGTATGAAACAAGTGAAATCTAAAATAGGAAACGAGGTCAAATAAGGTCGTGAACAAAACAAATTCTTGAATAGGAGGCAAAATCTCGAAGGAAAGCAAGGTTTCGAATAGGAAACAGGATCTCAAAATCACGATTAGAAAACCAAATTTCAATAAGCCTCGAATTGAAGACTGAAACGAGTATGAAGCAAGATCGAAACAAAGTCATGAAAAAAATGAATATGAAAACATGGTATTAGATAGCGGATATGAAATAAGTGAAATCTCAAAATACGAGGCAAGATCAACAAGATCATGAATAGAACGAAAACAATTCACGATTGAGAAATAAAATCTCATAGGGAACGAGGCAATATTTTCAAGATAGAAAATGAAATCTGCAAATGAAATCTCGAATAGAAGCAAAATTCAAACAAGGTTTCAGAATAATATTTCAAGTAGGAATAATTCTGAGTAGCACAATTTCAATTTAGCAAACAGAATATCAATAAACGAGTAGGAACAAGTATCCATAAAACAAGCAAATCTTGGATAGGGGACAAGATCGAAACAAAAATAGTGGACCAAACAACTCTCGACTAGAAAATCAAAGTCATGAATGAGGAAGCAAGTCTCGAATAGGAATTAAATCTTAATTAACACGGAATTCGATAAAAGAACAAAGTTTACAATTAGGAGCCATTACTAGGAAACAAGGTCTTGAATGAATGTACAAACGATATCGAATAATGGATTTCAAACAATATCGAATTGTGGGTCTGAAACAAGTTTGTCGAGTATGAAACAATATTTTGAAATAAGTTTCGAACATCAATCAAGGTTCCAAAATAGAAACAAGAAGTTTCAAGAAATGATCAATGTGTTAGGAGGAATTTAAGGGAAGACTGGATTATTAATCAAGATACATGGTTTTTCCAACCATGCAAAAGAAATCTTCTGTCTTCAGTCCATCTTCAGTGTTTCTCTGGGACTGGAATCACTTCATTTTCTTCAGTTGTCCTGATATAGGCTGATCCTTGCAGTAGTGCTCCATGTGTTTGCTGATTCTGAGAAGGTGGTTTCCTTTTGCTGTAGTCTGATGCTCCTCACGCTTGTTCTCGGGCAATGTGATCAACGTTCTCCAGCAATCCATGATTTGGTGGGCAGTCGATCCGTAGTACAGTATAGCCTCCGCCTTTTACGGCACTCTTCATAGTGGCATCCTGAGAGGTGGCAGAAATTGTAAATGATCGTCGGCTGGATCTGAATCGGGATCTCCCGCTGGGGCTGAAGTGCAGGGCTCTGGCAGGAATATATGGCTGCTGGCGTGCTGGCTGCTGAGATCTGCTCCTGATGATGCGACTGGTGGTGTGACCGAAGAAACGCTGACTGAGTGTTGTGACGCTTTGCGGGTCCAGGGTAGTTGTTGTCTTTGTCATAAATCTTCATGTTCCTTCTGAGCTTCAGTTTCTCGTTGTGTCCTATTGTCTGTGCTACATTCTGGATCTCTTGGCAGGTGGCTCTAATCTTCAGAGAAGTCGGGTCCTCAGAAACTTGGGTGATCTTCAGTGGTAACTCCAGGTTCTCGATCTGCTCTTTGGTGCAAGATATGCGCTCGGTGTCGGAAAAATCCAAGTGCCTGAGAGTCTGGAAATCAGAAGTCCTTCCTGGCTCGAAGAGTGTATCCACAAGTCTGTCTCGAAAAGGATGGCATGCTCCTTCTGGTTATCAAGGAACTCTTGAAACGTCTCCATTAACTGCGTACTACCCATGGGGATAGTAGAGGGATAGAAGGTAGTGGAAGCTCGGAAACGTCAAGTGCAGGTGAATTGACAGTTCTGGTGTCGCATGCTTTTGAACTATCTGCAAAACAGAAAACTGTTAAAATAACCTAGACCTACATACAACAAGTGTTTATAGAATATTAAAATACCTGATACACCTGATATACCTGATATACCCTTATTTTCCGATTTTTCTATACTGTGATCAAGTTTCCCTAGTGTAAATCAAGTCCCCCAATAGTACGCTAAGTCCTAGGTACCATTAGGATGGACCTGCATGGGCCACCACTAAAAATATGTCACGACCCGCTCCCGAATAATCGGACACGAGTCGGACACGCCCAGCCTTCGTCGTTAGACACGACGAAGTAAGCTGTACCAAGCTAGGGAAAACTAACCAGATAAACATGAAAATATAGAATCACAGCATCTAAAAACGTATCCCAGAATGATCACCATAATCCACAAATCTAGATATCATAATGTACGAGTCATCAAGAATGAAATGTACATGAATTCTAAAAACAATATCTAAGAGTAAGCTAACAGTCTAAACCTGAAACCTCAAGCTAAGCCTCATCCTGCTCAGCTAAACCTGGACTCTGGCCCATAGAGTAGAACAATGTCCTGCAAGCATACCTGCAACATATCCTATTCAGGAGCGGAGCAAAGTACAGTTCTAGGTAATGAACAATAACATAATGATATAGAAAGTAAATGCTGAAAGAACAGGATAAGAACAAGGTATGTAAAGAACATGAAGAACATGAACTACTGCTATAAAGATACATGAAAGATCATGACTATGTAAAGATACAGGAAAGATCATGACTATAGCTAAAATCAAGATCAGGATCATGGGAACTAATGTAAGAACAAAATCCTGAACATGTGTGTAATATATTTGAAATACTACTTAGATATGTGACCGGCTATGGGTAAGATCATGAAAGAACATGAAAGATCCTGAAAGATCATGAAAGATCCTGGAAGATCATGTAATGGTACGGCTTAGGACCCGCGTGCACTGTGCGAGGCCTAAGCTAAAGATCATGAATAAGTATCCGGGTTTGGTCACATATCTAGAGTATTTCCCCACCCCAAGATGCAAGTAAGATCATGAAAGAACAAGTAAGATCATGAAAGAACAAGCCAGAAAGATCATGAACGTGTCGCAATGTGTCAGCAATAAAGAACAAGGAAAATGCACTGAACAAAACCATAGAATGTACTTGCCTTGCTCCAGAAAAGTACGCGTGAAGATCAAGGCTAGATGTCCTCCTGTATTTAATAATGATTAACAAGTCGATTAATTTCTATACAAATGAACTAGAACTAGTTATCTCTCTCTAACTATAATTATCTATAGGGTATTCATAATATCATTAATAAAAGATAAGGACTAATTATGTAGGAAGATAGTTTATATTGAATCATAGGCAAAATGATAAAATAATATCTTTTTAGGAAATCATTACCATAAATTATTATACTAATAAATCAATGTTAGTTAAAATATTCCAGTAAGTCATATATAGGAAATTATAGGAAACTAGTATCCCATTATTTTTCCAGCAGATAGATCTTAGAATGGTTTGTAACTATTTATTTTTAGAAAATGCTTCAAACTACTACTTAGGAAAATATAGCCCTAATTATGATAATAATTAACCTGTTAATGAAGTTGACAATAACAACAACCATAGTATTAGCCCAACCAATAACTCTCAAGTTTTAAGAATAGCAGCACAAACCATCAAGCCTTATGTAATTGCCTTAATTACACTGGCTTGTTAATACCAAACCCACATTAGCAAGTGCAATTGGAAAATTTTATTATACAACACATCCTTTGAATATTCCATCCCAAAAGCCTAAGCTCAAAACACAAAACCCAATGTCCAGCTAGCTTAACCCAAAACTGCAGCTACTCTCCTCCTTAATGCCAAGCAACATACATAGTCCAATATAGGTAAGCTTAACCCAGCAACTTCACAATCGTCTAGCAATCATGCTCAAGAACCCTTATTCAGCAAATACCCATAGCATTTAAATTTAAACAACTCGAACCCTCCAAAATCTATTCAATCAAAACTTACACAATTTGTGCAACCCCATAACGTAAGCAGACCCTCCCACATCTATGGTCTCAAAACGTTAAAAGGAAAAGTCATAGAGCATTCAATCATAAAGAAGTTTTACAACAGAACAAGAGTCAAACATTAAGCATTCTCCCTGCACTCGACACCATCCTGGATACAACCGACACGATCTAACAAATTCAACACCAAGACCCACTCAAAGATGAATCAAAAATTAATCGAAAGTAAAATTTATACAAACCAATCAATTTAAGATTTATACAACCAATGAACTATAAGTAAAGGACTGCTATTTAACTTCATTCCAGCCGACTCGCCCACGTAGACACGGACACATTGGTGGACATGAACTAGCTTGGTCACGCACACACGAACACAACGAACTGGCATCCACGCACACACCCGCAATTCCTGATCATAATCCTGCCCCGACTCTTCATCAATCTAAATATGAAAACGATGCATTCATTAAGAAGAGTAGATCGATACCTGAGGGAAAGACCTGATGAAGATGCGATTGAGACGGACATGGTTAAACGTGTCGGATACTGTGTGTTGTTCCCTGAGAGACGCTCAACGACTCCTTGATCGTCGTCGCCGAGTCGGAAACTACTGCCGAGATTAGGGCTAGGGTTCGCCGCCTGATGGGAGAGACAACGCCCGGTCGTCGATCGTCGAGAGCGAATGTCGATACAGGATCGATCAGATGCATGCTGCCAGGAAGACGGCCCCGCCGTGGAGAGATCGTCACCGCCTGGAAGGAATCAAGCCTGTCATCCGCCATTAAGTCGGAGGAACCGCCGTCACCGCCGCTGTTGGCGTCGTCGTGGCCGTCAGAGACGTTCGTACCCCGCCGAAGAGAAGCCGCCTCGTCGGTGGAGAAGGGCGCCGAGCCGTTGCCGCAGAGGTCGTGATGCCGCCGGAGAACGCCGCGCGTGCAGATGCCGAGGAAGAGATGCCACGCTGTCGAGGTCGTCGTCGTCGGAAGAACGAAGAAGTGTCGCTGAGCTCCGCCCCGTCGCCATGGCCGCCGTCGGGGTCGCCGTGGTCGCCAACTAGGGCTGGGTCGAAAGGAATAGGGAAAAAAACGAAAAGGAAAAAAAATAAAGACTCTGATCCATTCTCTCTTTCCAACAGAATTAAAAGAAAAGTTTGCACATTTGCAAAAACACCCCCCCTCCATAATCATTGTTTTATAGGCCCCCCCCGCAATGAGATTTTAGTAAAAAAAAAACCCTTGCCTTTTTACTTATTGCAGGATTGATAGAAAAGTCAGTTATAAAACAAAATGGTGGACCCCAAAGTTTGTTATAACAAACTTTCAATTTAAAATAATTCCTGCTTCAAATTCATTCCCTCAAAAAAATACTTATAACTATATATATGAAGTATTTATTATAAAAAAAAATTAAATTTCACCAAAATTAGGAAAAGTGGAGTTACATCCATCATGTCTTTTAGTACAAAATCAGCCGGAGATAAATCCGTTCAAATGAAATAAAGATACAATAATGAATATCCAAAATACAATCTCCGAAAAATAAAATAAAATGAAAGCAGCAATATCCAATGCAATCACATGCTCCATGTAGCCTCCAACTCACCTGCAACGTATCCTGTCAGAAAAAAAGTAAAGTACAACCCTGACAAGACAATATACAATGTAATCTGAAGTACAGAATACAAGGTGAAACCACAATACCAGAAATGGAAATGAAACTACGGTACCAGAAATGAAATATAAAACTGCAGGTAATGGACGACAATCAATATGCTAGACAATGAACATGGCTATCAATGTACAATGCAAAGAACACGACAATCAATATGGAAGTGTGACAATTTGAAATATCAAACTAATGTGTGACCGGCTTAGGAGCACAATCAATCAATGAGTCAATGAGTCAATCAATTCTACAAGGTACGACTTCATCGTACGTGAAGTGTACGATTAGGCTATCCACAATACCTATGTTGGGTGTGGTCACACAAAAGCTAATATTTCCCCCAATCCCGCAATAATCAATGACTCACAAGCAATGAACAATGTACAAGGCAATCGTGTGTATCCCGTGTCCAATATGAGAACATGGCATAGGAATGTAAGACAGAAAATACAGAGTACAAATCGAGCAAATGTACTTGCCTCGCCTTGGAAGCACGAGAGTAGTACTGCATGGTTGTAATGGTCACCTGTTATAATTTTTGTACAAGCTATTAGGGTTTAAACAACTAATATTGCTAACAAGTTATCCATAAACTAGCTAAAGAAAAATAAACTAGCTAACCATTATTTTTAGAAAATATACATAGCATCGAAGAAATAATTACTAGTAAAATACTTAACTATTTTAGGAATATTAAAAAAAAATTTGCTAGCAAAATTATAACTATATAACCCTTTTTAGAAACATTTAATTTACTGGATTTATTTAGTAAGACAAATACTAAGGCATATATTATTTAAGAAATATTTAAACTATATTTTTGCAAGGAACCTTTTTTTTTAAGAAGATAAATACTAACTAAACCATTTATTATCCATAATTTACAAAAATATTTACATAATTATACTATTGGAGCTTTTTAGAAACTAAGTTTAATTAATAACGAAATAATACTGAAAAATATTAATTACTATTTATAACAAGAATTATAACATGGAATTATAAAACAGCAAAGCCCAACTCCTTACTAACTATTACTAAAATTCTTACAAAATTTTCAAAGTCCAGCTTGCTAAAATATTCCAAGTACAAACTGTCAGCCCAAACAATCCCAGCCTATCCTTCCCTCTAATTCAATTTCATAATTAAACCCGACCTCAAGTTCTGATCACAACTTATTTTTTCTATTTCTACCAACAGACAGCCCACAACTTAAAACAACCAAGTCCAATCACTCAAATAAATAACCCCAACCAGCTATAAAATTTGAATCGACCGAAGCCAAAAGTGGTTGACTGCTCAACCTTCGAAAAGTCACCAGTGACCTATCAAAATTTGAAGGGCACTGACGTCTGGGTTTTCGAGAAATTACATGGGCAAAGAATTAAAATCGAGAGAGGAAGCTCTCTCGCAACACATTATTTCCTCACAACCAACAAAAGAAGTCCCATTCTTTTTTCCTTCCCCAAGAGTCAAAGGCTGACATAATATTGAAGAAGCAATTATAAAGTTTTCTTTCCAACATTATTTCACAGCAGCCTACCTAAAGAAGACCCAAGCTCCTTCTCTCCAATATAATTAATTCATAGCTCTCTCCAACATTACTCTTTCACACTCAGCCGGACACCCTTCCATTCTCTCTATTTCATTCTAACACTCAGCCAACTTTGGAATCCCATTCCCTTCCTTCTTCTCCCCACTTCTTTCTCCTTCGTTTACTCTCGTCTCTTCCATTCTAAACTCACAGAGCCGAACAATAAAATCCCCATTCTTCCAATATAAACCCTAACCTTACGAATTCTTCTTCTCATAACTCCACAGCCTCAACTACTCTCTTCCCTCTTCTACAATTTTTACTCACAGTCGAACAAAATCTCTCCACACACTCCATCTTCCTCCTTTCTACTCCAACCCCAGTCGACCAGTTCTCAAAGCCCCAACACTCACACCTTAGCCAAGAAGAAGGAGAAGAACAATAGAATAGAAGGATAGAGGAAGCTCACCTCGAGTGCAGCGATGGTCTCCGGCGGTCCAGAGAAGTACTCAGCGGCTATGCACGGTCCTCAAGGCGACGACCAGATCGGCGTCGGTCGACTTCTGCTCGATGAGGCGGCTCCGATTAGTGGCGCCTCAGCTCGGCGGCGTCGGATCCCGACAGTGGCGGTGGCACAAGTCACGAAGAAATGGTTCCTCGATTCTCGAGGAGGTAACACGTAGTTCGAGGGAAGCTCGAACGTCTATGCCCTGTCTCCGTGGCGACTCTGGTGGTGGTGCTGTCCGGTGGCGGGTTCAGATCTGAGATTGACGTCGGAGACAACAATCTATGGCGATGAAACTGGAACGGCCAGATCTAGTCGGGGTCGACAGATCTGGTCGGCGAAGGGTATCGAGAGGCTGGCGAGATCTGGAGACGATGGCTCGGGATGGGCTCCGGCCGGCTTCATGGTGGATCTCGACTCCTTGCCTCGACGGAGCGACGACGGATCTGACGTCTCTGGAGTAATCTCCGGCGAACTCGCGGTGGTCGGCAGTGGATGGCCGGCTCTAACAATCGGTGACAAAGGAGAGAAAGAACAGTGCAGAGAGTGTAGTGTATTAGAAAACGTGTCAGTGATGTGATGTGCATTGGGATGTATGGGTACTATTTATAATAAAATAATATGTGTGTTTGTACAGTAGTGGTAGTGGCAGTGTGGTAATTATGGATAGATCTGGGGGCACACAATAGCATTAGTAACAGAAAGCTAACCGAATTAGGTATTTAATAACCAAGTATAAAAATCAATTAATTAAGGATCCACAAAATAATTAACTACCAAAATTTAGTTACTGACATCTGCCTAATAGTAATTGTATAACTAATTAACAGGAAAATATAGGACAACTAGTCTCTACATTTTTATCTTTGAAAAAGTACCCTTAATGCTAACTAAAATATTACATAACATGAGGCCCAACCACCAAAATATTATATGCTAATTAACTAAGATAAAATGTCAATAGAATAACCAGAAAAATCAAAGTTAATTAATAATATCTTTCTCAAATAGAATTTTTCTTACCTATAGTCAAGTTAGAATGGTTTAATGATTTACAAGGATCTGCCACATAAATTAAGTATTCATAAACCAACCAAGAAATCTATAACTAATCTTTTATATAAATCATATTTATTACTTATAATTGTATATGTTAACGAAACTATAAGATTTTTAAATAGAAAATTTGAAAAGAAAATCCATAAATAATTTTTGAGAGTTACAAAAGCAGCGACATCCAAAAACTTAAAAATAAAAAATATTTGGAATCCTTCCAAACCATAGCTTATATAGTGTTTTCTTCGAGATAGGTCGAATCAATACCCTATTTAAAATAGACATGATGTACTAACAGATTCTGCCCAAAAATATTTATGAAGATTATGCTGATTCAGCATGACTCTGGCCATCTCGCTTAGAGTACGATTCTTCCGCTCTACAATACCATTCTGTTGGAGAGTTCTAGGACAATAAAACTCGTGGTAATATCCACTATCATCACAAAACTTTTTGAAATCAACATTTATGAATTCGCTACCATGATTATTTCGGATACGAGTAATCATGATGCCTTTTTCATTTTGTACATTTTTACAAAATATCTGAAATTTAAAAATAGTATCAATTTTATTTGATAAAAAGTAAACCCATGTATAACAAGAGAAACCATCAATAATCACAAAAGCGTAGAACTTACTGCCAAGACTAACGACTCTGCTAGGACCAAATAAATTTATATGAATTAACTGCAAGGGTCTAGAAGTACTTACAATATTGATGGACTTAAAAGATGACCTAGTTGCCTCTTTTTTTTTACAGTCAGCACATACCATATCTCTTTTGAATGTGATTTTGGGGAGTCCTTTTACCAACTTTTTGGTACATAGCCGTGAGATAAAATCCATATTTGCATGTCCTAGCCTCATGTGCCATAGCCAACTTTTATCTTGATTTTCTACTAGGCACCTTCCTGTATTGTTAGTACTTTCTAAAAAGAAAACATAAATGTTGTCTTCCCTAATTCCTTTATATACATGTTTACCTGATGACATTTCATATATAGAGCATTTGTCTTTTACAAAGTTGATACCATAACCATTATCTGCCAAGTGACTTATGCTCAGTAAGTTATGGTTCAACTCCGTAACTAGACAAACATCTTTTATTACTGGGTAATGAGACATACCAACAATGCCATTTCCAATTATATTACCTCTCAAGTTATTTCCAAAGGAAACGTATCCTTCTTTCTTCATCGATGGCGTAGCTAACAAAGATGCATCACCAGTCATGTCCCGCAAATTAACATCTGCCATCGAGGATCCACTTTCTTCTAGCATGAGAGGGTGGAGGGTCCACCTACAGAATGATTATATGAATCCTTTGGTACCTACTTCTTGAAGGGTCCATTTTGATTAGTTCTAGGTATCCAAACAAGTGTCTGATTGTCAACAAGTTTTCTTGCTAGACAATACTATGATATGTGCCCGTGAGTACCACAGTATGTGCAAGTAAGTTTTGAAAAGTGTTATTTGTTCCTTTGTTGACATACATTTGTGTCTTCTTTGAAAACCTATAAGTGAAAGCATAGTTATGATTAACGTGTTGCTTGCGTGCTTTCTGTGATTTAGTCCTCTTAGTTGTATGCTTAGCATTAGGACTAACCTTAGGTTGTGTCACAGGAATGGCCTATTTGCCTAACTTGATCTCTAACTTTTTAGAGACCGCACAAGACTCCTCATATTTGGCAGTCATATCAACGAGTCTTTGCTCTGTGACTAAGTGTCTCTCTATGTCATAAATCTCTAGTATTTTGACATAGTCTCTTTCTTTCTTTTCGATGGTGAGAATAGCCTCATGATAGTCTACTTTGAGCTTGACTATCGCATCCGTGTTAACGATAGCAGACGTCTCTTTAATGTCTTCAAGAAGATTAGACAATCTTCCTACTTCGGTTGTGCATGCCTTAACCTTTTTGCGAGATTGCTTATACTTGTCTAACACATTTTTGTGTTCTTTAAGTAGTTCACTAAAGGCAGTCTCTAATTCATCGAAAGTAAAGTCATCATCTAGAGGGCTAGATGATACCTTATTGAATGCCATATGATATACATTAGTAATGCGGCAGGGTCTGTCATCTTTCTCTGATTCACTGGCATCACTTTCGTGCCAGATGCTTGTATTTGTATACTTTTGACCTGTTGCAGCTTTCCGGCTTGATCTTGATCTATCATATCGACTGCTTTTCTTTGACAGTGGATAGTCCTTCCTCATATGCCCTGACTTCTTGCATCCAAAGCATATTGTTTCTTCTTCATTGATTTCGTGAACGTCTTTCTTCTTTTGGTTCGATCTTCAAATTTTAAGAATATCGAGAAGTTCCTTATTAGCATGGCTTGCTCATCACCACTTGATGATTCTTCGTCAGAATCATTGTTTGCTACTCTTTTGGCTTGTACTTTGAAGGGGATAGATTTTTCCTTGTGTTTTGCTTCTTTAAATTCTTGTTAGTCTAACTCATGGGTCATTAGCTTGCCGATAAGTGTCTCCAGAGTCATTGTTGTGAGATCGTTTCCTGCAATGATCGCATTTGCCTTTGGGTTCCAATTCTTGGTTAGAGTCCGTAGCACATTTCTGATCTTCTTATGGTTACTATAATTCTTACTAAGAGATCGCAAAGGATTAGTAATATCTAGGAAACGAGTAAACATCTGTGTAATTGACTCGTCGGGTTTTATCTTAAATAATTTATATTTCTGTGTTAGTTTACTGATTTTGGATTCCTTCACTTGGGAAGTACCTTCATGAATTACCTCAAGAAGTCTCCAAATATCATAAGACATAGTACATGTAAGAACATGATTAAACTCTGCCTTGTCAATTGCACAGAACAGTGCATTGATGGCACGTGCATCTAGACTAGCCTTTGTCTTTTTCGTCGTCTATGTATTTGTCGTGTGGCTTGTCTACAAGTACACCTTCAATCGCTATTGGTGCCAGTTTCTTATAACTGTCAATTACTATAGACCAAAGATCAAAGTTAAGAGACTATAGAAAGAAACTCATTCATACTTTCCAATAAGTATACTTTGTTCCATCAAATAGTGGGGGTCTATTTGTGGATTGTCCTTTACCGTTAAATATTGATTTTACGGCTACTATATAAGAATATAACCCGCACAGATTCCAATTGTAGGACCGTTGAGCACCTCTAGAGGGGAGTGAATAGAGTGTGTGCGTGTCCCGCAAAAAATAATCACCTCTTAAAAAATTAATAGATTATAAGTAATGGCAGGAATAAGAGACAGTAAATTAAATAGCAGTAAGAGATAGAAGGTCAAACTCAATGAACAATGCGATATATACTGGTTTTCCTCTGAGAGGACTAATCCTGCAACGAATTTGTTGTTAATCTATTATTTGTAAGCTAAATGAGAGTTTACCGTCACTTTATAACATCGTGCTTGGCTACAAGTGCACGACCGACTTCACAACACCATGCTTGGTGACGAGCGCACGACCGACTCCAAAAACTGAGAAGTTTTCTGACTTGTAATCTCTTTACAACTCTGTAAACCAAAGACTCTAAGTCGAACAAAATGTTTACTGGTATTGGTTAAGAGTAGTAAATGTGAAAGCTTTGGATCTCTGAAAAATACTTAAAAATAGATAGAGAGAAGAGTGAATGAGTGATTAGAAATGTGCAATCCTTCTCTACTTATAGTGTTTTTCCTGATCGAACTCGGACAGAATTTGGGCTGAGTTCGGATGCTAAGATCAAACAAACGAATGTTGGATGAAGATTTGGAGGCAACAGATTTTCAACAAAATCTTGGACTGAACTCGGCCAGAGTTCTATCCGAATTATGTCCAAGCAGAATAGGATTTTTGGGGTCCAAATTGTATATGGTTTTTGGATTGTTTGGATATGTAGAATTTGTGGAACTAGATAGGTTTTTTGGATTTTATGGACTGAGAAAACCTAAGCCAGTAATATCCTGATCGATCTTACACTTATATTTTCTAGACTAAATAAAAGTAAAACACAAAAGAAATATAAACAGAGATTTAGATTCCAATACAATTGCTTTTGGATGATGACTTGAATGCTCTTTGTAGATGTAGGATGTAGACGTAGTATGTTCTTTGATTTTGATTTCAACAACCTGTAACTTTAGTAGCAATTCGTATATTTTTGCGTATCGACTTAAGTTGTCGTTGATTATCGAAATCAGGTATGACCATTTAGGCAATTGGCCAACAAATCTGCCTCAGTAGAGGTCAACGTCGATATATTTGTGCATCGACAGCATAGATGCGGTAGAGAAAAGGGTAGTGGTTACTGTGGAGTGGCGGCAACATAGCCGTGGTGGTGGTGTGCTCTAGTGATTAGTCGGAGAGCTAGCCGGGATGGGGTGGTTCAGGTGAGTGGGGTGGTGTTGGTTGTAGTGATGTTCAGGAGGTGGCCGCTGGAGAGGGCTTGGCGATAGTGAAGGTCGACTATGGCAGCAGTTATGGTAGGTGATAGTTATTGTTGTGATGGTGGGGTGATGGAGATGAGAGGGTGGACTGGGTCGATCCCACGAGGGGGATATGGAGGTCAGCATTTGGTCGAAAAGAGGGGGTTCCCCGAAGTCTGGCCGACTATTTCAACACAGAAAAAGTCCGAAAAATGTAGGATCTTTTGTATTATTGTAAAAAAGAAGTACAACACGAATCTTAAACAAGATTTCCAAATATAAATAGAATCTGGGGATTGGGGCGATGGATATTAAGTCTACTTCGACTTCTTTACTCTGTTGACGATCGGATGTTGTAGTTGTTAAAACTTGGTCGTGGCTGAACTCTCTATAGCATGGGAAACTTTATCATTGAAAGCCCTCTCTTTCTCTCTAAAAGTTCTTAGCAAAGAAGTAGTGTACGTAGTCTCTCCTTATGCCTGTGCTCTATGTGTGTGTCCATTTCACGAGAAAGAAACTATCCTTTATTTATAGCTTTTTTTACTGGAATATCCATGTACGTATATGCAAAAAATATATTGTCCTCTGCCTCGGAGACGTATGAAACTGAGTAGGCGCATGGGCCTTAGGGGTTAGTGTGGAGTGAACGTACTCGAGAATCACGTTTATCTTGCTACGTATTTTGAGAAGTGATGCACGAAATACTGCCATGTCAGCACACGATTTGTTTAATAAGGATCAACTATGCATCAAATATTGTTAGACGCATAGCTATTGGTTGCTTACTGCAAGAAATAGCTTTTTTGAATAACTATGTGTCAGTCAACACTGGAACACATAGCTTCTCTAATTGCTTACTGCAAAACTCTGATATGGAAGTAGACACATACAACTGCTTCCTTCACAGCTGAAAAGTATAATGATGGGGATGACAAAATTAGTAACATCTTCCTCGTAATCCGAACACTGTACATTGCACGAAGTCTGTCTTTTCATACAAAAGACAAGAACACATCATGCGTCTGAAGAGGCCATGCGTCTATTTGGCCTAACTTTGGACAATGTGTCTTTTAGAAATTATCAGTCTTTAATTAATAGTCTTTGGCTTAGGAATTTCATATTTTTAGGCGCATGACATCTATGCGTCTCTTTTAGTATTTTTTATGCTTCTACAGAACCCCCTTCAAAGTTTTAAAACTTGAACAAATTTTGAAATACTTTGAACAAGAAGCATGTGAGAAAGAATTATGTCACATAAAGCTTTAGACGCATCAGATCATCTGCCACGTTGTCATTCACTTTGACCGAATCCTTCAAAATCTGAACCATCTTCAAAATTTATGGCGGTCGTTTTTTGCAATTGCTTGGATCGAGGCTAAGTCAACAGCGGTCCATGATTTCAGGAATAGAAAATCACGTAATAGTTAATGTCGAGTTGATCTCTTCATCCCGAAATCAAGTAGTATGGTACTTCACCTACTGAGTCTTTATCCCTATAAATAGGACATGATTTTGATAGGATTTGTCATCATCACTTTCAATCATGCATTTGTTGATTACCATTCCAGCAAATTTGTGTAAACTTGTGAAGGGATTGAGCATCACCTTGCTGAGAACACTACTCTTTGGTTATGCCAGAAGTCGAAAAAAAGATCGATCGTCAAAAGATAAACATTTTTGAAGTATGCTTCTTCTTCTCTTCACTGGTCACTTATTTTTCACATAAAGTCTTATAAGAAATGATTTCCTCTTTGATCATGTTTTGAACACAACATGTCTTCAAAGCACATAGTTATACTTATAGAAAGATGTAGTATGAAAATAAAAATTATACTGCACACATAGGCAAGACTGTCAATATTGTGTTGTTTGGAGAGTACTGCTGCCAATATTAGGCGCATGAAATTTTCACACTTTTCTATGCGCCTTTTGCTATTATGTGGTACAACTGACTTTATGTGCCCGACCCCATTTCGAACTTGTCATATTTTTAGGATAATCCTTGGATGATTGGAGCTCCGATGAAGATTGGAAGGACATCATAACATGTCTAATTTGACATGATTCAGTACATTACATGGAGGACCTTTGCAGGCCTCTGACCCAACTAGCTGTTTGCACGCATCTGACGAGGCTTTCAACTGGCTGGTTTTACTGTCGTAGCATCTGTGATGAGATTGGTCCTGAGTCCCAATCAAAACACTATCGATGACGGACACTATTGGCAGTCAGCGGGGACCATGAGAGATAAGCTAATGGAGAAGGTCCTGAGCCTTCGTCCAATTTTGTATTCTCCTGCCAAAGCAAACTGTCGAAGACAGAGAGGGGAGCCCATGCTAGTAGATGCACTAGTATGTGACTCAGGTTTGATACCTTTCTGAGAATGCAAGCGTCGAAATACCTAGCCTGCAGAAGTGACGACTAACCTCTTAACATTATCCTTCAGTGCAATATTTTCCATATCTTATGGCTTGCACCGATAGAGGACCTGATGGAGAAGACCCAAAATGTAATGGATCTCCATCAGATATTACCACGATTATAGAATGAAAATCTAGAATATAATAGATCTCCGTCATATGTAATCATGGTTATATTAATAAGAGTTTTCTTAAATTTTACTGTAATTTCAATCTTGTCACGTAAGCTCTTGTTCAATTTGTGAAGAATCAATGTCTTCATGATGACGCATGACTGTCTATGACGCATGAAACTCCATAAGTATATTAGGAGATTTTGGTTGCACAAATCCATGGAAAGAATTCAGCTATATGACCCTGCCACAAAGTATGATCCCCAATGACAATAATTAATCAGAATGTGAAGACTCTTTCAGTTAGCTAGACGCATAAAGATGTCAGATACATAAACTGAGTCTTCGTTTAGCAGAAGACGCATCTGATACAGTTTTAATTATAAACTTATCAATATCAAACCAAAACTGTCGCATAATATTTTGGATTTTGTTGCCTTGAGATGAATCTGAATAATCTTTGAGACTATTAATCTGAAGCATAACAAAAACACCTCAAGTTAAAAAAGGAACTGGTTCACTACTCATTAGGAAATGCTATTGTGAATTCTTTGCTGCATGAGACTTAGATTATCACGCATTTGATTCCTAAATGACACATGTAATTTTAAGGCACATGCCACCTAAATCTCATCTGCAAATATTTTTATGCGATTCTCAAAAATTCCTTTAAGGCTTCTGTCATGCGACTTGATATTTCAGAAAAACTCATTTGTTTGTGTTTTAACCGTATAACTCTAGATACGGTTATAGGTGGCTCCTTGCAAATTGGGCTTTTTATGATGACTTATCTTCCTATTTCATTGGTTCATTCGTTCATCATTATTTAGCCGACGTTTGTATTACTCTAGGAATTTTTTGTCTCCCGAAGCATTCATTTGAAGGACACGAAGAGTCATCAAATTGCTTTATATAATAGCAGTAGAGAACCACTATCTCTGTATTGCTTCCTCAATGGCTTCCAAGAAGACTTTGCTTGATATGAAGCGAACTATTCCTCCGCGACTGCCTGCTATGGGTCTGTCTGCAGTCCCCTCGTCGCTTTCGTCAACTGTTGTGAGCTCCACTCCAGTACCTTCTTCTGACACGAGGAAGAGGAAGCTGGCAGAGACGAAGCTCTTTATGGCCCAAGAAGTTTTAGACGTGTTCGACCTTTCTATGGCCGATATTGCTAAGACTTTAAGTGTGTCACCTGATTTGATTCTCTTCCCTTAAGTCCAGAAGAAAAATGGTGCAGGGAGGAGTGGATGCCTTTCATCGATTGTTTCATTCTTCGGGTGTGCAAATGCTTCAAGATCTTGCAGATAGGTTTAGTGACTCTGAGTGGTCTTTCCCCTAACTGTTTTAGGGGTTCATTAGATTTTAGGGTTGTCTTGCCTTCCTCCTTAGCCATATTTTGTAAACCCTTTATCACTAGGAATGAAGCTTCTTATTTTGCTAAGTTGCTCTGAATAATCTATTGATATGTTTGTAAGAACAACCTCACAGATATCACATAAGATAATCCAACAATTTGACATACAAAAAAGAAACATATCATCGCCACTCGAGCTGTCTTGATAGTGATAAAGAATCCATAAGATTAATGAACCGCATATGCAAGCAGTCTCTTAACACTCTTCCCATATCCTGAAAAAAGGAAATAACTGCATAGACTCTTCTTATGCATCTCGTATGAAGAGAGAAGATGATCACATAAATTTTTCTAGCAGAAGATCAACTTGGTGTCTTGACTTCGAAATGCAGACTCATCATCCAAGTTGTATATAACATTAGATACAGGTCACCTTTGGAAATTTATGTTTCGTGTTTGATGACAGCATAGAAAAAAAATTAATGTAGTTCTTTCTTCTTTCTTTCTTTTGTAGTTAATGGATGAAAGTATTATGTATCTTCACTAAGATTTTGAAAGTAAAGAACACTTTTCATGTTGCTCGAAAAATATCACGGCTATGTGGACATATTATCTGAAACATGCTTAATTCAAGCATAGGTAATATATATGAAAATTAATCACTATCAGAAGTAATATAGACATGACAGATGTTTGAGTGGACTTATTATCTTTGGCATAACTAACTAGGTATAGATAATAGAGTAAAAAATTTAATCATTATTAGAGGTAATATGGACAAGATAGATGTTAATTGGTCTCATTACTTGTAATGCATTCGACTGTATGCAAGTAATAGGAGATGATCAGAAACTTTATCATAGGTGATATGGACATGATAGATATTCCTGAAGTAAATCTATTCATAGGTAATATAGACATGACAGATTCATAGAATTCTATAGAGAGAGATGATAATATAGAATATTTCAGAGGTAATACGGAGATGAATATTCTTTTCAGAGTAAATTTGCCCAAAGGTAATATATACATGGCAGATTCATGAATCTCTATAGAAGATAAGTGTCGTAGAGTAATTCAGAGGTAATATGAACATGATTATTAGTTTGACATAATAGATTATTCTGATTCCGACTGGAGAATTGAAATAAGATGTCATCAAAACAACTTGGCTTTAATGACGAACTTATAAATTAGAGAGTTTGTTTAGAGGATTTCTCTTACAATGAAGATTTTAAGAATTAAAGGTAGTTCCACTGGAGAACTTGTGATGACCCATTATTTATAACTTATCCAAAAACCTATTAGGATAAAAATAATAGTTCGAAATGAGGTAGATGTTAGCATGCAAAGTATTGATTACTCCATAAAGAAGATGTAAACATTGTACAAAACTTGATGGGGGTATACAAGATAATTTCTATTTGTGATTTAGACAATACTTTTTCAAGAACTTGCCATTAATATGTATCATCAGCAGATCTCCAATAGGCTTTGCTAACATATATGCTCCATTTCAATACACTGATTCAACAACAAAAGGACCTTCCCATTTAGCTACAAATTTTCTTTTACTTTTATGCCTCATAACCATAGGTCTTCTTACTGAAAAAACTAGGTCACTGACCTGGAAAACTCGCTCATTTACCTTCTTATTGAAAGATTCGAAAATGCAAGCTTGATACAACTCAATTAATTGTCGAGTGCTTCCAATTCTTGTAACCGTAGAAGATCATTGTCTTTAGTTGTTAATTCATTGGATAAAGCGATTCAAAGAGACATAATTTGAATATCTAACGGAAGAACTGCTTCACTTTCGTAGACTAAAGAGAACGGCATTGTATTGGTAGGAGTCCATAATGTAGTGCGATACGTCCAAAGATATTTACCAAGTTTTTCATTCCAATTACGTTTATTAGATAAAATGAACTTCTTGAGTAACTTGATAATAGTTTTATTGAAGGCTTCAGCCAGACCATTAGCTGCGGGATTATAAGCTGTAGAGGCCACATCTTGGATCTGATTCTTCTTACAAAATCGATAGAATTCATTTCTCACAAATTGTGGGTCATTGTAATGAACAATCCTTCGTGGAAGTCCAAAACGATAGATCATATGATGCTTAATGAAACTGATGATGTTAGAAGTTTTCACTTCAACAAGTGGCATAGCTTCTGCCCATCTTGAAAAGTAGTCGTTATGGCCAGAATAAATCGGTGTCCCTTGGAGGAAGGAGGATTAATTGGCCCAATAATATCCATTTCCCATGCTTCGAAGGGCCAGGACGCGGCCATTGGGTGCAAAACTTTTGAAGGATGATGTATAAAATCTACATGTATTTGGCAAGCTTTACTTTTTCTTGCGTAATCTATAGTATCAACTACCATAGTGGGCCAATAATAACCCAAACGTCTTAGCCGATCTTGCAATTTTGGACTAGTTTGATGGGCACCACAAGTACTATCATAAGCTTCACGAATAGCCTGTTTAGATACTTTTTCGGATAGACATCATAAAATAAAGCCATCATATGATCTTTGATATAGCATTTTAGCAGCTGCATCATAAAAGAAACGAAAAGTATATCTATTGATTGAAATAGCTTCTTTTGGAACGTCAAGAAGGATTCCATAAACAGCATATTCTATAAATGAAAATCTTTAATCTTTGAAGTTGACATCCACCATTGCTGAATATCTTTGAACATCCATATTATTCTTAGTACAGAATAGTTATCGACCAATCACTGTAATCGACTTCTGGGTGTTGACTAGGGTGGCAAGTGACACTGCCAAACCAGCTAGTGCATCTGCTTCTGTATTTTCTAACTGAGGTACATATTCGATAAAGAACCCGGAGAAAGTAGTAGCTATTTCAAGATTTGTTTGGTAATATTGAAGAAGATCTTCGTGACGAACGTCATATTCTCTTCAAATTTGACTGACTATCAACTTGGAGTCGCCATAAGCTTCTAGATAATCTACCCCCAGCTGTTTAGCCAACTGGAGTCCAATGAGTAGAGCATTATACTCTACAACATTATTAGAACAAGGTTCCATAAGAGAATAAGCACGATCGATGACCAAATTATTTGGAGATATCAACACTACCCCCACTCCTGCTACGATATTGTCTTTGGGACCCGTTCTTGAAGCTCCGTCGAAGAACATTCTCCAAACAGACTCTTTCATTGTCGTATTAGACTCCAATACTTCATCTAAAATTTCATCATAGAGTTTAAAACTTTTTGCTACAAGGTGCGCAGCTAGAAAATCGGCCAAAGCTTGTCCTTTGACTGCCTTCTGAGGTACATAGACCATATCATAGGGGGATAATAATATTGCCCATGTAGCAAGACAAGAATTGATTGCACTTGGTTTAGTCATGAGAACCCTTGGAGGGCTAACTCTAGATATAACATGAATAGTTTGTCCCATTACATAGTGACGCATTTTTGAATTGCAAATATTGAGCCAAGACACTCCTTTCCAACAGAGTTGTATCTATGCTCTGCGCCAATCATCATACGACTTAAATAATAGATAGCTTATTCATGTCCTTTGTCGCTCTTTTGGGCTAACAGTGCCCCAAGTGAATGTTCTATCATACGATCGTAGATCAGAAATGGTTTGCCCACCACTGAATCCACCAATATTGGAGGATTGGCGAGATATCTTTTAATATCTTCAAATTTTTGTTGATATTTTTCACCCCAAACGAAAGAAACTCCTTTTTTCACTAGTTGGATGAAGGGTTGACATCACCCGGACAGATTTGAAATAAACCTTCGAATGTAAGCTAATCTGCCTTGTAAACCACGAAGCTCTTTAATATTCTTTGGGGGCTCCATTTCTAGAATGGCTTTAACTTTGTCAAGATCAATATGTATTCCCTTTGAAGTTATGACAAACCCAAAAAATTTGTCGCTGGAAACTCCTAAGAATGATTTTGTAGGATTCATCTTGATTGGTGCCCATGCATCAATTCGAACACCGTTCTCAAATCTTGAAGATGATCGCCCTTTGAGTGACTTTTAACTGTAATGTCTTTGACGTAGCATTCCACTATTTTTTGTAAATGTTTGTAAAAAATTGTACTCATGGCGCATTGATATGTGGCTCTGCATTCTTCAAACCAAAGGACATCACCGTATAGCTGTATACCCTAACAATGTTATAAATGATGTGTACTTTTCATCAGCTAGAAACATTTTAATTTGATTATAACCGAAGAACTCATTCATGAAAGACATGTTTAAAGCCGCAAATGTTAACAATCATAACATCTTTGATTGGAAGAGGAAACTCATCTTTTTGGCAAGCTTGATTAAGGTATCGATAATCGATGCATACCCTAATATTCCTATTTTCTTTATGATCAGGACAATATCAGCAACATAGTCAGGATTTTGTTCTTCCCGAACAAAGCCATTGTCTATAGGTTTATTTACCTCAGTCACATTAGCCTCTATCATATATGGACGGAACCGCCGTTGTTGTTACTTCACCGATTTAGCATTAGGAAGTATATTAAGATGATGCAATGCTATCCGTGTATCAAGCCCAGACATATCTTCATAAATCCAAGAGAACACATTTATATACTCTTTGATAAGCTCAAGAAGAGAATGTTTATCTTCATCAGATAGACTTTTACTGATGAATATCGGTTTAGGCGATTCTAAGTCACCTACATTAACTTGGACAACTTTAACTTCAATAGAAGGTTTGCATTGTTCAAACCGCATTTCCCATTGGGTCGCAAGCTGCTGAGCCCAAGCTCGACCTCAAAAGGTTCTATGAGAAGATCATCGTCCTCTGTTTGATCGTCGGATACCATATAAGCTGAGAAAACATCTTTAAATATTGCTCCAACACTATGGTTTGGATCCTATAGTGAAGAATCAGTATAATGAGAACACATATCGCTATCTTCTTCATCTAAGATTTCTGGTGTAGTTGGAGGAGTTACATATCCCAATCAAGATCGAGTACAGTGGTAGTATTCTTGAGGTTTCCCTTTCGGAGTTGGGATACCCAACGGTAAGCGACAGCCTTTACCAAAGTTATGGCCTTGCTAACTATTTAAGTCATAACCTATTCTTTGAATGGTATTCTTCGCTTGAAGGGTATACCGATATAATTGCATTCTACCGATAATCGACTCCGGATCATCAAGCAAAGCTTCTTTAGGCAGCTCGGCTCGGCCGAAAATGATCGATGTTCCACCAATTGACCTGGCTGGCACCTCAAAGTAGGAATCCTCGTATGACAAACATTGGGTACTACTTTGAGAAGAAATAGACATAGGTAATGACAGCTTTGTATTCATGATAAGCGAACACAAAGAGTCTAAAGTTCTTAAACCAGTCATAGGAACATCAAACTAATCAAAAGCGGAACCTCTTTCATTAGGTATGTACATAATTTCTTCTTCCGAAAAAACATCCTGAGGAAATTTATACATGGAGGTTTATTTACAACATTTACTTCAGCGGCAATGGCAACATGAGTTAGATCGATCATAAGGGGCTTATTTGGTAGAACTGGACGCTTGCTTCGATGAAGATCGACTACAAATGATTCTTCTGTCTTGGTCCTCAGGTCAATCACCAGTGGTTCATTTTTCTTTGTCCTCATATCAATTACTAAAGGCTCCTCTGTCTTGGTGTTTGTCTTTTTTTTTGTAAGTCAACAACAAAAGGGGTACCACCCCTGTATGAGTCTCATGTGAAGTTCTAGCAGGCTCCTTCCACACGGGACCTTTTAAGTATATTTCTAAAGACTCTTCAACCGACTCTTTCAATACAGGGCTTTTCAAGTATATAGCTAGAGCTTCATCTACCGTCTGATCGGTAGATGCTTCCTCTACCTCGTCTTTAGCTTATTCTTCTTTGTCCACAACCAGATGCGATGGTTCTTCATCATAGGGTCTCTGATCTAGAGGGTTATACAACCTTGCATCATAGAAATAGACCTCAACCCCTTTGAAAGGATCGACATCTGCAAATTCTGTACACACTATTCGTTCATCGTTTACATATTTGAAGCACTAACGAAGAGTAGATGGTACTAGAAGATTGTTATAAATCCACGACCGTCCTAACAAAATATTGTAGGAGACATTGGCATCAATCACATACATGTGACTTCAGTCAGGAGGTTTGCAATCTGACACTTGGGACAAATTTTTGCCAGAAAATTACTTCATCTAGTATTGAAGCTAGTAATAATAGTGGAAGTGGGTGACAATGTTGTATTGGGATTCTCAAAACTTGCAGGAAACTTCGAGGAATCACACTAACGGATGTGCCTAGATTAATTTGAATGCGATCCACCTTACAAGCCCCGATATACCCCGTATAGTATAAGGATCTATCATGGCGATTATTTTTCAAAAGCATGTCCTCTTGAGTAAAGGTTATATTGGGAATCTTCTCTAATGGACTATAACAATGAGGGCAAGTCACAGGGTCATTGTTAGGTTCTGCCATTTGAGACAAGTATGAATCTGCATGCTGCAACGCCTCACTCAGTACCTTTCGTGTATCGTTGGAGAGACGGAGTAACTCAAATAGGGACAGTCGAGCTGCGGTATTGGCAAGCTGTGCCAATATAATGAAATTGGAAGCTATTCAAGTTCGAGGAGAGTAGACTTCATCAGTAATTTATCGAACCTCACCTCTTTCTATTTTCCTTTTTCTCCTGAAGCCTGGTTTGATGTTCCTGATTCTGGTGAAGCCTGAACGGTAGGTGAATTAAGAGAAGGAGCTGCCGTAAATGATTTTCCTCCTGTTCTTCTTCTTGCTTTGAGTTTGGAAGTAGTGAGGTGGATTTTGGATCCATATCTTCATGAAGATCTGGATGTATCCACATGTCTTCACCACACTGAGTAGTGAGTGGTACAAGTCCAGTTGTCTAATCACGAATTGGGGACACATTAATGACTTGTAATGTCGCCTTCAGTATCAGTGTTACACCGTCTTGTACTTCAACTATAGGGAAATCTCCGAACTGGAGAGAAACAAGATTTGCATAAACCTATTTCTCAGCTGTATGCAACGTAATGGACTTTGAATCCAACTATTGTTGAATATGATTTTTCAATATGTAGCAATCCTTCGTAGGGTGATGCATATACTGATGGTAAGAACAATACTTCGGATCATTAGTTCGCCCTGCTTCTTTTAGCCTTCGAAGGGGAGGTAGTTATAGTTTATTTCCCTTCATAAGTACCTGGATGATGTCCAATAAGAGGGCTTCATTGAAGGTATAATATGGATTAGACGTTGGAGCAGCTGGAGCTTTCGGTTTAGGCTAGGAAGTGGCTGTGGAAACATCCACCATAAATTACTCTTTTCCTTGGCTTGCTTTCCCAGAATTGTTGGTGCTCTGGGGACGCTTATCTTTGTCTTCAGGGGATTTCAACCCTATCAAATACAGGACCTGGACTGATTCTTCAGCTTTCTCGGTCGCAACGATGAAAGTTGGCCAATCATTATAATCTTTAGGGACAATGCAGAATCTGACTATGGGCGAGAAATTACCCCTACATGTATTAATTAACGCTGACTGAGGAGTCCCGGGATGCAACTTCATGGATAATCTCCTGAACCGTTCAATAAATTCACTGGTCGGCTCTTTGTTCTCTTGTTTTGTAGCAATAAGCTTTGACATAGAGACATCACTTGTCCCTTCATAGAATCTAGTAAGGAACAATTTCTCCGGGTCTTTGAAGGTTTTGATACAATCATCAGGTAGATTGTAAAACCATTCAAAGGCCACTCCCTTCAAAGTGCCAATGAACAATTTGGACCACAATGCATCATTCTTTGGTATGTGAATGGTCTGGGAGTAAAAGTATGTCAAATGTTGCCTCGAGGAACCTGTTCCGTCATAAGGAATTAGAGATTGAGGTTTGTACTTTAGAGGACAAACCAAATCATCCTATTTTTAAGCGTAAGGGCGTGACATTCCCATTTGATGTAGTTCCTCCTTTGAGGTCATATCATCCAATTGAGCATTGTTTCCCCGAATAGCTTCGAGAGTAACAATCGACTGGCTTGCAGAAGTCGACTGTATGATAGATGATTTTGTCTATTATATTACTGACGTAGAGACATTTCCAAATATCAGTGATAGATTATGGTTGAATGACACCCCAATTATATCTTGATCAGCAGGAGATTGAGTTGATGGAGGAGATTGATGTAGAGCTATTTGCAAGTTCATGGTTGTTTGCATTTGCTACATCATCGCCATAACATTTTGTAGCATGTTCTCTAAATTATCAATTCTCTGTTGATCATTATTACTGCCTTCTTCATTATCAGTCACATACACAGAGGTTGTATATGGACTTCTAGATGGAGAGGTATGTAAGAATGTATTACTATAACTAGTACTGCTTGATCCTGATTGTGAAACTGCATCATCTCCTTCTAAAATGTGAGGTACTCTGTCATTAGATTGAGATATAGAATGGTCGAATACCTGGATAATGCTACAGTATTTTCTTGTTTGAGAACTTGGAGTACACCAGAGGAATGTCTATATCAGGAACGGGTTCCTTGATAAGCACCTTCAGGTGAAGTAGCTCTTTGCCCTCTGGATGAAGAGGATGTGATCATCACCTTGACTAGATGTTGCATAGATTGAGGACTCCTGTAACTCATCTTCGTTATCCAAAAGTTATCGTCCGAGGCACAAGAAATCTGGAGAGTTTAGTTGCAATCTGGTGAAGACAGATCGCCTAATTTATTGATCAACTATCTTTGAACAACAATAGTTGATAACAATCTTTGCACATGAATTTCTTTGATATAACATAAGTGTGTTTGATGACACCTTTGTTGATTTACGCTTATGGCGAAGCATATCACGCAAGTCAATAGAAAGGTGTACAACCTCATTTTCCTTTTTATATGACTGGACAAAGTACATACATGGGAGAGTTGGTTTATTAACTTGTCGACCTATTTTATGTACATAGGAATACCCAGTACTTAGGTCTTGAGTTGTTTTATCATGTGGACTCATTATAGGTACATTGGGATGCAATATACATGAGTCCACAGCATGTGGAAGAGAGACGCATGGCTGGCTGGGGTGCACAGACTTCAACTTGTATAGCTCCCCATTGTCAGCACGTATAACACGAAGGGATGCATGAACAGAACCTCCTTCATGACGTGTGGAATCTGACAAGAAAGAAAGTCTGTGGAAAATAGACTTCTTATCTCCAGATGTGTCTAGAGTTCTGTTGAAGCAGAACTCACATCTCGATTCACAAAGTGTGAGACAGAAGTTCGAACATTTGAATTTTTAGCATTGTAGTGATTTCCTCTACCAAAATTCAAAAGTTGTACATTCTTTTTGCCCATCTTAGAGTGAAGGGCTCCATCAGTGTTAACTTTCTTGACAGACGCATGATTGGCATGCGCCTTCCTGGTGTTCTTCTTCCCATGAGAAGCACAGAGCATGCATCTTAACAGTAGAAACGTCCTTAGACAATATTGTGGTTGGTCCTGGGCCATGCGTCTCCGAACTGTCAATCAGGCCTACAGTGGCCAAAGCTTTCCCTCTACCATCAACGGTGTTTGGAAGAGTATGGAGAGACTTCGGGATCCAAGCATTATGAACAAACTTGGATTTCTGCCTCTTGGTGGTTGTAGTGGAGCCTTTGTCTGACAGCATCGCTTCGTATGCTTGTTGGTTGAATTGTACAACCAAAATTTTCTTAACTAAACCTAGCTAGGTCATATTAGATTACACCACCACCTTCTCGTCAGTGGAGAAAGTCGTCCACAGCAGAGTCGTCATTTTTGTTTCAACACAAAAAGAGTCCGAGAAATATAGGCTCTTTTGTATTATTGTAAAAAAAAAGTACAACAAGAATTCTGAGTATAAATAGAATCTGGGGATTGGGCGATGAAGATTAAGTCTACTTCGACTTATTTACTCCGTTGATGATCTGATGCAGTAGTGGTTAAAGCTTGGTCGTTGATGAACTTTCTTAGCAAGAAAAACATTATCACTGAAAGCCCTCTCTTTTTCTGTAAAAGTTCTTAGCAAAGAAGCATTATACGTAGTCTCTTCTTATGTATGTGCTCTCTATGTGTGTCCTTTTCGCGATAAAGAAACCGTCCTCTAGTTATAACTTTTCTTCACTGGAATAGAAATGTACGTAAGTGCAAAAAATACACTCTCTTTTACCTCAGAGACGCATGAAACTGAATAGGAGCATGGGCCTTAGGGGTTAGTGGGGAGTGAACATGCTCGAGAATCACGTATAGCTCACCATATATTTTTAGACGTACTGCACGAAACACTGCCATGCCAGCACACAATTTGTTTGATGAGGATCAGTTATGTGTCAAATATTGTTAGATGCACAGCAATTGGTTGCTTACTACAAGAAATAGCTTTTCTTTGAATAACTATGTGTCAGTCAACACTGGAACGCATATCGTCTCCAATTGCTTTCTGCAAAACACTAATCTGAAAGTAGACGCAAACAACTGCTTCCTTCACAGCTGGAAAAGTGTAATGATTGGGATGACGTAATCACTGACATCTCCTTTGTAATTCGAACGCTGCACACTGCCCGAAGTCTGTCTTTTCATACAAGAGAAAAACACATCATGCGTCTTAAGAGGCCATGTATCTCTCTGGCCCAACTTTGGACAATGTATCTTTTAGAAATTCTCAATCTTTAATCAACAGCTTTTGGCTTAGGAATTACTTATTTTTAGGCGCATGACATCTATGCGCCTCTTTTAGTATTTTTCATGCTTTTACACTGATGAGGCATGGTGGGCGATGCGGTTGATGGCAGGGTAGGAATTAATGTACTAAAATAATGGGGAGTCCTCATTATTTAATATGGAATAGTGTAGAGTACTCCACAAGCCATGATGGCAAGGTTGTAATATGTAAAAGATCTAGCGAAAAATAATGGAAGCTACTAACTAACTAACATCTAATTGCTAACTAATCTACTAATTACCACTAATTAAATATTAAGGCAACTAAAAGCCCAAGGCTTGGAATGCATACTAGGCTAGTCAAAGCCCACGATCCAAAGCCCAAGGCTTGGTAGGCTTTAGGTAGAAATATAACATTGATTAAATAACTAAGCCCAAACAATAAGCTAATGGAATGGTCCATAAACATCCTTCGTCAAATATTATTGTAATAACTAATTAGTTAATTAATAGCAACTAACTAACAGAAAATTAGAATTTAGGAAAGGAAATTTTAGAAAAATTCTAGAAGGATTTTATAAATTCCAAAAAAATGATTTGAAGGAGTTACAACTTCTAACTTGGAAAGTACGATCGGTTTAGGTTGCCTATCACCAATATCACCTAAGTTGTTTATTGGCTATAACATTTATACCTAATTTACTCTAGTCTCAATAATCAATCATTATTCATTTATATTATGATCTTAAGGTTAATATAATTTTTTGGCTAAAAAATTATGGTTCATGAAACACAAATCGTGATGTACCATTGATTGAAAAGTCAACCAACATAAATCTATAATTGGATAGCACAAACCTGTAGATTTAGTATTACAAGAGCGCTGGAATCGACGGTTTGCACGAATCTCGAATTTGTTGGAAGATACAGCAGTTACAATTTACAAATCAAATAAGTTTTGGTAGATCACCTAGTCATCTACAACTAAGAATTAAACAGAACATCCAATAAAACAAATAAATTCTTGAAATTTAGTAACTTATTGACCTTGTCATCTTTCCAAAAAACCAAACATCGTTAACAAATATCTAGGAGATATGGCCTACCAAAAAACCAAAATTAATAGCATTCGATACTAGTGGGAGATCTTATATAGTACTAGCTAGGAGATATACGGATATTCCAAACAACCAAATAGATCCTAAAAAGATTGGTAGTAGATGCTACAAATATAAAGTTGTTGATATCCTTATATCGGTCAAGTAATTTTTTAGGATTACAAGTGAATTCAAATAATATACTACAAGCTCGTCAGGTTAACAAGATTCTCTAGCTAGTTTCAGGTCAAATAATATACTTGACATGTACTTCAAAATTGTGACATGACTAGACTATGTGAAAAAAAATTGTCTTATCTAAATTTTGAGATGAATAACTTCATTTCTGGAGATTATTTTGGAAAAATACTATTTGGTCATCCTTCATATAAGAGTTAACTATAGACACGCAAAATTTAAGGTCCATTGGGATTACGATTTGGCCTACACAGTCATTCCACCAAGATGTGTGAATTTTGGACATAAACAAGATTCATCACTAGGACGTTGAGTTCAAAATGGCACAATCCATAGCTCCGAAATGTAAATACTATGATATCATATGTTTTCGGATACGGTGTTGAATGTTCTACATGTATTTAATGCAAGATTACTTTATTATTTTGCTAACTAAACATAAAAGAACTTGGAATAAAACTGCACAACATGACCATATTCAGAAAAACTGCGCACCGACGAGTTTTTAAACATAGTGTTTTAGACACTTTCACTTAACAAGATTAAATTTAAGAAAATCAGAGTCTAACATAATAGCATTTGCAAAGATAAAATAAGAAAAGACATATTCCGAGGTAACAAGTAGACTTGTGTAGTATTGTGAAGGTAAGCTATTCTTTTGTTCTTCCTTCTTCTCTTATTCTTGGTGGGGAAATGAATGAAGGAAATAATATGGGAAGAGAGAGAATATATATGTGGTTTTATGTGAGTTGTTTCATGGTGAGACATTAGGAGCATGTGTCATGAGGAAATGGAAAGAAAGCGTTGTTGGCACATTGATTTTGATATTGTATTTACAATTAACATCTCTATTATTTTAGATTCAATTACTCCGTAGGTTCAAAGGAAAGCCTCTATCAAATGAAAGATATATGCATCCATCAGCTAATGCTCAGACTCAATCTTGGACCATAATCAAAGAATACAAAAAGCTTCACAAGTCAAAGGTCCAACTTCATACCTCCAAGAGTCTGTAATACATAGGAGACCAACATAAACACTTTTGTAAGGATGACAAAACAAAAGATTTAAATATAAATAAATAGAATTTATGAAGAAATAGATCATCCGTCGAATAGTCGCAAAAATTTATCAGGTTATCCGGATTGTTCCAGCAAGTTTTTGTAGGAACATTCAGATCGTCGCGGATAACCACCGTGATCCGTTTTGAAACAACAAGTTTTTGTGCGAACATTCGAATAGTCGCGGATAACTGTCGGACAAACCATTTTGAAATTGCAAGTATTTATGGGATCATCCTGGTGATCCAATGGACTCTCGCGGATCACCGTCGGATAATCCGCAAGTGCTGAGTTGGCTATTTGAAATTCAAATCCAATGGTCACTATCAAGAGCTTTAATGTATCCAAAAACTATTTTCTAGCAGTTACTGTTGGGGCGGATAATCCTTCGAATGTCTACGTACAACAGATGGATCATCCCTTATGCTATAATAAATGCTCCATTGTCTTGGATTTGTATAAATAGACTTATCCCTTCTTCGTAAATGATCATCTGCTTAAGGCTTAAATTTTTCATCTACCAAAGATGTCCACCATTACTCTATAAAGCTTTAATTTGTCATATATCAAAGTGATAGAGTATTCAAGAGTTGTAACTTAGATCTTCAAATGTTCAAGAAGATCGAAACATTTTTCTCTCATGTTTGAAGTTGACGAGCCTTTGGAGGAAAACTCGTGTGTAAGAAGTTGACGAGCCTTCGAACGAAAACTCGTGTGTAAGAAGTTGACGAGTCTTTGTTCAAAGTTCGTGTTGTGCTATTTACTCAATAGTAGATTAAAGTCGGAGAGAGTTTCGTGACTGGAGTACCCCTCAGAAGGATACCAGGATACATCGAGTGTTTGGTTCTCTCCTCTTTAAATTGTTATTTAAATTGCTTATTATTGTTGGTAATTATTTATTACCCTATTAACCCTCCTCTAGGGTTCTACAATTGGTATCAGAGCCTAGTCTCTTTATTTGGACTTACCCCCTTAGAATGATCAATGGCTACTAAACCTAGTCTCAACTCATTCCATAATGAGGGACACTCCACAAATAGACCTCTTCTATTTAATGGAATCAACTATAACTATTGGAAGATTAGGATGAGCATCTACTTAAAATTTCTAGATTTTGATCTATTGGATTGTGTCATAAATGGTATCCCCAAATCTTTCATAGTTGTTGAGAAAGTTGTTTCGGAAATACTTAGGGCAAAAAAATTTTGAAAACGACAAAAAGGTTCTTAGTCGGGATGCAAAGGCTATGAATGTACTCTATTGTGCTCTTGATAGCAATGAGTTCAATAGAAACTCTACTTGCAAAACTTCCTGTGAAATATGAAAACTTTTGGAAGTCACACACGAGGGGACATCACAAGTGAAAGATTCTAAGACTAGTCGACTCACTCAGGAGTATGAATCTTTCAAAATGAAACAAGATGAGTTTATTACCTTCATGTTTACTCGATTCTTCGATATTATTAACCCTCTGTCTTCTCTTGGTAAGGAATATCCCCCTCATGAAAAGATTTGACAAGTTCTCAGAGGACTGACTAAAGGATAGAATCCCAAAGCCTCCACCATCATCAAAGGGAATGACCTTACAACAATGAACCTTGAGATCCTCATGGAAAAGCTGATGACCCACGAGCTAGATATGAAAGACCAAGAGGAAATCTCCATACAAGAAAAGGGGAAAGAAAAGATGAAGGAAAAAAAATCTCTTGCTCTCAAGGCCATCAAGCGCTTCTCAAAAGATGACTCCGATGATGACAATTCAGATGACGAAGAAATCGCTCTCACCGCTAAACACTTCAGAAAGTTTCTCAAGTTCAATAAAGCAAATCGTTCAAGAAAGGACACCGATGAAGAACCTGCTTGCTACATCTGCAAGAAAATCAGACACATCAAGGACTGTCCAAAGAGAAGAGAATCAGGAAAGTACGAAAGGCTAAACAAAAGAAGCTCATCCTCAAAAAAGTATGCCAACACTAGTATCTGGTACGAAAGTTATTCAAGTGACTCGAACAACGGCAAAGAATGCAAACACAATGCAAATGTCTGTCTAACGGCAATAGTATCAAATGAGGTACTTGATGACTTCTCTATGAACGCTCTTTTTTATACTGAGTTAGAAAATGTCATTTTTGAACTGCACGATGAACACAAAGCTTTGAGAAGTAAGCATAGAAAATCTCTAAAAGAGATTGATACTCTCAAACAAGAAATAGAAAGACTCTCTAATATCAATTTTAATATAAAAGGAAAAAACTTCTGCATCTGACACAGACGAGATTGAGCCTCTTACACTAAATCTCCAATAAGCTCTAGATTTCATAAACAAAAAGGAGATTGATGTCAATCCCGCAAGGAAGGATATGACATTTGTTGATATATGTGTTAAGTGTTATTGGGCTTTAGTCCCACATTGCCTAGAATGATAGGAGAGAAGGCTAGCCTCCCCTATATATGTAGTCTCTATTCTAATAATAATCACTTAAAATCTCTACATGGTATCAGAGCCTAAACTTGCTTAGAATAACGTCAGAGATATCCTTTCCACACAAACCCTACCCCTAACCTCGCCATCCCTCTCCCCTCCAACATCTCCGCTGCCGCTGCAACTACTGCGCCGCTGCTCCCGCGGCCACTGCCGCTGCGACTGTGCCGCTGCCACTGCTACGCCGCTCCTGCTTCTGCTGCAGCCGCAACAGAGCCGTTGTCGCTGCGGCTATGTCACTGCTACTGCTGCGGGTGCCTCTGTGCACACCATTTTTAGGGCTCCTACTGTGTAGGTAAGCCTAAACTTGAGATTTATCTCATCTGTGGCTCCTACGCTGTAGGTAATCCTAAACTTGAGATTTATTTCATCTGTGGCACCTACAGTGTAGGGAAGCCTAAAATCGTTCTTGAAGATTTATCTCATATAAGATTTTCAAGGAGATGCCAATGATGCCTAGATCCGATGAAATCAGAAATATTCGAATTTAGGAGAGGACGACAAGGACAAGCGTGAGTCGTGGCGCAAGTGTGATATGATCAAAAAGAAGCATCGATCGAGGCGATCCTCAAGAAGCTGGATGCTGACGATGTGGCGATGTTGATGAAGTTGATAAAGGTGTCGGCTGGTGATAGCACGACACGAGCGCCGCCAATGTTGGAACAACCCTCTATCGATCTGAAGTTGGATGGACCAGCCACCTATCTGAGTTAGTCACGGTGGGTGAGAAAAACCCTTGTAGGAAAGAACTTGGAGGAATTCTTAACGGGCAAGAAGACAGAGCCGGAAAAGGGCTCGACAGGACGCGACGAGTAGAAATCCACTCATATGGTGATTTACATCTGGCTTCTCAATTCCTTAGTCTATTCTATTGCTTCCATAGTAGATGGCATTGACATGGTGAAAGAAGTATGAGAGAATTTGAGAAGAACCTATGATGGCATGGGAAACAACCTACAGATCTTCCAGATAAAAGGGGAGATCGATGACACCGTACAAGGAGAGAAGACGGTACAGGAGTACGCTACGGAGTTGGAGCGTCTCTGGCTGGATTATGATCACTCCTCGAAACGGGCAAGCTGCGGGGACCCGAAGTGCAAGGAAAGACATGTGTGTCTGTAGGAGAGGACGATAAAATTCCTCAAAGGGCTGACTGCAGCATTTGCACAGAGGACAGCCTTACTCCTCGCCCAACCATAAATCCCTAGTCTCGAGGAGGCTATCTCAGCCACGATCCAGGAGGAGACGCAGATAAGATTACAGACAGGGACATGTGGTCCCCCCCGAAGCAAAGTCAGCACTAGCAGCTACTAGCTCGGGCGACACAGGATCCAATGGAGAGCTCTGGCAACACAATCGGCAGTGCTATAACTGTGGAGAGATGGACCATCATCGATATGCTTGTACCAAACCACATAAGGAGGAAGACTCAGGTGGTGGACGAGTACGAAGATATATTGGACGTGGACGTAGTCGAGGAGGCCTGCGAGGCAGTCGAGGAGGCTATCGGGCAAACTTGCTGGTGGCAGAAGGGAATGGAGGAGCTGGTGGCACCTTTACTAAGAAGGATCATGCACTGCTGGACCTGCTGGAGAGAAAGCAGAGAGTGTCGACCGAAGGAGACAGGAGGAGCGGAGCAGAGGAGACATCCACCCTATTCTTCGGAGGCAACGCCGCTATGTATGCTCACCCATCAGAAGGTAGTGACGAGTCACTCGCTCTTGCATCTATGTCTTCCCTTAAAACGTTAGACTGGATTATCGACTCAGGAGCATCTCGGCATGTGAGCGGGAACGCTAGTGAGTTTTCTTCATACACTCACCTAGTACCAGCAGACACCATTCAGACTGTAGATGGTACTTTCCAACCAGTGGTCAGTAAAGGTACTGTTAATTATACAGGTTCAGTAAGATTATCCAATATGTTACATGCTCCATCCTTTCCAGTCAGTCTCTTGTCTATTAGTTCTATAATTCTCCAACTAAAATGCTCTGTTTCTTTTGATATTCCTAAGGTGATCTTCCAGGAGAAAGGGACTGGACTAAGACGTGGGACTGGCACCTGGCATGAGGGACTGTGGTACATAGATCGGGAAGGACTGGATTAAGTATTAATATCTATGGCAGAGAAGGCTGGAATGGGAGAGCTGCGGCAGAGGTCTGAAGATACTTTGATACTTCATCATAGGAGTATGGGACATTCTTCTTTTGATACTCTAAGTAAGTTGTATCCAGAGATGTATGCAAAATCAAATAAACATAAATTAGTATGTGATGCATGCGAGTTAGGAAAGCTTACTAGAATCTCATATGTTGGTACTGGTCATAAGAGTTCTCTTATTTTTAAGGTAGTACATTATGATGTTTGGGGTCCATGTGCTACTAACACTATGAATGGATATAAGTACTTTGTCTCCTTTATTGATTGTGCATCTCGTGTCACCTGGCTGTATCTGATGAAAAATAATAGTAAAGTATTTGCTTGCTTTTGGGACTTCCATAAACATGTCCAGACTCAGTACAATGCAGTAGTAAAGGTACTGAGGTCTGACAATGGAACGAAGTACACCAACAGGACACTTGCAGAGTACCTGTCAGCACACAAAATACAGCACCAGACCAGCTGTGCATACACACCAGCACAAAATAGAGTAGCAGAAAGGAAGAACCGACACCTTCTAGAGATCGCAAGAAGTATGATGATCGACATGAATGTCCCACAAAATCTATGGGGACATGCAGTGTTGAGAGCAGCTCAACTTATCAATAGGATGCCTTGAAAAGTCCTGGGATAGAAGTCCCCATGCGAAGTATTACAAGGCAATAATAGTGGGATAGTCCCACTAAAGGTATTCGGGTGTGTGTGCTTTGTGAAAGACAACAGACCATCAGTTGGGAAACTAGACCCTGGAGCAGTCAAGTGCATCTTCGTAGGCTACTCAATGACTCAGAAAGGATATGTGTGCTGGAGTCCAGTAGAGAAGAAGAAGTTCGTTAGTATGGATGTCCACTTCCGAGAGCATGATCCATATTACCGCCAGGAGGGAACTTCACACAATACGCCTAATACTACTAGTATAAGACGAGAGAGGAAGATGGAGAACTTGGTGGTAACCGATCTAAAAGTATGGAATAGAGGCACGGTTGAGGAGAAAGATGAAGGTGAAGTAGAACAGGAGAGGAGATAAGAAGTATCAGGCCTACGGCTCAGGGGAAGTTACATACCTACAGCAGGAGAGAGAAGCAAACTGCAGGATCAGTACCTACAGTGCCAGTGCTAAGTCCCTTGTCTGCGTCTGTCACAACTCCTGAGACACCTACACCGCCATCCTCCTCATCTACACCACCACCCTCCTCAGGTGATATCATTTCTCTTACTTCTTCCATACCACTACCTATACGAAGGACTACTCGTAGTAATGCGAGAAATCCTCCAGGCAGATATGGTTGAGACATAGCTAAATTTATTTCTTATGATCATATCTCTTCTTCTCATGGAACATTTATAGCATCTTTGGATAGTATTACCTTACCTAACAATTGGCAGGTTGTCAAGAACGATCCAAAGTGGAAAGCGGCAATGCATGAGAAGTTGGGAGCTCTTGAGAAGAACCACACTTGGGAGCTGGTGAGACTGCCAGAAGGGAAAAGAGCAGTCGGATGCAAATGGGTTTTTAATGTGAAACAGAACCCAGATGGACAGGTTGTAAAACCCCAAAATTTCTACTATATTTTTTTTATAAATTTGATACCGATTTTTTTATTTTTCTTATTTTGTATATTGTACGTCGTGTAGTTGCATTGTACGTCGCGCGCGAAATTTTATTTCTCGTAATCGCTCGACGAGTGCGAATATGTGCGAGCGTACATATTTTTGAAAAATATTCTTCTTTTTTTTGTAGTTTCAAAATAATATACATAATAATTATTTTGTTATCGTTCCAAAATTCCAAATTTTGTTATTTTATTTATAAAGCCTCTCATTTCTAACAATTATTAAAAATAAATAATATTTTTATTGTATATTAGAAAAGTATATTTATGTAAATATTATTTGGGCATACATATATATTTTGTAATTATTTATTAGTTTATTTTTAAATAATAATGTAATTTTCAAAATTATTATTATTAGTATTTTTTGAAAATATATTTTGAAACTATTGTGGCAAATTAAATCTTTGATTAGATTTTTGGATTTAATTTAAATAGTTTAAATTTAAAGATAGTATTTTTAATTTGAGTTTAGATTAGCTAGATTTAAATTGGAATTGGAATTGGATTTGGATTATTTTTTATTATTGAATCGATTTGAATTGATTTAAAGTAAGTTGCGAATTATCTATTTTTTCGTTTAAACTACTCCCAATTCTTATCCAACTGGGAATTTCCACATCCTATAAATAGGTAGGTACTCCTCCATAAATTCCTCACATCCATAAATTCTTCATAAACGTGCCGTGCATCGTGTCCATGTTCCCATATCCATAATCTTATTCCATCTTTTACATGTACATTTATTTTTTCGTGTCGACAACTCTGACACGATATATCAAATCCTGTACCTAGCCACCGACCGAAACCCCGACACAAATCCTAAAAGCCTGAGCCGACGCCACCACCGTAGCAGTCCCCAGCTCCTCTCTATCCTGACCCACGTTCTCCGCCAGACTCTACCAAGGCCGAGACCCCCAACTCAACATCAGCAACCCCCGCCTCGCTGTTTCCCCGACATCCTCGCCGAGCCCCAGATATAGCGCCGCGTCGACCGCTTCAACTTCCCCAATCCTAGCCCCCTGTTCCGTCCGCCGTCGCACCGTGGTTATCCACCACCGACACTACTCCGCTGCTACCAGAGACCCGAACCCACAACACTAGTAACCATCTCACTCCCCGTCGATCACCCCTACCATTACCAACACCATCATCGCCGTCTCCTCCGAACTCCCCGACCCCATGAACACCACCACCACCTGCAGCCACATCCGCCACCACCACCCCAAAAGAAATCACAAAAAAAAATCTAAAATACGTACCTCCTCTGGCTCGTCCCAGCCACCGATTAGGAGCCCGGCGCCACCACGAACACGTCCGCCGCCGCCCCGATGCCGGAGTCCCCTAGGGAAATTCGTACGCGCGCCCTCGGTGAGCCGCCGTAGACCCCTGCGCCTCTAGCCGTTCTCCGATTGGCGCAGCCCAGCTCCGACAACCGCCTAGAAACCCTCGCAGCCCTTGCTTCCTCTACCGTGACCAATCTCTGCCACCGCTCTTCCCGTGGATACGCGAGCACCACCGTGAGTCCGCCGTGCCGGCGAATCACCTCCGTATCAACGAGAATCCCCCTGCCACCACTCACACCAGCGCCTCCAGCACGCGGACCAACACCGGCCATCGCGACCGCCCGCATCCTCGACCAAGCCCCGGCCACCGAAACCCCTCCGATCATCGAACCCGCTCGCCTCCGCCCTGCTTCCTCTCTCCTCCGTGCTTTGCCGCACCTTCTCTTTTCCGCCGTCAGCCCCACGCCGGCCGACCGTCTCTGGCAGCTCCGCCGCCCTCTCTTCTCAATCCCCTTTCCTCGCTCTCCGCTCCCCTCTCTCTCTCTCTCTCTGAAATTTGGTTTTCCTTTTTTTTGTGTTTACTGTCCTTTTGTTTTGTTGTTTTAATATTTTTATTATTTGTTTTCTACTCTTATATACAGTAAGTAACGTATATATGCAATAAATATTATTATTTGGTAGAGTATTATAGTATTATTATTACTAATTATTATTCTTATTTAGTTAAACGATTCTAAATACTTTTTCTATATGTACATCAAATAATTTCTTAGAAATTATTCATGGAAAAAAAAGGTATTAAGTTTTGTACCTACGTGTACTTTGTATTTGATAAATGAAGGGTTTAACCCTAAAATATTTACCTATATTTTTAAGTATTTTTTTTCAAGGAAATATAGTATCACCTAGAAACCATATTTTTCACAAACTTAGGATATTATATTTGACAAATTATTATTATTTTTTTATAAAACTCTACCTTTCAAGTATTATAAAATATTTTTAAGCAAATTTTAGTTTTCAACCTAAAACGACTTTTACTACTTATAAATAATTTGGTAATAAAATACATTTTTTCAAGGTTTATAGAATATTTCTAAGACTATATATACATATATTGTTTTACTAATTTCCACCGAGATTCCTTCCATTTCCCTCGCCAATTCTAGACTACCCTATGTCCATCCTAACTAATTTGACAATTCTGAACCCAATGGAACTGTCCGTGCCACCATCAGAGGTCACCTTGCATAGATTTTACACCAAGGTCGCAGTTCGTGCCACCTTGATCATTGCAGTACACCGGGCGTCCTACCAGGCAAGACACCTTGACATTTGCTGTTTATTTATTTTAGCACATATTTCATACATTATTCATTATTTTCTTTATGCAAATTAAACTGTGATACATGGCATAACTTGTTAGAACTTATTGTTCATTTATATTTTCTGCTATGTATTAGTTTTTTCATACATTAAACTTAGATTTAAGGGACCACCATTTGTGTGTTGCATTCATAGGCCTTGACACATTTTTACCACGAAGTTGTGAATCGCATGTAGAACTCGGACATGCATGACTGGCTGGCCACCGGTACGTTTAAGCCGTACAATAGGTTTAACCGCTAATAGAATTGTATGTTAGTTTGACTTAGCGGTTAATAGAGGTTTTGTATTGTGGATACAACATATTAGGCATTGGGAGGGAAGAACAGTTCCTTGATCTATGGGCCCCATTTACATACTACTATTGTACCTGAAGCTCCGTTGGAGACGCAGGTTCACCCTAATATACTGATTTTCTCTGACGTTCATGGAACGTTATGGACATTTTCTTACTGGTTTCCTCTGACGTTCGTCTAACGTTATGGACGGATTATACTGATTCTCGATGAGAGAGACGATGTCACTGCTATACAGCCCGAGTGCCCATATATGAAGGTTCGTTATTTGCATATTCACTATAGTACGGTTAGGTACCCTATTGCATGCATCCCTTATTTATTTGAGCAATATTTATTCAGATTATATGGCATGATATTATGTGTCTTGTTACATCCCTCTGAGGACCTGGTTATCTCGTCAGGGATGTGCTCTTGTCTTTCGTAGGTGTTCTAGCTCTAGCCGTGATCCTCGTAATTTCTTCGAGGATGATTGCACTTGGATCGTCTTCGCTTCGCTCGCCAAAATCATTTCTTTTCTCATGTATTTCCTTTACTTGTTGGTAGTGGATTTATCTCCGCTCAATATATTGTATCAAGACAATTCATTACCATTATATGATATCTTTTATTAATTTATTTTTGTGTGGATTTGATTAGTTATGGTTCTGCTGCATTTTACAGCTTATGTATCCATACGAGGCCCATGTACTCCGTATGAATACAGCTGGCATGTCTACGTTCCTAGTCATACGTATTTTGGGACTGGGGCGTTACATGTTTTTGTGGTAGCCCATGCAGGTCGAGATAAATTGTTTGGTTACTTTACCGTACCAAGCAAGCCTGCGAATAGAATTAGAAGTCTAGGATCTCATCTACATACTTGACCTCCTTCCTCGATTCCATATTCGAACTACAGTTCGACTCATCGATTGCATCTTGCTTGATTCCTCCTATCATTATTCTTATCTTCCCTTCGTGTTTGCTAGAGATTGACCCTACAAGTTAGATGTCCCAAACACCCTTAGCTTAATTCTTTAAGTTTGGTAGAATACCCCACGACCTGACACACCCTTGACCATTAAGGGAATACAAATAGTATTATTTAGACCATGGAGACTAGAGGAATTTAACCCATTTGGTCAACCAAATCTTGGTCAATAAAAACCGTAGAATGATGGTATAGGAATAAACAAGACTTAGATCCTTATGACTCTTAGACTATTCATATTTGTTCTTATTTCATCTACCATCGTGCCTATATTTTTACTATCTAGACTAATGATGCTAATGTAGCCTATTTTTTGCAAGCTCAATTCTTTATCAAGCTTGTTCATGACATAAGTTATTGGAGGCCTCCACTAACAGATTGTCTATTCAGAACCGGTGAATGATGGTCTGATCAACCTAGTGCACTTTGGTTCGCTTCTATATATCGTTCTACGTGGATGGAGACATAGCTAAACTTGTCCTCTAGAGTCCCATCTGCGACTGCCTTGGCAACTCCTTTTGAAAAAAAAATTCGGTCGTCCTTGAACCACGTATTCGTACTCGATAATATCGTCTTTTGAACTCCTTATTGCTTTCGCCTTCACCTATTTTACAAGGACGAAGGTGTTATACTAGAACTTCCTCTAACTGTCCTATCACCATTACCACCCAATATAACTATATCTTTGTCTTGAACTACTCGACCTTACCTTCGACCCTAAATCTACAATCTTGACTTCTAATCACTTGAATTTAAGAGTGATTACAATCGTCTCTTAATCATATCCTCAACCTAGACTACGACCATATAAACTTCTTTAAGGAACCCTTCTATCTACCGTTGTGCCTTCTCACCCCCTACGAATTCTTAATTTCGAGGACAAAATTCTTTTAAGTTGGATAGGATGTAAAATCCCTAAATTTCTACTATAATTTTTATAAATTTGATACCGATTTTTTTTATTTTTTTATTTTGTATATTTTACGTCGTGTAGTTGCATTGTACGTCGCGCGCGAAATTTTATTTTTCGTAATTGCTCGACCAGTGCGAATATGTGCGAGCGTACATATTTTTGAAAAATATTTTTCTATTTTTTCATAGTTTCAAAATAATATACATAATAATTATTTTGTTATCGTTCAAAAATTCCCAAGTTTTTTATTTTATTTATAAAGCCTCTCATTTCTAACAATTATTAATAATAAATAATATTTTTATTGTATATTAGAAAAGTAGATTTATGTAAATATTATTTGGGCATAAATATATATTTCGTAATTATTGATTAGTTTATTTTTAAATAATAATATAATTTTTGAAATTATTATTATTAGTATTTTTTGAAAATATATTTTCAAATTATTGTGGCAAATTAAATCTTTGATTAGATTTTTGGATTTAATTTAAATAGTTTAAATTTAAAGATAGTATTTTTAATTTGAGTTTAGATTAGCTAGATTTAAATTGGAATTGGATTTGGATTATTTTTTATTATTGAATCGATTTAAATTGATTTAAAGTAAGTTACGAATTATCTATTTTTGGGTTTAAACTACTCCCAATCCTTATCCAACTAGGAATTCCCATATCCTATAAATAGGCAGGTACTCCTCAATAAATTCCTCACATCCACAAATTCTCTAAAAATGTTCCGTGCATCGTGTCCGTGTTCCCATATCCATAATCTTATTCCATCTTTTACATGTACATTTATTTCTCCGTGTCGACAACTCTGACACGATATATCAAATCCTATACCTAGCCACCGACCGAAACCCCGACATAAATCCTAAAAGCCTAAGCCGACGCCACCACCGTAGCAGCCCCCAGCTCCTCTCTATCCTGACCCACGTTCTCCGCCAGACTCCACCGAGGCCGAGACCTCCAACTCAACACCAGCAACCCCCGCCTCGCTGTTTCCCCGACATTCCGGCCGAGCCCCAGATATAGAGCCGCTTTGACCGCTTCAACTTCCCAAATCCTAGCCCCCTGTTCCGTCCGCCGTCGTACCGTGGTTATCTACCACCGACACCACTCCGCTGCTGCCAGAGACCCGAACCCACAATACTAGTAACCATCTCACTCCCCGTCAATCACCCCTACCATTACCATCACCATCGTCGCCGTCTCCTCCGAACTCCCCGACCCCATGAACACCACCACCACCGGCAACCACATCCGCCACCACCGTCCCAAAAGAAATCACAAAAGAAAACCTAAAATTCGTACCTCCTCTGGCTCGTCCCAGCCGCCGATCAGGAGCTCGGTGCCACCACGAACACGTCCGCCGCCGCCCCGATGCCGGAGTACCCTAGGGAAATCTGCACGCGCGCCCTTGGTGAGCCGCCGGAGACCCCTGCGCCTCTAGCCGTTCTCCGATTGACGCAGCCCAGTCCGACAACCGCCTAGAAACCCTCGCAGCCCTTGCACCCTCCACCGTGACCAATCTCCGTAGCCGCTCTTCCCGTGGACACGCGGGCACCACCGCGAGTCCGCCGTGCCGGCGAACTACCTCCGCAGCGGCGAGAATCCCCTGCCATCGCTCACACCAGCACCTCCAGCACGCGGACCAGCACCGGCCATCGCGACCGCCTGCGTCCTCGGCCAAGCCCCGGCCACCGAAACCCCTTCGATCACCGAACCTGCTCGCCTCCGCCCTGCTTCCTCTCTCCTCCGCACTTTGCCGCCCTTTCTCTTTTTTGCCGTCATCCCTACGCCGGCCGACCGTCTCCGGCAGCTCCGACGCCCACTCTTCTCGATCCCCTTTCCTCGCTCTCCGCTCCCCTCTATATCTCTGAAATTTGGGTTTCCTTTTTTTTGTTTACTGTCCTTTTGTCTTGTTGTTTTAATATTTTTGTTTTTATTATTTGTTTGCTACTCTTATATACAGTAAGTAATGTATATATGCAATATATATTATTATTTGGTAGAGTATTATAGTTTTATTATTACTAATTATTATTCTTATTTAGTTAAACGATTCTAAATACCTTTTCTATATGTACATAAAATAATTTCCTAGAAATTATTCGTGGCAAAAAAAAAGGTATTAAGTTTTGTACCTATGTGTATTTTGTATTTGATAAATGAAGGGTTTAACCCTAAAATATTTACCTATATTTTTAAGTTTTTTTTCAAGGAAATGTAGTATCACCTAGAAACCATATTTTTCACAAACTTAGGATATTATATTTGACAAATTTTTTTTTTTTTTATAAAACTCTACCTTTCAAGTATTATAAAATATTTTTAAGCAAATTTTAGTTTTCAACCTAAAACGATTTTTACTACTTATAAATAATTTGGTAATAAAATACATTTTTTCAAGGTTTATAGAATATTTCTAAAACTATATACACATATATTGTTTTACTAATTTCCTCCGGCATTCCTTCCATTTCTATCGCCAATACTAGACTACCCTATGTCCATCCTAACTAATTTGACCATTCTGGATCAAATGGAATTGTCTGTGCCACCATCAGATGTCACCTTGGATAGTTGTTACACCGAGTTCGCAGTTCGTGCCACCTTGATCATTGTAGTACACCGGACGTCCTATCAGGCAAGACACCTTGCCATTTGCTGTTAATTTATTTTAGCTCATATTTTATGCATTATTCATTATTATTTTTATGCAAAATAAACTGTGATACATGGCCTAACCTGTTAGAACTTACTGTTCATTTATATTTCCTACTATGTATTAGTTTTCTCACACATTAAACTTAGATTTAAGGGACCACCATTTGTGTGTTGCATTCATAGTCCTTGACACATTTTTACCACGAAGTTGTGAGTCGCATGTAGAACTCGGACATGCGTGACTGGCGGGCCACCGGTACGTATAAGCCGTGCGATAGGTTTAACCGCTAATAGAATTGCATGCTAGTTTGACTTGGTAGTTAATAGAGGTTTTGTATTATGGATACAACATATTAGGCATTGGGAGGGAAGAACAGTTCCTTGATTTATGGGCCCCATTTACATACTACTATTGTACTTGAAGCTCTGTTGGAGACGCAGGTTCACCCTATTGTACAAATTCCCTCTGACGTTCATGGAACGTTATCGATGTTTTCTTACTGGTCCCCTTTGACGTTCGCCGAACGTTATGGACGGATTGTACTGATTTTCGATGAGAGGGACGATGTCACTGCTATACAGCCCGAGTGCCCATATGTGAAGGTTCGTTCTTTGCATATTCACTATAGTACAGTTAGGTACCCTATTGCATGCATCCCTTATTTATTTGAGCAATATTTATTCAGATTATATGGCATGATATTATGTGTCTTGTTACGTCCCTCTGAGGACCTGGTTATCTCGCCAGGTATGTGCTCTTGTCTTTCGCACGTGTTCTAGCTCTAACCGTGATCCTCGCTATTTCTTCGAGGATGATTGCACTTGGATCGTCTTCGCTTCGCTCACCAAAATCATTTCTTTTCTCATGTATTTCCTTTACTTGTTGGTAGTGGATTTGTCTCCGTCCAACATATTGTATCAAGACAATTCATTACCATTAAATGATATCTTTTATTCATTTATTTTTGTGTGGATGAGATTAGTTATGGTTCTACTACATTTTACAGCTTATGTATCCATACGAAGTCCATGTACTTCGTATGAATACACCTGGCATGTTTACGTTCCTAGTCCTATGTATTTTGGGACTGGGGCGTTACACAGGTTGAGCGCTATAAAGCTCGACTGGTGGCAAAAGGATACAGTCAGACGTACGACATCGACTATGATGAAACCTTTGCACCAGTAGGAAAGATGAGCACTGTCAGGACCTTGATCTCTCTGGCAGCCAATGAAGGGTAGAAGCTACACCAACTGGATGTGAAGAATGCATTTCTTTATAGGAATCTAGTGGAGGAGGTGTACATGGAGATACCACCAGGATTCGACACCAAACAGACAGAAGACAAGGTATGCAGACTAAAGAAGTTCCTCTATGGACTGAAGCAGTCTCCTCGAGTATGGTTTGACAGGTTCAGGAGAACAATGATAGGGATGGGATATCAGCAGATCAATACTGATCAAACTGTCTTCTTCAGACGAAGTGGAGGCCATATAACCATGCTTGCGGTATATGTAGATGATATGATTATCACAGGCGATGATGAGCAGGAGATCGTCCAACTCAAAGGAAAGCTTGGCAAGGAGTTCGAGTTGAAGGATCTTGGCCCTCTTTGATACTTCCTTGGGATTGAGATTGCTCGAATTATTGGGGAAATTGTTCTTTCTTGAAGGAAGTACGCACTGGACCTGCTTACGAAAATAGGGATGATGGGATGCAAACCAGCAACGACAGCGATAGACCAGAAGTTCAAACTAGATGCTGAAGCTGGAGAACCAGTTGACCGGGATAGATATCAGAGATTGGTGGGCAAGTTGATCTACTTGAGCCACACTCGACCTGATATCAGCTTTGCGGTCAGTGTAGTGAGCCGCTACATGCATGACCCCCGGAAGGGTCATATGGACACAGTATACCGGATTATGAGGTACTTGAAAGGAGCCCTCGGGAAGGGACTGATCTTCAGAAGAAATAATCATGTAAGCATCGAGGGCTATTGTGATTCTGACTGGGCTAGCAGTGTTGATGACAGGAGATCCACATCGGGCTACTGCATATTTGTAGGAGATAACTTGGTCTCGTGGAGGAGTAAGAAGCAGCCAGTGGTGGCCAGATCAACAACTGAAGCAGAGTATAGAGTTATGGCCTTGAGAGTCACAGAATTATTGTGGTTGAAGAATATGCTGACGGAGCTAAAGTTGGACCAGGGAACCAAGATGAAGGTATGGTGTGACAACCAGTCAGCTATTAGTATTGCCAACAATCCAGTGCAGCATGACAGGACCAAGTATATCGAGATTGACAGATTCTTCATCAAAGAAAAGCTGGAGAAAGGAGTACTAGAGCTGGGCTACGTTCCAACCAAAGATCAGGTAGCAGACGGACTGACAAAGGGGCTTAGTTCTATCAGCATGATGAGAGGATGTGACAAGATGGGTTTAGTGAATATCTTTCGCCCATCTTGAGGAGGAGTATTGTTATATGTGTTAAGTGTTATTGGGCTTTAATCCCACATTGCCTAGAATGATAGGAGATGAGGCTAGCCTCTCCTATATATATGTAGTCTCTATTCCAATAATAATCACTTAAAATCTCTACAACATTGCTAAGAAAAAGACACTTGTTGCTAACCAAGGGGAATATGCAACTTCTATCAAATACAATGATCTTCTTTCAAAAAGCAAAAAATAAGATGATAGAAATATGACCTACACAAATATACAACGCCATAATCAAAGACACACATCATAACACTAGCTACAAGAGTCATACTCACATGAACACACCACATAGGTCATATCCCCAACAAGTGCACACACAAAGAGGACCTTCAGTAAGGAAGAACAAGAACACGTCACATCATGCTTTTTTACTATCATTACCAAAACAATCATGCTAGAACTCCTTATACTCAAAACACTCACTCATATTCTCCTAGACCTATGACACGCACTATGTGCCACTACCGTGGTTTACTTGGGCACACTTCTTATTACTATCGAATGAGAAAGCATGTTGACATGAGAATGCTAAAATGGGTTCCTAAAATAACAGTCAAGGACCCAAATATTTCTTGGTACTATAATATTCATCCTCAACTTGTGTTGTAGGTGAACCCTCCATCGCATGCTGAAGCAAGAGGATCCTCGACAGTGGTTGCTCGCGACATATGACTGGTGATGTTTCACTTTTTGTAATGCTATCATTGAAGAATGAAGGACATGTATCCTCCGGCAATAATTTTAGGGCTTACATCATCGGACATGATAACATTGGCTCCACTCCTTACCCTTGCATTAAAAATGTTTGTCTTGTTACAAATCTCAAGTACAATATTCTTAGCATTAGTCATCTCACGAATAATGGCTATGGAGTTAACTTTGTAAAACACAAATAACTCATTTATGATAGCACAAATTGCTCCACGGTCAATGAGAAATTAGAGAGGACAACATTTATGTCTTTTATCTCGTTGAAAATACTAACAATAACAGGTGCTTAGCTGTAAAGAATGATGAGAGTTGGCTTTGGCACATGATACTTGGACACGCCAATATGGACACCATCTACCGACTAGCCACCAAGAAGCTAGTTAGAGGACTCCCAAGCATTCCATTCAAGAAAGACATTATATGTGAAGAATACGAGAAGAGTGTAGAAGCATGGAACATATTGCTTTTAGTCCCACATCGAAAAGGAGAAGAAGAAAGGGCTCACTCCATTCTATAAATAGAGCCCCCTTTCCTCCTTTGAAAAGGGCACCAACTTCTATTCCCTCCTTCTAACTTGGACTCTTCCTACTACGCACCTTCGGGTGCTAAGTTGAAGAAGTCTAGGATAGCGCAGGCTCGTCGAGCTCAGTCAGCTGTCCCAACCTCTGACCATCAGAGCGCCCCGCTAACTGTTAAAGCGGGCCTCTGATGGAAAGTTGTAAACATGATACCTACGCACTCGTGTGTTCGGGATACTCGGGCCCACAAAAATAAGTACAAAGGTTGACCGAGATGTCCTTGACTTGCGAGATGGGATCCTTCACAAGCGCAAGGAAAGAAGGGGATTCTCTATGCCGCTCGAATTCAACATGGAGCTTCATGCGGCTCAAAATCCAGAAAGCTTCATGCGGCCCAAAAGCTGCAGGGGGCCTTAGGCGGCCCAAAATCAACATGGAAGCCCATACGGCTCTGCCAGAAGGAGCCTCATGCGGCTCAGAAACTCATGCGGACCGAAAGTCTTCTGGAGCCTCATGCGGCTCAGATAAGCTCTATGTTACGACTCCAGTCATGACGACTCTTCATGCGGCTCGAGTATGAAGACTCTCATGCGGCTCGAGTATGGAGACGCTCATGCGGCTCGGTCGTGATGACTCTTCATGCGGCTCGGTCATGACGACGCTCATGCGGCTCGAGTATGAAGACTCTCATGTCGCTCGGTCATGACGACTCCCATGCGGTTCGGGTATGGAGACTCTCATGCGGTTCGGGCACGATGACTCTCATGCGGTTTGAGTGTGATGACTTTCATGCGGCTCATGAGTACAACAGTTGGGACACGTGGCTGGACACGTGTCAAAAGCCGATCATATCTCAATAATTCAGATCTACTGCAATCAAAGTAATCTCTAGATTTGGTCGAATCCCAATAATCACAACAAATAGTGGGGACACGTGGCAGAGAATGATTCAGATTTATTTATTCATATTTGCAAACGTCAACAAATCATCATGATGCAGATTTGTTACAATCAGCATTAATTACTCATTGGATTCGGCACAATCTACATTAATGACCCAGATTCAACACATTCAGGATTAATGGCCCAGATTGATTAATCAAGAAGCCGCCGACTTTTGAGAATGGACAATCATTGCAAACCCTAATGATGCCGCCCCACTCTTATAAATAGCAAGGTGCCATTCCCTTGCGAAGAAAGAGAGAAAGATATACAAAGAGAGAGGAGATTCTCAGATAAAAAAAAGACACAGAGAGCCAGAGAGAGAATATCCAGAGATCAAAAAGAGAGCATTTCTTCATCAACGCCAAGCAGTTCTTCTACAGAGCCAAGGCTGCACCCGATCGTCCAAGGAGTAAGGCAGAGCTGCCATCACTTTTCTGAGCCTCTACCGTCACTCCCCAGGATCTAAAATAAACAATTGTACTTAGATTGATGTACCTAGGTTTTCATCCCTAGGCTTTCTTTGTACAAGCGAGTTTGTATTGTGAGTCTAAGTTCAGTCCTCCGATAATTGTTCTGTTCTTTTACAATCAATGACAAACACGATGGCGACTCTGCTGGGGACAAACTTCTCCACGGCTGAGGAGTTGGTGACGTAATCGGATGCAGCCAAACTTGGCTCCACGCAACAGAAGACGGTCGTCCGCTTCGACCAACAGGCGTTTAAAGAAATGCTCTCGGAGGGAAGTGCTGGCCCGGTCTAGAAGCGAACCCACACAAAGAAAGCTCACAGCGAGTGGAGGCCAAAATCATTTGCTCCTCCCCAAGCTCTAGACAGAGTACTCTCTACTGCCCAAGACGACGAAGGTGACTCTCATACGGCTCCACTTCAAGCCATAGAGGACTCAACGGTCCCCATGTTCGGCAGAGAAAAGCACTACGATGCTGGACTTGTAGGAACAAAGAGTGATTCTATGCGCCCCAAGAAGAAGCTGAACACTCATATGGCCAAGTCTGCCAACCGCATGCAGGATGCTCATGCGGCTGAAACTGCCAGCCGCCTGAAGGAGGTCTATGCGGCCAGATCATCCAGCCGCATGAAGAAAACTCATGCGGCCGAGACTCCCAGCCGCATAAAGAAAGCCTATGCGGCCACAACTGCCAGCCGTATGAAGATTATTGATTCCAGGCACATGACGCCTATTCCACGTGGCTCTGTCTTCGACCGCCTCTCCCATGGTCCTGATCTCTTGTGCTCCCAAGAAGATATGTCTAACTCTCTCCAGCACCACTTAGACTCTTCCTACCATGTGCCCTCACGCACTAGAGTGAAGAAGTCTAGGGCAGCACGAGCTTGGCAAGCTCGGTCCACTGATCCGACCTCTGACCATCCGAGCGTCCCGCGTACTGTTATGCGGGCCTCTGATGGGAAGTTGTACAGAACCACTCGAGTCCAGCCCCCGGCGGCAAATGGACAGAGAGGTTCCCAAAAGTCTCCCAAAATCCAGGAAGCAAACATGGTTGATCCAGACCCATCTGACTTGCGTGAGGCCATCCTCCAAAAATGCAAGAAAAAAGAAGGTGCATCGGGGTACAAAGAGTCCTCCCACGGACGTCACTGCACCCAAGTTATCGTCAACTGCTGTTGCAATAACGCGACGATACGAGAAGGCCGGCAGTCCGTCTTCCAAAGACTACAACAACCATGTTCATAAGATGAGGCACTTCCCGTCGTCTCCTGCAACTCTGCTCAGAAAATCCCCGCCGATGGGAGAGGAAAGAAGACAAATGTTCCCAGCCCGAAGATTTCAACCACTATGACTAAGAGACTGTCGTCTAAGCGGGTGCCCACCACCGAAGTTTTCTAAGGCACCCGTTCTAAGACGAAATCTGCTATAGTGGTAGATTCATCATCCACACCACTGGGGGTAGCACTCCTTCGAACCTCCACAACAATCCGATGTTCCAAGAAGACGAGCCGGAGGAAACAACTCTTTCATCAGATGCAGCAAACCCCGACGTCCCCGAGGACGTCCACAACTCCCAAGATGAGGCAAACTCGGAAACTGGGGGTACTGTTCCTTCTGAGTCCGAACCAGAGGAAGACATTCCCACATACCCCGATGATTTCTCATTACAGGGGTATGACTCGAAAGACACGTCCTCCACCGTGCCATCCATCTCTCCTCACGTAAGGACGGTATTTATGACGGACAACAACCAAGGTGGTTCCAGTAATCGCCAATGCATCGACACTCTGGAAGCCATATTGCACACCTTGGTCAAGTTTGTAGACGAGATCAAAGCGGCCCTTCCAACTCTGCAAGGAGGGACGCCCGGCCAAACAAGCGCGGGTCCCGTGGTCAATGCGGACTCAAATTTAGCGACACCGAATCCGGGCAACAATCCTCCTGAAGTAACGGCCCCCACCACTGTGGATGAGGCCCAAGAAGTGAGAAGAGAGGTCCAGGAGCTCCGAACCATGTTTCACGCTCGAGAAAACTCTCAAGACCTCAGAATACGGCAACCGTACCCTACTGCATAGAGGGATGTCCCCTTCCCGCCAAGATATAAGCCGTTCAACATCAACCCGTACGATGGCAAGACCTCCGCAAGTCGGTACATCACTTACTTCGAGGTCACCACCGACCATCTGCCCCATGACGATGCCATCCTCACACGATTATTCATTGGGGCATTGGAAGGAGTCGCCTTGGACTGGTATCACAATCTGCCAGACAACTGCATCCACTCCTTCGTCGGCTTCAAGCGCATATTCTTGGAGAGATTCTACGAAGTAGGGCAGGACATCACAATGTCCACCCTCATGGACGTCGTTCAAGGGAAGAAAGAGCTGACAAGGAACTATATCGAGCGGTTTCGCCAAACCGTAATGAAGTTGCCATCTGGAAATTCGGATTCCTCCTTGATTGAAATTTGCCAAAAGAGATTGCTCCCAACAATCAGTCTCTGGATGGGCGAAAGTCAATTTAAGGACTGGAAGACATTCATCATCAGTGCCACTAGCACCGAAGAACGATTGAAGAAGGCTCGCCAACTGGGATTGCACATCTCAGAGGGAGAAGACAAGGGCAGGCGTCCCAAGCCAACACCAACAATGGGGGTGGCTCCACCAACAACCGGGACAATAAGGGCAAGCAGGCTATGGTGGCCGACACAGCACAAAAACCTGAGCCAAAACCGGCAGACAAGCAATGGCCACAAATGACCTACTCCTTAGAAGACGGCCACGTCAAGCCCATCTTGGACATGCTCATACAAGAAGACAAAATTCAACTTCCTCCACCACGACGGGAACCTCTGCCGGCAGAAATGGAGAACACAAAGTATTGCCATTACCACCGCTACGTCCACTATGCTACACACGACTGCTACCAACTAAAACGGTACATCCAAAATCTCATCGATGCGAACGCTCTGACCATCGATTTCGAAGAGGTAACTGTGGCAGCCAATATAGTGTCAGTACAATTTGGCAGCTTCCCTCCAATAGAAACTCAAGACGGTGTGTTCTCCATTCCTCTGACGACGATGGAGATTGCTAATCTTCCACCTTCCCGAGATCAGGCTGCTGGTCTAGTGCCCCTCACCACATCACGAGGGAAGGTCATGTGGTTCCATCCAAATTTGGTACCTGAAGTGACTCAGTCTACACCATCTTCTATTTGCAAGAAGAAGAGTAAAAAAGTCAGGTCCTGCCGCACAATCTCGGCAGATATCGAAAAAGCTACAGCCGTCGTCACTCGGTCAAGGGCACAATCCCAACCTGTGGCTGATAACTCAGCTGAAGATCATCAGCCCGCTACAGCTGACGCTCCGGGACCTGCTCAGCCTCCGACGACCGACAAGCCTAGGCCGAAGGAGACTCGCTTTGACAAATCCCTCCGAAAAGAGGCACTGTAGGGGCTGGAGAAGCCCTACAACTTCGACATCTTGGCGCAATTGGCCAACACACCGGCCAAGTTGTCATTATACAAGCTTCTGAGACTCTCAAAGGATGTTCGTGCGGCTTTGAGCGATGCACTCCAAAATGCCGATGCATACCTGGCTCAGGTCAACCTTACGGGAGAGAACCCGCCTGCAGATCTCCAAGACAGCGCTTGCACGAGAGCGATGCCCAACATTGTCTTCACTCCGCAGGACATGCTCATCAAAACCAACCTGCACGATCGCACGTTATACTACACTGGATACATCGGCGATGTAAAGGTGGATCGGATGCACATTGATCCTGGTTCTTCCATAAGCATCATCCCGAAGGGATTGTTACATCATCTTCGCATCCCTATGCATCGCCTGACGCCTACAAGCACCGCCATCAGCGGTTTCAATTCGGGTAGGAGCTATCCAATTGGGAAGATTCGTCTGAAGTGTCAAATTGGCGATCTCCAGTCGGAAGTCACCTGTTATGTCATAGATGCAGACACTTCTTACAACATCCTCCTGGGACGCCCTTGGATACATGATTATATGATCGTGCCTTCCATACTGCACCAATGCTTCAAGTATGTCGATAAATACGGCTTCGTGAGGACAGAATTTGCCGACATCGATCCCTTCAAAGGGGTCGAATCCTACTACTCCGACTCATGCCTGTACGAAAAGTCGAAGAGGCCCCTTGGTGAAGGAGATGTACAAGCTCGTACCGAGACAACCACAGGATCAGAAGAACCCCTGAAGATCCACCTCCAAGCTCGTAAACCGGGCAAGTCCGCACCCCTTACCGCCACTCTGCGTAAGGACGCAATCAGCCTCTCGGCACAAGAAGAGCAAATGATAATCCGGCTGCCAAGGTCCGGCCAAGTGACAAGACCCACAACGGAGCCATTGACAATCAGGCTGCCAAGAGTCGGCCAGCCATAAATGGAGAAACATAATCCCTCCGACAAACCAATGATGATACGCCTTCCCAAGAAGAGTCGTCACCCTGATGCAAGGTCTGGGACTTCTAGCGAACCAACCACTCCCCGTCCAGCATCAGGTACCAAACTGGGGGTCGCTAGTCTGCCAACGACCCCACGCTCGGCTCCACCAGCTGAACCTCTGACGATCAAGCTGCCCAGGTCGTCCTCTCAGTCTTCGTTAATACAGGGGGTAGCCGAAGAGGAACCGGAGCTAGCCAAGTATGTGGCTGCCCACACTGATGTTCCCTCCGTAGATGATGTAATCCCCCTAGAAAAGATACCTTACTTCATCAATAAAGGGCTATCTTTGAACTACCTCAAACTCAATAAGCTTTGTACAATGTATGCTATGGAACACGGTATAGGCACTCACCTACACACACAGGTGACAAATGTGTACACGGCAATCCAGCTTACTCCAGTAGAATATGCTTACCGCATAATCGAGGGAGGGGACCATCCAATCATCTTCATCCGGAAGGACGATCCGCAGCCCTTCACCATAGAAGAAGTCGACCTTGAATCAGATATCGGGAGACTGCCTCTGTATCTTTATAGCCCCCAATCCAAATATCTCATACAAAAACAGGGGTACGATCTGGAGACCACGCCAGGCTTGAACTATGGCAGTGGTCGACGACTACCTTTAAAATCGCCAGTCCCGGCTGGCAAACCACGGGACTACTATAGCAAGACTCAATGTGGATTAGGGTATGTCACACCCACAACGACCCCTGAAAGTTCAGATGAATAATGTGACTGGCATTCACATTCAACCGGGTCACCAACTTCTGATTCAGATACCAGCATCGGAGACGTATTCAGACAAGTTCTATCAGTCAACATGGCATTCGCCGACGCTTACGAAGAAGATGAAAACATTCCTGAAATCCTAGAGCTAGAGCCGTAGGCCCAACTGTTGGATGCACAATAGGAAAAAGCGGTTCGAACAGAGAGAACCTCATACTGAAAAGATGAGGATTATACAGGTTGACCTCGGCAGTGAATCTTCTCCAAAACCAATCTTCGTCAGTAAAATCCTAACAGACGAAGAGCGAGAATCGCTGCTGGAACTTAGTCAAAGAATATATTGATGTGTTCGCATGGAGCTATGAAGACATGCCAGGGTTAAATCCCGATATTGCTCTTCACAAACTCAACATTCGGCCAGATGTAAAGCTAGTCAAGCAACAACAGTGATGCTTCCGTCCAGGCATCATGGATGCGATCGAAGCCTGAAGTCAACAAACTAATAGCCAGCGGCTTCATTCGTGAGGAACAACATCCGGATTGGGTCACCAACATAGTACCAGTCCTCAAGAAGAATGGGAAGATTCGAATCTGCATCGACTTCCGCAATCTGAACGAGGCATGTCCTAAAGATTAATTCCCCCTCCCTATCACAGACATCATGATTGACAACACCTGCGGCTTTGAACGTATGTCATTCATGGATGGCTTCTCGGGGTACAACCAAATCAAGATGTCTCCTAACGACTAAAAGTATACATCATTCTGAACACCGATTGGCACATACTGCTACACAGTCATGCCTTTCGGTTTGAAGAATGCTGGCGCCACATATCAAAGTGCCATGAGTATCATCTTCAGAGACCACTTATGCAATATGGTGGAGTGCTATGTTGATGACATCGCCAGTCAAGAGTCAGCTGTAAGGGAGACCATCTGCAGGATCTGAGGACGGTATTCGACCTGATACGAGCGCACAATTTGAAAGTGAACCTTACGAAATCTTTCTTGGGCATATCCAGCAGAAAGTTCTTGGGTTTCATCATCACCGCTCAGGATAATCATGTAGATCCTGAGAAGATGAAGGAAATTATGGAGATGGGTCCCCCGAGAAATCTCTGCGAACTCAGAGGCCTTCAAAGGAGGCTAGCTTACATCAGGAGATTTATCTCTAACCTCTCCGGGCGATGTCGATCATTCACCCATCTCATGAAGAAAGGCGTCTCATTCGTATGGGACGAAGAGTGTCAACGTGACTTCGACAGCATCAAAGAATATTTGTCGAACCCTCCAGTACTGGTGGCCCCGGTTGCTGGAAAACCATTCCTGCTCTACGTACGAGCAATAGAACATTCCTTCGGTGCTCTGCTGGCACAAAACAACGATGTAGGCTATGAACAAGCCATATATTACCTCAGTCGAATGATGATTGGGCCAGAGCACCGATATACCACCGTGGAGAAGGAATGTCTCGTCCTGGTGTTCGTCATTCAGAAGACGCTGGCACTATGTCACTGGACAAACCATACATATGATCTCATGAGTCAACCCTCTCAGAGTCCTCATGACTAAACCAGGGGCACTCAGCTCTCGCCTTGCTATATGGGCAATAATGCTGTCCCCTTATCATATGATCTTCGTCCCACAAAAGGCTGTTAAAGGTCAAGTCCTAGCAGACTTTTTGGTAGCCCACCCAGGCTCGGAGTCGTCCAGAATATATGAAAAAAATCCCAGATGAGGTCGTCGACTCGCATACAACCTCTCACGATGATATATGGACGAATGTTCTTCGACGGCACCTCAAGGATCAGACCTAAAGGCAACATCATCGTCGGAGTCGGGGTGGTGCTGGTCTCCCCTTCCGGATTGGTGATTAACCGCGCTTACTCTCTCATAGAGCCCTGCTCTAACAATGTGGCCGAGTACAACGCTTTGGTCATTGGCCTCCAACTTGCAAGAGAGCTGAGGGTAGAATACCTTGAAGCATACGACGATTCTCAGTTAATCGTCAATCAGATCCGGGGCTCATACGAAGTCCACCACGAAGACATGATCCCCTATCACCAAATAGCGATCGACATCATCTCGTCATTTGAGGGATTCTTCATCGAACATGTTCCCAGACTCTGAAATATCGAAGCCGATGCCTTAGCAGGCCTGGCCGCTTCCCTAGCAGTGCCAAATCATACTCATCAATCGGTAGATGTAATAGGCCACGAACTGGTCTGCCCCAAGAACAATGTTCAATTCATGGCGAGTTATTCCGCTCAGACGATCGACGAAGTCCCAGACTGGAGACAACCATTCATTGACTTCATAGTCTACGACATCCTGCCCGAGAACCCAAAAGAGGCCATCTCTATCCGAAGGCGTTCTCTCAGATTCTTCTACGATACAGAGACGAAAATGCTGTATCGCCGATCCTATAATGGATTATTGCTTCGATGTCTGTCAAACGCAGAAGCAAAAGAAGTCGTACGCGAAGCTCACGATGGTGTCTGCGGGGCCCATCAGCTTGGCCCTAAGTTGCAAGACCGTCTTCGCCGAATGGGCTACTACTGGCTCACGATAGTAGCAGATGCAATAGATTATGCAAGAAAGTGCAAAGCTTGCCAAGTCTACGCGGACTTCATCTACTAACCATCCGAATATCTATATCCGACAGTGGCGTCCTGGTCGTTCGAAGCATGGGAAATGGATATCATCGGTCCGATTACTCCACCTTTCTCCCGAGGATATCGCTTCATACTCGCAATCACAGATTACTTCTCCAAATGGGCGGAAGCTGTCCTTCTTGCAGAAGTAAAAACTTCAAACGTGATCAGCTTCCTCAAGTATCACGTCATCTATCGCTTTGGACTGCCCCGAAGGATCATCCACGATAATGGTTCGCAGTTTGCAAGCTACGCCTTCTATCAGTTCTACGACAAGCACTGCATCCAGAATATTGCTTCAACTCCATACAATCCAGTAGCGAATGGGTTGCCAGAAGCATTGAACAAAATAATCATCAAACTTCTCAAGAAGTTCGTATCGTCCAACAAACGTGACTGGAATGAGAAGCTCGGTGAATGCCTATGGGCGTACCGTACCACAGTCCGAACGGCCACAGGGAACACACTATTCTCCCTGGTATACGGGAATGAGGCAGTTCTCCCATTAGAGACTCAAATACCCTCGTTCTGTGTCGTGCTCACTTATTAATTGCCGACGGATGAAGACTACCGTCGCCGACTACAAGAGTTAGAGGCCTTAGATGAAAAGTGCCTCCTAGCTCAGCAACGGATCGAGCTATACCAGGCACGCATCTCCGGAGCCTTCAACAAGAAGGTTAAAATCAGAACATTGCAAGTGGTCGATCTCGTTCTGGCAGTCCGGAGGCCGATGGTCATGACTCACAAGACCGCCGGCAAGTTCCAGCCAAAATGGAAAGGTCCATTTATCATCGAGGCTGTATTCTCCAACAGTGCTTACCGCCTCGCAAAACAAAATGGAGACTTGCTCATGTTGCCCGTCAACGGCAAGTTCCTGAAGAAATATTATGTCTAAACAATACATTCCATATTATTGAGTTATGTATCCGCTGGTGCCGCTGAACTCACATCCACAATATTCCAGATTATCGAGTCATGTACCCGCTGGTGCCGTTGAACTCATATCCATAATATTCTAGATTATTGAGTTATGTACCCGCTGGTGCCGCTGAACTTACATCCACAACACCCCAGATTATCGAGTTATGTACCCGCTGGTGCCGCTGAACTCACATTCCCAAATTCCAGATTATTGAGTCATGTACCCTCCCGTACCACTGAACTCGCAATCTCCCAAATTATCGAGTCATGTACCCGCAGGTGCCTCTGAACTCACATTCCGGTCACTCTTTTAGATAGTAAGTCATGTATGACCATACCTCTGAATCTCCTTCCTGGAAGAGATCCTCCCTCATGATCCACTACCCGCACTCCCAGTGCACAAAAAGGGTAACAGATCCACAAATTTCCAAAACGGCCATGTCCTCATTACCTCTGAGTTATTTCACTTCCGCCAAAAACAAATCACCCCTTTACATAGGACTTCCATGTCCTCATTACCTCTGAGTCGTTCTATGTGCCCTCCTTCATTCAGCCCACTCCTGCCATGTCCTCATTACCTCTGAGTGGGAAGGCTTCGTCGAAGAAACCCTCATGCTTGTCATGTCCTCATTACCTCTGAGTAAGTATGTTGATTCCCATTCGACTTATTGTCTGTACCCACAACCGGAGTACGCCAAGGATAATAGGTCCACAAATATCCTTTGGCGAGTCCACTCCTGCCATGTCCTCATTACCTCTGAGTAGAAAGATTCTGCGGTAAAAAACCCTCATGCTTGCCATGTCCTCATTACCTCTGAGTAAGTATGTTGGTTCCCTTTCATCCTATTATCTGTATCCTAAGCCAGGATACGCCAAGGATAATAGGCCCACAAATGTCCTCTGCTGACCACAAATGTCCTCAGTTGACCACAAATATCCTCTGTTGACCGCAAATTTCTCATCATGCCCCGGGAGCCCAACTGCTCCATGGCATTCTTTCCCCCGATACCAAGAACCTACATATCCGCCTTACCGCGGAGTTGTTCTAGGTATCCCTATTAAACTTATTATCCGTACCTAAAACTAAGGTATGCCAAGGATAATAGGTCCACAAATGTCCTCTGTTGACCATAAATGCCGTACTAGGTCCCCTAGTACATCCACATCTTTCTTCATCATCACATGCTTTCGGAGCCCAGCTGTTCCATAGCATTCTTTCACCCAATGCATAGAACTTCCACGTTGATAGCACCTCTAAGTTGTTCTATGTATCCTCATTTGAGTTCACTCCTACCACGTCCTCATTACCTCTGAGTAGGAAGGCTCTACTTTAGACCCATATTTACCACGTCCTCATCCCCTTTGGGTAAATATGATGGTTTCCTCTCTCAACTTATTATTCGTACCTAAAATCGAGGTACGCCAAGGATGATAAGTCCACATAAAATCTCCAGCGGAACTACCCAAACCTATCACGTCCATGCTACCTCTGATTGGATTGCTACACCCAAACAATACTACTTTCCATGCTTCTTATTCAAAGTGTTCCAAATTTGCAATTTAGAAACTTTGAAGGGGGTCAGGTAGAAGCATGGAAAATATTGCTTTTAGTCCTACATCGGAAAGGAGAAGAAGAAATGGCTCACTCCAATCTATAAATAGAGCCCCCTTTCCTCCTTTGAAAAGGGCACCAACTTCTCTTCCCTCCTTCCAACTTGGACTCCTACTACGCACCTTCGGGTGCTAAGTCGAAGAAGTCTAGGGCAGCGCGGGCTCGTCGAGCTCAGTCAGCTGTCCCAACCTCTGACCATCAGAGCGTCCCACTAACTGTTAAAGCGGGCCTCTGATGGAAAGTTGTAAACATGATACCTACGCACTCGTGTGTTCGGGATACCCGGGCCCACAAAAACGAGTACAAAGGTTGACCGAGATGTCCTTGACTTGCGAGATGGGATCCTTCACAAGCGTAAGGAAAGAAGGGAATTCTTTATGCCGCTCGAATTCAACATGGAGCTTCATGCGGCTCAAAATCCAGAAAGCTTCATGCGGCCCAAAAGTAGCAGGGGGGCCTTAGGCGACCCAAAATAAACATGGAAGCCCATGCGGCTCAGCCAGAAGGAGCCTCATGCGGCTCAGAAACTCATCCGGACCGAAAGTCTTCTGGAGCCTCATGCGAATCGAATAAGCTCTATGCGGTTACGACTCCGGTCATGACGACTCTTCATACGGCTCGAGTATGAAGACTCTCATGAGGCTCGAGTATGGAGACGCTCATACGGCTCGGTCGTGACGACTCTTCATGCGGCTCGGTCATGACGATGCTCATGCGGCTCGAGTATGAAGACTCTCATGCGGCTGGTTCATGACGACTCCCATGCGGTTCGGGTATGGAGACTCTCATGCGGTTCGGGCACGATGACTCTCATGTTGTTTGAGTGTGATGACTTTCGTGCGGCTCATGAGTACAACAGTTGGGACACGTGGCTGGACACGTGTCAAAAGTCGATCATCTCTCAATAATTTAGATCTACTGCAATCAAAGTAATCTCTAGATTGGGTCGAATCCCAATAATCTTAACAAACAATGGGGACACATGGCAGAGAATGATTCAGTTTTATTCATTCATATTTGCAAACATCAACAAATCATCATGATGCAGATTTATTGCAATCGGCATTAATTACTCATTGGATTCGGCACAATCTACATTAATGACCCAGATTCAATACATTCAAGATTAATGGCCCAGATTGATTAATCAAGAAGCCGTCGACTTTTGAGATTGGGCAATCATTGCAAACCCTAATGATGCCCTCCCACTCTTATAAATAGCAAGGTGACATTCCCTTGCGAAGAGAGAGAGAGAGATATACAGAGAGAGAGGAGATTCTCAGATAAAAAAAGACACAGAGAGCCAGAGAGAGAATATACGGAGATCAAAAAGAGAGCATTTCTTCATCAATGCCAAGCAGTTCTTCTACAGAGCCAAGGCTGCACCCGATCGTCCAAGGAGTAAGGCAGAGCTGCCGCCGCTTTTCCGAGCCTCTACCGTCACCCCCCAGAATCTAAAATAAACAATTGTACTTAGATTGCTGTACCTAGGTTTTCGTCCCTAGGTTTTCTTTGTACAAGCGAGTTTGTATTGTGAGTCTAAGTTCAGTCCTCCGATAATTGTTCTGTTCTTTTACAATTAATAGCAAACAAAGAGTAATTTAAAAAAATCCTTCTTCCAATCAATCGACTCGGTGAGCACCACTAGACCCCTCCAACTTATTCATATGGATTTATTTGGTCCTAGTAGAGTAGCTAGTCTTGGTGGTAAACTCTATGCTTTTGTTTTAGTGGATGATTTTTGAAAATTTACTTGGATTATTTTTCTTGCAAATAAAAGTATAATTTTTCCTGAATTTGTTGCTTTTTGTAAACGGGTTCAAAATGAGAAAGGCATTATGATCGACAAAATTAGAAGTGAACATGGAGGAGAATTTGACAATTTCGATTTTAAAACTTTTGTATTAAAAATGGTTTTGGTCAAGATTTTGCTTGCCCTAGAACTCCACAACAAAATGGCATAGTGGAAAGATAATAGAAACCTCGGCGATATGGCCAAGGTCATGTTGAATTAATACAAGCTCCCTCAATACTTTTGGACGGAAGCCGTTAACACGGCATGTTTTGTTATAAATTGAGTCTTAATTAGACATATTTTTAAGAAAACTCCTTATGAGCTTTGGTTTGACAAAATTTTCTTAATATTTTAAAGTTTTTGGATCCAAATGTTATATATTTGAACACCAAGGATAACCTAGGCAAATTCGAAGAAAAAGCCTATGAAGACATCTTCCTTGGAAATTTAATGCATAGTAAAAAAATTTGTGTCTTTAACAAAAGAAGTCTTGTAGTCGAAGAGTCAACCAATGTCTCATTTGACGAACTTAGCACTTCTACATCTACATCCATGAATGATGTTGATGCCATCTCTTTTGGTTTAAAAAATTTTTGCTTGGAGATACAAGTGCTCCTTCAACTAGTAATAAAATTAAGACTACTCTACCTAAAAATTCTTCAACTATAGAGACTCCTCAAGAGGATCTCCCCAAAGAATGAAAATTTGTCCCTCATCATTGGTGACCCTTTCTCACGAGTTAGGACTCGATCCTCTATACGAAATTACTGTACAAATATGGCTTTCATTTCTCAAATAGAGCCTAAAAATATTAATAATAAAATTTGGATGATTGTGATGCAAGAATGAGCTTAATCAACTCGATAGAAATAATGTTTGGGAACTCGTTTCTAAGCCCAACAACTATCCTATTATTGGGACAAAATGGGTGTTTCGAAATAAACTTAATGAGGACGGCATCGTCACTCATAACAAAGCCTGATTGGTTGCTCAAGGCTATAACCAAGAAGAAGGTATTGATTATGAAGAAACTAATACTCCGGTTGCTCATCTTGAATCCATCTGAATGCTTTATGCTTTTGTGTATTTCAATGATTTTAAACTCTTTCAAATGGATATCAAAAGTGTCTTTTTGAATGGTGTTATTAAAGAAGAGGTGTATGTCAAGCAACCACATGGCTTTGAAGATCTTCAATTTATGTCACTCCCGTTTCCTCGTTATACGTATTTTTATTATAGGTGTACGGATTTCTGATATTTGTCAGGTGTATCGTAGTTAGACTTGTCTTGCTTAGCCTAGTCTTGGTTTAATCTTGACTTAGTTTATTTTGGTTTGGTTCAACATGTTGGCTTGGTTTGGTTTGGTTTGAGATGGTTTGGGCTTAATATACAAGTCAACCCCTCTCTCTCTCTCTCTTTTTCTCCTTCATTTATTTCTTATAACTTCTCCACCTTCTTCATTTTCTCCTCTCCACCTACACCCAAGATCCCAAGGTAAGTGCAACTTGCTTCATGATGGATCTCAAGTTTTATTGTTCTATTCTCTTCTTTACATGATTATAAGCCTCTTTAGAACTTGGAATTTTTGATTTTTTATGGGTTAATTCTTGTAGATCTAAGTTTGATGTATTTTCAGTTCTTGTGATTTTGATCTATCAAACTTGCTTGTTTTCAAAAACTAGTTGTTCTATGTTGTAGAAAATTTTGTTCTACCCTATTTTGACCATTGAAAGTCCTAATTTGGAGTTATTTTGACCAAGTTATGGTCATTTGGAGTTCATGGGTTCAACCAAGCATTTTTATGTTGGTTGGAGAAGATGAACAGTGCGCGCAACCTGGCATTGTGCGCAACCTGGCACTATCGCAACCTGGCACTGCGCGCAATCTGGCACTGTAGCAACCTGGCACTATGCGCAACCTGGCACTGTCGTAACCTGGCACTGAGCGCAACCTGGCACTACTCGCAACCTGGCACTGCGGCAACCTGGTACTGCCGTAACCTGGCACTGCCGCAACCTGGTACTGCCGCAACCTAGCTTGGCACAACCTAGCTTGGCACAACCTGGCTTGGCGCACTCTTGATAAGTAACAAGTAAACTTGATATAACATGTATAATCTTGATAGTGGCCCGTCGAGGCGCACTCCTGACAAGCAATATTGACAAATAACAAGTAACCTGACATGACATGATAATCTTGAACGTTGTTGCGATGGCTACCCTGACTTGCTAAGTAACTCTTGTCTTGACACCGTGGTTGATTTTCTTGATTTTTCTTTATAAGCTACCTGTCTCGTCTTGCATCATGTCTAGGACATGAATTTTTGGTTACCACGGTAAAGATTTCATAATAAATCTGACTAGGTTAATGACTAGATTGATCAAGTAGTTCATATAGAGAGATTTTTTCAGTTACAGGCGATTCCGTTATCACGGCCACACCAGAAGGATTTGTAACCTGCCGACGAGTAGGGCATATTTCCAGCTCACTGTCATGTGGGGCACTTTTTGAAAGCTTAAGTACTGAAAATACACTAGTAAGCTTGATAACTCTTGTAACTCTAATATATCCCCTCGCTTGGATAACCTGGATAGCTGCAGGGCTTGTGGCTGCGGGAACATCTCATTGCATCTTGCTAGTAACTAGGCTTGTGATAACCCTAGTTAGTTAAAGTATCAAGCCGTACTCTTTGCTTGGCCGTGAATGATGGATGTAGTCCAGTCTAGTCTTGTCTAATCGATGCCAGTCTATGATTACTTTAGCACATGCATGCTTATGCTTTACTCTTGTCGATAATTGGTTGGAGACTAAGCTCTGTTCAGGTGAAGGGTTACAACCCCGGTCCTCGTTTGGTTTACGGGTTGTAACATGGCTACCGGAATAGTCCCTTAGTTGTCTTATCGCTTATCACCTTATTTTCTCTAAGTCATGTCTTTTATTACCATTTATGTTTCCATGTGCTAATATGCTGGTTTTAGTTCTTAAGTGAAGCCTCCCTTGTGGCACTTGCTCTTTCTGGGGTCTGACCCAGCTAGTTTTGTATGGCCAGATTTCGGAGTAGGACTCGAGGATCCTCCAACTTTTCAGTCAGATGGTGACCACTAGGCGCAACCCTGGCAACGAATGGGTTCTTATTTTGCGCTCCCACTCTCTTTTAAAAATATTCTTTTGAGGCGTTTAGCCGCCGAACAAGTGTTAGCTCGTTTATAACTTTACTTACTGTCTGCCTATGGGCTGTAACATGATTGACAAATCCTAGGTTGATCATGTATGACTGAAACTCTTGTTAGTCTTCACATTTTGTATGACTAGCTTCGTGATCATCTGAATATGTAATGTTTGGGACGCCTTACTTTGTATGTCTGATGATCTAACATCTAGTAGCATTTACTTACTTGCTTGAGATTGAGACACTAGGCTTGTTCAGGACCATAAGAGACTGTTGGCTTGTAGATAAACCCTCATGTATCTAGACAGCTGTGATCGTATATCGAGGTAGATTATACTTCAATGTACGTAGCTGGCTGTGTCTGTCCCCGCTCTCCAGTATTCTGGTTCTGGGGCGTGACAATTTCCTTATCATGTTTTCAAACTACACAAAACTATTTATGACCTCAAGCAAGCTCCTCGTGCTTGGTATAAGCGTCTTAGCTCCTTTCTTATTTCTCATAACTTCTCCAAGGGCAAAGTTGACACCATATTGTTTATTAAAACTCACAATGGCACACTCCTATTAGTTCAAATTTATGATAATGATATCAATTTTTCTTCCACTAACCAAATACTATGTACAAAATTTGCCAAAGTTATGTAGGATCACTACAACAAAAAGGCCTATTAATAACGCTCGATAAGACGTATTGATGACGCCTGATACCTAAGCGTTATCAAAGTTCGAAATACCTTTTTTCTATGACGGTTTGGGCTAATTCTGGACTTTTTATAATGTTTATAAAACAAAACGTTATTAATATTTTAGAACGGTGGCAAACTTGTAATATTTTACAAACTTATTAATATTAAGCGTTAGAAATACTTCTTCTCTTTCCATTTCCCCTCTCCTCCTCCTCTTTCTCTTCCTCCACTCCCATGCTCAGAATTAGGGTTCGGTCCAGCGTCCAGGCCTAGGGTTAGGGTTCAACGGCCCCGACGCCACCGTCCCCTGCCTTTCCTTTCTTTCTCCTTTATTCGTTCCATCCAGAGAGACCTCCAAATTCCCCGATCAGAAAAGAATTTCTAGGGTTTCGTCAGACCGATCGCCACCAGAGCTCCATCATCAGAAGCCATGGGTCCCGAATAATAAGCTCCTCCTCTCTCTCTCTCTCTATCTCTCTCTCGATTATAGACGTCTTCGTAATCTACGATTTCGTAGTAGTTGCTGATTTCTAGGGTTTCTTCTTAGATTTGTTTTAGAGACTTTTGTTTTGGGTCTTTCTTTCGCTGGTTGATCTACTTGTTATGAGAATGATTAGATTTTGGAGGTTTGATGTTAGACGGAGGTCTAGGAAACATCGATACCTCTAAATCGGTGTCTTGTCCTGTGTCGTGCCAAAGAAGATTATGAGAAGTGGCATTGTTTGAATGCATCAGCATAAGAATGATCAATTATTGGTTGGTAGCTCGAATATATATATCGACGCATGTCTTTGTTGGATTAGCATCAGCCTAAGAATGATGAACACGTTTGAAACAACTTCCACAACAACGGACTCTTCACATTTCAAGAAAAAAATAAAAATAAATTAATACTATAGCTGTTATAAAACGAAACTCCTCTAGCATGGATGGAATGCTCAATTATCGCGTGTATTGCCAATTAAAAGAGTTCCTGATTTTTTCGGTTGGAATATGTTGTACCTGTTTTAAAAATCGGACCGGACTCCTCCCTAATCCTCGAGACATGTGTTTTTCTTTGTGTGTAGCATGACAATTTCTGGCTGGGTGTTCATGATCTCTGTTGGATTCAATGCTGCTACTAGGTGAGCAAATTTCAATGACATCCATAAATTCGTAGATATCCCAGCGAGTTCATATAAATGCTAATCGATTCTTACATATGAACCACAGGGTTCGGGTGAGCAACAAGCTGGGTACAGGAAATCCCAAATCCGCTTCATTCTAGGTGCTGGCAGTGACGGTGCTGTCGGCGGAAATATCGGTGATAGTTGCGGTGATAATCCTCTCGCTGCAAAACTACATCAGCTACTTGTTCACCGAGGATGAGACCGTGGCGGTGGCGGTCACGTAGCTCACTCCGCTGCTCGCGATCACCCTCATCCTCAACGGCATCCAACCTGTTCTGTCAGGTGAGCTTCTCGTCTCATCTCAAGATATACCATATAGTAAAATCCTCTTACCTATGAGAGGTATTTCTTCATAGGGTTTTGATACCCGATTCTTACATACGTAGCTATTCTTTTTCGTAGCTATTTGCCATTGATTATAAAAGAACATAACAGTTTTATGGGAGGACTGGACTTTTACTTCACAACACAAACTCGCTCGTACAAAGAAAGCCTAGGGACGAAAACCTAGGTACAGCAATCTAAGTACAATTGTTTTGTTTTTCTGGGGGGTGACGGTAGAGGCTCGGGAGAGTGACGGCAACTCTGCCTTACTCCTTGGACGATCGAACGCAGCTTCGGCTCCGAAGAAGAAATGCTCTTGCTAGATACTATGTGCTCTTATGCTTCTCTCTGTGTCTCCGCTGCTCTCCATCTCTTTTTTTATGCAAGGGAATGGCACCTTGCTATTTGTAGGGCTTTGTGATAAGTAGGGTGTGCAGTAATTAATCCTTTAAAAGTGGGCGGTTAGGGATTTGGTGAAGATTTGCCTTGATCTTGTTTGTTTGAAATTAATCTGGGTTGTTAATGTTGATTGTAACAAATCTGGGCAGTTAATGTTGATTGTACCAAATCTGCGTAGTTTGTTGGAAATCCATCTGGGCAGTTAATGTTGATTGCAACAAATCTACTTTGTAATGATTTGTTGATATCAGCAAATCCAAGTGAATAAATCTTGGTCAATCTCTTGCCACGTGTCCCAACTACCTGTTATGTCGATTGCCATAAATCTGAATTATTGAGATTTGATCGACTCCTGCTACGTGTTCCAACTGCTGCGAGCCGCATGGAGGACTGTCATAGTTGAGCCGCATGAGTGCGACCTCGTGTCAGAGCCGCATGAGGGTAGCCTTATCTGAACCGCATGGAAGTTCTTTAATCCGAGCCGCATGAGGGTAGCCCCCATGATTCGAGCCGCATGGGAGTAGCAGCCGCATGAAGGTAGCCCCCAACCGAACCGCATAAAGGTGGCCACGTGTCAGAGCCGCATGGGCGTGGCTTCCCAAAATCGGAGCCGCATTAGGGTAACAGCCGCATGAAGATAGCAGCCGCATGAAGATGGCAGCCGCATAAGGGTGGCAGCCGCATGAAGGTCGCAGCCACATGGAGATGGCAGCCGCATGGAGATGGCAGCCGCATGAAGCTGGCGGCAGCATTAAAGTAGGTAACCGCATAGTGAGTTTTGGAATTGGTGGATCGTGCCAGCTATAAAGATTTCGTTCGTTTCCCTAGGAGCGCGCCATTATGTCAGAGTTATCATTGCAGCTTTATGTCAGAGCTATCAATTCACCTTTATGTCAGAGCTGTCATGTTGCTTCAGAGCATTAAATGAGTCCGCTGCTCGATGGCCAGCTGTAGAGACGAACTGCAGAAGGCCACTGGCTTTTACCCGAGCCGCATGAAGCTATTGACGATTTCTGAGCCGCATGAGACTCTGAAGGACTTTTGAGCCGCATAAAGCTCTAAAGGACTCTTGAGCCGCATGAAGCTTTAAGAGATTCTTTGAACCGCATGAGACTCCCTCTGTTTTGAGCCGCATGGACTTTCCTGTTCCTTTCCATCCTTCTACAAGACCCCCTTCAAAGTTTTCAATTTGTTAAATTAAAATACTTTGAATAAGAAGCATGGCTATGTCTAAGCTCTTCTGGCCGCATAGGATGTTCTGGCCGCATGGACTTCCTAGCCGCATAGACTTCCTAGCCGCATGGACTGCCTGGCCGCATGGACTGCTCTGGCCGCATGGAGTTCTCTAGCCGCATAGACCGCTCAGGCCGCATGGGCCGCTCTGGCCGCATACTGCCCTTTCTGCCACGTAGGCGTCCCATTAATTGGCCCTTGATTTGTTTTGGATTTAAAGCCGCCTTTTGGGGTGAATCCTAAGAGTCGGTTTATTAAAGATTCGAATTTGCCTCGATGATCGAAGAGTCGATTTTATTCTTTATGCGGCACACGAATCGAAGCGTCCATCGGTCTATGAGCCCCATGTTCGCCTATAACTAAGAGTAATTTCTAGAGAAAAATCTTTACTCTCTTCTCCAGTTCAAGCTTTTCTTGCCCTAACTGCTGTCTTCTTCTTCTTCTTCGATCATCGATGGCCCCCAAGACTTCCAAGGCTGCGGCGAAGGGTAAGGGAGTAGCTTCTACGTCGACTGCGGCGCCTGAAGTTCATCATGACATTCACCCCGCCATTGCTGGTAAGGATTTTGGGATGAATTGCATGAACTCAGAACCTAACCATCATGGCTATGTCGCATATTTTATGTACGGGCCTTCTTCGTCTTTATTGAACTGTTCAAATCGTATGTGTCGCATATACGCTCCATATCTGAGCCGCATGGGGGTATACCCCATGTCCAAGCCGCATGAGAGTCGTCTAGTGGCCGTATAAGCACATCACAAATAGAACCGCATAAGGACCCGTTGAACAGAACCGCATAAGTCCCTCTGAGATGTGCTACATAAGGCCCCGATAAGCAGAACCGTATAAACCCCGCTAAGCAGAACCGCATAAGCTCATCTGGACTGTGTCGCATAATGCCCCGCTAAGCAGAACTGCATAAGCTCATCTGAACTGAGCCGCATGAGGCTGCGCCTAGCCGAGCCGCATAAGCTCGTCTGCACTGGGCCGCATGAGGCCGTGCTAAACCGAGCCACATAAGCTCATTCTGAAATGGACCGCATGAGGCCGTGCTGAACCGAGCCGTATAAGCTCATTTTTGAACTGGGCCACATAAGGCCCTGCCAATATAAAGCCGTCTAAGCCCCAAAACACTAAGTTGGTTTCACCAGGTCATCTTCTAACTTTGTCTCTTTTGTCCTTTTTTAGTGAATCTGCCAGTCAATCCAGCGGAAGAACCCCTGGTGGGTTTGGCCCAATCTGCTGTGGATGTGCGATTCGACCACCTTAGTCCAATATATGGCGAACCAGCTTCCCACAAACGAGCCTATGGAGAGGCTGAATGCTATCAGGAACCAGCCCTTCTACTTCCTCTGCGCCATAATGAACTCAGGGCAATTGGAGAGAAAATACCTTAAGCCGACGTTCCTCTTTGGGGATGCCTTGACTGTGAAGAACCCCCGAGTGCTGGATATATCCAAAAGTTGGAACTTTACTCTCGACGGGATGGCGATCCATATCCCTCCGATGGAGCGTCATTTTCCTCTGTCATGGTTCAACATGTTACCGCTGGAAAGAAAGATGGTGGACTCCTTGACCCCAAGCAAGTCGGGGATGATTGTGGGTAACATCCATTATAACAGGAATTTGGGGTCAGCGTATGCGGGAAGGGAACCGGTCAGTCGGTACGTGATGGGACTGGCTCCGGGTACCTTTATAAACATATCGGGTCCCAATTTCACGTTCTCTTAAGATGACACCTTCTTGAACCAGCGTGCTCGGAAGGGGACCTATCCCGTCGGCCGATTGGCGCTGATGAACAGGATAAACCCCATCACTGCATGGGCCAACTTGACCACGTGGATTCTGCGAAAGTATGAGACTCCCCTGCGTGAGATCGGCCTCTACCACGCCATTCGGGGTACCTGTCATAGTCTACCCATAAATAAGCTGTTGTCCATGGCTCTCCTGGAGATGTACAACTAGCGGACGGGAACGTTCTTCACGCCTCGAGGGAAGCTGGGACTCGCCCTCCACGAGATGTACGTCATTTCCAAGTTGCCCTGGGGGGAAGAAGTCTTTGAAGTATACACCCCTACGAACGAAGAGTTCGAGGATTTGGGTCGGCAGTTCCCGGGCTTTGTTATCGTATACCGGGAATTGTTATGTCACCACAGTACCTGTCACCAAGCGTCCATCAAGAAGGATGGTAGCTCAGAAGGGAGCATTCCTCACACCACGTCCTAGGTCTCATACCTTTTTACATTAGGCGCCTCAGGCCAGGTTTCTTCCCGAGATCCTCAAACCCAGGAGGAGGTACAAAAACTGGCGTCGACTTCCAAGGGATCGAGGGCCACAGGCGACACATTTGGGAGTCAAACTGACTCCTTTAGTTATTTTTATCATGTTACTGGGTGGCTGTCAGAGAAGGCACTCTTGACAGGATTCCTGATGGTGTGGCTACGGAACTGCGTTGTCTCCGGAGGGGCGGGTTCCATGGAGAGGATCAGCCGCCACTTTATCCTCCCTGCCGTAAAGCTGGTCTTTGGGGTCAGACTGGCCCTTCTTCTGGCCATGGTGTGCAGCATACACCATGGCCTTCGCGCCTTCTCGTCCAAGGTCATCGCCCGTGACACGGCGATGGATTTTGAGCGCATAGAGCTGCCCTACCACTATCTGATAGGGTGGTTGTTAATGCACTGCCGGTCTTTGATGAGGCCTGGAGCAGAAGACGGCGTTACGGCTGATGATGCTTTTATTTTCCAATATCACCATCAGCCCTGGGAGTGTAGCACTATGCAAGCCTGTCGGAAGGCACTGGCGAGAGTGGACGGATACGACTTTTTTGTGTCTGTTCTTCGTTTTACGCTGAAGAAGTGAGGGGTGTACATATTGATGGTACCGGACCTCCTCACCTCTTGCCTGAGAAGATGCTCCTTTGGTTGCGTAATATCTGTCCAGCGTACCTAGTATACCGTAACCGTAACAATGTCTACCTGGAGCCCTACTTGCCCAGCAGGTTCTCCCGCCAGTTCGGCTATAGCCAGCTATTCTTTGATAGTCCCAGCTCTTGCCTGGGCTTTGAAGGTAGCGTCCTTGACGGTATCAGGGTATGGCATTATTATGATGCGGTTCATACCCGAACCAGCTTTTCGATTCCTGAGGCTGAGGCGCCAGGGGAGATTTTGTATATGGCGGCCCTATACCAAGTTACGGCGAGCAAGCCTCCCGTTAATTTTGACCCGAGTACTAGCTTCATTGCGGGTACTGGCTTGGCGGAGAATCCCAAGGGGTCCAAGATGAGGAAGAGGAGGGCGAACACAGTTCCTGTGCCTGACTCGGAGTCCACCAATGTGGACGAAGAGGATGATGAGCACGATGTCGATAACTCTCTCCCTCCTGTGGAAGAAGTGGTGGCGGATCAACCGCCTGTTGTGCCAGATGAGGTGGTGGCAGATCAGCCGCCTGTTGCGCCCGGCTTTTCATGTAAGCGAGGCAGGCGTGAGTCTATTGGCGGCATAACCTTTTCTGTGAAGCGGGCTACGGTAAGACGTCGCGGGCTGCTCATTAAGGAGAGAGACGAAGGTGATGACGCCGTTTCGGAGGTGAATTGAATTGCGACCATCTCCTTCTTTAGCTCTTTTCCTTCCTGAACTATGATCTAATCATTTTTCTCTTCTCTGTAGGCGTCAGAAGAGTCGAACTTTCGAGAACCGGCCGCAGTTTTTGAAGTCAATCCGACTCTCCACTTTGATTAGTGACGTGTGTGCCGATATTATTTCTGTCGGGGTTCTCTCGGCGGCGGCTGAGGGATCTCATGTTGCTGAGGTCTCAACCCAGGGCGACGGGGGCTCTGCTGAACCCATCCCCGAGACTGCTGAATTTCAGCAGGGTGACGCTGATCCAGTCGTATCTCCTTCCGGGGCGGCTGGGGCAGAGGAACCAGCTGAATTTGGCTTGGAGGTCGCTAGTGAGGGGACTGCGGCGGCTGTGAGCGAACCTCAGCCTCTACAACCCTCCTCTGGTAAGATTAGCCAAATCTTGACTAGTGAGGAGGCCCATTTGCTCTATCATCACATCCTTCGGGTTAGACTGATTGATAGTTACTCTGGACATACAGGTCCTGCCTCTTTACTGTCAATGACGAATATTGTCAGGGTAGGCTCTGCCAGCGGGGATCTGGTGGAAGGGAATGTGCCTCCTCCCCTCCCGACTCATATTGAGGGGCCTCCCGCTGGATCCAGTTCGGGAGATCAGATGGCGGCACAGCCGGAACAAGGAGCAATGGTCCCTGCATCCTCCTCTGCTCTTGTAGCTTCGGGGGTCGACCTTTCCGCCTTGCCGAGTATCCAGGTTCTTCGGGCCGCGGAGGAGGAGTTAGCTGCTATCGATGCGTCTTTTCGTTCGAAATTTGTTTCCCTGGTGGCAGGGGTGGCAAGTTCTGGTACGTCTCCTTCGACACTACCAGCCACACTTCCTTTGACGCCGTCCTCTATGAAAGTTCTGGATGAGGCGTCACAGGATGTAGTTGACAGTTTCGACCGCCACCTGAGGAGAGGGGTCGAAGCTGCTGTGGAGCAGGGGACCCCCTTTGCCTTTGCCTGACAATGCGCCCGTGGCCAAATTGAAATTCTTAAAACCCTCCCTGGTGGGGCAGGGACAGTTACGCTTCTGGAGCCCAAATTGTTAGAGAATGATCAGCTCGTGGCCAAGTTTCAAGTGATGCGGCAAGCTAATCTGTCTGCAGCAATAGATCAGGAGCGGGACTTCCTTACCACTGTCAAGGAGAAGGTAAGGGTTGCACGAGATGCATCTAAGCCGGTTATAATGAAGGACCTCGACGACATATCTCTCCAGTATGACCAGCTGAGCCGTAGGAGCAAGGATTGTATGGCTCGGGAAGCAGCCGCCTCTCGCGGAGTAATTGATACAAGGGAGCAGATCCTCGAACTCCAGAGGAAGCTGGCTTTCTTGTAATCTGAGCTCGAAGCTTCCTGTGCGGATAATCAGCTAATCGTTCAGGAAGCTGAAAAGGTCACCCAAGCTTCTACTAGCCTGGATCGTGCTCTGAAGAAGCTTGAGGATGGCTGGCGGGCTCATACGCATCTGGAAGATACAGAGCGGCTGACTCAAGAGGCCGAGCGCCGGGCCAAACAGCGGTTTGAGCGGTCGACTGTCTTGCTGAGGGACCGTCTCATGGAATTATGTATCGTCGAACCATAGTCGGCTTTTTCCTTCTTTTGTTTATGTTCTTTTCTTTTCTTGAGAGGGACGTGGTCCCAGAACGTGTAGTACTTTTGACTTTCAAATAAAAGAGTATGTTTTATTTTACCCTTCATTTGTATTGCTTGTTGTGTTTGTGGCGTTGTAGTATTTGCCCCACTGGGGGACTGTTTGTGGACTTGTTACACTTGGTATACCTTGGTTTTGGGTACGGATAACAAGTTTGATGGGGATACTTAGAACAATTCCACAGTAAGGTGGCCATGGACGTTCCTGGTATCAGAAGAAAGAATGCCATGGAGCAGCTGGGCTCCCGGGGCATGATGAGAAATGAGGCGCATGTACTAGGAAACTTAGTACAGCATTTGTGGTCAACAGAGGACATTTGTGGGCCTATTATCCTTGGCGTACTCCGGTATTGGGTACGGATAATAAGTCGAGAGAAAAACCAACATACTTACTCAGAGGTAATGAGAACGTGGTAAATATGAAGGTTTCTTCAATGGAGCCTTCATACTCAGAGATAATGAGGACGTGGCAGGAGTGGGCTCCATGAAGGGTACATAGAACAACTCAGAGGTAATGAGGACGTGGAAGTTCTAAGTGAGGGGTGGTTTGTTTTTGATGGAAGTGAAAACAACTCAGAGGTAACATCGACGTGGTTGTTTCGGGAAATTTGTGGATCTGTTACCCTTTTTATGCACTGAAAGTGCGGGTAGTGGATCATGAAAAAGGGAATCTTTTTAGGAAGAAAGTTCAGAGGTATGATCATACGTGACTTACTACCCAGAAGATGCGATATAGATTCATCTGGGGTGACCAGAGTGTAAGTTCAGCGGTACCTGAGGGTACATAACTCAACAATCTGGAAGATTTGGAGTCATAGTGTAAGTTCAACGGTACCAGAGGGTACACAGCTCAACAATCTGGGAGATTTGGAGGATGTCGTTTTAGACATAATACTTCTTCAGGAACTTGTCGTTGATGGGCAACATGAGTAAGTCTCTATTTTGTTTTACGAAGCGGTAAGCTCTATTGGAGAATACAGTCTCGATGACAAATGGGCCTTCCCACTTTGGCTGGAATTTGCCGACGGTTTTGTGAGTCATAACCATCGGCCTCCGAACTGCCAGAACGAGATCGCCCACTTGGAATGTTCTGATTTTAACCTTCTTGTTAAAAGCTCCCGAGATACGTGCTTGGTACAGCTCGATTCTTTGTTGAGCTAACAGGCACTTCTCATCTAGAGCCTCCAACTCTTGTAACCGGCGGTGGTGATTACCATCCGTTGTCAATCGGTAGGTGAGGGCGACGCAGAGCGAGGGGATCTGAGTCTCCAGTGGAAGAACTGCGTCACTCCCATATACCAGAGAGAATGGTGTGTTCCCGGTGGCCGTCCGTACTATAGTACGGTACGCCCATAAGCATTCACCAAGCTTCTTATTCCAGTCGCGTTTGTTGGAAGACAAGAACTTCTTGAGTAGCTTGATTATAGTTTTATTGAATGCTTCTGGCAACCCATTCGCTGTCGGATTGTACGACGTTGAAGCAATATTCTGGATTCGGTATTTGTCGCAAAATCGATAGAAGGCGTGGCTTACAAACTGCGGACCATTGTCGTGGATGATCCTTCGGGGCAGTCCATAGCGGTAGATTACGTGATGCTTGAGGAAGCTGATCACCTTCGATGTCTTGACTTCTGCAAGCGAAACAGCTTCCGTCCATTTGGAGAAGTAATCTATGATTGCGAGTATGAAGCATTGTCCTCTGGACAAAGGCGGAGTGATCGGCCCAATGATGTCCATTCCTCATACTTCAAAGGGCCAGGATGCTACCGTCGGATGTAAGAACTCGGATGGTTGATGGATAAAATCTGCATGGACTTGACAGGCTTTGTACTTTCGTGCATAGTCTATCGCATCTGCAACCATCGTAGGCCAGTAATAGCCCATTCGGTGAAGGCGGTCTTGCAATTTTTGGCCAGGCTGATGGGCCCTACAGACGCCGTCGTGGGCTTCGCGTACAGCTTATTTGGCTTCTGTATTTGACAGACACCGAAGCAGTAATCCATCGTATGATCGCCGATACAGCATTTTCGTCTCTGTATCATAAAAGAATCTGAGGGAACGTCTTCTGATAGAAGTTGCTTCCTTCGGATTCCCTGTCAGAATGTTGTAGACTACGAAGTCGATGAATGGTTATCTCCAGTCTGGTGCTTTTTCGACTATCAGAGCGGAGTAACTCTCAACACTTTGAACATTATCCTTGGGACAGACCAATTCACGGCCTATTATGTCAACCAGATGATGACCATGATTCAGTACTGCTAGGGAAGCGGCCAGGCCTACTAGGGCATCGGCCTCAATATTCTGGAGTCTGGGAACATGTTCTATGAAGAATCCTTCCATGGACGAGATGATGTCGATCGCTATTTGGTGATAAGGAATCATATCTTCATGGCGAACCTCGTATGAACCCCGGATCTGATTGACGATTAACTGCGAATTGCTGTATGCTTCAAGATACTCTACCCCAGCACCTTTGTAAGTCGGAGGCCAATGACCAAAGCGTCGTACTCAGCCACATTGTTTGAACAGGGCTCCGTGAGGGAGTAAGCCTGGTTGATCATCAGCCCGGATGAAAAAATCGGCACTACTCCGACTCCAGCGACGATGTTGCCCTTGGGCCCAGTTCTCGAAGCGCCGTCGAAGAACATTCGCCAGATGGCATCTTGGGAGACCGCATTTGAATTGGAGACCTCGTCTGGTATCTCTTCGTATATTCTGGTTGTCTCCGAGCCTGGATGGGCTGCTAAAAAGTCTGTGAGAGCTTGACCATTAACAGCCTTCTGTGGGATGAAGATCATGTGATATGGAGACAATAATATCGCCCATGTAGCAAGGCGAGAGCTGAGTGCCCCTGGTTTGGTCATAAGGACCCTGAGAAGGTTGACTCGTGATATCACGTGTATGGTTTATCCTGTGACGTAGTGTCACATCTTCTAAATGGCGAACACTAGAGCAAGGCATTCCTTTTCTACGGTAGTGTATATGTACTCTGGCCCCATCATCTTTCGACTGAGGTAGTATATAGCCTGCTCATGGCCTGCATCGTTGTTTTGTGTTAGCAGAGCACCGAGAGAATGTTCCATCGCTCGCACATAGAGCAGAAATGGCCTTCCAGCAACCGGGGCTACCAGGACTGGAGGGTTCGACAGATATTCTTTGATGTTGTCGAAGGTGCGCTGGCATTCCTCATCCTATATGAATGAAATGCCTTTCTTTATGAGGTGGGTGAATGGTTGACATCGCCCGGAGAGGTTAGAGATGAATCTCTTGATGTAAGCTAGCCTCCCTTGAAGGCCTTAGAGTTCACGGAGATTTTTCGGGGGACCCATCTCCATGATTGCCTTCATTTTTTTGGGGTCTATATGGATACCCTGGGAATTAATGATGAAACCCAAGAACTTTCCGCTGGATACGCCCAAGAAAGATTTTATGGGATTCATCTTCAAGTTGTGCGCTCGCTTCAGGTCGAACATTGTTCTCAGATTATGCAGATGATCTTTCTTAGAGCGGCTCTTGACGGCGATGTCGTCGATGTAGCATTCCACTGTCTTGTACAAGTGGTCTCTAAAGATGACGCTCATAGCTCTTTGATAGGTGGTGCCAGTATTCTTTAAACTGAAAGGCATGACTGTGTAGCAGTATGTGCCAATTGGTGTTCAGAATGATGTATGCTTTTTGTCATCAGGAAACATCTTGATTTGGTTGTACCCCGAGAAACCATCCATGAATGACATACGCTCGAAGTCGTAGGTGTTGTCAATCATAATGTATATGATAGGGAGGGGGAACTCATCCTTAGGACATGCTTATTCAGGTTCTGAAAGTCGGTGCAGATTTGGATCTTCCCATTCTTTTTGAGGACTGGTACTATATTGGCTACCCAGTCTGGATGTTGTTCCTCGCGGATGAAGCTGCTAGCTATCAGTTTGTTGACCTCAGCTTCAATGGCATTCATGATGTCGGGGCGGAATCGTCGTTGTTGTTGCTTGACCGATTTTACGTCCGGACGAATGTTGAGTTTGTGAAGTACAACCTCGGGGTTCAGTCCTAGCATGTCTTCGTAGCTCCAGGCGAACACGTCGATGTATTCTCTGACGAGTTGCAGTAGCGATTCCCGCTCTTCGCCCGTCCGATTCTTGCTGATGAAGATGGGCTTTGGAGAGGACTCATCACCATGGTCAACTTGCACAACCTAATCTTCGGTGGGAGGCTCTCTTTGTTCGAACCGCTTCTCCTATTGCGCATCTAGCTGTTGTGCCCACGGCTATAACTCAAGAAGTTCAGGAATGTCTTCATCTTCTTTATAGGCGTCGACGAATGTCATATTGACGGACAAGCTTGTCTGAATACGTCCCCGATGCTGACATCTGAATCGGAAGTTGCTGATCCGGTTGAGTGTGAATGCCAGTCGTAATCCTCGTCTGAGCTTTCAGGGGTCGTTGCAGGTGTAACATAACCTAGCCCACATCTGGTTTTGTTGTAGTAATCTCGTAGTTTTCCAGCGGGGATCGGCAATTGTAATGGTAATCGTCGTCCAGTGCTGTAGTTCAAACCTAGCATAGTTTCCAGATTATACCCCTATTTTTGCATGAGGTACTTGGATCGGGAACTATACAGATAAAGGGACAGTCTTCCGGTGTCGGGTTCAAGATTAACTTCTTCTATCCTGAAGGGATGTGGATCATTCTTCCGACCGAAGATGATTGGATGGTCCTCTCCTTCGACTATGTGGTAAGCATCTTCCACTGGAGTAAGTTGGTTTGCGGTGTAGACATTTGTCACCTGTGTGTGTAGGTGGGTGCCTATACCGTGTTCCATAGCATACATTGTACAAAGCTTATTAAGCTCGAGGTAGTTCAAAGATAGCCCTTTATTGATGAAGTAAGGTATCTTTTTCAGTAGGATTACATCATCTGTGGATGGAACATCAGTATGAGCAGCCACATACTTGGCCAGTTCTGACTCTTCTTCAGCCACCCCCTGTGTCACTGAAGACTGAGAGGATGACTTGGGCAGCTTAATCATCAGGGGCTCCATAGGTGGAGCGGAACGTGGAGTCGTTGGCGTACTAGTGACCCCTAGTTTGGTGCTCAGAGCTGGACGGGGAGTTGTGGGCTGGCTAGCAGTTCCCGGCTTAGCGCTCGGCTGCCGATTCATTCTGGGAAGGCGAATCGTCATCGGCTTGACGGAGGGATTGAGCTCCTCTGTTTGTTGCTGGCTAGCTCTAGGCAGCTTGATTATCGGTGGCTCTGTTGTAGGTCTTGGCGCTTGGCCAGACCTTAGCAGTCGGATTATCATCTGCCCCTCTTGTGCAGAGAGGCTAACTGCATCCTGTAAGTGGTGCAGTTCTGCCAGGTTTGCAGGCTTGGAGGTGGATCATCAGAGGTTCTTCCGATCCAGTTGCCGCCTCAGTTGGAGCTTGAGTATCTCCTTCGACAAGGTGCTTTTTTGACTTTTCGTACAAGCATAAGTCGGATTAGTAGGATTCGACCCCTTTAAAGGGATCAATGTCAGCAAATTCTGTCCTCACGAAGTCGTACTTGTCGACGTACTTGAAGCACTGGTGCAGTGTGGAAGGCACGATCATGTAATCGTATATCCAAGGATGCCCCAGGAGAATATTGTAAGACGTATCCGCATCTATGACATAACAGGTCACTTCTGATTAAAGATCGCCGATTTGGCAGTTCAGAGGAATCTTCCTAATCGAATAGCTTCTGCCTAAATTGAAACCGCTAATGGCAGTGCTTGTCGGCATCAAGCGATGCATTGGGATGCGCAGATGGTGTAACAGGCTCTTCGGGATGATGCTTATGGAAGAACCGGGATCAATATGCATCTGATCCACCTTGATATCGCCAATGTACCCAGTATAATACAGAGGGCGATCGTATAGGTTGGTCTTGATAAGCATATCCTGCGGGATGAAGACAATGTTGGGCATTGCGCCTGCACAAGCGCTGTCCTGGAGATCTACAGACGAGCACTCCCCAGTGAGATTGGACTGAGCCAGATATGCGTCGACATACTGGAGTGCCTCGCTTAATGCGACGCAAACATCTTTGGAGAGTCTTAGGAGCTCGTATAATGACAACTTGGCTGGTGTGTTGGCCAATTATGCCAAGATGTCAAAGTTGTAGGGCCTCTCCAGCCCATGAGGTGCCTCTCTTCGGAGCGGTTTGTCAAAGCGAGTCTCCTTCGGCCTAGGCTTGTCGGTCGTCGAAGGCTGAGAAGGTCCTGGAGCATCAGCAGCCGCCGGCGGATGATCTTCAGTCGAGTTACCCGGTGCAGGTTGAGTTTGTGCACCGGATCGGGTAACAACAGCCGTAGCTTCTTCGACCTCTGCCGAGATTGTGTGGCATGATTTGACTTTTCTGTTCTTCTTCTTGCTGGTGGAAGGTGGTACGGACTGAGTCATTTCAGGTACCAAGTTCGGATGAACCCACACGACCTCCCCTCGTGATGTGGTAAGGGGCACTAGACCAGCAGCCTGGTCTCGGGGAGGTGGAAGGTTAGCGATCTCCATCTTTGCTCTGGGGACGGGTACTACTCCATCTTGAGTCTTTATCGGAGGGAAGCAGCCAAATTGTACTGACACCATGTTGGCTGCCACAGTCACCTCCTTGAAATCAATGGCCAGGGCCTTAGAATCGATGAGATGCTGGATATATCGCTTCAGTTGGTAGCAGTCTTGTGTAGCATGGTGGACATAGCGATGGTAGTGGCAGTACTTAGGGCTCTCCATCTCTGCAGGACGAGGTTCACGCCTTGGGGAAGGGAGTTGAATTCGACCTCCTTGTATGAGCATGTCCAATATGGGCTTGACATGGCCGTCCACGAAGGAGTAGGTCGTCTGAGGCCACTGCTTTTGTGCCGACTTCGGTTCGGGCTTCGGAGCTGTTTCGGCCACCATAGCCTTCTTGCCCTTGTTGTCTCGATTGTTGGAGGAATTACCGTCGTTGTTGTTGTTGGCATTAGGGCGTTTACCCTTGTCCTCTCCCTCCGAGATATGCAATCACAGTTGGCGAGCATTCTTCAACTTGTCTTCTGCGCCAGTGGCACTGATGATGAACGTCTTTCAGTCCTTAAACTGACTTTTCGCCCATCCAGATGCTGATTGTGGGAAGCAGCCTCTTTTGGCAGATTTCAATTAAGGAGGAATCAGGGTTACCGGGAGGCAACTTCATCGCGGTTTGGCAAAACCGCTCGATATAGTTCCTTGTCAGCTCCTATTCTCCTTGAACAACGTCCATGAGGGTTAACATCGTCACATCTTGTCCTACTTCGTAGAACCTCTCCAGGAACATACGTTTGAAGCCGACGAAGGAATAGATGTAGTTGTTTGGCAAGTTGCTATACCAGTCGAAGGCGACCCCTTCCAACGCTCCAATGAACAACCGCGTAAGGATGGCGTCGTCATGAGGCAGATGGTCGGTTGTGACTTCGAAGTAGGTGATGTACCTGCTTGCAGATGTCTTTCCATCATACGGATTGATGTTGAATGGTTTATATCTTTGTGGGAAGGGAACATCTCTCCATCCAGCAGGATACGGTTGTCGAATCCTGAGGTCCTGGCAGGTTTCTCTGGCGTAGAACATGGCCCGGAGCTCCTGGACCTCTCGTTTTGCCTTCCTGGCCTCGTCTGTAGCGGTGGGAGCCGATATTTCAAGAGGATTATTACCCGAGTTTGGTGCAGCTGAGTTCGAGTCCATATTGACCGTGGGACCCAAGCTTGTTTGGCCAGGCGTCCTTTCTTGCAGAGTTGGAAGGGCCGCTTTGATCTCGTCTACGGACTTGACCAAGGCATGCAGTATGGCCTCCAGAGTGTCGATGCGTTGGCGATCACTGGGACCATCTTGGTTGTTGTCTGTCATGAATGTCGTCCTTACATGAGGAGAGATGGAAGGAACGGTGGAGGACGTGCCCTCTGAGTTATACCCTTGTACAGAGAAGTCGTCAGGATATGTGGGAATGTTCTTCTCTGGTTCGGACTCAGAAGGAGTGGTACCCCCAGCTTCAGAGCTTGCCTCGTCTTGAGAATTATGGATGTCCTCGGGGACGTCTGAACCTGCTACATCTGTTGGGGGAACTGTTTCCCCTGGATTATCTTCTTGGAACATCGGATTGTCGTGGATGTTCGAAGGAGTGCTACCCCCGGCTCCAGCACCTCCCAGAAATGTGGACAACGAACTCCAAGTGTGGCAGATTTCGTCTTTGAGCAAGTACCTTGGAAAACTCCTCCTGTAACGGTCGTAGACAACCGCTTAGAAGAGAGTTTCTTGCTTGAGACTTTCGGGCTGGAGACATTTGTTTTCTTCCCTTTTCCGCTGCCAGGGATCTTCAGAGCAGAATTGTAGGAGGCGATGAGAAGTGCCTCATCTTCTGAGCTTGGGTGTTGCAGTCGTTGGAAGACGGATCGCCGCTCCTCTTGTGTGGCCGCTGTAACGCCCCAGTCCCAAAATACGTAGGACTGGGAACGTAGACATGCCAGCCGTATAATAAATATACGTAAGCTGTAAAATGCAGTAACCAAGGTACTAAATCTCATCCACAAAGATAAATAATGATATAAAAGCAACTTTGAATTTGTCATGTATACAATCGTTGGGCGGAGACAAAGTCCACTACCAACTAATTTTAATAAGAGCGAAATATACAAGAAAAGGAATTTAGTAGAGCAAAGAGATGACGATCCAAGAGCAACATCTCGATGAACAGAGCGCAAGTCATGGCCTTAGCTAGAGCACCTACAGAAATCATAAGAGCACACACCTGGCGAGATAACCAGGTCCTCAGAGGGACGTAACAAGATACATCAACATGCTATAAAATACTGAATATAAAATATGCCACAATCAGAGAAAGTGACAAGACACAATTAAGGTAACCTAACCAAACTAAAGTGAACATGCAGTGAGAACAAACCTTTCATCGCATAAGTTCTGGCTGTAAATGGGATCTGGTATAGTCCCCACTTGGGCACCAGTGACCGAGAGCATGACGTTCAAAAACGACAGTGGCCAACCTGAGAGGCTCATACCCGTATCTCCAGCGGAGCTTCCGGGTTACAAGGGAAGTGCAGTAGAAGCCCATACGATAAGGAAATGTTTTCCCCACCCAATGTATCTATCATGTTGCATCCACGACCATGTAACACTACTAACCGTCAAGTCTTCTAACACACAACTATTGACAGTTAGACCTAACGCACGTCCTGCACGCATCAGTGATCAGCCAACATGCAAGTCCGTAGACTATATGCTACTCATAACTCACACATCTCGTGGCACAACAGTGTCAAAGTTTATGCAATGCACTAAGCTAGTGGTAGTCCCTTAACTCTAAGTCTATATGCAATCAAAGGGTAAATAACAAGGTACAACTAATATCACTGAGCAGGCAGTAATCATGAACTAGAAATAATTAAACAGTGATATGTAATAAATAAAATGCAACTAATTTATAAACAGTAAATTGTGGCAAGGTATCTTGCCTGAGGTCCTTGCTGGTGAAACCGACAATCCCGTTGGGTACAGAATAGTCACAGGGCTACACAAGATAACTCAGACGATGTGATAAATTTCTAAAATAAAAACCAAAAATAAAATATTCTGGAAAAATTTTGGGAAAAAAATATATGATATGTATTTTTCTGTCAGTATTCCGAAACTTCAAACGGATCGTGATTCTGATCCCTCGTTCTCCCAGAATCTCAAAAACACTAAAACGTGTCAGATTTTGGACCACTGACACTCCACAAAATTTCCAGAAAATTCCGAATTTATGAAAATAAAATTTACATTCAGAAAATATACCTCAATACGATTCCAACAAAAAAAACTGGAGGTCAAAAGGAGTCCGGAGTTGGGAGTTATGATCATTCGAAGTTGCTACATCCTTTGAAAATTGAGGCTGAATTTATGACGAAAAAAGAGAGAAATTTTGACAAGGATGGTTTGAAAGATGATTTGTGGTGAAAATAATATGGAGGAGTACCTGCCTATTTATAGGATGTAGGAATTCCCAATTAGATAAGAATTAGGATTCCTTTAAACCCAATTTAGATATTTTCTAATTTAATTTAAAAGCAATCAAATCCAAATCCAAATCCAAATCCAAATCTAATTTAAATCAAATCAAATCAAATTCTCTTAGTTTAAAATCAAATCAATTAAATCCAATTTAAATCTATTTAAATTTTTAGCTCAAAATCAAATGGGATAAATAAATTTTGAATATTTAACTATTTAAATAAATCCAAAAATCAAATCAAGATTTAAATGGCCACCATAACTTCCAAATATATTTTTCAAAATACCAATAATAATAATTTCGAAAATAATAAATATTTTTAAATATCTTTTTGAATAATAAATCTCGAAAATTATATTTTTATTTAAATTAAACTAGCAAATATTTATGAAATATATGTATGCATGAATAATATTATTTATTCCAAATAAAAGGCCTTTCATAAATAAAATCATAAATTTAGGAAATTTTGATAGCTAAATTAAATATTACATATATTATTTTGAAACTATAAAATAAAAAATGTTTTTCTCATTAGATTGCCATTTTGGCGACGATGGCGACGGGACGAGGGTGGTGGTCGACAGAGGTAGCTAGGAAATTTTGGGTTGGGTCGGTTGTAGTTGGGTATTGTACTGGTGGTGTCGTGTCCTGTGAGACACGGACGGGGTATCCGGGACTGTCGGATACGAAACATGTATTTGTAAGGAGAAGTGATAGTGGATGGGACAAGGCACAGACACGATGCACAAGGCTTGGTTGTGGATGGAGGAGTACCTCTCCTTTTATAGGAGGTGGGAATACCCAGTTAGATAAACATTAGAATTTATTTAAATCCTAATTAGATAATCATCATGTGATTAAATAGATTTAAAGCCAATTCAAATCAAATCCAAATCCAAATTAATTCCATACTTAATTTAAAATATTTTTAAATAAAGCCAATAAAATCTTTTGCAATTTAATTTACCATATTTAATCAAATATTAAGTAAACAAGATCTCAAATAAAATTTTCATAGTTAAATATTTATGGAAATAATTAATTTCGAAAATCACTATAAATACTTTAAATATTTAAATCATAAACTAGCTTTTGTAAATATCAAGATTAATAAACAAATTTTTACATTTCGTAAAATATTAAACCAAAATTTCTAAATTACCATTTATTTGTAAACGGTGAATAAAATAACCTTTTTATACAAAAATAAAAATATTATAAAATTTATAATAAAATATTTTTCTAACATATGTACCTCGACACATATTCGCACTCGTCGAGCAATTACGAAAATAAAATTTTGTGCGCGACGTAAAATACGACTACGCGACGTACAATAACAAATTTTAAATCAGTACCAAAATAAAATAAAATAAAAATCAGTAGAAATTTAGGGACTTTACATCCTACCCAACTTAAAAGAATTTCGTCCTCGAAATTTTAGGAAAAATTAGGGTAGGTAGGGCGAAGGAGATAGAAGCAGTATAATCGATAAGAATTTGATTTATATTGAACAAAAGGCAATCAATTGTTTGACGAGAATGAAACGACATTTCAATGGCAATATGTCTTTTGATCAACTAAATTTTCGATGGTTTCAGATTTCGATCATGGCAATCAATCAATGACTAAGCTCAATCAACCTTTAACATTAACCCAAAAACTCATAAGTAGGTAATAAACTCCATAATCCTTGATATCGTCAATATTCATGAAGTCTCTCTTAGCATAAATCGTTCTTTTCCAAAAATTTCCGTTCCATGTCCCCTTAAACAAAATTAATATGATTCTAATCCCCTCTATTTCGTCATAGAATTTTTGATAGTCTCAAATTTTGAATCCATAAATCTTCCTTATACTAGCTCACATATATATATCTTCCCAATTTAAAATTTTTTCTCTAAAATTAAAATTCTAAAACCTTCAACCAATTTGGCCCAAGTAAAAGTTAAAATCTTCTTTCCACAATTTGTATTATTGGTCAATGTACGATGCATCTATAGGTATCGAAAAGTCCGTCTTCAATGGTAAATCTCGAAAACTAACAGTATACCTTCATAACTCAATCTTTTATCATCATAATTGAAAATTTCCTCAAATATTTATTAGTCTCTCTCAAAATTTGAATTCAACAATATCAGTTTCTTGATGGTAGAAATGAAACTCATCTTAACTTCATAGTCATATTCAAAAAAATATAGAGGTTTCTTTCCTCAACAATTGGTCATCCTTGAAAGCTAATATCATAATAACACTCTATGCTATCGAAGGCAATGTCAACATTGTCCCTATCAAAATTTGCATCCATAAATTTAATATATAAATTTGGACTCTTAAACCACCAACACTTTTAGAAGATTCTTCACTCGATATTTAGTTACCTCAAAACCAACTTTTGAATTTCGAGAAGTCTATTGACTCTTGAGTGTTTCATCAAAACACCGTATATCATTCATTATTTCATTGATTCGGATTTATTGCACATTTTCCATTTATGTCCCGCCTATAGCTCATAATCTCGTAATTATCTTAACCACTATATTATTTATCCATGTTGTGGGGTTTCTCCAATCTAACCTCTACTAACCCAAGATTGTCATGATCAAATGTCATTTCGCATAAGGGAATCATACAAGGAACAAGGTGGCGTAAACAATGGAGAAATCATAGCGAAGTATGAGGAAGCATTTTAATTGGAAGGGAGAAAAGTAAGTGTTGCTAATATTGGAGTGTGAACGTGTTATGTGTCTAAGTAAATCAATACAAGAAAATAAAATGACAAGGGTTAAGCAGTCAAGATAAAACACAAGGGTAAGCATTTAACAGTTTTAGTAGATCGTAATCGGCCGAAGGTTTGAGTCAAGATCGAGTACAAATATAGTCAAAAGTATATCGGTACCATGGTATAGGTTATAGTCGAGTCTTTATGGCCCGAAAGTCGTACCATAAAAATAGAGTACAAGGGGACGTGTTTTAGTGGTACATGATATACCTACATGAAGGTGAGCTCGTCTAGGTCTTGCATGGGAAATTTGTGGGAAGAAAAAGTCTAGTGTTGTGCTCCAAATATCAAAGTCACGATAGGGAGCGCCGAATGAACAAAATAGAAAGTGGATTTTCATATGGTACTAATTAATGCACAAAATAAAAGTTTTAAGGCACGAAGTAGAGATAATTAGAAATCTCGTAGGTCAAGGTTAAATAAGTTGGAGGCGCAGTTTCTAGAGAGAAAAAAATAGTCTCGTAGATAAGGGTATGGTCAAGGGAACGACTCTAATCATCTTTAAGTTTCAGACAATTAGATGGTCACAATAATGATCTAGATTCGAGGGAAAGTCGAGTAAGTCAAAGATATGTTCATCGGTTTGGTCGATGACTAACTATACTTGTGTATATGCAATATCATAATCATAGGTGGCAAGGCAATCTAATGTGGAATACTTCTATCTCACTAGGGGACCTTGCTTGTTTCTTGGTCCTTCACCAATATATGATCTAATCCAAAATTTCAAGTTCCTCGAAATTTCTCAATAAAATTTTCAAGATACTTCGCCAATATTTCAATTATCTTAGACCGTCAACTAAAATTAAAATTTTAAATCTCTAGTCAATCTCAAACAATCCTCGTAATTCGCAATCGAATAAATAAATTCATCATTTTTTTTCCAATTCTTAAACTCAACATTTAATAAGTTTATCCGTCGAATTTCATACTACAAAATGGAACGTTTAAATAACTCCCAAAATTTATATATCCCTCAAAGGTGTCTATCTAGCTTCCAATAAGTCACAACTACTCTTCAAAAGTAATTCTCCCTTTTTCCAAAATTTAAATATCCATAATCAAGGTTTTAAACTCGAAATCTAAATAACTTTATAAATCATAAATCATATGAGCAAATTTTTAAATATTTAAAATTTTCCTTCAAAGTCGACTTCATATCTTCCAAAAATATTTCAAACAAAATTTTTACCATTATCTCTTCAAGCTCAAAATTAAATACTTATAATTCGTAAATCGTAGAATCAATTTAAAACCTCCAGCTCTCTAATAAACCGTAATTCGTAAACCCTACATAGTCTTTATTCGTTACAAAATCATAATTTATAATTTAAATCACTTTAATAAATTCGAGATAAACCTTAACATATTCAATCCAAACTTGAACTCAATCATAAATCATGTGTCACAATTTAAAGATGTTTTCCAAATTGGTTTCTTATCCCAATAAATCGTAAACTATTTCACAATTTGCAAAAAATCATAAATCATAAATTTGTTTTCGCGATCTAGCTGTCCTCTTGTGTATACCACCTTGTAATAGCAAAATAACATTCCAACTATCCTGTGAAGGCGGTAATACGCTACTACCCAACTTGAAATTAACTAATCCTTAAGAATCATATTTCTAGGAAAATAAATGCCTCTACAGCTCAAATAAAATTTCCATGCATATTAATTGTCAATGCAATCCATCTAGCCATGTGTTTAACCTTTGGGCATATACTAGTGTAGTCATCTTACTAAACACGAAACTAAGAATTTACGGTGGAAGGAGTCAAGAAAGATGCAAATCAAGGAGGTCGAACGAGAGTTCGAAATTCGAAGTCAAGGAAGGAAGTCAAGTAGGTGGATGAGATTCTAAACTCTAATCCTATATTGCAGGTCCATTCGGTACAGTCATGTAACCAAAATGACAAACTTGACCTGCATGGGCCACCACAAAAACATGTAACGCCCCAGTCCCAAAATACGTAGGACTAGGAACGTAAACATGCTAGCCGTATAATAAATATACGTAAGCTGTAAAATGCAGTAACCAAGGTACTAAATCTCATCCACAAAGATAAATAATGATATAAAAGCAACTTTGAATTTGTCATGTATACAATCGTTGGGCGGAGACAAAGTCCACTACCAACTAATTTTAATAAGAACGAAATATACAAGGAAAGGAATTTAGTAGAGCAAGGAGATGACGATCCAAGAGCAACATCTCGATGAACAGAGCGCAAGTCATGGCCTTAGCTAGAGCACCTGCAGAAATCATAAGAGCACACACCTGGCGAGATAACCAGGTCCTCAGAGGGACGTAACAAGATACATCAACATGCCATAAAATACGGAATATAAAATATGCCACAATCAGAGAAAGTGACAAGACACAATTAAGGTAACCTAACCAAACTAAAGTGAACATGCAGTGAGAACAAACCTTTCGTCGCATGAGCCCTGGCTGTAAATGGGATCGGGTATAGTCTCCACTTGGACACCAGTGACCGAGAGCATGATGTTCAAAAACGACAGTGGCCAACCTGAGAGGCTCATACCCGTATCTCCAGCGGAGCTTCCGGGTTACAAGGGAAGTGCAATAGAAGCCCATACGATAAGGAAATATTCTCCCCACCCAATGTACCTATCATGTCGCATCCACGACCATGTAACACTACTAACCGTCAAGTCTTCTAATACACAACTATTGACAGTTAGACCTAACGCACGTCCTGCACGCATCAGTGATCAGCCAACATGCTCATAACACACACATCTCGTGGCACAACAGTGTCAAAGTTTATGCAATGCACTAAGCTAGTGGTAGTCCCTTAACTCTAAGTCTATATGCAATCAAAGGGTAAATAACAAGGTACAACTAATATCACTGAGGAGGCAGTAATCATGAACTAGAAATAATTGAACAGTGATATGTAATAAATAAAATGCAACTAATTTATAAACAGTAAATTGTGGCAAGGTATCTTGCCTGAGATCCTTGCTGGTGAAACCGACAATCCCGTTGGGTACAGAATAGTCACAGGGCTACACAAGATAACTCAGACGATGTGATAAACTTCTAAAATAAAAACCAAAAATAAAATATTCTGGAAATTTTTTGGGAAAAAATCTATGATATGTATTTTTCTGTCAATATTCCGAAACTTCAAACGGATCGTGATTCTGATTCCTCGTTCTCCCAGAATCTCAAAAACACTAAAACGTGTCAGATTTCGGACCACTGACACTCCACAAAATTTTCAGAAAATTTAGTTTCGAATTTATGAAAATAAAATTTACATTCAGAAAATATACCTCAATACGATTCCAACAAAAAAAACTGGAGGTCAAAAGGAGTCCGGAGTTGGGAGTTATGGTCATTCGAAGTTGCTACAACCTTTGAAAATTGAGGCTGAATTTATGACGAAAAAAGAGAGAAATTTTGACAAGGATGGTTTGAAAGATGATTTGTGATAAAAATAATATGGAGGAGTACCTGCCTATTTATAGGATGTGGAAATTCCCAATTAGATAAGAATTAGGATTCCTTTAAACCCAATTTAGATATTTTCTAATTTAATTTAAAAGCAATCAAATCCAAATCCAAATCCAAATCCAAATCTAATTTAAATCAAATCAAATCAAATTATCTTAGTTTAAAATCAAATCAATTAAATCCAATTTAAATCTATTTAAATTTTTAGCTCAAAATCAAATGGAATAAATAACTTTCGAATATTTAACTATTTAAATAAATCCAAAAATCAAATCAAGATTTAAATGGCCACCATAACTTCCAAATAAAATTTTCAAAATACCAATAATAATAATTTTGAAAATAATAAATATTTTTAAATATCTTTTTGAATAATAAATCTCGAAAATTATATTTTTATTTAAATTAAACTAGCAAATATTTATGAAATATATGTATGCATGAATAATATTATTTATTCCAAATAAAAGGCCTTTCATAAATAAAATCATAAATTTAGTAAATTTTGATAGCTAAATTAAATATTACATATATTATTTTGAAACTATAAAAATAAAAAATATTTTTCTCATTAGATTGTCATTTTGGCGACGATGGCGACGGGACGAGGGTGGTGGTCGACAGAGGTAGCTAGGAAATTTTGGGTTGGGTCGGTTGTAGTTGGGTATTGTACTGGTGGTGTCGTGTCCTGTGAGACACGGACGGGGTATCCGGGACTGTCGGATACGGAACATGTATTTGTAAGGAGAAGTGATAGTGGATGGGACAAGGCACAGACACGATGCACAATGCTTGGTTGTGGATGGAGGAGTACCTCTCCTTTTATAGGAAGTAGGAATATCCAGTTAGATAAACATTAGGATTTATTTAAATCCTAATTAGATAATCATCATGTGATTAAATAGATTTAAAGCCAATTCAAATCAAATCCAAATCCAAATTAATTCCATACTTAATTTAAAATATTTTTAAATAAAGCCAATAAAATCTTTTGCAATTTAATTTACCATATTTAATCAAATATTAAGTAAACAAGATCTCAAATAAAATTTTCATAGTTAAATATTTATGGAAATAATTAATTTCGAAAATCACTATAAATACTTTAAATATTTAAATCATAAACTAGCTTTTGTAAATATCAAGATTAATAAACAAATTTTTACATTTCGTAAAATATTAAACCAAAATTTCCAAATTACCATTTATTTGTAAACGGTGAATAAAATAACCTTTTTATACAAAAATAAAAATATTATAAAATTTATAATAAAATATTTTTCTAACATATGTACCTCGACACATATTCGCACTCGTCGAGCAATTACAAAAATAAAATTTTGTGCACGACGTAAAATACGACTACGCGATGTACAATAACAAATTTTAAATCAGTACCAAAATAAAATAAAATAAAAATCAGTAGAAATTTAGGGGCTTTACAGCCGCCTTGCTGCAGCAGCAGTTGACAATGACTTGAGTGCAGTGATGTCCATGAAAGGACTCTCTACGTACCAAGTTTTTGTCTCTTTTCTTGCGTTTGTGAAGAATCACGTTGCGCAAGTCACTCGTTCGGTGGGCCCGGGAGTCCTGAGCACATGAGTGTGTTGGCATCCCGCCTGCTCCCTGATGTGGAGGGTAGTACGAGTACTTGCCCCTGATCATTGTTGGGAGATTCTTGATAACTATCCCGTTTGTTGGCCGCCGGGGGCTGGACACGGATAGTTTTATACAACTTTCCATCAGGGGCCTGCGTAATAATCAGCGGGACGCCCTAATAGTCAGAAGTTGGGACAGCTGACTGAGTTCGACGAGCCCGTGTTGTCCTAGACTTCTTTCCTCTAGCACCCGAGAGTGCATAGTAGGAAGAGTCCAAGTGGTGCGTCACAGAGTTTGGCACAACCTCTTGAGAGCCTCTAAGGTCATGACTGCATGAGAGGCGGTCAAAGACTGACCGTGAGCCGCATGGAGCAGATGGTATGCGACTGAGATTCGTGGCCGTGTAGGTTGTCTGCATGCGACTAGCATGTGTGGCCGCATGAACCTTCTGTATGCGGCTAGAAGCGGTGGCCGCATAAGAAATCTGCATGCGGCTGGCAGTCGTGGCCGCATGAGCCTCCTTCATGCGGCTGGAAGTTTTGGCCGCATGAGCTTCCTTCATGCGGCTCAAAGTGTTGGCCGCATGAGCCTTCTGCCTACGGCTGACTTTTGTGGCCGTATGAGTCTCATGTGGCTCGCGCCCTTATGCGGCTTCTTCTTGGACCGCCCAGAGTTTCTCTTTGCCCCTGCAAGTCCAGCATCGTAGTATTTTCCTCTGCCGGACTTGGGGACAGTAGAGTCCTCTATGGTCCGATGTGGGGCCGCACGAGAGTCTTCCCCGTCGTTTTGGGTAGCAGGGAGCATTTCTTCCAGAGCTTGGGGAGGAGCAAATGATTTGGGCCTCCACTTCCTGCGAGCCTTCTTCGTGCGGGCTCGCTTCTGGACCGGGCCAGCGCTCCCATCGGAGAGCATTTCTTCAAACGCCTGCTGGTCGAAGAGGACGACCAGCATCTGTTGAGTGGAGCCAAGCTTGGCTGCGTCCGATTGCGTCACCAATTCCTCAGCCATGGAGAAGATAGTCCCCAGCAGAATCGCCATCGTGTTTGCCATTGATTATAAAAGAACAGATATGCGGCCGAGTTTTCCAGACTCAGTCGGTTTGCTCCCACCTTGGTGGCAACCGAGTATGATAGAGCCCAGCGGTTCCAGCAGGGACTTCACCTGGAGATCTTGTTGGCAGTCAAGCAGTTTGAGCATCAGACTTTTGATGCAGTCTTGAGAGCAGCCTGGAGGCATGAGTATACCTCCCAGAGGATTGTGGATAGGGCCGGGGGTCGGAAGAAATCTCACGGCCAGATGAATCAGTCTTCAGCACCAGCCCTGGTAGCCAGGGCCTTGACTATTGGGGCTCCGAGGCGAGCAGCCTCAGTGATGTCGGTTCAGCATTCAACTCCGACGCACCCTCTGCAGCAGCAGAAGCAGAAGCAATCTTCCGCAGTGGGTTGTTCTTATTGTGGGAAGCCAGGCCATGTGGTGGCAGAATGTCGCAGGGCACAGGGATTGTATCTGGCTTGTGGAGCACCAGACCATAGGGTTAGATCCTGCCCGAACAGGGGTGGTTCATCATCGTCCAACCTTTCTAGTTCTTCGGTGAGAGGACCAGCACCGGTCCAACAGCAGCAGTATCCATTGACGAGGCCCTTGCCGCCTCAGTCCCAGGCATTTCAGCAACAGAGCCCCCAGCAGTATGCGCAAGCCCAGGCCTTGAGTCAGAATAGGCAGCGAGGAATTCAGCAGAGGGGACCAGCACCCCGAGGGCATGGTCAGGCTATGGTGATGACCATGGAGGAAGGATTGGCACCAGGAGAGGTAGTGGCAGGTACTATTCTTGTCAACTCCTTTCCAGCTTCAGCTTTATTTGATTCTGGTGCATCGTATTCATTTATGTCTGCACGATTCGCGACACGGGTAGGATTGGAGCCCGAGTCATTATCAGTAAGGCTCAATATACTTACTGGTAACGGACTTGTGGGAGTAGATAGGGTATTTTCCTCGTATCGAATCGTAGTTAGCGGTAGGGAATTCCCCGCTAGATTGATAGAATTCCCGATGGCCGATTATGATGTGGTCTTAGGGATGGATTGGTTGAGGAACCAGTATGCTAGGATAGACTGCCATATTGGTAGGGTTGTTTTTAGCATTCCAGGAGAGCCAAAGTTTTCTTTCTCTCGAGGCGAGGTTGAGCCTTCTCCTCCGATATTGCGGATGGCAGTAGCAGCAGTTCAGTTGCCCAGGATAGTCGAGGGGTTCCCAGATGTTTTTCCAGAGGAGCTTCCAGGTATGCCTCCGGAGCGGGAGATCGAGTTCACTATAGACTTGATTCCCGGGACAGCCCCAGTTTCAGAGAGAGTCTACAGGATGGCGCCGTCAGAGTTGGAGATATTGTACAAGATGATTGAAGAACTCAGAACCAAAGGATTCATTCGTGCTAGTGGATCGCCTTGGGGAGCCCCGATGCTTCTTGTGAAAAAGAAGGATGGTACGTCCAGGTTATGTGTTGATTATCGTACCTTGAACTCAGTGACAATCAAGAACAGATATCCTCTTCCGAGGATAGATGACTTGTTTGATCAACTCAAGGGGGCATCAGTATTCTCGAAGATTGACTTGCGCTCAGGATATCACCAGATCAGAGTCAGAGAACAGGACATCCCGAAGACGACTTTTAGATCGAGATATGGGTATTGGGAGTTCCTTGTTATGCCTTTTGGAGCAACCAATGCGCCGGCAGTATTCATGGACCTCATGAATCACATCTTCATGCGTTACTTGGATCAGTTTGTGATCGTGTTCTTGGATGACATCCTGGTCTACAGCAAAAGTGAGGCGGAGCATGAACAGCATCTCCGTATAGTTCTTCAGATCCTCAGAGAGCACCAGTTATATGCCAAGTTTAGTAAATGCGAGTTCTGGCTCGATCGCATTTCGTACTTGGGTCATATCATCACTCGAGGAGGAGTAGAAGTGGATCCCCAGAAGATTGTGGCTATTGAGTCATGGCCAGTGCTCAGCACAGTTGTAGAAGTTCGTAGTTTCCTCGGATTGGCTGGCTATTACCGACGATTTGTTTCAGACTTTGCTCGAATTTCAGCACCATTGACGCAGTTGACCCGCAAGGATGCACAGTTTGCTTGGACAACGGAGTGTCAGAGTTCTTTTGAGCAGTTGAAGCGAGGATTGATAACAGCTCCTATTCTCACGCTTCCAGATAGAACCGGAGGATTTTTAGTGTATTGTGATGCTTCAGGAAGAGGTTTAGGATGTGTTTTGATGCAGCATGGAAAGGTAATAGCTTATGCGTCACGACAACTTCGTGATCATGAGAGGAATTACCCAACCCATGACTTGGAGCTGGCAGCAGTGGTGTTTGTACTTAAGTTGTGGAGGCACTACTTGTACGGAGATAGGGTGGAGATTTTTATCGACCACAAGAGCCTGAAGTATGTTTTCACCCAGAAGGATCTTAACATGCGTCAGAGGAGGTGGCTGGAGCTTCTTGTGGATTATGATGTCAGCTTGCAGTATCATCCTGGGAAGGCCAATGTCATAGCAGATGCATTGAGCAGGAGAGCCGGAGCTTATTTCCTAACAGCGCAACCAGAGCTGTTAGCAGATCTTCAGAAGATGGGTATTGAAGTTGTTCTCCCTTCCAGTGTGGCGTTGATGGCCAGCATGCAAGTTCAGTCCACTATAGTCGAGAGAATCCGGATGGCGCAGTCGGCAGATTCCAAGCTTCAGCGACTCAGAGCAGAGTGTGAAGCAGGACGAAGACCAGAGTTATGTATTCATAAGGATGGTACACTTAGGCATGGTAAGCGTCTTTGTGTACCCCGTGGAGATATCAGACAGGAGATCATGTCAGAGGTGCACAATTTTCAGTATTCCATCCATCCTGGCAGTACGAAGATGTACCGTAATATCCGTCAGCACTTCTGGTGGAATGGCATGAAGCAGGAGATAGCTCGGTTTGTCTCTCGGTGTTTGGTTTGCCAACAGGTTAAGGCCGAATATCAGAGACCGGCTGTTCTTCTTCAGCCCTTACCGATTCCAGAATGGAAGTGGGAGCATGTGACCATGGATTTCGTGACTGGATTACCTAGATTCCCAGCTAGTAGAGATGCTATTTGGGTCATTGTGGATAGGCTTACCAAGGTAGCGCACTTTCTTCCGTTTAGATTTGGTCAGTCGACGGCTCAGCTAGCGGAGATGTACCTCAGGCAGATTGTCAGATTGCACGGAGTGCCAGTCAGTATCACCTCGGACCGAGATTCAAGATTTACATCGCACTTTTGGCGTAGCTTGCAAGAGAGTTTGGGGACTCATCTCCAGTTCAGTTCAGCATATCACCCGCAGACAGATGGCTAGTCGGAGCGTACGATCCAGACTCTTGAAGACATGTTGCGGTCTTGCACACTTGACTTCGGTGGTTCATGGGAAGATCATTTGCACCTGGTAGAATTCTCATACAACAATAGTTTCCAGGCCAGTATCCAGATGGCACCGTTCGAGGCACTGTATGGCAGGAAGTGCAGATCCCCGTTAGCCTGGGATGATGTTGGAGAGAGGCAGATGCTTGGTCCATAAATGATTGCTCAGACCGTTGAAGTAGTCAGGCGAGTCAGAGATCACCTTCGAGTTGTCCAAGATCGCCAGCACCATTGGGCCGATTCCCATCGGCGCCCTCTCGAGTTCTCGGTCGGCGATCATGTATTCCTGAGGATTTCGCCTAACCGTGGCGTCATTCGTTTCGGCATACGGGGCAAGCTTAGTCCTAGGTATATAGGACCGTTTGACATTCTGGAGCGAGTAGGAGATGTATCCTATCGTCTCGCTCTTCCACCGTCGCTAAGCGAGGTGCATGACGTGTTCCATGTATCCCAATTACGACGGTACATCCCGGACCCGAGCCACATCCTGGATCATTCAAAATTGGTTGTTGGTACCAACCTTTCGTATGAGGAGAGGCCCGTGTCTATATTGGATCGAAGAAAGAAGATCCTCAAGAACAAGACTATCAAGTTAGTCCGAGTTGCTTGGGGTCATCACTCTTTGGGAGAGTCAACGTGGGAGCGTGAGGATGATATCCGATCACGATATCCCGACTTGTTTGACTCGTGAGGTATAATATCTTTCTTATGCCTCATGTCATCAATTCCTTGCTTGCATGATTGATTGATTGCCTAGTATAATTGCCTGTAAATAGTGTAGCTTGTTCTTGTCCCTCTAGCCTCTTAATTAAATTCCGAGGACGGAATTCTTTTAAGGTGGGTAGAGTTGTAATGCCTGTTGTTCGTATTACGTATTTGGAATACGTATACGTATTTTATCTTGTATTTGTATATCTTCTTGGTTTGGCTTGGCTTGTTTACTCTCAGTTTGGGTTGGCTTGGTTCGGCCGGCCCAATGCTTGGTTCATCATGGCCCAAGGATGAAACACCTTAGCCTATGCTTCTCCTTCATTTCCACCACAACCGCCTCTTTATTATCCCTACCAACCTTCTCTCTCCTCCATAATTCTCATTTACTTCTCCTTCCCCTACCATTACTCTTCTCCACCAACCAAGAACACCATAGGCAAGTACAACTTGCTTCCACAAGAGAACTCCTTTTGATGGTTTCATTAGCTTCTCCTCATGATTCTAAACCACATTAGAACTTGTCATTTTCCCTTTTTAGGCTTTAATTTTTGTAGATCTAGAAATTAGTTACTTTCGGATTTTGGTGGTTTTGATCTATTAAACTTCCTTGTTTTCAAGTTTTGATGGTTACATGTTGTGGGAAATTTCATTCTACCCAATTTTGACCTTTGAAAAGCTGGATTCGGACTTGTTTTGACCAAGATTTGGACAATTGAAGCTTAGATTCAACTTTAGAGTTCTTGCTGTTCTTGCCATTTGGAGAAGACAGTGAACAGTGAGCTAGCTTTTTAGCTTATGCCACTGAGCTGTACGCTGCTCTTTAGCGAGCGTACGCTGCTCTTTAGCGAGCGTACGCTGACTTGTGTACGCTGCTCTTTAGCGAGCGTACGCTAACTTGTGTACGCTGCTCTTTAGCGAGCGTACGCTAACTTGTGTACGCTGCACTTCAGCGAGCGTACGCTAACTTGTGTACGCTGCTCTTTAGCGAGCGTACGCTGACTTGTGTACGCTGCTCTTTAGCGAGCGTACGCTAGCCTTGATACGCTGCCTGTTGGTAGCGTGTCTTGAGCGTACGCTAGCTTGAGCGTACGCTGACCTGTAGCTTGAGCGTACGCTGACCTGTAGCTTGAGCGTGCCCTTGTGTACGCTGACCCTTGCGTACGCTCCCCATTGGAAGTGTATGGAACCTTTGGTACGCTAGCTCGAGCGTACGCAGACCTGAGCGTACGCTAGCCTGAGCGTAGCCTGGCTTGAGTGTAGCCTGATTACCCTTGATCTTCTATAGCCCTGTATATTGATATTTTATTAGATATTTAACGTCCATTTTATATCCTTACGCCTTTTGTCATGAACTTGATAATCATGGATTGTTTAATATGTTTGGAAATGATACCTGAGCATGACACGATAGTGACCCGTAGTGGTGCACTCCTGACATAATGACCTGACATGACCTGATAGTGACCCGTCGTGGCGCACTCCTGACAAGTACACTTGACATGATAAACCTGACATGTTATATCTTGATAAGCTGTTGCGACGGCTACCTGACATGACATGACCTGTATAAATAATCTGGATATCGTGGGCGATTGTGCTTGTACAAATAATCCAGTCCTGTCTTGCATCATGTCTAGGAGGGGACTCCTGAGTACCACGGTCAGGAGTACCTACTAAAATGGACTAAGGTTAACAACTAGATTAATACATTAGTCATGAAGAGATTTTCCAGCTACAGGCAATCCCGTTACCTGGGCGCGCTTGGGATCTGTAGCCTGCCGTCGAGTAGGGCACATTTCCAGCACACTGTCAGGTGTTGCACCCTTCAAACTGCTTAAGGGTACATGCATTTTCTGGACGATGTACCCACCTGAATTCAATCCTAATCTCTCGACCTGGGTGACCTGGATGGTCTGCAGGGCTTGTGGCTGTGGAATAATCTCACTGCATCTTGTTAGTAATTAGGCTTGTGACAACCCTAGTTAGTTAAAGTATCAAGCCATAATTCTTGCTTGGCCGTGAAGTAATTGGATGGAGTCTAACCAGTCTAGTCTTGCCCTGACCCTGTTCCAGACTATTGAATGACCAGAATGCTTGTATTTATTTTACCGATAGATGGTGAGAATTCCAAGTTCTGTTCAGACGAAGGGTTACAACCCCGGTCCTTGTTTGGTTTACGGGTTGTAGCCTGGCTATCTGAATAGTTCCATGGTTATCTCGTCGTATATCATCCTGATATGTTTCCTTTTATTCCAGTCCTTATTTTTATTTATATTTATATCTTGTGCTGATTGCTGGTTTTAGTTCTTTTGTGAAGCCTCCTTTGTGGCACTTGCTCTTCCTGGGGTCTGACCCAGCTGGTTTTGTGTGGCCAGATTTCGGAGCAACTCCAGAGGATCTACCGACTTTTCAGCCAGATGGTGGCCACTAGACGGAACCCTGGCAACGAGTGGGTTATTTTTGGCTCTCCCGCTCTATTGTAAAAATATTCTTTTGAGGCGTTTAGCCGACGAGCACCTGTTTAGCTCGATTGCACTTACTTACTGTCTGCCTACGGGCTGTAACATGATTGACAAATCCTAGGGTTGATCATGTATGACTAAACACTTGCTAGTCCTAATATTTTGTAACGACTAGCTTCATGATCAGCTGAATATGTAATATTTGGGACGCCTTATTATTGTATATTTAATGATCATACATCTTGTGACTCTTACTTACTTGCTTATGATTGAGACACTAGGCTTGTTCATGACCTTAAGAGACTGTTGGCTTGTAGATAAACCCTCATGTATCCTAGACAGCCGTGACCGTATAGCGAGATGGAATCCATTTCAATATACGTAGCTGGCTATGTCTGCCCCCGCTCTCCAGTATTCTGGTTCTGGGGCGTGACACCTTCTTCCACAAACATGTTCCTCCCCACCACTACTGCCCACGGCCAAAACCCGATTATCTTTCATTGGCCCAACAATCCTGCGACTGGTTCACCATTTTTAGTAAACTCCCTATTTGCACCGGCAAGCCCATCTCCTTTCTTTATTTTCCAAACCATCGAGAAATTTTTGACGACGCCGGTCTCGCAGATCTGCTGGAAAAGCAGGTGGATGTCTATCCCTCAGCCATCCAAATGTAATATTGCAACCTGGTTGCAAGTGGCGATAGTCTGAAGTTCGAGACAAGAGTGGGCAGAGTAAAGTTCACCGTCACTGCCTTTTCCCTTGCCAACATTCTGGGCATACCGGAGCGTCCCAACCTTCGTCCACTTCCATGCACCATAGACTCCATCAAGCTCTCCCCAAACTACACCTTTGAGGAATTCATATTCTAGATCTGCGATCGTCCCACCTCATTCAAGCCTGATAACAACGATTCGAGTCCCTTCTACCATGATCTCCACCGCATCCTCCGCCACTCTATTACCCCAAAACCTGGTAATATGGACAACCTCACCACTGAGGAACTGATTGCCATGTACTACCTCTTTGCCTGCCAACCTTTCTCCCTCGCCAAGGCGATTGTTTACTCAAGAACCGGATCCAAGAAGGCAACATCGGCCTCTTCTCTTCGGCATGTACAACACCATGATTCTGGAAGCAAACGAGGTAGATCTCACCAATTGTCTAAAGGATAAAAAATCCAACTCTTCTTGCCAAATCGAAGCCACGATCCCTCCACTCATCATCTCGACCCTCGGTTTCCTAACCACCTACTGTTGGCACTTCCTCTACTCCTCCGGCTCCGACGCCTATATCTTCGAAGAATCGTCGATACATTGATCGCTAGTTAAACTCCCTCTCCATCTCCACCTCGGAGCGCATCCAAGCTGCCACCCGAGGTTTGGGAACCCTGATCCATCATGGCTTCATGGACCAGGCATTTTATTTTTAGCGCTACTTTCTGGAGAACAATCCTCTTGCCGACCCGACTATTCCTAACCATGCCTACCTGGACCAAGGTCCACTGACCTGAATGTCTACGGGTTAATATATCCAGACGGCATTGATCCCTATGGCTCCTTCACTCCTGCGACGGAGATTGATTAGGATTCTACTGATGACGTGGACCCTACGAATGGCCCTAATAGTTGATGATCACAAGTGCTAGTAGGTGATGTCCTGGAGTCAATAAGGTGTTTTGTTATGTTGTGTGCAATCCTTCGAGGACTAAAAACTTGTGTCTTTATGTTGTTCTTATGTTGCAGTCCTGCATATCCCACTAGGGACTAGTATGTTGTGCCTCTGAAAAGGTCTAACTTTACTAAGGAATATACATGTCTGTTTGTCCAAATGTAATCCCATTTTTTTATCTATAGCATATCATCTTTTATTTTGCATAAATGTTAAAGGGGGAGAAATAATGTTCAGGGGGAGATATCCATTTACGGGGGAGCTATCTCCTAAAAAAAGTATATTTGTCAACTATCAAAATGGAGGAAATTGTTGGCACATTGACTTTGATATTATATTTACAATTAACGCCTCTACTATTTTAGATTCAAGTACTCCTCCGGTTCAAAGGAAAATCTCTATCAAATGAAAGATATCTGCATCCATCAGCTAATGCTCAGACTCAATCTTGGATCACAATCAAAGAATACAAAAGCTTCACAAGTCAAAGATCCAGCTTCATACCTCTAAAAGTCTGTATACATAGGAGGCCAGTTTAACACTTTTGTAAGGATGACAAAACAAAAACTTTAAATATAAACAAATAGAATTTATGAAGAAGCGAATCATCTGTCGGATAGCCGCAGAAATCCGTCGGGTTATCCGAATTGTTATAGGAAGTTTTTGTAGGGACATTCGAATCGCCGCGGATAACCGCTGGAATTCATTTTGACAGCAAATTTTTGTAGGGACATTCGAATCGCCGCGGATAACCGCTGGAATTCATTTTGACAGCAAATTTTTGTAGGGACATTCGGATAATCCGCCGAATCACCGTGGATCACCTAAGGATAATCCGAATTGTTCCAGTAAGTTTTTGTGGGGACATTCGGACCATCCTTCAGATAGCTGTGGATAACTGCCAAACAATCTGTTTTGAAATAGCAAGTATTTATGGGATCATCCGGGTGATCCATCGGACTTTCGCAGATCATCGTCGGATAATCCACAAGTGCTGAGCTTGCTATTTGAAAATCAAATCCAATAGTTACTATAAAAAGCATTTAATTGATCTAAGGCTAACTTTCTAGCTGTTACGATTGGTGCGGATAATCTTTTGGACGTCCGCAGACAACCGATGGATCATCCGCTCGGCTATAGCAAATGCTCCTTTGTCTTGGATTTGTATATATAGACTTCCCCCTTTTTCATAAATAATTATCCACTTGAGCCTTAAATTTTTGATCTACCAAAGACCTCCTCTATTACTCTACAAAGCTTTAATTTGTCATCCATCAAAGTGATAGAGTATTCAAGAGTTGTAATTTAGACCTTCAAAGTGTTCAAGAAGATCGAAACATTTTTCTCTCAAGTTTGAAGTTGACGAGCCTTCGGAGGAAAACTCGTGTGTAAGAAGTTGACGAGCCTTCGGGATGAAAACTCGTGTGTAAAAAGTTGATGAGTCTTCGAATCAAAGCTTGTGTTGTACTATTTACTCAAATAGTGGATTAAAGTCGGAGAGAATTCCGGAACTGGAGTGCACCTTGGGAGGATACCAAGATACATTGCGTATTTGATTCTCCCCTCTTTAAATGGTTATTTAAACTGCTTATTATTGTTGGTAGTTATTTTATTACCTATTAATCCCCCCCCCCCCCCCCCCCCCCCCCCCCCCCCCCCCCCCCCCCCCCCCCCCCCCTTCGAGGGTTCTACAAGTGTGCCATAAGGATATGGAAAGAAAGTGTGTATAGTGATGGATAGGCAACTCACTAGGTGAGGTAACAAGGTAGGCAGCGGATAGGTATGGAGGATAATTTAGTAATTGACTATGATTGAATTAGTATTAAGTTAGGGATTAGATTAAGTTAACCCTAACAATGGCAAAATAAAGAATAACAACAACAACAATAACAACAACAAACAACACCAACAACAATAATACTCATAATAATAATAACTAGAATATTTTATACTAGTCCGGTCGGGAAAACAGATACCAAAATGTTGTAATGCGTATTATAATACAAACGATACGACTCACTAAAATACAAAAATGCGTATTTACAATCGCAACCATTACAACAAATCTGATCTCTTATTACGAAAACCCTATTTTTTGCAACCGATCTATACGATGCTCATAGCATGATAAAGTTATTATGGCCATTTTATTACGTTAGTGTAAATTTGGTAGTTTTGCAATTTTTCTCATTAATGTAAAATTTTATAAGACTTTTCATGTTATTTCCATAGCGTTAATTCACTCAACAATGACAAAAATTACTTATTTAATGAAATTTAGATCAAAACAACATTAATATATTTAAAATTATTAGTAATAATCTTTCTCTGGACAAGTACCTTTGAGGTTAATCCTAATCTAATAGTATCCATAAGAAAAACAAAATTAATGTAATGTTATCTAATATTATCTTAAAAGTAAAATTAGATGAGAAAAATTATGTAATCGACGAAAAAGAAAGAAAAGAATAGAGTAGTTATGCCAGATTTTATTACTTTATAGTTGTTTTGTTAAACACAATTTTTTTCCTATTACAGAAAGAGAAAAACTTGGTTCGGTTTATCCATGTAAAAGCCCTCCCATAATTTCTTGATTATCTATAATTAATAATTATTAGGTTATTATTATTGTTGTTAATTATTAGGTTTATTATTATTAATAATGGAATTAGATTTTCCATTTTGATATTTATAGTAAAATTTCCAAATTAAATCCATATTTTTTCCTAAGAATTTGAGAAATCATATAAAAAACTAATTAGATTATTTTTCTTGAATAAATTAAGTACCTAACACCATTATCTATTAATTATATCTTAGTGATTAAAAAACAAATAAAAAGCAAACAAAAGCAAACCCCCTTCCAGTGGTAATTAACACAATACCTGCTGGTAGCCGGACACCACCCATCATTGTCATTCTCTGTTCGAGCCATACCCCTTTGGCAGAGAGATCCCCTCTCCTCCTTTACACCTCCTTCCCTTACTCTTTGCTTATTCACTCCTCCTTCATTCTTCTTCCTCATCATCTTCTTCTTCTTCTTCCGCTTCCTCGTTGGCAATCCAACCAACAGTAGTGTCGATAAAAAAAATAGCAGTAGAGGAGGCAACTTCGACCGTCGCATCTTGCTGTAGTCGTTGCCCCGCTCCCATTCCTGGCATACAACAGTAACATCGCATAACAGCATCCCCCGACCTCCACTCCTCCGTCGCGAGGTTGAGCCTCTGACCTCCTTCTCCTCTTTGCCAGCATCCCTGGCTTATGTTGCATTTCCCCGACCGTCGTCGACAAAAAATAGAAGAATGAGAAAAGAAAAACATAAAAAGAAGAGGAGCAGGAATTCTAACTTGCAAACCCAATTGTCGCAGCACTTACTCCGAAACCGTACATCTAAATCAAAATATGGTTCTTACTAGTTTCGAAGCAGGCATAAGTCATATCCTTTTCTCAAATTTTTATAGAGAATTTGATCATTTGATCGATGGCGAGAGCCCAAGGGGACAGGGAATCCATTCTATCTTTATATAAATTTATGGGTTTGGTGTCGTTTCGTTAAACCAGACGCCCAAGCTAAAACAATTGCACCGAAAGGCCTACACGGACTTTCCCAACATCTAGGAATTGGTAGATCGCGACGAATTCGACTTATATCCGTCGAATTTTGTCATATCAGTATTTTCCAGAAAATTGTAATTATTCTTCGTACGCTCATTGGATTACGACGAGGCATGCTCCATTGAGTGGGAAATGTTGAACTTGCCATGTGACATGAGTTTTGTCGAGTTCTGAGACCGTCAATTGGATTGTCAAATGTTGGTGTTTTTGCCTTTGGACTAGAAAAGATAGTCCCACATCGGCTACACCAAATGGTGAGTATCTCAATATAATGCATTACTTGTGTTGAGGTGTGCACATGAGGTGTAGTGGGGCACAAGTTTGTGCCATGTGTAAGTATTTTTCTAGAAGGAAAAATGATTAAATCCAACAAGGATGCAAGTTAATTTTTGTTGTGCGGACTCGGACTCGGACGCGGACTCCAGGATTGTCTCGTGCATGCACGGGAGTGATCGGGGGGGGGGGGGGGGGGGGTAGGCGTGGACTGACACACTTCTATGCTGATTGTGGGATGATCTAAAATATCAAATTCTATTTTTGAGTATTGGTATTTTGGTCCCACATCGGATAGGAGAAGAGGTGAAGTCTCAACTCCACTCTATAAATAGAGCCCCTTGGCCTCCTTTGTAAGATGCACCAAGAAGAGAGTTGAGGGGGTCTGCTAAGTCCAGAAAGTCCGTTCAAGTCTCAAATATTGACTTACGAGCGTTCCAGAAGTTCTTCGTGAACTTGCTGGTTCCTGGAAGTTGCTCGTGCTCGTGTGGGGCGAATAAAGCTTTGAGCAACGGTGGTTCATTCACCCCAGCAGGAGTTATCTCATCTTCACCAGTCATCTTCTTTGTTGGTTCTATCAGGATTCTATTAACGCACCTTCGGTGAAGTGTTTGCGTTGATATTATCAGAATTCTGTTTGTGCACCTTCTGTGAAGGGTAGCACTTGTGAAATTTCTCTTACGTACCTTCTGTGAAGTGTTACGTTCTGTGCACCTTCTGTGAAAGGTAGCACTTGTGGGATTTTACTACGTACCTTCTGTGAAGTGTTACGTAATAACGATTGTTTGTACAATTGTTACGATATTTCAGTTTCCATCGATAAAATTGTGCCTCGGCACTAACAATCTCAAAGCTTTATTGAGAAGATGGATAATTATCGTGCTTCGCTCATCGATACCGGCTTTAACAAGTTGGAAAAATTCGATGGCGAACACTTCCAGATATGGAGACGAAAGGTCACTTTATATCTTCAACTCGTGAATGTTGATTACGTGCTGTCAGAAGAAGAACCGATCATTCCAACCACTGGATCTGCTGCGGCTGTGGCCGCTGCTACGACCAAGCAAGCGAAATGGAAGAGAGAAAACAGTATATGCAAACTACTGATACTCAATTCCATGGAAGACTCTCTGGCAGAGTCCTACTCCAAGAAGACATCTGCCAAAGAGATATGGGACTCCTTGGGAAAGCTCTATGAAGATGACGAGAACCGGTCCAAGATCTTCATGGTAGAAAAATACCACAAGTGGACCTTCGAAGACGAGAAGGCGATGCTGCCCCAAGTGAAGGAGTTTCTGAAGTTGCGTCAGAAACTAGAAGACGAGAACATGCCCCTCGTCGACAAGTTTGTCGTTGGAGGGATCGTCGCAAAACTTCCTACAGAATGGAGCAACTTCTATGCAAGGATGCATCGAAAGAAGATAGAAATTAGCTTGAAAGATTTCTTGCAAGAGATCCATGTTGAGGACGAGATGCGCTCTCAACAGAAGATGGATACTCAGTCCAAACAACTGGCGAAGGCAAATCTGGTCCAAACCAGAGAGTACCAGGGAAAGCAGGCCGCTTCTCATCGCAAAAAGAAGGACTTCACGAATCTGTAAGCGAAGGGTCCTGCTTTCAAGCAGCAGAAGTCCAAGTCCCATGTGACTTGCTTCAATTGTGGCAAGAAGGGCCACTACAAATCCGAATGCAAGTCCAAGCCCAAAGAACAAGGTGAGCCTAGTAAGGTTTCTATGATTACTAATCTAGTTGCCATGATAGCACAGGTTACAACTGTGGGGGCTGACTTGGACTGGTGGATAGACACTGGTGCGACCTGCCATGTCTGTTCAGACAAAGACTGGTTCGTCTCTTATGAGCCAACTTCAGAGAAGGTCATAATGGCAAACCAGGCACAAGCTGAAGTACTGGAGATCGGGACGGTGGAGCTGAAACTCACATCGGAGAACACTCTGACGCTTCAAGGTGTGAAGCATGTTCCAGTAATTACTAAGAACCTGATCTCTGGAAGTCTGCTCTGCAACGCAGGCTTGAGGATGGACATCAATGCTGGCCAGTTGGTGATGTCCAAGAAGGGTACATTCTTCGGGAAAGCTTTCCAAACTGAAGGAATGTACAAGATTCAGCTTGTTGTAACCCAGCATGACAATATAAATGCAATCACTTTTTCTGATTATTCTCTTGAGTTGTGGCATAATAGGCTAGGACATGTTCATTGTAAAAGGATTAACAGAATGTCTAGTCTAGGACTTATCTCCAAGTGTGGGAGTAAGGTAGAGAAATGTGAAGTATGTGCTCATACGAAGATCACAAAGAAACCCTTTAATAGGGTCCATCGAAGCACAGATCTTCTGGAGTTGGTTCACTCAGATATCTGTGGCTTCAAACAATTCTCTACAAAGGCCGGGATGAAGTATTTCATTACTTTCATCGATGACTTCTCAAAGTATGCTTTCGTCTACTTGCTCAAGTCTAAAGATGAAGCATTCAAAAAGTTCAAGGAGTTCAGGGCCGAGGCTGAGCGGCAAACTGGACAACAACTCAAGAGGTTAAGGAGTGATCGAGGCGGGGAGTATCAGTCTCATGAATTCTTATCATTCTGCAAAGAACATGGAATCATCAATGAGACAACGGCTCCGTACTCTCCTCAATCCAACGGAGTAGCAGAAAGGAAGAACAGAACGTTGACAGAGATGATGAACTCCATGCTGTTGACTGCGGGTCTTCCAAAGTGTTACTGGGGAGAAGCTGCACTAACGACAACGTTCATTCTAAACAGAGTGCCATATGCAACTTTCGACATAACTCCTCATGAACTCTGGTTCAAAGTCAGACCTAACTTGAATGTCATTCGAGTGTGGGGGTGTCTGGCTTATGTGAAGCTCCCGGATCTGAAGATTCAGAAGCTGGGGACAAGGACTACGAAGACGATCTTCTTGGGGTATGCCGAGAAGAGTGATGCTCGAAGATTCCTTGATATCGAGTCAAACCATATCATCGAATCTCGTGATGCTGAATACTTTGAAGACAAGTTTGCAAAACACAAGAATATTGTTCTCGCAGATCTTTCGGAGAATGATGAGGGTACAAAGCAGACAAAAGTCTTTAATGAACCAGTAGTCCAAGATGAAGCTGTCGTCAAGGAGGCACCAGCTGAACCAGAACTCGCTGAGCCGTCAACTAAGCGAACGAGGAGGCCGAAAGACTTCGGAGATGACTTCGTCACCTATCATGTGGAAGCAGATCCGCTTACCTATGATGAGGCGATGAAGACTAGAGATGCTGTATTCTGGAAGGAGGCGATAGACAACGAGATTGACTCAATCACCTCAAACAACACATGGGTATTGGTTGACCTGCCAGAAGGAGCAAGATCCATCGGATGCAAATGGATCTTCAAGAAGAAGATAAAAGCAGATGGAACCATTGACAAGCTCAAGGCCAGGCTAGTGGCCAAGGGGTTTGCTCAGAAGCAGGGGATCGACTACTTTGACACTTATGCTCCAGTAGCTCAGATGACAACCATCAGAATGTTAATTGCTCTAGCAGCAATACACAAGCTGGTGATACATCAGATGGATGTGAAAACGGCATTCCTTAATGGCGAGCTGACCGAAGAGATCTACATGCAACAACCAGAAGGTTTTGTCGTCAGAGGTCTGGAAGACAAAGTCTGCAAGTTGATGAAGTCTCTGTATGGTTTGAAACAAGCTACCAAAATGTGGCATGAGAAGTTTGACAAGGTGATAAGGACAAATGGCTACAGGGTCAGTGAAACAGACAAGTGTGTCTATACAAAGTTTGCTGACGGAAGAGGAGTAATCGTATGTCTTTACGTGGACGACATGTTAATCCTAGGTACGGATTTAAGCTGCGTCACAGAGATAAAGAAATTCCTCTCGACCAAGTTCAGTATGAAGGACTTGGGGGATGCCGACGTAATCTTGGGGCTCAAGATCATCCGGACAGGCACTGGAATACCGCTGTCACAATCTCATTATATTGAGAAGATGCTCACTCGCTACGGGTATCAAGATCTTCCTTTTATTGATACACCGTACCGGAGTGATAAGAAGCTGGAGCCAAATTCGAGGAAAAGCGTCAGGCAGTTGGAGTACGCTAGCGTCATCGGAAGCTTGATGTACGCTACTACTGCCACAAGGCCTGACATAGCTTTTGCAGTAGAAATGCTGAGTTGGTTCACTAGCAATCCAGGTGTTGAGCACTGGAAAGCTGTGAAGCGTGTTATGAGATATCTCAAGAAAACTCAGACATATACACTTTTCTACAGCGGAGATCCGTCAGTAGTGGAAGGCTTCAGTGATGCTAGCTGGTGTTCAGATATGGAGAGCGAGTATTCCACAGGTGAATTCGTATTCGCCATGGGCGGAGCTGCTATATCGTGGAAGTCGAAGAAGCAGACTATGTTATCTCACTCCTCCATGGAATCTGAATTCTTTGCATTAGATGCTGCTGCAGATGAAGCAGAGTGGCTTCGGGAGCTCATGTATGATCTTCCGGTGGTTGGGGCTCAGATACCGGCAATACCGATATACTGTGACAACCAGACGGCAGCAGCAGTGGCATCAAATGAACTCTTCAACAGGAAGAAGAGAACGGTGCGGTTGAAGCACAGAGCAGTACACGATCTTATCAAGAGAGGTGTTATTGCAGTGATTGATGTTCGGAGTCAGGAGAACCTGGCGGATCCGTTCACAAAGGGCCTCAAGTGCCAGCTGGTCGATGACACAGCTTGTAAAATGGGCTTGAAGGCATTCTGATATTGTGTTATTACATTCCTACCATAAAGTTTTATGCTATTAGTTCAAAGAGAAATCTACTAGGCATCTAGCTTTTGGTTCAAGGGAGGACTATTAACCAGAAGAATATCAGGAACGGTGGGTACTTGTCCTATGTGACATGGAGAGGTTACAGACCTACAACCACTGTTGTCTACTGTTGTTTTCTGCGGAAAACGGATCCTGTGGGAAGGTTGGCTTAAATGCCTTAATGAGTTCTCAAGCAGAGTGAATGCCTGGAGTGCTTTACAGGAAGTACGGTAGCGCAGCACTACAAGGAGTGTAACTCCATGCTACATGGGGTGACTCCACCATGAGGTTCCCAGGTAGGGGTAATGCCTCGGCTTTGCAAGCCAAGTCACAGCGGAGTAGCGCCGCAAATAGGCAGGTAGCCTAATGCTGTATGATAATCATAATAAAGAGAGGTAGACAACACTACAAAAAGGACGATGTCCTCATGTTACAGTGGCATGACACCACGAAGAGGTACCAGGTAGGATAAAGCCTCGGCTTTGCGAGCCATGTCATAGCGGCGTAACACCGCACGGAAGCGCAAGGCTTCATGCTGGGTAGTTTGGCACTACAAAGAAGCCTATGACCTCATGCTACAGTAGTATGACACTACGATGAGGTACCCAGGTGGGGTAAAGCCTCGGCTTTAAGCCATGTCATAGCGACGTAGCACCACAAAGAAGCGTAATGCTTCATGCCATGACTCTTTATAAAGAACTCACCTATAGTGTATGGACAGAGATATCAGGCCGTCTCTTGAGGGTAAACTTGTAGACGCCCAAAAATTATACACTGAAACCAGGCTGGCACAAGGCCTTCAATGTGCAGCCAGAAGCACAGTTGATGTCATTATGTGAGTAGGAAGAATTGCAGTTATGATGCAGAATTCAAGGCTTAGTCCATTCTTATATCATGCTGTTATTTAACCTATGCGGAAAGATTCAAGTCGTAGCGACATCTCTCCTAATGCATGATGGGCAGAAACTGTGGGGAACGCTCAACCCATATATTGAGATATGTGGGGGATTGTTGGTGTTTTTGCCTTTGGACTAGAAAAGATAGTCCCACATCGGCTACACCAAATGGTGAGTATCTCAATATACATTGCTTGTGTTGAGGTGTGTACATGAGGTATAGTGGGGCACAAGTTTGTGCCATGTGGAAGTATTTTCCTAGAAGGAAAAAGGATTAAATCCAACAAGGATGCAAGTTAATTTTTGTTGTGCGGACTCGGCCTCGGACGCGGACTCCAGGATTGTCTCGTGCATGCATGGGAGTGATCGGGGGGTAGGCGTGGACTGACACACTTCTATGCTGATTGTGGGATGATCTAAAATATCAAATTCTATTTTTGAGTATTGGAATTTTAGTCCCACATCGGATAGAAGAAGAGATGAAGTCTCAACTCCACTCTATAAATAGAGCCCCTTGGCCTCCTTTGTAAGATGCACCAAGAAGAGAGTTGAGGGAGTCTGCCAAGTCCAGGAAGTCCGTTCAAGTCTCAAATATTGACTTACGAGCGTTCCAGAAGTTCTTCGTGAACTTGCTGGTTCTTGGAAGCTGTTCGTTCTCGTGTGGGGCGAATAAAGCTTTGAGAAACGGTGGTTCATTCACCCCAGCAGGAGTTATCTCATCTTCACCAGTCATCTTCTTTGTTGGTTCTATCAGGATTCTATTAACGCACCTTCGGTGAAGTGTTTGCGTTGATATTATCAGAATTCTGTTTGTGCACCTTCTGTGAAGGGTAGCACTTGTGGAATTTCTCTTACGTACCTTCTGTGAAGTGTTACGTTCTGTGCACCTTCTGTGAAGGGTAGCACTTGTGGAATTTTACTACGTACCTTCTGTGAAGTGTTACGTAATAACGATTGTTTGTACAATTGTTACGATATTTCAATTTTCCATCGATAAAATTGTGCCTCGGCACAAACATCAAATTATGGGCCCGTAATTTATCGCAGGCACGTGCATTTTCAATCTGTCCATCATATTTTATTTTGGAGAGCATGATTGAGTTTACGCCATCTTTCAAGCCTAGTTCCATATATTATTCGTCTTATTGGGTACCTGCCAGTTTGACCATATTTTTTGGTATTTCGTGGGCGTGCTTGCGATGTCGTTTGACCCACTAAATGTTGATTTTGATATTTTATCCAAATTTGACTTATAGGTAGTATTTATTCGTTTCTTTTATGTTCTATAACTCATGGTGATATCTATTTTGGCATTCACATTCTCTGCTCGATTTGATATTTTGATATTATGTATCTGACACGTTCGTGTCGGTAGGTCGATGTTTCATCAACGGCCTATCAGGAAAGATACATTGCTCTTGTAATCTAAATCATTATAGACAATTTAAACAGTAATTTATGTCTATTTTTGTGTCCAAGCATGACTTGGGTGTGATCGACAATGACGTCGATAGGGTCCGTTACAAACTTTGAAAGAAAAGAATATTCAGATCCCGTAATGGACTTTTTTTTCCCCGTAATGGACTATGATATCAAGTGACTCTGGATATTATGTAGGTATACGACATGGATGTGATATGTATGATTAGGAATGATATTCGAGCTATAGCTGATACAAGCGATTCGTGCATTGGTTAGTTCGTAAAAATTGTTTGAGTTGGGAGTTGAGTTATTTATTATTATGGATTCGTACTACATTGCATTGTTCGAGGTGAGTCATAGACATTGTAGTATAGTTAAAATATACTAGCAACACACCATCAGTATATTGTCAAGGTCGAGACTGGTATGTTACGTGTGCGGTTCAGATTAAAAGTGAAAAGGATCATCGGATGTGATTGTTCCGGACTGGTTAAGGATGAGAGACCTATTTAAGGCTCTCATTGCAGCCCTAGGACTACGGCTTGGGGGCTAAATGATCTTGAGTGCTTAAGAGAGTTCTTGATAGAGAAATTTCTAGGGTTTCTATAACGTCACCCCCCCATAATCAGAAAGGAAGCCAAACTATGAACTAAAACTATTATGTAATTATAACCATACTAAAGTAAAAACAGTAAAAGCAAGCAGGAATAATGTAAAGATATCGCAGAGTATATGAAAAAAACTGGAAACATGTGAAGGAATAAGCAGGAATATCATGTAGTGAAGCTGATCATGTAAGACAAGTAGTGAAGTCAGGCATGTGAGTATGTAAGTGAAACCAAACATGTGATCATGTAATGTGAAGACGAGCAAGTAAAAATATAAGTGTAGCCGAGCATGTGATCATGGCGAGAGTAATAAACATATATAAGAATAAGTGAGATCTAGGTACAGGAATGGACTACATCCATCAATCACGGCCAAACAATGAGTGTGGCTTGATACATTTGCTAACTAGGATTATCATAATCCTAATTACTAATATATGCAATTTGAGAAATCCAATACGACTGTCCGCCCTGCAGACTACCCAACTCATCCAGGTCGCACAGGCAAGTATAAATAAAGTAGATACACTGTCATAAGAGACGTGTATCCTAAGGAGGTAGCCCCACTCGACGGCGAGCTAATAGAAGTACAATATACTAGATATACTGGTTTGTACCACAAGATGGTGTGCTAGAAACGTGCCTCTCACAATGGAGAGCAACAAGTCTATTGTATAGGCCAGAACAAAGGGATTGCAAACAACCGAAAAAAATCACCCTTCCTAATGCATCTAAATAATCAAGCAAATTATTTAGTCCTTAATATTTTTATTCAGGATTCTAGATATGGCATTTCACAAAATCTATCCTAGACATGAGGTATACATGACTGGACAAGACAAGCAAGGGTGCACTATAACAAGCAACAATAGAAAAAATAAGTATCAACACAGGAGTGCACCACGACGAGCCACTGTATCAAGCTAGATAGGAAAAGAATCAAGAGTGTGCCAAGACAGACCACTATATCAAGCTAGACAAGACAAGAATCAAGAGTGCGTCACGAGGGACCACTATCAGGTAAGCTAGACATGTAGGAGAAATCCAGACACACATAGTGGTACATAGCAAGAAACATGGCATAGCATAGCATATACAAGAAAGCAATTATAGAAGCATAAAAAATACAGAAGGGGGCGCATAGCTTTTATGCGCCTATATATAATGATTCCAGAGTTAAACCAGTCGCTAAAACATATGAACTTATGGAAAACACATAATCAAAGACGAATCAGAGAGACGCATGGTCCATTTGACGCATGACGTGTTTTTTGTCTCTTGTATGAAAAGACAAACCTCAGGCAGTGTGTAGTAGTCAGACTACGAGAAAGATGTCAGTGATTATGTCATCATTACACTCTAACAGCTGTAAAGGAGCAGTTTTATGTGACTACTTCCAGAACAGTATTTTCAGTATGCAGTTAAAATCTATGCGTTCAAAGTATTGTTTGACACGTAGTTATTCAAAGAAAATATATTATTTATAGTAAGCAAAAAAGATGTCATGTGTCTAAAATTATTTGACGCATAAATCTATAGTAAAGAGATCGTGTGATGACATCGCAGTGTTTCGTGCAGTATGCCTCAAAATACGTGGCGAGCTATACGTGATTCTCGAATACGTTCACTTCCCACTAACCCCTAAGGCTCATGCGTCTACCCAATTTCATGCATATCTGAGGCAGAAGATAGTATATTTTCTGCACATACCCACATAGTTGTTCCAATGAAGAAAAGCTGTAAATAGAGGAAAGTTTCTTCCTCGCACACAACATACATACAGATAGAGAGAGGCTACGTATGCTACATCTTTGCTAAGAACATCCAGAGAGAGAGCCTTCAGTAATAGAGTTCTCCCTTGCTACCGAGAGTTCATCAATAACCTAGCTTCAATAATTTTTTCATCAGATCATAAACGGAGTAAATAAGTCGAAGTAGACTTAATCTCCATCGCCCCCAATTCCTAGATCTTTATTGTACTCAGAATTCTTGTTAATGATTCTTATTGTACTCTTTATTTACAATAATACAAAAGATTCTTTTGTTTTGGACTCTTTTTGTGTTGAAAAAAAATGACTTTGTTGGGGACGACTTTCTTCATCAATGAGAAAGTGGTGGCACAATCTGATATAACAAAACTTGGTTCGGTTGAAAAGATGTCAGTCATACAATTTGACCAACAATCATATGAAGCGATGTTGTCGAAAAAATACAGCTCCAGTCGCCAAGGGACAGAAAGCCAAGCGTGCTCATCGGGCTTGGGTCCCAAAGTCTCTCTCTACTCCTTCCAATGCCGTTGATGGCAAGGGGAAAGCTCTGGCAACAGTCGGGAGGCGCATGGCTCAGTGTCAGCCATACCTATGTTCAAAGATGCTCCTATTGCTGAGATGCATAACATATATCATGCGTCTAGGAGGGGGCTCTATCAGTGGACCATCAACCAAACCCTGTGCTTTCCATAGGAAGAAGAACACTAAGAAGACGCATGTCAACTATGCGTCTAAAGACAAGGTTGTTATCTATGACAGAGTTACTTGCTCTAACCTTTGCGAAAAGAACGCATAACATTTTAGTTTTGGCAGAGGAAAACACTACGATGCCAAACATTCAAATGTTGGAACTTTTGCCTCATACTTGGTTAATTAGGTTGAGAGTTCTGCCTAAATACAGAACTCTAGGCGGATGACTGAAGACAAAAAGTCTGTCTTCCACAGACTTTCTTTCTGGACAGTTTCGATGTATTATGAAGAGGTTCCAATTCATGCGCCTCTCCGTGTTATGCGTGCAGACGATGGAAAGTCATACAAGCTGAAATGTATGCGCCTCAGTCTTCCACGTTCCCCTCTTCCAGATGCTATGAACTCATGTACATTACCTCCCAATGTACCTAAAATGAGTTCGCATGCCAAAACTTCTCAAGACCTAAGTGATGGGTTCTCCCAAGTCCATAAAATAGGTCAACGAGTTTATAAACCAACTTTTTCATACACGGGCTCTATCCGGTCGCATAAAAAGGGAAAGGAAGTCATACACCCTTCTATTGATTTGCGTGGTATGCTTCGGCACAAACGTAAATCAACGGAGATGTCATCAAACACAATTGTGTCTCATCAACGACATACTTGTGCAAAGTTTGTGATCAACTGTTGATGCTCAAAGACAGTTGATCAACCAGCTAGGCAATATATTTTCCAAAGGTTGCAACGAAACCTACCGGATTTATCGTGTCCTGGACGACAACTTTTAGATAATGAAGATGAGTTATAGATGACCTCGATTTATGCAACATCTAGTTATAGTGATGATCAGGCACCTTCATCAAGGCCGGCACTGGCCTAAGGCGGCCAGGGCGACCGACCAGGGCCCACAAATCATAAGGGGCCCAAAAAAATAGTTTAAAAAATATGTTAATAATTTTGTATCTCAAAATAAAACGAGTATACACCATGGGCCCTCTTAGACACAAAGTTATTATGGTATGATGGTTAGTACATTGGACTCTTATACTAAAGGTCTTAAGTTCAAACCTTGGTTATAGCTATTTTTTTAAAGGTTTTTTTAATATTTTTACATTGTGTATGAGGGCCTTATTTTGAAAGTTCGCCCTGGGCCCCCATGAACTCAGGACTGGCCCTGCCTTCATCCTCTTCATCTAATGGAGGTCAAAGAGTCCCTTCACCCGAAGGTGTTTATCAAGGAACGTGTTTCCGATCTAGGCATTCTTCTAGTGTACTCCAAGTTCTGGAACAAGATAATACTGGAGGTAGAACTCTCCCAGTCTTTGATCATTCTACATCTCAGTCTGATGACAGAGTACCTCAAATTCAAGAAAAAGATGATGCAGTCTCACAGTCAGGGTCAAACAGTACTAATTCCAGTAATGCTTCCTTGTATACTTCTCCATCTAGCAGCCCATATACAACATCTGTGTATGCGACGGGTAATAAAGAAGGAGGTAGTAGTAATCGACAAAGAATTGACAATCTTGAGAACATGTTACAAAATGTTATGACAATGATGTAGTAGATGCAAACAATAATGAACCTGCAAACATCTCTGCATAAATCTCATCCATCAACTCAAACATCTGCTGATCAGGATACAAGTGGGGTTTCTTTGAACCCTAATCCACTACCGATAGTTGAAAATGTCCCTATGCCAGTATTGCAACAGGCACAACCGACCATCATACAGTCCACCTCTGCATGTCAGCCAATTGATAATCTAGAACCTATTCGAGGCATCAATGCTCGATTAGACGATTTGACTTCAAAGGAGGAGCTCCATCAAATGGGAATGTGACGTCCTTATCCTTTAAAATGGGATAATGTGGTTTGCCCTCCAAAATACAAACCCCAATCACTGATTCCTTATGAAAAAACAGGCTCATCCAGACAGCATTTAACATACTTTTACTCCCAGACTGTTCACATTCAAAAGAATGATACAATTTGGTCTAAATTGTTTATCGGTACCCTGAACGGAGTGGCTTTTGAATGGTTTTACAATCTGCTTGATGATTGTATTAAAACCTTCAAAGACATAGAGAAACTGTTCCTTACCAGATTCTACGAGGGGACAGGTAATGTCTCCATTGTAGGAACAAAATGTAAAGCACATACTCTAGGGGTTGAATAGAGTAGGCAGCAAAAAATTAGCTATATATATATATATATATATATATAAATGTATATATATATAAATATATATATGTCACAGATACGTAAATGAAAAGTAGAGAGCAGAGAGCAAACGCAAACACAATAATGTATACTGGTTTTCCTCTTGTGAGGACTAGTCCAGTTGGAAGAACTCTAGCTTCTAGTTGAAATCTACTATGAAAAATGCCGTAAGTTTACATCCGAAGTTCTTGCAACTTCTACAACGCGAGCTTTGATCCGAATTACTCGACCAACTTCAATTGTGAAGTATCTTTCTTCAATCGAGCCTCTGATTATAATCACTCTGAAACTTCTAGACCATACCGCACTGGCAAATCGACTAGAGGATTGTAACTGGCTTAGAATTTGAAAATGAAAGAGCTTAGAACACTTTGGAATACCGAGTAGGCTTAGAGAGAAGAGAAGACAGACGTGTTGAAATGGTAGAAATTCTTCTCTATTTATAGGTTTTCCAAAGGAAGAATTTCTGACAGAATTCTTTGAGAGAATCTCGGCAGATAGTCGTTGCATCCGTAACTGCGGAAAGATTGAGTTTGAAAGCCAACGTTCCACTAACCGAACTCGGGCCGAATTCGGGCCAAACTCGGCCCGAATTTTGTTGGTCTAGAATGGTTTGGTTAGGGTTTTCTAAATCTAGTTTTTGGGCTTGTGAGAAGGTCAATCAGTTTGGAAGTAGTTTGGACTTTTGTAAGTGGACTTGTTTTCAAAATGAAAGGGTATTTTGAAAACGTTTCTTGGATAGCCTATTTGCCAGTACGACGCAACTTACATCATATTTCTAGACTCAATAAAATATAAAAAATACATTGATAAAATAGAAAAACCAATAGCCCTTTGATGACGCCTTCCTTCTGATATTTGAGCAGACTTGAAGACTTCTTTTTCCTTGACGGAGGCTGTCCAAAGATAAACAAATTTGAATATCTGAATTTCTTTCGGGAGCTTTGCCCCCGAACCCTCATAGGGGGCACTGCCCCCTTGACCCCTGTCCGCTGACCGGGTGGCGGAATCTCCGATGCGAGGCTCCGGATAGGTCGTTGGACGGTTCAGAGAAATCTTCTTGTATAATGTCGTCTTTGGTCCGTCATTAATTCTTCATTGCATATGTCCTAGGTTGATAATGCTTACTGCTTGTCTGCAAGTACATGTTAGACGAAGAAAGCAGTATACAATAGCAAAAAGATAACATTTAGTGAACGATAGGACAATGCTAAGCTTAAGTAACAAAATGATACTGATTATATGAATATTAGTGACATCATTATGCTAAACTTAATTGATTTACCATATTCAAAAATATGTTATAATCATTGGGCTAACAATCTTCCCCTTTTTGCTTATGGTAAATCGGTTAAGTTTAAGATAAATACGATAGATACATGTACTAATATACACATATTACCAACGAATATACACATATTACTAAAATATTGTGTGCTAACTTGAACTTATTTTTCCCCCGTTGACATGATCAAAAATAAGCTCCCCCGCAATAAAAGCTAAAATGAACTCAAGCATAGTAGGACAAAGGTAATAATAATCATGAAAAGAATTAGGAGAATAATGTAATGACAAGTTTAGAATATTACACAAAATAAAAAATGTCAAAACATTATATAGTTGGTTGAATGTTAACAAAAAAAAATAAAATCAAGTGATACATAGTTTACCAACTAGAAATCCAAAAATGACCTTCAAAACACAATATGATGAATAAATGTAATTGCAGTTTTTAAATAGACCAATAAAGATTTTTTAAAAAATAGATAACAATATAGTAGAAATCAATCACTGGTCATAAATAATCCATGAGAAAAAAAAATCTGCAAATCTAGTATATTCCAATAAAATAAAAATATAATGAAACTTTTACCAATGATCACAAAAAAATATGATTCATAATTTTTTTTAAATAGATAACAATATAGTAGAAATCAATCATTGGTCATAAATAATCCATGAGGAAAAAAATCCGCAAATCTAGAATATTCCAATAAAATAAAAATATAATGAAACTTTTACCAATGATCACAAAAAATTATGATTCATAATTTTCTCATATAAATTAGTGAATCACATCAACAAAGAGTATAATCATCGAAAAAGAATCAAATAAATATACTAGAATCTATACAAAATCTATACCAAAGTTCATACATTTGAATTCAATTATCTTAGCATGATATATATCTACTAGATAAACATGAAGGTAATGGAGACAAAATACTTGAAAAATTCAATCAACTTGAATGCTCTCCCGCAAAGTATGATCAGTCCAAATATAAATAATCATGAACTTTAAGATAAAACCTTAGAAAAGCCAAAATAACGATAGCTCAATAATTATCAAGATAAGAAAATCAAGATAATATGAAAAAACTATAACTTGTAAACCCATGAAAATGAAAGAATCAAGAAGAATCATATATTCTCTCATAAACCCTTTCATAAATCAAAATATTATGAACAAGTCAACAAGATATTGAATATATGTCCATGATGAACTAGGTATACCAGATATTAAGGGTATAACTGAATTGAAACAATTAATTTGCTTCCCTTTAAAGTATGTGTATTTAGTTCAAAATATTTATATGCATAAAATAGATGAAATAAATAAACACGAGATCTAAGGGATATCCGAGATATGCATCTTTTTTCCCTTGATCAATGCATATAAAATGATTTCAAGTTAGAACAAAAATCCTCTCAATAATAGCATTCAAGTAACGGACAGATTAAAAATAACAGAGAGAAATCAAAAGATTTTTGAAATACGAAATTTATTATGAAAATTTGTCATGATAACTGTTCGAATGCGTCCGTTTAGTCCTCAACTAACAGTTGACGATTCAAATTTTTGTATCACAAACACTATTTTAATAAAAGAATACATAAATCATAAATAGCTATATTGAATAAATAAAACAGGACTAGATAAATATTTAAATATATATTATTCTAGATATATGGCTGTAGAAGCATGAAAAATATAGGGTTCATGCGGATCACAACTGACCGCATGATTACTTTGCGCCAAATTGGTCCGCATAAAGAAGAGCCGTATGACAGACTCGGCATGTCCCCTGCGGCCCATCTTCACTATCTCGGATTATATATATTAAAAGCAACCAGACTGATTTGAGCCGCAGAAGGAAGAGTTACTTATGCGGCCAAGCTGATCAGCCCTTCTGATAAAGCTGATAAACTCTGTCAAAACTGACAAAACTGACAGCTCTGACACTCTGACAAAAAGAAGATAAGACGTCATCAGACAAAATGTCATGTCACCAGACATATGGTCCACGTGGCTGGACATAGTCATGCGGCCAGAAAGACTGCGACCCGAGCCGCATGAACCTTATGCGGCTCAATCTATGCACTTTATGCGGCCAAGGGTGACTGCAACCTGAGCTGCATGAGCTTTATGCGGCCCAGAATATAGAATCTATGCGGCTCAAAAGTCCCCAAGCAATATGCGGACTAAGGGAGACTGCGACCTAAGCCGCATGAGTCTTATGTGGCCCAGCATGGCCGAACACTAAAAGACCTATACGACTCAAAATGACTCAAGCAGATTGATCCTATCCTGCGATAGGACAAGTGGCAGGCCGACCAAGTCTCAACCACCCAGATTTGCTGTAAAGAAATCTCTGGCGGCCAAAGAGTGGGTCATTGTGTGTTGTTGTAGCCACGTGGTCACGTGGCCATCTATGCGGCTCAAGATATCTATCACTATAAATAGCAGGGTTCCACACCCATGCAAAAGGCTGGCAACCTACGAAGGGCAATTTCTTCAAGAGCAAGGACCGTGTCAGATAGTCCAAGGAGTAAGGCAGAGTTGCTACACTTTCCCGAGCCTCCATCGTCGTCCCCCCAAATCAAAAACTAAACAATTGTACTTAGATTGTTTCCCAGAATTTTTTTCTAGGCTTTCTCTTGTATAAGCGAGTTTGTAATCAAGTTCAATTCATTTGTAATTCTTGTTCTTGATATTTTTAATGGCAAACACGATGGCGACTCTGCTGGAGACTTCCTTCTCCTCTGATAAGAAGTTGGTGACATAATCCGACTCATCCAAGCTTGCCTCTACGCAGCAAATGCTCGTGGTTCATTTTGACCAACGAGCATTCGAAGAAATGCTCTCTGAAGGGATCCCCAGCCCGTCGCAGAAGCGAGCCAACCCAAAGAGAACCCGCAGAATGTCGAAGCGCAAAACTGTTGCCCCCGACCAGGTTCTCGAAGAAGCTCCTTCTGCGACCCAAGACGGTGATCATAGCTCTCCTGCGGCCTTACTTTCGAACACAGAGAACCCCACTATCTCCATATCCAGCAAAGAAAAATACTATGATGCTGAGATTTTGGGGGCACAAGGGAAATCCATGCGGACGAGGAAGAGGCCCATGCGGCAGCCAACTCTGGCCGCAGGCAGATGGCCCATGCGACAACCAACTCTGACCACAGGCAGATGGCTCATGCTGCAACCAACTCTGGCCGTAGGCAGATGGCCCATGCGCCAGCCAATCTTGGCCGTAGACAGGGTGTCTCATGCTGCCTTGTCAGAAGCTCTATGTTCGACCGTCTCTTATACGGGCCCGACCCCATTTGGTCCATTAAGAATGTGGAATATGCAAATCTGGACTCTTCTTACTATGTGCCTTCGAGTGCTAAGCCGAAGAAGTCTAGGGCAGTAGGGGCCAAACAAGCCTAGTCAACTGTCCAAGCTGCTGACTGTCAAAGGGCACCGTTAACTGTTATACGGGCTCCTGATGGAAAGTTATATAGAACTACCCGCGTCCAGTCCCCAGGGCTAATGGACAAGGTGGGTCTCAAAAGTCTCCCTCCAACGATCGAGAGCAAGTTCTTTTACTAGCCTCGAATCAGGGAGCAAACATGATACCTACGCACCCGTGTGCTTCGGGTACCTGAGTCCACAAATTGGATGCAAAGGTAGATCAGTCTGCTATCGACTTGCGAAAGGTGATTACTCACAAACGCAAGGAGAAATAAGTAACCTTGACATGTGCTGAGCCCTTTTCGGGACGTCGTTGCACCCAGGTCATCATCAACTACTGCTGCGACAAGTCGGCAGCACCTGAAGATCGGCAGTCCATTTTCCAACGACTGTACCAGCCAGTACCTGTCCGACAACCACTTAAGGAACAGGTGCAAATTCTGGAAGACGAGGAATTTTCTTTCGCCTCCTGTAATTCAACTCGAAAGGTTCTTCCCGACAAGGGAGAAAAGAAGACAGGCTCTTCCAGCCCGGCAATCTCAGCCAACACTACAAGGAAACTCTCATCTGGAGGATTGTCGCCGACAGCCACAGGGGGTGTCTACCTAGACACTCGGTCCAGAAAGAAGCTTCCAACACCCGGGGGTGCACCTTCGACCTCCCTAGAGGTAGATGAAGCTGGGGGTAGCAGTCCCCTCAATGTATGCGACAACCCGGTGTAATAAGAGCATACACAGGGGGTAGCAATCTACTGGAATTATGCAACGGACTTGGACGTCCCTGAGGATGACCGCCTTCGCCAAGATGATGCAGCTTCCTGCGTAGGGGGTGGCACACCTTCTGAATCCGAGGAGGAGGACATTCCAACATTCTCCGACAATTTTTCGGTATCAGGGTACGACACGGAGAGCACCTCTTCTACGGTCCCTTCCGCGTCCACCCACGTGCGGACAGTCTTTATGGCCGGTGATGATCATGAAGGGCCTACTGATCGACAACGTCTAGAAGTACTTGAAGCCATGCTCCTGTCTCTGGTCAAGTCAGTAGACGAAATCAAAGCTGCCTTGCCGACTCAACCGACAAGGACGCCTGGACAAACAAGCTTGGGACCCACAGTCAACGCGGACTCCAATACGACTGCTCCTTTTTTGGGTGACAATCCTTTAGGAGCATCCGTTCCTTCAGCTGCAGACGAAGCCAGGGAGGCAATGAGGGAAGTCCAGGAGCTTCGAGCAATGTTTAATGCCCGAGACTCCTCCCGGACCTCAGAATACGGCTGTCGTATCCCGTTGCGTGGAGAGATGTTCCTTTTTCGCTACGATACAAACCGTTTCATATTGATTCGTATGACGGGAAGACCTCTACTATTCGGTACATGACTTATTTTGAGGTCACAACCGGCCACTTGTCGCATAGCGACGCCATCCTCACATGATTATTCATCGGAGCATTGGAGGGGATCGCGTTCGACTGGTACCGCAACCTTTCGAACAACTGCATCCATTCTTTTGACGGCTTCAAGCACATATTCCTAGAAAGATTCTACGAAATGGGGCATGATGTGACAATGTCGTCTCTCATGGAAGTCGCTCAGGGGGAGAGGGAGCTAACAAGGAACTATATCGAACGGTTCTGCCAAACCGTAATGAGATTGCCCCAAGGCAATCCCGAAAGCTCCTTGATTGAAATCTGCCAGAAGAAGTTGCTCCCCGCAATCAGTCTCTGGATGGGCGAAGATCAGTTTAGGGATTGGACGACCTTCAACATAAGCGCCACCAATGCGGAGGCAAAGTTAAAGAAGGCTCGCCAGCTGGGATTACACATCCCGGATGGAGAAGACAAAGGCAAACATCCTGGTACCACCCCCAATAACAACAATAGTGGCGGCACCTCCAATAACCGGGACAATAAAGGCAAACAGGACATGGTCGCTAGTATGACTAAGAAGCCTGAACAAAAGCAGGCAGAGGCTCAGTGGCCCAAGGTGAATTACTCATTCGAAGATAGTCATGTCAAGCCTATCTTCGATATGCTCTTACAAGGGGACGGGATCCAACTCCCTCCACCAAGGCGCGAGCCTCGAGCGACGGAGATGGAGGACCCAAAATATTGCCACTTCCACCGCTATGTTCATCATTCCACTCATGACTGCTTTCAATTAAAGCAGTACATCCAGAGTCTTATCGACTCCAAAGCTCTGTTGCTAGATTTTGAAGTAGTTACCGTGGTGGCAAACATGGTATCAATTCAGTTCGGTGACTTTCCCCCAACAAGTACTCAAGACGGGGTAATACTTGTCCCCCTGGCGATGATGGAGGTTACTAATCTTCCCCCCGTCCGGGACCAGACAACTGGCTTGGTACCTTTTACCACGTCATGAGGAGAAGTCATGTGGGCGAACCCAGACTTAGTGTCCGAAGTTACCCGGCGGTGTCATCTCCAACCAACAAGAAGAAGGACAGGAAGTTCAGATCCTGCCATACAATTTCAGTCAAAGATGAGGAGGCGGCGGCCGTTGTTACCTGGTCTGGTGCACAAGTCTAGCCCACTTTGGGTAGTTCAGTCGAAGACCCTCAGCCGGTAACGCTGCCTGCCACTGATGTTCCGGGGCCATCTCAGCCTCCGTCGGCGGACAGGTCCAAGCCGAAGGAAACCCTCTTCGACAGGCCGCTCCGTAAGGATGCACCTCAGGGACTGGAGAGACCTTACAACTTTGACATATTAGCACAACTGGCTAATACGTCGACAAAGTTGTCGTTATACGAGCTCATAAGGCTCTCCAAGGATCTTTGTGTCGTATTGAGCGAAGCACTCCAGAAGGTCGACGCCTACTTAGCCCAGGTCAAACCTACAGGGAAAGACTCGTCAGCAGATCTCCAGGGAAGCATATTGTACAGACGTGATGTCCAACATCGTATTCATCCTACAGGACATGTTAATCAAGACCAACTTGCATGATCGCCCCTTGTACTATACTGGATACATAGACGATATCAAGGTGGTTCGGATGCACATCGATCCTGGCTCGTCGATGTGCATCATCCCGAAAAGCTTGCTTCAAGTCCTTGGCATTGCTATACACCGGCTAGCGGCAACCAACACTGCCATTAGCGATTTCAACTCGGGAAGGAGCTATCCCCTGGGAAAGATCCGCTTGAAATGTCAGATTGGCGACTTGAAGATGGAGGTTACCTGCTACATCATAGATGAAGATACGTCCTACAATATCCTCTTAGGGCGTCCGTGGAAACATGACTATAAGATCGTGCCATCTACACTCCACCAGTGCTTCAAGTATGTCAGTAAGCACGACTTCGTGAAGACGGAATTCGCCGACATCGATCCCTTCAAAGGGGTCGAGTCCTATTACTCTTCGGAGGCTTGTCTATATGAAGAATCTAAGAAGCACACAACTGACGAACGGGAAGCCATAACAGGGTCAGAGGAACCTTTGAAAATCCATCTCCAGGCCCGTAAACCGGGCAAAGCTGTACCCTTGTCGCGACTTTGTATAAAGAGGTGCCTGGTTACCCTGCCCCAGTTGCGCAGTTGGAACCGATGGTCATCCGGCTCCTGAGATCCAGCCAGGAGCCAAAACCCGTCGTAGGGTCGATGGTGATCCGATTGCCGAAATGCAATCAAAGGCGAGCGGAAGATGCGAGGCCCTATGTGGTGCCGATGGTGATCCGATTACCAAAATCCACTCAAAGAAAATCGAAAAATACGAAGTCCTCTATCGAGCCGATGGTTATCCGTCTCCCCAAGATGGGCCGGCAATCAAGTGTTGATCCGAGACCCTCAGGCAAGCCAATGCCACAAGCAGAACCCTTGGTGATCAAGTTGCCCAAGAGAGCGTCCCAACCACCGGTCATGCAGGGGGTAGCTGAAGAGGAGGCAGAACTCGCGAAGTATCTTGTTACAAAGGTGGATAGTCCCTCTCCTGATGATGTAATCCCTGTGGACAAAATTCCTTATTTCATCAATAAGAGGCTGCCGTTGAACTATCCTGAGTGTAATAAGCTTAATCTGATGTATGCTGTGGGGGCACGGTCTGGACATTAACCTGCACACACAGGTGACAACCGTCCATACCGTAAACCGACTTACTCCCATTAAAGGTGCCTACTTCCTAGTCCCAGGCAGAAGAGAAGGGGATCACACGATCATCTTCGGCCGAAAAGAAGGTCCTCAATCTTTCATGCCACAAGAGTTTGATCTCGAACCCGATGCTGGAAGATTACCGCTCTACCTGTATAGTCCTCAAGCCAAGTACTTCATGCAAAAAGCAAGGGTGTGACATGGAGGCTACCCCAGGTCTGAATCACGGTAACGGTCGACGATCGCCTCTGCAGCTGTCAGCCTCGGTTGGAAAACCTCAGGATTGTTACGGCAAGTCCAAATACGGCCTCGGTTAAGTTACACCAGCAACAACGCCCGAGAGCTTCGATGAAGAATGCGAGTGGCATTCTCACTCATCCGAATCACCTACAAATGATTCCGATGACAGCATTGGGGATATATTCAGGCAGACATTATCTGTCAATATGGCAGCCATTGACATTGAAGAGGAAGACGAAGATCTACTCGAACCTTTTGAATTGGAGCCATGGGTCCAACAACTGGATGCACAATGGGAGAAGCGCTTTGAACTACGAGACCCTCCCACTGAAGATGAGGTCATGTAAGTTGACCTCGGTGATGAATCCTCCATGAAGCCAATCTTTATCAGTAAAATCCTAACTGACGATGAGCGGGTGTCGTTGTTGCAACTCGTCAGAGATTATATCGACGTCTTCGCTTGGAGCTATAAAGACATGCCAGGGCTAAACCCCAAAATCGTACTTCATAAGCTCAACATTCATCCGAACGCAAAATCAGCCAAACAACAGCAACGGCGATTCCGTCCAGACATCATAAACTCCATCGAAGCGGAAGTAAACAAGCTTATAGCTAGCGGTTTCATCCGTAAGGAGCAGCACCCAGACTGGGTAGCTAATATAGTACCAGTCATCAAAAAGAACGGAAAGATCCGAATCTGCATCGACTTTTACAATCTGAATGAGGCATATCCTAAGGATGAATTCCCTCTTCCCATCACCGACATAATGATCGATAATACGTGTGGCTTAAAACGCATGTCCTTTATGGATGGCTTTTCGGGATACAATCAAATCAAAATGTCTCCTGATGATGAGAAACATACGTCATTCCGAACAGCGATCGGCGTATATTGTTACACAGTCATGCCCTTCGGCCTGAAGAACGCCGGTGCTACATATCAACGAGCTATGAGCGTCATCTTCAGAGATCACTTACGCAAGACGGTGGAGTGTTACGTTGACAACATCGCCGTCAAAAGCCGCTCCAAGAATGATCACTTACATGATTTGAGGGCAATGTTCGACATTATGCGAGCACACAATCAGAAGATGAATCCTACCAAATCCTTCCTGGACGTGTCCAGTAGGAAATTCTTGGGCTTTGTCATCACTTCCCAGGGTATTCACATAGACCCCGATAAGACAAAAGCAATCTTGGAGATGAGTCCACCGAGGAACCTCCGTGAACTCCGCGGCCTTCAGAGAAGACTAGCCTACATCAGGAGGTTCATATCTAACCTCGCAGGACGATGTCAACCCTTCACACAACTCATGAAGAAAGGCGTCTCTTTCGTATGGAATGAGGAATGTCAACGCGCCTTTGATGACACTAAGGAATACCTGTCGAGTCTGCCGTTTCTGGTAGCCTCGGTCGCCGGAAAGACTTTTCTGCTCTATGTACGAGCGATGGAACACTCTCTCAGCACCTTGCTGGCACAGAACAACGATGCGGGGCACGAAAAAGCCATCTATTATCTCAGTCGAATGATAGTGGAGCCAGAGCATAGGTACAGCGTCGCGGAGAAGGAATGCCTTGCCTTGGTGTTCGCCATTCAGAAAATACGACACTATGTGACAGGGCAGACCATCCATGTTGTGACATAAGTCAACCCCCTTAGGGTCCTCATGACCAAGCCAGGAGCCCTCGGTTCTCATCTAGCCACATGGGCGATATTGTTGTCCCCCTTGACATGGTTTTCATCTCACAGAAGGCTGTCAAAGGTCAAGCCTTGGCCGACTTTCTAGCAGCCCATCCAGGCTCAGAAACAGCTAGAATCTATAAGAAAATCATAGACGAAGTCGTTAACTCAAACATGACTTCACATGATGACGTTTGGCGAATGTTCTTCGACGGTGCTTCAAGAACGGGGCCCCAAGGTGATATCGTTGCTGGAGTCGGGATAGTATTAATTTCTCCCTCCAGATTGGTGGTCAACCGGACATATTCTCTCACAAAACCCTGATCAAACAATGTAGCCGAATATAATGCTTTGGTCATCGGGCTCCGACTCGCAAAAGAAGTGGGAGTCGAATACCTAAAAGCATATGGTGACTTGCAGTTGATTGTTAATCAAATCCGAGGCTCATACGAGGTTCGTAACACAGACCTGATTCCTTACCATCATATAGCAATTGCCATCATTGCAACCTTGGAGGGGTTCTTTATATAGATCATGTTCCTAGGCTCCAGAATATTGAAGCCGATGTCCTAGCAGGCCTCGTCGTTCCTTGGCAGTTCCAAATGATGCTCATCATCTAGTCGACGTGATAGGCCATGAGCTGGTCTGTCCCAAAAACAACGTTCAACTGGATACGAGTTACTCTGCCCAGATAACCAATGACGTGCAAGAATGGAGATTCCCGTTTATCGACTTTGCAGTCTACGGAATCCTGCCTGAGAATGTGAAAGAAGCAACTTTAATTAGAAGGCGTTCTCTCAGATTCTTTTATGACACATAAATAAAAATTTTATATCGACGATCTTACGACGGGCTACTATTAAGATGTCCGTCAAATGTAGAAGCCAAAGTAGCCTTACGCGAGGCTCACGATGGCGTTTACAGGGCTCACCAACCTGGCCCGAAGTTGCAGGACCGTCTCATCCGGATGGGTTGTTACTGGCCTACGATGGTAGTAGACGTAGTCGATTATGCAAAGAAGTGTAAGGCTTGTCATATCCACGCAGATTTCATACATCTGCCATCCGAATTCTTGTACCCAACAGTGACCTCTTAGCCATTTGAAGCATGGGGAATAGACATCGTTGGCCCAATCACCCCACCGTCGTCCAAAGGGTACCGGTTTATACTTGCAATCACCGACTACTTCTCCAAGTGGGCGGAAGCTGTTCCGCTGGTAGAGGTAAAGACATCAAATGTGATCAGTTTCATAAAACATCATATCATTTACCGTTTTAGATTGCCACAGAGGATCATTCATGATAATGGTCTGCAGTTCGCAAGCCATGCCTTCTATCGATTCTGTGACAAGAATTGGATTCAGAATGTGGCTTCAACGGCATACAACCCATCAGCTAATGGTCTGGCCGAAGCCTTTAACAAGACAATAATCAAGCTTCTCAAGAAGTTCGTGTCTTCAAACAAGCGTGACTGGAATGAAAAGTTGGGCAAATATTTATGGGCGTACCATACTACGAGTCAGACGGCTACAGGAAATACACCGTTCTCTCTGGTGTGCGGGAGCGAGGCAGTTCTCCCATTGGAGACTCAGATCCCCTTACTTCGTATGGCCCTTACTTACCGGTTGACGTCGAACGATAACTATCGCCGACGATTATAAGAATTGGAAGCTTTAGACGAGAAGTGTTTGCAAGCTCAACAAAGCATCGACCTCTATCAAGCATGCATCTCTCGGGCCTTCAATAAGAAAGTCAAGCAGAGGACATTTCAAATAGGCGATCTCGTCTTGGTCGTTCGCAGACCGATGGTCATGACTCACAAAACCGTCGACAAATTCCAGCCCAAGTGGGAGGGTCCATACATCATCGAGACTGTATTCTCCAATGGCACATACCGACTCGTGAAGCAGAACGGAGACTTGCTCATGATGCCCATAAATGGCAAATTCCTGAAGAAATACTATATCGAAGGACATGCTGGTACTTCCTCAAACCACCAAATCTTCCAGGCTATCGAGTCATGTACACCAAGTACCTCTAAACTCATACTCTATTTGCTCCGAGTGGATTCACATCGCATCTTCCTGAGTGAAGAGTCATGTATGCTGATACCTCTGAACTTCCACTCTAATGCTTTATCATACAGGAGTTTGCCAAGCTTATCGCCATCTCTGAGCAAACTTTCTGGTCCTGATTATCGTGTATCACGTCCATATTACCTCTGATACCGATAGTCTCTAGACTTAACACCTGTACAAAACCCGGGATAAAAGACATGGGGTTAAGACCACAAAACCTATCACGTCCATATTACCTCTGTTAGGTTTTGTCTCAAAATCTATTACTCGCACCACCAGTGCGCAGAAGAGTAATAGGTCCACCAAAGATTATTCCTGATTATCGTGTATCACGTCTATATTACCTCTGATACCGATAGTCTTTTGACTTAACACCTGTACCCAATCCGGGATAAAAGACATGGTGTTAAGACCACAAAACCTAGCACGTCCATATTACCTCTGTTGGGTTTTGTCTCAAAATCTATTACTCGCACCACCAGTGCACAGAAGAGTAATAGCTCCACCAAAAATTTCATGATTATCATGTGTCACGTCCATATTACCTCTGATACCGATAGTCTCTTGACTTAACACTTGTACCCAACCCGAGATAAAAGACATGGTGTTGAGACCACAAAACCTATCACGTCCATATTACCTCTGTTAGGTTTCGTTTCAAATCTATCACCCGCACCACCAGTGCACAAAAGGGTAATAGGTCCACAGAAGTTATCCTAATCTATTACTCGCACCATCGATGCAAAAAAAGAGTAATAGGTCCACAAAATATCATTCAAATCTATTGCTCGCATCTCTAGATGCACAAAAGGGCAGTAGGTCCACAAAAAATTTTCCAGTAGGATATCCTTTATCAAACACAAATGCTGTATTAGGCCCTCTAGTACAAGCACCACAAGCAAAGAATTGAGTGAATATATTTTGTTTATTCAAAATCAGTTACATTCATAGGACTACATCAGCAGCAAAAAGAAAAGAAAAAAAATCCAGCAACACATAGTTTGCTCAGTTTGGCACCACTTCGCCTTCATCAAAAGCAGTTTCGTCACCCTTAAAAGAAGTCATATTTTACTACTGAGAAGCAAACAAGGCTGTTGAATCTTCGAGAAGCTGCAAGGAGGAAGGCAAATATAGCATGCTAAAAGCATATATAGACGCTGACTTTCTCTCCTCCGTATTGCGGACATCCTAGGCCCGTTCCTCCAGAAGACCATACCTTCAAAACAACATCCCTAGTGTTGCTTTTGCCTACTTAGAGAGATGTAAAAACAGAACTTTCACGATGACGCCCAACCACCGTCCGACTCTCCGATGTATAAAGGTTCTTCCTACCATCTGAGGAAAATCCTTCCAAAGCATAAAGAGTTCTGAGCTATCTGATGTGTATGTCAAGTGTTGCATCTTCAACATGCCCAATATCATCGATACCGGTCCTGGAGAAATTTGCTAGCCAGACCCCTAAAAAATATGAAAAGGGGGAAAGGAATTAGCTGTCAGAAGAAAACAAAGTTCATTCTTTAGCTATGCGGCTTAGCCAAAACAGAACCTATGCGGCCTAGTTATGAGGGATGCGCATGCGGCTTAAGAACATGAGTCGCATGCGGCTCATTCATACAGTACTGTTATGCAGTGCTCATGCGGCTCAATCACGAGGCATTTATACAGTTCTGTCATGCAGTGCTCATGCGGCTCAGTCATGAGGCATTTATGCGGTCCAAGTTATACAGTGCTCAGGCGGCTCAGTCATGAGGCACTTATGCGGATCAGTCTTGAGGCACTTATGCGGTTCAGTTATGAAATACTTGGGCGGCTTCGTCAGGGTCAATTATGTAGCACTCATGCGGCTCAGTCACGAGGCACCACGCAGGTCAGTAACGCTTATGTGGCTCAGTCCATGCGGCCCTATCATACAAAACACATGCGGTCCAATTAGATAGGACATGCATCGATCATGTCTAAAGCACAGAGGCGATACATGACAGGCCTGCGCATAAAATATGTGATATGGCCATTCAAAATTAAGTTATCGTTTTTCTATCGTCCTTACTCTTGTTAGGGGGTTGCACATCGGGATGAATGGAAGGAGAGTCCGCGGCTCTCGACGGAGAGGCGAGTCCCTTCCCTTTGCCCGCAACACTAGTCGACTTGGAAGCTTTTGGAGCCATGGCTGACTGGGACAGAAAGGATGATAAAGATGATAAAGACGAAGGAGAAGAAGGTGAAAGAGAAAAATCTCTCTCCGAATGACCTATATTTATAAGTGTTTTCGAAAGAGTGCCGCTTCGATTCTCGAGTCCATTAAAGATAATGATGACGTTTAGGAATTTTATCCTTAGTAACCGTCAGCTTTATCTCGAAAAGAGAACCCAAATCTAAAACCAAATCAAGACATTTGGCAGTCTGGATGGGATCTCCCTGCGGCTCAAGATTTCCCTGCGGCTCAAGGTCTCTCCCGACTCGAAGACACCCTGCGGCTTGACATATCTCCATGCTTCTTATTCAAAATATTCCAAATATGCAATTTGAAAACTTTGAAGGGGATCTTGTAGAAGCATAAAAAATATGGCGTTCATGCGGATCACAACTGACCGCATGAGTACTTTGGGCCAAATTGGTCCGCATAAAGAAGGGCCGCATGACAGACTCGGCATGCCCCCTACGGCCCATCTTCACTATCTCAGATTATATATATTAAAAGAAACCAGACTGATTTGAGCCACGGAAGGAAGAGTTACTTATACGGCCAAGCTGATCAGCCCTTCTGATAAAGCTGACAAACTCTGTCAAAACAGACAAAACTGATAGCTCTGACACTCTGACAAAAAGAAGATAAGACGTGATCAGATAAATTGTCATGTCACCAGACACAGGGTCATCGTGCCTGGACATAGTCATGCGGCCAGAAGGACTGCGACCCGAGCCGCATGAACCTTATGCGGCTCAATCTATGCGCTTTATGAGACCAAGGGGGATTGCAGCCTAAGCCGCATGAGCTTTATGCGGCCCAAAATATAGAATCTATGCGGCTCAAAAGTTTCCAAGCTACATGCGGACTAAGGGAGACTGCAACCTAAGCCGCATGAGTCTTATTCGGCCCAGCATGGCCGAACACTAAAAGACCTATACGGCTAAAAATGACTCAAGCAGATTGATCATATCCTGCGATAGGACAAGTGGCAGGCTGACCAAGTCTCAACCATCCAAATTTGCTGCAAAGAAATCCTAACAAGTCACCAGCTGGCAACCAACGAACGGATCTTTTTGTGCTGTTGTAGCCACGTTGTCACTGGCCATCTATGTGGCTCAAGATATCTATCACTAAAAATAGCAGGATACCACACCCATGCAAAAGGCTGGCAACCTAAGAAGGGCAATTTCTTCAAGAGCAAGGATCGTGTCAGATAGTCCAAAGAGTAAGGCAGAGTTGCTACACTTTCTCGAGCCTCCATCGTCGTCCCCCAGAATAAAAAAATAAACAATTGTACTTAGATTGTTTTCTAGGATTTCTTTCTAGGCTTTCTCTTGTACAAGCGAGTTTGCAATCAAGTTCAATTCATCTGTAATTTTTGTTCTTGATATTATTAATGGCAAACAATGGCATGTTAGGGAAATAATTATTTTGAAGCAATTAATTGCTTCACCTTTACATGGCTATATCCAAAAAATAATAGTATTGACAAAATTTAAAAAATTTCAGAGATATATTTCCAGAAGTAGGAAACTAACTCAAAAAATATTAGATCTTCTTATCAAAGTTTATTTGTTCCCTTTTAAAGTCATTGCACGGTGTCCATCAGATAACCGTAGTGTTAAAGAGAAGAAACACTTTGAGAGAGAGAAATTCAATACGTCTGACTTCCCTCCTGTAAAGAGTTATTGCTATAGACAGTAAATAACTTGAATAAGAAGAATACAATAAAAATCTTAAAATCATGAATATTACACAAGCTAAAGACAAAATCACAAGACCATAATATTCAATGAGTAGTCACAAGATCAATAGTGTGACATAAAAATGAATATATCAAAAGATGACAAACATTAACCTATGGAAGATCAATGTATGTTACCTTTTATAAAAAAATATTATTAAATAATATTATCCATCAAAGCTAAAATTCAAAATCCATCAAATAACAATTGTAACTAGATCTCAATAAATCTTTAGTTCATAAAGTGTTGATCAATCTTGGGTTAGCTGTCGTGGTACTGTTCCAGCAAATAGAGGTTCACCGGGGAACACTTAAGTACCATTTTGCTTTGGCCATAGCCGTGGTGACAGACAGACCCTTTGTAGGCTTGCACCCAAAACAAATCTCTTCTTTAATAACCGAGGATTTAAGAAGAATTTGTGCAATATGAAATCAATTATATTCTATGGACTTAAAAAATCTTAGAATAATGTAGCATACGGTATAAGATGTATCAATTACATTTATTCATATGTGCTACAAAATTATTGGGTAACACTAAAATAAAAAAATATTTGTAAATCAAAATGTAGGACCTAGATACGCTAATGTATTCTGGAACTTAGGGGACTGGGTTCAGTCCCTTGGATCCAGAACTAGATAATAGTTGTAAGTAGACCTTAATAAATCTTAAGTCTATAAAGTATTGATCACTTTGGGTTAGCTGTATGGGCCGGTTCCTAGCGAGCAGTAGTCCAAAAACTAGTACACCGTGTCGCTTCAGCCTATTTACATATGTATGACAGAAGGACCCTTTCGCCTTGTACCCAAAATAATCTTTACTTTTAAGAACTTAGATTTAAAGGAATATATACAGTATCATCGAACAACATCAAAATCCAGAATCCCTAAATATAAAAAGAAGTAAATACCCAAAGAAAGGTTTATCATGATCAAGTTATTGAAAATTATTTAAATAAAAGTCATGTATCTAAAATATCAACCAAAAAACCAAGAAAAATATCATTAAAAGAGGCTTTGAGGAAGAAGCTAATAAAGAGAAGAACATAAATTTGTTCAAAATAATCAATAGCTAAAATATGAGATAAGCACAAGTTGGAAAGTACTTTTTAAAATAATATTGAACTTGAACTTAACTCATATATCCCCATAAAGATATTTAACAAAAATATATATTAATATAAGAAACATATGAGCAATATATGAATTATTCATGTATCCTTAATAATAATTAAAAAATTATCACAAGATCAAAAACATGCATAAATATGCTTTATCAGACAAAGATGTAATTGATTCATAAGAAGTTAATCAAAATAAAATATGAGAATCAATAGTAAATATATTATGCAAGCACAAGGTTAACATAAAAGTATATGTATATACTTTTCAAGTAAATAGGAGACTTGTGCTAAACATACATACTTACAAAATACCGATCAAAGTAAATATGACATGTTAAAGACAAATCGGTAAGAAATGACCACAAAAAATACTAACGACGAAGAGTCAAACACATATTAACCGAAAAAAATAAGCTCCTATGGACTACAGTGGTATGCATGCTTCAAGAATAAAGATTAAGAGTAAAGAGCGTAAATAGACAAATGTGTCACACTAATAGAAAATAAAATACTATATATCGTGAACTAATCATTTAAACTAAACATTTAGTCATGTTAGGATTATGTCTCACATTGATGTTAGCCCATTGCCTAATGGTCACACATGATTTTGATAATCTACGATGACTTAAGTCGCTAAGCAAAATATAAAAAACTACTAATGTTTCAGGTCATTGAAATCAGTATCAAAAGAACGTACTGCATCAACAACAAGCATTCAAGTCACAATCCAAAAGTAAATTGTAATGGAATCCAAATCGAGTCATTTTTTTACATTTCTTCTGTATTTTTACCTCTATTGAGTCGAAGATATAAAAGTGTAAAATCGATCGAATATTACTGGCTTAGGTTAACTCCAGTCCACTCTTCCAAAAAGCCTACCTATATCTCAAGACTCTACATATCCAAATAGCCCATAAATACTGGCAGAACTTTGACCGAGTTCGGTCAGATCAAACTTGAAATACAGTTCCCTCCAAATCTGCATCCAACGTTCGTTTGCAAGATCTTAGCATCCGAACTCTGCCTGAACTCTGCCCGAGTTTGGTCAGGAAAAACACCTATAAATAAAGAAGATTTTCATATTTCTAATCATTCATTCACTCTTCTCTCTATTCATTCTTCAAGTATTTTTTCAGTGATATAAAGCTTTCACATTATACATATACATCTCTTAGCCAAAGCCAGTAACATCGTGTTCGATTTAGAGTCTTTGGTCTGTAGAGTTGTAAAGAGGTTAAAAGTTCAGAAAACATCTCATTTTTTGGAGTAGGTCGTGCGCTCGTCACCAAGCACGGTATTGTGAAGTCGGTCGTGCACTTGTCGCTAAGTACGGTGTTGTAAAGAGACGGCAAGCTCTCATTTAGCTTGCAAATAGTGGATTAACCGCAGGTAAGAGTACTCGCAACTGCATTAGTTCTCTCAGAGAAAAACTAGTATATATCGCGGTGTTCACTGAGTTTGATCTTCTATCTCTTACTACTATATTTATTGTCTTTATTTTGGCATAGTTTATAACTGTTAAATTTTTAATTAGTGATTATTTCTGCTACACTCACATACACTCTATTCACCCCCCCCCCCTCTAAAGGTGTTCAACGGTCCTACAATTGGTATCAGAGCAGGTTATATTCTAATATAACAACCCTAGAGAGTATATAGCAGCCGTGAAATCAATATTAAACGGTGAAGGGCAATCTACAAATAGACTCCCACTATTTGATGGAACAAACAACACCTATTGAAAAACACGAATGACTCTCTTTCTAAAGTCTCTTGACTTTGATCTTTGGTCTATAGTAGTTGACGGTTATAAGAAATCGGCACTTATAGTGATTGAGGGCGTACTTGTAGGCAAGCCACATGACAAATACACAGACGAAGAAAAGTCAAAGGCTAGTCTAGATGCATGTGCCATCAATGCATTATTCTGTGCAATTGACAAAACGAAGTTCAATCGAGTTTCTACCTGTACTATGTCTCATGATATTTGGAGACTTCTTGAGGTAACCCATAAGGGGACTTCCCAAGTAAAAAAAAATCTATCAGCAGACCAACACAGGAATATGAATCTTTTAAGATGAAACCTGGTGAGTCGATTACACAGATGTTTACTCATTTCCTAGATATTACTAATCATTTGCAATCTCTTGGTAAGGATTACAGTAATCATTAGAAGATCAGAAAAGTGTTACGGGCTCTAACCAAGAATTAGATCCCAAAGGCAACAGAAATCATTGAAGGAAACGATCTTACCACCATGACTCTGTATACACTTATGGGCAAGCTGATGACCTATGAGCTAGACCTACAAGAATTTGAAGAAGCGACCCCTAAAGAAAAATCGATCGCCTTCAAAGCGCAAGCAAAATGAGTTGCATGTAAAGATTCTGACGAACAATCATCTAGTGGTGATGAGCAAGCCCTGCTAGTAAAGAACTTCAAAAAATTCTTAAAGTTTGAGAGATCAAACCGAAGGATGAAAGACGTCCACGAAAGCAATAAAGAAGAAATAATATGCTTTGGATGCAAGAAGTCAGGGCATATGAAGAAGGATTGTCCACTTAGTGTCAGAGCAAAGACTCGCTGATATGACTACTAAATATGAGGAGTCTTGTACGATCTCTAAAAAGTTAGAAATCAAGTTAGGCAAGCAGGTCATCCCTGTGACATAGCCTAAGGTTAGTCATAATGTTAAGCATACAACTAAGAGGACTAAACCACATAAAGCACGCAAACAGTTAACACGTTAATCAGAATCATGCTTTTACTTATAGGTTTTCAAAGAAGACACAAATGCATGTCAACAAAGAAACAAAGAGCACTTTTTCAAAACTCACTTGCACGTACTGTGGTACTCACGGGCACATATCACAGTATTGTCTAGCAAGAAAGCTTGTTGACAATTAAACACTTGTTTGGAGACCTAAGACTAATCAAAATGGACCATTCAAGAAATGGATAACAAAGGATTCATCTACTTGTGTTATAGATGGACCCTCAACCCTCTCATGCTAGAAGAAAGTGGATCCTCGATAGCGGATGTTCGCGGCACATGACTGGTGATGCATCTTTATCGCTACGCTATCGATGAAGAAAGAATGATACGTCTCCTTCGGAAACAACTTGAGAGGTAATATAATTGGAAATGGCACTATTGATATGTCTTCTTTGCCTAGTTACGAAGTTGAAACATAACGTACTAAGCATAAGTCATTTGGCAGACAATGGCTATGGCATCAACTTTGAAAAAGACAAATGTACTATATATGAAATGTCATCTGGTAATCCTGTATATCAAAGGATTAAAGAAGACAATATTTATATTTTTTAGAAAGTACTAACAATGCAGGAAGGTGCCTAGTAGCAAATCAAAATGAAAGCTGGCTTTAGCACATGAGGCTAGGACATGCTAATATGGATACTATCTCACGACTATGCACCAAAAAGTTGGTAAAAGGACTCCCTGAGATCACATTCAAGAGAGACATGGTATGTGCTGACTGTGAAAAGAACAAGACAACTAGGTCAACTTTTAAATCCATCAACGCTATAAGTACCTCTAGACCCTTGCAGTTAATTCATATGGATTTATTTGGTCCTATTAGAGTCGCTAGTCTTGGCAGTAAATTCTACGTCTTTGTTATTGTTGTTGATTTCTCTCGTTTTACATGAATTTACTTTTTATCAAATAAAAGTGATACAATTTTTGTATTTTAGATACTTCGTAAAAATGTACAAAACGAAAAAAGGCTTCATGATTACTCGTATCCGAAGTGATCATGGTGGCGAATTCGTAAATGCTGATTTCAAAAAGTTTTATGATAATAGCGGATATTACCACAAGTTTTCTTGTCCTGTAACTCTCCAATAGAATGGTGTTGTGGAGAGGAAGAATCGTACTCTAAACGAGATAGCTAGAGTCATGCTGAATCAGCATAATCTTTCTAAATATTTTTGGGCAGAAGCTGTTAGTATAGCCTGTCATATTTTAAATAAGGTGTTAATTTGACCTATCTCGAAGAAAATACTATATGAGCTTTCGTTTGGAAGGATTCCAAATATTTTTATTTTAAAGTTTTTGGATGTCGTTGTTTTATCCTAAACACCAAGGACAACTTGGAAAAGTTCGACTCTAATACAGATGAAGGAATATTTCTCGGATATGCTGCTAAGAGTAAGGGATATAGAGTATTTAATAATAGATCTATGATTGTTGAAGAATCTAATAATGTTACTTTTTATGATCTCAATAGTCACAGATCTAGCGACAATGATGATGAAGATGCACAGGTTAAATCCAAGTCATCCAAAGATACTGCTACCAGAGAGAGCCTTGTGAAAGATCTAACAGAGATATTCAAATCTTGGAAATTCTTGCAAGATCATCCAGAGACGCTCATCATAGGTGTTGTACCAAAAGGTGCAAGTACACGTTCTTCTAATAAAGACACTGATATAGCAGCTAATGTAGTTTTATATCGCAAGTAGAACCTAAGACAGTAGCAAACGCTTTTAATGATAAATTTTAGATTAATGTCATGAAAGAGAAACTTAATCAATTTAAGAGAAACCAAGTTTGGAACTTTTCATGAACCTATTAGTCAATCGATAATTGGGACCAAATGGGTGTTCCAAAATAAATTAAGTGAGGATGGACAAGTTCTACGCAACAACAAAGCACGTCTAGTGGCACAAGGTTATAATCAAGAAGAAGGTATTGATTATGACGAGAAATATGCTCTTGTTGCTAGACTAGAAACTATATGTCTGTTTTATGCATTTGCATGTTTTCACAATTTTAAATTGTTTCAAATGGACGCAAAAACTGTATTTTTAAATAGATTTTTAAAAGAATAAGTTTTGTGAAACAACCCTCGGGCTTTGAAGACTTTCAAAAATCCGATCACGTCTTCAAACATAGAAAAGAACTCTATGGACTCAAACAAGCACATCGTGCTTGGTATGAAAGCCTAAGTGTCTTTCTACTTGAAAATGGTTTTTCAAAATAAAGAGTTGATATTACTTTATTTATCAAGTCTTCAGATGATGAAATTTTTCTTGTGCAAATTTATGTAGATGACATAATATTTGGTTCTACTAATGAAAAACTTTGTCAAGAATTTGTTAAGTGTATGCAGAGTGAGTCTGAGATGAGTATGATGGAAGAACTGAAGTACTTCCTAAGACTCCAGATCAAACAACACTCACATGGAACATTCATCAACCAAGCTAAGTATACGAAGGATTTACTAAAGAAGTATGACTTTGACAACGTAAAGCCTATCAGAACTCCAATGGCTATATTAACCCGGCTTGACATTGATGAAAATGGCAAACCATTTGACCAGCGTAAGTATCGATGTATGATTGGTAGTTTATTATATTTAACTGCTAGTCGTCTTGATATCATATTTAGCGTTTGCATCTGTGTTAGATATCAAGCTAATCCTAAGGAATCACACTTATGCGCCGTTAAGCGTATCTTCCGATACCTTAAGGTAATTTCTACAGTCGGCTTGTGGTATCCCAAAATCACATCTTTTGACCTAATCAGTTATTCAGATGCAAATTTTGCAGGATACAAAGTACACCATAAAAGTACCAGCAGTACATGTCATTTCCTAGGAAAAGCTTTAATCTTCCGGTTTAGCAAAGAATAAAATTTTGCAGGGCTATCAAAGACTGAGGCTAAGTATATCGTCGCAATACGCTGTTGTGCTCAAATTTTGTGGATGAAGCAAGCCCCAGAAGACTACAATATGCACTACACGAATATTTCCATATTTTGTGATAACACTAGCACGATTAACTTGACTAAGAACCCTGTTTGTCACTCATGCACAAAGCACATAGAAATTCGTCATCACTTTTTACGTGATCACCAACAACACGGAAATATTTGCTTAGAATTCGTTGACACAGATCGTCAACTAGCAGATATTTTCACAAAACCGCTGGCTGAAGACCGTTTTAACTATCTACGTCGTAAGCTAGGCATACTTGAATTTTCGGATTCATGACGTATTATGTTTAATAAAAACTCTTATAACTTAAAACTCTGACATTTATTAATTGAAGTTATTTTGGGTACTAACCGAAAGGGTCCTTCTGTCATACAGGCGTAAATAGCCTATAGCGACATGGTGTACTAGTCTTCTGACTATCGCTAGCTGGAATCCGGCCCCTACATCTCACCCAAAGTAATGAAGATTATTAAATGAAGAAGTTTAAAAGTTATCAACATTATTTATCATTCATTATGCATAAATGAACTAGGAATACAAGTGGCCGAACTCTGGAAGAACTCGGACCGAGTTCGGTCGACGATGTTCAATTTTCTAGAAACAGCTGCTGGCCCTAATCCTATTTATACCCCATCTTCTCCATCTTTCTTCTTCATCTACCATCTGAAAACTCCAAAAACCCTAGTTTTCAAATTTTGAAGCTCTCCTCCTCCCTACTCCTTGGATCTAAGAAGCTCAGCGGTGACTCCCGCCTTCTATTTCTCTACTCTTTTGAGGTATCTCTCCTCTCTTTCTCTTTTCATATATGTCTCCTAAGCAAATCCATAAAAGAAAGAAAATCTCTTCCACAGCGGGTTCATCTTCAACTTCGGAGTATGAACCTGTGAATGCATTTAGTCCCGCTCGTCCCTCCGACGAAGAGGACTTTGACGCTTCACTCTTTCCAACTATAGAATTCTCAAAATCTTGGTTTGACTCTTTTTCTCTTTGGAAATATGTCCCAGGAGAGCTGTCAACTTCACTATTTTCTCTGAGTATGCAAACACCTTCGATCGACTTAGTCTTCGAGATTTTTTTGCAACTGATGATAATATGTGTGATAACGCCGTTAGAATGTTCTATTGCAACATGCAATTGAAACCTGATGTTAGAATCTACTCATGTGTCGCTGGACAAGAAACTGAGTTTAACTCAACTGACGTCAGTGAGTATTTTCACATGCATGATGTCAGCGAGGCGTTAGTTGATATTCATAGAGTCCAGTTTCCCCAAGACATGACCCTTGACTCTCTAAAAGTCTCAATGTGTCGTCCTAATACTGTCCCTTACAGTGGTAGGATATTTGCAAAACACCTCAACCAAAACCTTTATGAGTTACATCGCTTTATTTTCTCTGCTCTGCTTTCCAAGACGGGATCTTTTGACGAGATAACGTTTTATGAGATGTTCGCGATGTATCATCTTCATTTTGATGTTCCATTTTTTGTACCTAAGACCTTTATGGCTTGGATGATCGGTTGCAGACGGGTGGGGCGTTACCTTTTATACCCCATGCATCTAGCAGCTATTTTCAAGAGATTTCATATCAACCATTCTATCTATCCTATTTTTTGTCATCTTTTGAGCTGACTAGATCTAGGGAGTATCCTCTGCCTCCACCTCCTTCCGGTGCAGCTCCTGTTGAGGCTCAGGCCGATCCAGATGTTCCTCTTCCTGCCCCTGATGCTCATGCTCCTGGCTTTGACCCGCAGTTCTATAAGCGCTTTGATGATTTTGTCACCCTTTCTGGGCAACGTCATCAGAGTTATGTTGATGCTGAGTTCCGTTATATCTCATAGGCTCAGGTATTGAGGAACAGTATTTCTGATCTACACTGAAGCCAATTGCATTACCCCACTGCTCCCGTTCCGATGATCCATCATCCGACATTCGATGGACCGAGGTTCGACGACCCAACTAGTTTCGGATACTTTGATCCGACCACCGCCTATTTCAACCCTCAGCTACCTGCTCCACCTGATGATGATGCTCATATGTGAGACGAGCATTATGTTTAGTACTTTTGAGTTTTTATTTGCTAGTGAGGATGGTCTATGTAGCTTTTTTTATCAGTCCAAACTTTCATAGTTGAACTTTTTTTGTAGTTTCATTTTTAGCAGTCATAAACTATTCTAGTTATGACTTTTATGCACTTATAATATATTTTTTCGGTTTCAGTTTATGCTAGTTGAGTTTGTCATTTTAATCCACTGTTACTACTACTAGTTCTATTATCTTGTGACTTGTGTAAATTTGGATATTACTCTTTCCTTTTTCTTGTCTGTCTTACATTGTTGGCTTCACATATTGCGGGGGAGCTACTCATTTTGCATGCATGACAAAGGGGGAGAAGAGCAATACCAAATTCAAATTTCAAACAATTAATCAAAGAACAAGTCCAGTATATTATTTCAAAGTTATATTTTAGTTATATTTTGGTATAGACTCAAGTTTGTCAATTATGAAAATAGAAAAGATTGTTGGCCCATTGCCTAATGGTCACACCTGACTTTGATAATCTGCGACGACTTAAGTCGATACGCAAAATATACAAAATTACTAATGTTTTAGGCCATTGAAATCAATATCAAAAGAACGTACTGCATCTACAACAAGCATTCAAGTCATCATCCAAAAGCAAATTGTAACAGAGGATATAAAAGTGTAAAATCGATCGGATATTACTAGCGTAGGTTAACTCCAGTCCACTCTTCCAAGAAGCCTACCTATATCTCAAGACTCTACATATCCAAAAAGCCCATAACCTATGCAATTTGGTTATTCAAATTGAGTTCTAAAGTGACAGAACTCTGGCCGAGTTCAGAACGATTTTTAACCGAGTTCGGTTAGATCAAATATGAAATACAGTTCCCTCCAAATCTGCATCCAACGTTCGTTTGCGAGATCTTAGCATCCGAACTCTTCCCGAGTTCGGTCAGGAAAAACACCTATAAATAGATAAGATTTTTTATATTTCCAATTGCTCATTCATTCTTCTCTCTATTCATTCTTCAAGTTTTTTTCCAGTGATCTAAAGCTTTCACATTCTACCTATACATCTCTTAGCCAAAGCCAGTAACATCGTGTTCGATTTAAAGTCTTTGGTCTATAGAGTTGTAAAGAGGTTACAAGTTTAAAACTCAATTTTCAGAGTCGATCGTGTACTCGTCACCAAGCACGATGTTGTGAAGTCGGTCGTGCACTTGTCGCCAAGCATGATGTTGTAAAGAGACGGCAAGCTCTCATGTAGCTTGCAAATAGTAGATTAACAACGGACAAGAGTACTCGCGACTGGACTAGTCCTCATAGAGGAAAACCAGTATATATCACGGTGTTCACTAAGTTTGATCTTCTATCTCTTACTGCTTTTTTTACTGTCTCTTTATTCCTGCCATAGTTTATAACGGTTAAATTTTTAATTAGTTATTATTTCTGCTGCACTCACACACACTCTATTCACCTCCCTGTAGAGGTGCTCAACGGTCCTACAATTGATTCAAACAAAAAATAACTAAAAGATATCAAATAGCAAGACATTAGTAAGAACATGCTAGATTCAATAAATAAAACCATAAAATAAATCATTTAGCATGTTACCAAAGTGGCTCAAGTGACCACATTTATGTTGGTGCAATTGCATGGAAGATGACCTTTGTTGTTGTGCAACCACCAACACGTTCCATGGTTCTATGGTTCAGCATAAGTAGCTCCATCTAAAATATTAGGTGAAGACTTTGGTATCCAACACTTGGATCCACATTTATTAGCTTTGGGAATCCATTTGCACAAGTTCATATCAACTAGTTTTCTAATCTGACAACGATTAGAAACGTGTCCATTCATACCATAATAACGACAGAAAGTATTAATATTAGTGCTATATGCAGCAGTTTGAGAAGGTGCAGTGGTGTGATATGATGTGCGTGAATACTTGTAATAGAAAGCATGGTTGTGTGAAGCTTTAGCTTTGCTTGCTTTTTTTATAAAAATCTGTCGTGTGTGACTTGGTAAGGTGTTACGTATCTTGTGTTAGACCGAGTCATAGATTGCACTACCTGCTTTCCCAGTCTAATCTCTAACTTTTTAGTGTTAGCACAGATCTCATCATATTTAGCATTAAGTGCATCAATTCTACATGAAGCAATAGAATACTTTCTCTTTTCTGATTCTAATTCCTCCTTAAGTTTAGCATTTTCTTGAGTGACTTTTTCAATGCAATCAAGTGCCTCATGCAATCTAAACTCAAGTGTGGAAATCTCAGTAGAATTATCAGAAGGAGAAGTATTTCTAGCATCATTCAATAAGCAAGTAAACTTTTCATTCTCACGCTTATAGGCTAGAATATCCTTTCTAGCTTGCTTATACTTATCTAATACTTTCTTGGGTTCTTCTAATAGATCACAGAAAGCATCAGATAACTCATCATGAGAAAATTTACTCTCTTCATAAAAAAATTTATTTTATACCTCGTTAGGTAATGCCATTGAGCATAAATTTGCAGCTTGAAGACATCTCTCTTTTTCTTCAGAATCTTTTGCTTCACTTTCACACCATATGCTCGTGCTAGCGTACATTTGAGACGATGATCTTCCTTTATTTGATCATTAGTAGCGACTTTTCGTTCTATCAGTAGTACAATCTTCTTGGATGTGGCCTATTTTCCTGCAGTTGTCACATACAAGCTCTTCTTCGTATAAGGGATTGTGTTGTACCTTAAATTCCAATTTCATCATGCATATATTTGTATTATTATGAAAATTATCCTCCTCCTTGGAGTTGCTAGCTTTTCTTTCATACCTGCACTCATAAGTAGCTTCAAGAACTTTCCAAATTTTATGAGATGTTGTGCAAGTAGTAATAAGATTGAATACATTTATGTCTATAGCACAATAAAGGTATGTATAGCTTTTGCATCAAAGCTAGCTAACTTTTTTTCTTCCTCCATGTAACTATAATAAGGCTTGTTGATTATAGAGGATGTGAGAATAGAAGTGATAGTAGGCTTTTTATAGCCATTGACAACAATTGACCATAAGTCAAAATCTATAGACTTCGGGTAGAAGCTCATTTGTGTCTTCCACTAATTATAGTTTGTTCCATCAAATAGTGGGAGTCTATTTGTGGATTGCTCTTCAGTTGTGAAGTACATACTTGACATATGTGATATAGTGATCTATGTAACAGCAGTTATTATATAACAATATTACCTTGCTTTACCTATATAATCCGTTCTGATACCAATTGTAGGAACGAAATATAAAGTGCTATACTCTAGGGTGGATAAATAGAGTAGGCAGCGAAAAATTAACTATTTAAAAGTTGTTAGCAACAAGATCATAGAATATATATATCACATATATGTAAATAAAAAGTAGAGAGCAAAGAGTAAACGCAAACACAATGATGTATACTGATTTTTCTCTTGTGAGGACTAGTCCAGTCGAAGAACTCCAGCTTCCAATTGAAATCTACTATAGAAAAATGTCACAAGTTTTCATCCGAAGTTCTACAACTTCTACAACGCGAGCTTGGATCCGAAATACTCGACCAACTTCAATTGTACTTGTCTTTCTTCAATCAAGCCTCTGATTACAATCACTCTGAAACTTCAAGACCATACCGCACTGGCAAATCGACTAGACGATTGTAACTGGCTTGGAATTTGAAAATAAATAGCTTAGAAAACTTTGGAATACCGAGTAGGCTTAGAGAGAATAGAAGAGAGGGATACTAAAATGGAATAAATTCTTCTCTATTTATAGGTTTTCGAAGGCAGAATTCAGGCAGAATTCTTTGAGAGAATCCCAGCAGATAGTCGTTGCATCCATAACTACGAAAAGACTGAGTTTGAAAGCCAACGTTCTACTAACCGAACTCGGCCCGAATTTGGGCCGAACTTGGTCTGAATTCTGTTGGTCCATAATGGTTTGGTTAGGGTTTTGTAAATCTAGTTTTTGGGCTTTTGAAAAGGTCAAGCAGCTAGGAAGTAGTTTGGGCTTTTGTAAGTGGACTTGTTTTTAAAATAAAAGGGTATTTTGAGAACGTTTCTTGGGTAGCCTATTTGCTAGTACGACGCAGCTTACATCGTATTTCTAGACTCAATAAAATACGAAAAATACATTGATAAAATAGAAAAAAAAATAGCCCTTTGATGACGTATTTCTTCTGATATTTGATCAGACTTGAAGACGTCTTTTTCCTTGACAGCAGCCGTTCAAAGTTAAACAGATCTGAAAATCTGAATATCTTTCGAAGGCTTTGCCCCCGAACCTCCATAGGGGCACTGCTCCTCGACCCCTGTTCGCTGACCGGGCAGCGAAACCCCCGATGCGAGGCCCTGGATAGGTCGTTGGATGGTTCAGAGAAATCTTCTTGTATAATGACATCTTTGGCCCATCATTAATTCTTCATTGCATATGTCCTAGGTTGATCATGCTTACTGCTTGTTTGTAAGTACATGTTAGACGAACAAAGTAGTATACAATAGCAAATAAGATAACATTTAGTGAAAGGTAGGACAATGCTAAGCTTAAGTAGCAAAACGATAGTGATTACGTGAATATTAGTGACATCATTATGTTAAACTTAATTGATTTTCCATATTCAAAAATATGATATAATCATTGGGCCATTATCTTAGTAATATGTGTATATTCGTTAGTAATATGTGTATATTAGTGATACATGCATCTATTATATTTATCTTAAACTTAATTGATTTACCATGATAAAAAAATATGATATAATCATTAGCCTAACATCCATATCAAATCACATTGCAACAAAGCAAGATAACAAAGAGCCAGCTCGTGAATTCATTGAATAGTTCAGGAGTCTGCAATGAAGTTGCACCCTAGGACTCCTCAGTCGGTATTGATTGATACATGCAGAGCGAATTTCTTACCCACGGTCAGATTCTGTATTGGGCCTGGAGACTATAATGATTGGCCAGGTTTCATCGCAACTACTGAGAAGGATGAAGAATCCGTCCAGGTTTTGCATTTGATTGGGTTGAAGTCATCGGAAGATAAAATAAAGCGCCCCCAGAATAATAATACTTCTGGGAAAACGAACAAAGGGAAAGAATCCTTCAGGTGGATGTTTTTGTAGATGCTTTCCAGCCCAAACAGAAAGCTCCAACCGCACCGAGGTCTAAGCCACACTATACATTCAATGAATCCCTCACACTAGACATTTTCTATATACTCATAAAGGGTAATAAATTATAATTGCCTCCCCCTCGCAGGCCAGAAGAAGTAAGACGGACCAATGATCCGAAGTATTGCTTCTATCACCAATATGTGCGTCATCCTACGAAGGATTGCTATATATTGAAGAATCACATTCAACAATTACTGGATTCCAAGGTCATCACATTGCATACAGATGAGAAAAATGTTTCTGCAAATCTTGTTTCCCTTAAGTTTGGAGATCTCCCTGCAATTGAAGTTCAAGACAGTGTCACACCAATATCGAAGGCGACGTTAAAAGTCATCAATTTTTCTTCAGTTCGTAATCAAACAACCGGACTTGTACCACTCACTACTTAGCTGGAAAAGTTATGTGGATCCATCCTGACCTACTCCAATATAAGGATTCAAAAGCTAAGTCTTCTACCTCCAAATTCCATAGAAAGAAGAAGAATAGTAAGCGATGCAACATGGTTAATGAAGCTGTAGTCAGGGTGCTAGGTCTGGAAAAGCATACTTGCGAACGTCCAATCAAGAGCAAGATGATAATCCTCTTCATGTTGTCCCTGCTTCTAATCCGCCTGTTACTAAGGCTCCATATGAATCAGGTCCATCAAAGCAGACTCTAGGAGAAAAAGGGAAACAGAAAGAAGTGAGGTTTGACAAGTCTTTGAAGAAATCTAATCTTCTTGGACATGACAAGCCCTCTAATTTTGACATGTTGGCGCATCTTGCCAATACTCCAGCTCGGTTATCTATATTTGAGCTACTCCGTCTCTCCAAAGATACACGGGATGCATTGAGTGAGGCATTGCAGCATACAGACTCATATTTGTCCCATATAGTGGAACCTGACGATTACCGTATGGTCTGTCCTTATTGTCATAGTGTGTCAGAGAAGATCCCCAACATCACTTTTACTCAGGAAGATATGTTCTTGAAGAATAACCGCCACGACAGACCCCTGTACTATATATGGTACGTCAGGGCTTGTAAGGTGGATCGTATCTAAATTTATCCTGGATCATATGTCAGTGTTATCCCTCGAAGTTTGCTTCAGGTATTAGGGATTGCAATGCATAAGTTCTTACCTACCACCACTAATTATCACTAGCTTCAATGCCGTACGAAGTCATCCTCTGGAGAAGTTTTGTCTCAAGTGTCAGATCGAGAATCTCTGGACTGAAGTGACATGCTATGTTATTGATGCCAATGTGTCCTACAACATTTTGTTAGGACGATCGTGAATACATGATAATCTTCTTGTACCATCTACCCTTCATCAGTATTTCAAATATGTGAATGAAGAGGGAGTAGTCTGTACAGAATTCGCAGATGTCGATCCTTTCAAAAGAGTCGAAGTATACTTCTCGGATGCAAGGTTGTATAAACCTCTAGATTGGAAGTCATTTGACAATGAACCATCACATCTAGTGGTAGACAAAGAGGAAGACATTAACATCGAGCCAGAAGAAGCATCTATTGACGAACCTTTAGCCCTATATTTGTAACGCCATGTGTGGAAAGAACCAGTTGAAGAACCTCTGGCTACATTTTTGAAAGGTCCCATATGGAAAGACCCTGTCAGAATTTCACAGGAATGTCATACAGGGGGTAGTATACCTTTCATCGTTGTTATGCGCAAGAACAAAATGAACATTAAGAAAGAGGAGCCTCTAGTAATTGATCTGAGGGCAAAGAAGGAGGAACCTCTGGTGATTGACTTGAGGACCAAGAAAAACGAACCGTTTGTGGTTGATCTTCGTCGAAACAAGCATCCAGTCCAACCGGATGAGCCCCTAGTAATCGATATGACTCATGCTGCAATCGCTATAGGAACAAATGTTGCAAATAAAACTCCATGTATCAAACTTCCCGATGATGTTTTCCTGGAAGAAGAAATCATGTACATACCTAATGAAAGAGGTTCTATTTTTTATTACTCTAGTGTTCCTAAGACTGATATAAAAACTGTAGAATCTTTGTGTTCACTTATTACGGATACGAAGTTGTCATTGCCTGTACCTATTTCTTCTAGAAGTAGTACTCCATGTCTGTTATATGAGGATTCTTATTTTGAAGTACTAGCTAGGTCGATCAACGAGGCACCAATTACTTTTGGTCGAGCCGAAACTCATAAAGAAGCTTTGATCGATGATCCTGAACCAGATACCGGTAGATTGCAATTTTATCGATACACTCCTCAAGGAAAGAATAGCATTCAAAAAATAGGTTATAATCTAGATAGTCAGCAAGACCTTAAATTTGGAAAGGGCCGACGCCCACCGCTGCGTATCCCAACTCCAAAAGGGAAAACGCAGGACTATTATCATCATACTCGTTAAGGGTTAGGGTACGTAACTCCTGCGACCACTCCAGAGATCCCAGATGAAGAAGATAGTGAGATGCATTCTCATTCTTCTGACTCTTCAGCATAGAATTTAGATCATAGTGTGGGAGCAATATTTAGAGATGTTTTCTCAGTTTATATGGTATCTAAGGATCAAACGGAGAATGATGATCTTTCTATTAAACCTTATGAAGTCTAGCCTTGGGCCAACAGCTTGAGACTCAATGGAAAATGCGATTTGAACAATAGGAGCCTCCTACCGAAGATGAAGTTGTTCAAGTTAATTTAGGTGACTTAGAATCGCCTAAACCAATATTCATTGACAAAAGCTTATCTAAGGAAGATAAACACTTTTTACTCGAGCTCGTTAAAGAATATATATAGATGTGTTTGCCTAGAGTCACGAAGATATGCCTGGGCTTGACATAAATAACAATGCATTGTCTCAATATACATTCTAATGCTAAACATGTAAAACAACATCAACGGAGGTTTGAGAAGAACAACATCCAGATTTGGTTGCTAATATTGTCCCGGTCATTAAGAAAAATGGAAAGATTCGGGTACACATTGATTATCGAAATCTTAATCAAGAATGTCCAAAGGATGAGGTCTTTCAATCACAAACGTCATGATTGGTAACACTTGTGGCTTCGAACGTATGTCCTTCATGGATGGATTTTCAGGCTACAACCAAATTAAAATGTTTCCAGATGATGAGAAACACACATCTTTTTGAATACTGTTGGGGGTATACTGCTATACGGTAATGCCTTTTGGTATAAAGAATGCTAGAGCTACATATCAACGCACCATGAGCACAATTTTTCGTAAATATTTGCAAAAAAAATGGTGGAATGCTACGTAGACGACATTGCTATTAAAAGTTGTTCACAGGACAATCAACTTCAAGATTTCAGAACGGTGTTTGAATTGATGCGTGTACACCAACTCAAGTTGAATCCTACAAAGTTATTTTTGGGAGTACAAATTGACCCCGAAAAAGTTAAAGCTATCCTACGAATGGAGCCCCTAAAAAATATTAAAGAATTTCTTGGTCTACAAGGCATGTTGGCCTACATTCGTAGATTTATTTCAAATCTGTTCGGACGATGTCGACCCTTCACTCAATTAATGAAGAAAGGAGTTTCTTTTGTTTGGGATGAAAACTGTCAACAAGCATTCGATGATATTAAGAAGTATTTGCAGTGCCCATCAACCTGGTCCAAAATTACATGATCGATTAAGGCATTTGGGTTATTATTGGCCCACTATGGTGGCTGATGCTATACATTACTCCAGAAAATGCAAGGCTTGTCAAATTCATGCAGACTTCATAAATCAACCTTCAGAATTCATGCATCCGACGATTACGTCGTGGCCCTTTGTAGCTTGGGGAATGGATATCGTTGGACCTATCATTCCTCCTTCTTCTAGGGGACATCGATTATCCTAGCAATAACTTACTATTTCCAAATGGGCAAAAGCTATACCACTTATTGTAATGAAGACCTATAATATCATCATTTTCATTAAACATCATGTGATCTATCATTGGACTACCTCGGAGGATTGTCTATGATAACGGCCCATAATTTGTGAGCAAGGAATTCTATTGGTTTTGTGAGAAAAACCAGATCCAAAATGTAGCCTCTACAGCTTACAATCCTGCAGCCAATGGTTTAGCCGAAGCATTCAGAAAGACTATTATCAAGTTGCTCAAGAAGTTCGTTTCATCTAACAAACGTAATTAGAATGAGAAACTTGGTGAATGTCTTTGGGCGTACCGTACTACAGTTCCGACTCCGACCTGTACAATGCTATTTTCTTTAGTCTATGGAAGTGAAGCAGACCTTCCTCTGGAGATTCAAATTCCTTCTCTCCGAATCGCTCTATCCAATGAGTTTACAACTGAAGACAATGACCGTCTACGGTTAGAAGAATTGGAAGCACTCGATGAGAAGCAACTTATGGCTCAACAGCGAATTGAGTTGTATCAAGCCCGCATTTCTAAAGCCTTTAATAAAAAGGTGAAGGAGCGAGTTTTTCAAGACGGTGATCTGGTTTTTTAGTAAGAGGGCCTATAGTGATGACACATAAAAGCAAAGAAAAATTCGTAGCTAAATGGAAAGGTCCTTTTGTTATCGAATCAAGGTATTCGAATGGAGCGTACAGGCTAGCAAAGCCTAATAGAGATTTACTGATGATGCCTATTAATTACAAATTCTTAAAAAAATATTATGTCTAAATTACAATAGACATTGCTTTGTATTCCCCAGCAAATTTTTGTACAGTATTTACACTTTCTTTCTGGAATAGTGGATATCCTACATATTGATATCGATATTTCTTTTTTCGAACCATTATTTTTATCCCAAAAATTTTGGATAAGTTATAAATAATGGCTCCTCATGAATTCTCCAGTGAAATCACCCTCAATTCTTACGAAACTTTCGTGTAAGAAATTTCTAAACAATTCCTCCAATTTATAAGCTGTCATTAAAGCCAAGTCGTCAATTCTCTCGCTGGAATCGAAATAATCTATTTTTTCAAAAGAATACTCATGTCTCTATTACCTCTGAATTATTCTATGACAACTACCTTCTATAGAGATTTCATAAACTCGTCATGTCTATATTACCTTTGAGCAAATTTACCCTAAAAAGAATATTCATGCCCATAGTACCTCTGAAATATTCCAATCATCGACTTTCTCTTTATAGAATTCTATAAATTTGCCAAGTCCATATTACGTCTGAGGAAATTTATCCAGGAGTATTTACCACGTCCATATTACCTCTGGTATATTTCCTGATCATATCGTCTTACTTGCGTATAGTCGAATGCACCATAAGTAATGGGTCCAAAAGTCTTTTTGTCACGTCCATGATACCTCTGAAAAAACGTCCTACTCTATTATCTATATATAATCAGGTATGGCAAAGATAATAGGTCCAGCTATAACATTTATTATGTTTATATTACCTCTGATAGTAATCAATTTCTATATCTATTATTTATAGCTACCTAATCAGGTATGCTAAGGATAATAGGCCCACTTATAACATCTATCATATCCATATTACCTCTGATGGTGATCAATTGTTATGACTATTATCTATGCTTGAATTAAGCATGTTACAGATAATAGGTCCATACAAATATGATATTTTTCTATGTCCATATTACCTCTAGAGAAATATCAAATATCCCCATCAAGATGAAAAGTGTTCTTTACTTTCAAAACTCAATGAAGATACATGATACTTTCATCATCAGCCACAAAAGAAAGAAAGGAAAAAGAATTACAAAAAAATCATATGTTGTCTTCAAACAGTGCGCATAACTCCCAAAAGTTATCTGTATATACAACATAGATAACAAGTCCACATATCAAAGACAGGTCACCAAATTGATCTTTTTTCTTCTAAGAAGACTCCATGCGATCATTTTCCCTTCAAGTCATGGGAGATGCATAAGGAAAACTATTTGCATGTGCACTTCCTCAAAACTAATCTTATGAAGTCCTATATCACCGTCAAGACTGTTTGAACAACAGTTGAATGTTTCATGCGTCAAGTTATTAGCTACCCTCTATTTGTCAAATCTAATCTTATGTGACATTTGTGAGATTGTTCTTACATACAGATCAATAAATCATTCACAGCAGTTTGGCAAAACAGGAGACTTTTACTACGAGTGATAAAGGGGTTACAAAATATGGCCAGAAGAGAGCCAAAAGAACCCTAAAATGAAAACCCTAAATAATTAGGGCAAATATTAGTCAGAATCATTGTCAGGGTCACTGATCACGTCTGCAATGTCCTAAAGTGTTTGAATACCTGAATAATGAAGTAGTCGACGGAAGGCATCTACTCCTCCATCTTCCCTCTCTCTCTCTCTCTCTCTCTCTCTCTCTCTCTCTCTCTCGGGCTCACAGGGAGAGAGTCAAAGTTCGGGATAGGGGTAGATAGCTTTGCGATATCGCTCAGAGACAAGCCGAGAAGGTCTAGAAAGTCTTCCGCCATAGACAACTTCGTCTCATCCAACTTCCTCTTCTTCGAGTTGAGAGGAATTGTCGGAGTTACGGCCGCAACGACTAGCATAGGTGATAATGTAGTCGCATGCAGCTGCAGGGTAGCAGCCCTCCTGGGCAATTGAGGGTGCTCACAAGGAGAAACTTTCTTCGGAGCCATTGGAGGAGCAGTATAAGAATAGTGATTCTACATTGCTATTTTATAGAAGAAAATGACTCTTCATTACCCCAACTAACTGCTTTGAGAATCGAATTTTTTTTAGATAAATGTAAATGACGGCCTATTAATGATAATGAATCTATTTAATGAAGATGTGAGTTATTATGAAGGACATAGTATTCGAAGAATCGTCTGAAGACCACTCATAATCAAGATTCACATATGAGACACATGAGCAGAACACGAATTTGTCGCATGATCCATACAATGATATTTCGGACAATCTTAAAGGGATTCAGAGAATCAAACAAAGATATTGGACGCATAAGCAGTATGTGTCTTAAAAATCTATATGCCTCAGTAAAGAACCAAACACGAGATGCTTGAAGACAACGATTCATATGCGACAGAAATCCTCGGTGACATTTTTTTGAGCCAGTTTGACTTGGAGGGTTTTATGCTGCGGTCCAGTAGTCTCAAAAGTTATTCAAAAACTGGATAAAATTTCAAAGAAAACTAAAAGTGTAGCTATGTGGGGGGGGGGGGGGGGGCTTTGCGCCTGAGTAACTTGCAAGTGCTAGCCATCATGGATTTTATGCGATCTTTAGTGGATATGCTTCTTACATATTTATGTAGCTGGGACTTCTTTACATATTGATGAAGTTTTCATCTTCTTAAAGTTTTATGATATTGGATAATGCTACAAATTGTACAGTAGCTCATATTTGCAAATTCATGCATCACTTCTTACTCAAGATAGATACACGGCATCATAGAGAAGAACTTATGTAGCAAGATTGAGATCATATTGAAGGACAAAACAAAATTTATGTTAATGGACAGTTAAAACCATGATTACATATGATGGAGATCTATTACATTCTATATTTCATTCTAAAGGCGTGGTTATGTCTGATGGAGATTTATTACATTATGGGTCTTCTCCATCAAGTCCTGCAGCAATGTGAGTCATAAAACACGGAAAGCCTTGCATTGGAGGATAATGTTAAGAGGTAAGCACCTCTACAGGTTAGGTACTCTGAACCTTGCATTCTCGCAGAAGTGCCAAACCTGAGCCACATGTTAGTTTATCTACCAGTATGGGATCCCATCTATGTTCTTGGCAGTTTGCTAGGGCAGGAGGGTACAAAATTAGACTGGCACACAGTCCAAGATTCCTTCCAACAGACAACAATGTCCATTATCGACAGTATTTCGATTGGGATTCAAACCCAATCTCATTACGGATGATACGATAGTAAAACCAGCCAGTTGGAAGCTTCATCAGATGAGTGCAGACAGCAAGTTGGGTCTAAGGATAGCGAAAGTCCTCTACGTAATGTGCTGAATCATGTCGAACAAGACATGTTATGATGTCCTTCCAAGCTCCATCTGAGCTCTAGTCATCCAAGGAATATCCTGAAAAAATATGACAGGTTAAAAGGAGTTAGGCAAATAAAATCAGTTGTTCTGTTACAGAATCATACAGATCTACCGCATAATATCAAAAGGTGCATAGAGAAACGAAAAAGCTTTATGCGCCTAGTAGCTATATAATAGAGGTATCTTCACAGCAACAAAACTATTAGCAACCCTACATGCAATGGAATTTTCTACTAACAGTGTATTTCGTTACAATTTTAACTATACATTTTAGTGATATTGTATGATCAAATCTGATCAGAGTAAAAATCTCTGCCATAAGCTTCGTATGTAAAGAAGTGATTGGTAGAAATCCAAGAGTAAGAGATGAAGAATACTTTAAGGAAGATTACCTTCTGAAGTTCGATCTTTTTTCGACTTCTGGCATAACCGAAGAGCAGTATTCTCAACAAAATGATGTTGAATCTTGTCACAAATTTGTAGGGGTTTGTGGGAGTGCTCACTGGTAAATGCTTGATGAAAAGTGGTGATGACAAGTTCTGTCAAGACATGTTCTATTTATAAGGGTAGAAATTCACTATGCGACAAAGTGTCATGCTACTTGGTTCTTAATGAAGAGATCAATCCAACATTAACTAATGCGTGATTTTCTATTCCTGAAATCGCAGATCATAGTTGACAGCCTCGATCTAAGCGATTTCTAGCAACGACCGCTACAAATTTCAAAGATAGCCCGAAATTCAAGGGATTAAGTCAAAGCAGTAACAACATGGCAAGTAATCTGATGCGTCTAAAGCTTTGTATAACAAAGTCCCCTCAAGCCTCTTATTCAAAGTATTTCAAAACTTATTCAATGTTTTAAAAACTTTGAAGAGGGTCCTGTAAAAGCATGAAAAATAGAGGAAGGGGGCGCATAGCTTTTATGTGCCTAAATATAATGATTCCAAAGTTAAAGCAGTCTCTGAAACATTATGAACTTGTGGAAAACGCATAATCAAAGACGAGTCAGAGCGACGTATGGTCCATTTGATGCATGACGTATTTTTTTGTCTCTTGTATGAAAAGACGAACCTCGGACAGTATGTAGTGGTCATACTATGAGGAAGATGTCAGTGACTACGTCATCATTATTATTACACTCTAACAGCTGTAAAAAGAGTAGTTTTATGCGACTACTTCCAGAATAGTATTTGTAGTATACAGTTAAAAAGTTATGCATTCAAAGTGTTCCTCGACACATAGTTATTCAATAAAAATATATTATTTGCAGTAATCAACCAGATATTATGCGTCTAAAATTATTTAACGCATAGCCAATCTATAGTAAAGAGATTGTATGCTGACATGACAGCGTTTCGTGCAACACATCTCAAAACATGTGGCGAGCTATACGTGATTCTCGAACACGTTTACTCTCCAATAACCCCTAAGGCTCATGCACCTACCCAATTTCATGCGTCTCTGACGCAGAAGACAATGTATTTTCTGCACATAAGCACACAATTGTTCCAGTGAAGAAAAACTATAAATAGAGGACAGTTTCTTCCTTGCAAACAACATACACGCAGGCAGAGAGAGGCTATGTATGCTACATCTTTGCTAAGAACTTTCAGAGAGAGAGTTCTCCCTTGCTACCAAGAGTTCATCAACCACCTAGCTTCATCAATTTTTGTATCAGATCGTCAACGAAGTAAAGAAGTAGACTTAATCTCCATCGTCCAATCCCCAAATCTTTATTGTACCTAGAATTCTTGTAAAAGATTCTCATTGTATTCTTTCTTTACAATAATATAAAAGATTCTATTGTTCTAGACTCTTTTTGTGTTGAAACAATAGTAAGCAGAAAAAATCAGAAAATCAGAAAAAAAAATCAAGAAATATCAAACTTGGGGTACCCTAGCGGTATACCGACGATATACTCCAGTATACCGGTGGTACGCCGGTCCTAGAAAATTAAATATCTCTGTTTGGAAAATATTGTCGTACCGTTGTACCGTTGGTATCGACCAGTACTTCGTCGCTATACTGATGTTTGTTACAATAGGTATTTCGATCCAAAAAGGACCCACAAATCGATATGCCATCGGTATACTCCAATATTGTAACCTTCGTTAATCAAATTTTTAAAAAAAATTGAATTTTTATATTTTCTATTCTCTGAATTTTTTCAAGTCTTTGAAAATAGAAATTCTAAATACGAAACGTATTTTGATCGTGATATGCTACCGTTAATTTATTGAGTCCTTGATTTTGAGAAAAACTATATGGAACTTTGTCATATATATAGTTCTTGTCCTTTTTCAAAAAGAATCATAAGATATAAATATTTCAATTATATAAGAAATAGTTTGTCAAAATATTATTTTAAATTAAATATGCTTTATCACGGCTAAATATTTATTTTGAAATCTTATAGATATAATGATTTGAGTTATTATATTTTTTTTCCTCGGATTGGGTTTAGAACACTTCGGTCATAATTCAAGCCTACCAAGCCTTAGGCTCGGATCGTGGGCTATGACTTTGTTTTGTTAGTAATTGAAAATCATAGCTAAATTGTAATTAGCTAACAATTATTAATCTAGTAATTAATTAATTAATTAAACTAATTGTTTGTAGTTAGCAATAATTTTAGTGGTTAGCAATTAGAGTTAATGTGTTAGTATTCTACTAATTTTTTCTAATTCTATTACATGTACATTGCCTTTAGGGTTTTCCATCCTACCCTATATATATGCACACTCCCCACTACATAGAAATCCTAAACCCAAATCCCTAAAATTATTCTAGCAGCCGCCACTCTATTTTCGAGCCAACAGCAGCCCAGCGGCCACCGAGCTTGCCTCCGGCCGCCACATCCATTGTCCCGACCTCCTTCCTCCACCCTCACCACTACCACTAATTGTCGTCGCCACCCCCCGGTTGGCCAACATCCAACCACCACCGCCACCGTAGTCTCCTCCCTGTCGATCCTAAGCCCTTGGCTCCCCACCACCAAGAGCACCACCACCAATGGCATCCCCTCGCCCACCTTCGACCGCCCGACCAACTTCACCACCAATGCTTCGATCATCGGTCGGCCCCATTCCCTAAAGACAACTCCCCCACGCCATCACCACCAACTGGCCTCTATCACCCCATGTAGAAGCATGAAAAGTGCAGCCATAATAAACGCGCAGGGGTTAAACAGTCGCTGCATACATCCTCACAAAAGCACAGGTATCCAAAAGCACAGACAGTAAACAAACGTCACAACAGACGTACAAAGACGGTGCATAAAAAGTTCTTTATTAAAATCACGTCTACAAATATATATTACAGATTCTTCATGATTACATATAAAGACTAAAACACCTAAAGTCTACAAGTGGATAATCTTCAGAAAGTGCGCAGCCCCCCAGACGTGCAGCTCGTCAGAGTAATCACTTCCTCGTCAGAGCAAGTCACTTCCTAACCAGACGAGGAGGAACTCCAATATGGCTAATGAAACAGCCATTGGCCCGAGCCAGAATGCAACTCCTGGTCGCCACACTACTGCGGCTCTTGAGCAGGGCCGAGCACAACCTATGGCTCTTCGGATTGGCAATCAATCCAAACCCGGAAGCTATAATCTCGAAGACCTCCAAGATGTTGATCAGGTTCGAACTCCTTATGCAAGACACTCAAGTACATCTCAAGATCCAGTAGCAGTTCTTCTACAAGGACATAGCTTCTTTGAACGAAGAGATCCACAACCAACAGTCGACTTGTGCAAGGCCAACGACCATTCGAAGCCAAGTCAGGATCGAGCATGACGGTGGGAATGCTAAGAGACAGTAGATGTAACTCATCAGAAAAGCTTTAACTCATCAGAAAAGATTCCCTTATATAGGGTTGTGCGGTCCAACCCACATGCCACGTGGCCGTCAGTCAAAGACTCACAAATTAATGGGGTGAACCTAGGACTCAGCACAATGAATCTCATTTAATATGTTCATTTGACTGAATCCTAGGCCATAAATTTCTTGAATTCTCCAAATGACGACGATAATTAAAGAAGAGGATGACTGACTCATCCGTTAAAAGAGCAGTCATTAATTGCTCTTATGACTTCGACAAAACTAGTTCCTTCAGACTCAAAAGCGTAGCCACTTGGGTTCAGCTCAGAAGTGCAGCTCCATCGCTTCATCCCAGAAGCGCAGCTCCCTCGCTTCAACCCAGAAGCGCAGCTCGTTCAATGAATCCTTCATCTGACACTTTGTTGCCTCAAGCAAAAGTATCCTCGTCGACCAAAAGCACAGTGACTTCGTTGCCTCAAGCACAAGTCTCCTCATCGCCCTAAAGCACAGTGACTCCGTTGCTTGAAACATAGTCTCCTCGTCACCCAAAAGCACAGTGACTCAGTTGTATTCAAAATATAGTCTCCTCATTGTCCAAAAGTGCAGTGACTCCGTCGTCTTCGAAGTACAGTCTATTCGTCGTCCCAAAGCACACTGACTCTGCCATCTTCAAAGCACAGTCTGCTCGTCACCTAAAGTGTAGTGACTCTCTCGTATTCGAAACACAGTCTCCACGTCGCCCAAAAGCGAAGTGACATCGAAGCCTCACCAGAAGCACAGCTCGCATAGATGCGCAGTCCTATGAGGTGGCATTATTTTGCGTAGCAGGTCGGGTACCTATATCATTTCAGATATTACCCGAATCAGTTTTTTTAAACCACCGCTCTTAAGATAGAACAGAGTTTGATTCTATTAATAACAGTAATATCATGTCGGTTTTTTTAAACCATCACTCCCAAAGATAAGGACAAAGTTTGTTCCTATGGACGAGGGCTATATCTAATCAGTTTGTTTAAACAAATGGCCCCCTAAGATAAGGACAAAATCCAACTTTAGAGATAGGAACAGAATCTACTCGAGTTCATCCAATCAACATTAAACACACGCCATGTGTCGTTTATTCAATTATGTTGATAACTCTCCAAGATCTTGATAAAAGAGAATCCCAGCGCCCGCCATGTGTCAGCTCAGCAGCAGCCATCAATGTACAGCCTCAAGATTCTCTCATATTTTCACGTGCAGCGTTCCTGCACAATCCTTATGCACATCGTATATGTGCTCGTCTATAAATAGAAGGAGCTTTCCTTCGATAAAGAGGTTTCAAAATCTTCATACCTTCGACTTCCTCTTGATTGGCAACCTAGAGTTCCAGTCACAAGTACCAGAAAGCCAGAGCAAGTTCAACTCGTCGTCAGATCGTCAATAGAGTAAAGGAGCCACTGTAGTGCTCGATCTCCACCGTCATACTTTTTCAAAAATTTTGTACTTAGATCTCCTATTTAGGAATCGATTGTACTCTTTACACGTTTAATATACAAAAAGTTCGTATAACCTTTTGCATGGCAAACACCCCGGCATTGCCACTGCCACCATCGCCACCACAAAAACCTCCTCGCCACCCCCCATCACACACTAGAGAGAGAGGACGAGAAAATAACCTAGCTCTGCCACCCCTATCGGCCTCGTCTCCTCCACCTGGCCGTGCGCCGCGCTCCAGATTTTGAACATTGTGCCCCGGCAAGGCCACCCCACCGCTGTAGTCTTGCGTTAGCCGCTGACGAGCGAAGAGAACTCCAGCGGTCTCCGCTGTGCTCTCCTCCTACGCTAGATCCGTCTCCGTCGTCGCCACGGGAGGAACCGCTTCGCCACCTGTTGTCATTTTGTGCCGCGTTGCTTAACGAGCCTGGCACAGCACCTCCATCTGGCAAAGACCCGCCCCGGTGCGCTTGCCGGCAAAACCCCCTAAGTGAGCCCTTCATTTCATCACTCCTCTCTCAGTTGTAGAAAAACTAGGGATTAACATCAGCTATCTCCCCTTAGTTTTCTTTTTTTGTTTCTTCATCGATTTGTATTCTCTCTCCTCACAGGGAAGAAAGGATACTGTAATGCTTGTGATTCGTATTACGTATTTCTGGAATACGTGTACGTATTTATTCTTGTATTACATGATTCCTTGTTTAGTTTTCTTCATGGATTGGCTTGGTTTATTCCTGGTTCGGGTTGGTTGGTTCGGCTTGGCTTGGTTTTGATTGGGTTCATGATAAATCCAAGGTGAACCCCCTACCTACCACCACCATTTATATTTATTAGCCCTCTTCATTCTCTCTCTTCATTATTCTTCTTCTTCCTCCTCATTTACTCCCTTCACCTACCAAAGACAGAGAAGAGAGAGGTCTAGGCAAGTGCAACTTGCTTCCACAAGAGAGCTCATTTTTATTGTTCCATTAGTTTCTTCTCATGTTTCTAAGACACATTAGAACTTGTCATTTTCAATTTTGAAGCTTTAATTTTGTAGATCTAGAAATTAGTTATTTTCGGATTTTGGTGGTTTTGATCTATCAAACTTCTTTGTTTTCAAGTTTTGATGGTTCCATGTTGTAGAGAATTTTATTCTACCCAATTATGACCTTTGAAAAGTTGGATTTGGACTTATTTTGACCAAGTTATGGACTTTTGAAGCTTTGGGTTCAACCATGGAGTTCTTGCTGTTTGGAGAAGACAGTGAGCAGTGCGCGAGCATTTTAGCTTGCGCCACTGAGTTGCGTGCGCTCTTTAGCGTAGCGCAGTCCTCATACGCTGCCTTTTGGGAGCGTATGTCTTGCATACGCTCACTTGGATGACAAGGAGTCGTATGGAGCCCATACGCTCAGCGTATGTCTTACATACGCTCACTTGGGTGACAAGGAGTCGTATGGAGCCCATATGCTGCCTTTTGGGAGCGTATGTCTTGTATACGCTCACTTGGTTGAAGAGGAGTCGTATGGACCCCATACGCTGCCTTTTGGGAGCGTATGTCTTGCATACGCTCACTTGGTTAAAGAGGAGTCGAATGAAGTACATACGCTGCCCTTTGAAAGCGTATGTCTTGCATGTGCTGGCCTGAGCGTAGCCTGGCCTGAGTATAGCTTGACTTGAGCGTAGCTTGGCCTGAGCGTAGCTTGACCTGAGCGTAGCCTGACCTGAACGTAGCTTGACCTGAGCGTATGACTTTGGCACTGAGCGTATGGCTTTTGGCTGACTTGGTCTTATGTCAGCGTGTCAGATTTGGTTTTATTTTTCCTAAGCTTGGCTCTTCTATAGCTCTGTATATTGATATTTTATTAGATATTTTACGTCCATTTTATATCCTTACGCCTTTTGTCCTGAACTTGATAATCACGAATTTACTTGATATGTTTGGAATTGATAATTGAGCATGACACGATAGTAACCCGTAGTGGTGCACTCCTGACATGATAACCTGACATGACCTGATAGTGGCCCGTCGTGGCGCACTCCTGATAAGTACACTTGGCATGATAACCTGACATGATTATCTCGAATAGCTGTTGCGACGGCTACCTGACATGACATAACCTGTATAATAACCTGGACATCGTAGGCGATTGTGCTTGTATAAATAAACCAGTCCTGTCTTGCATCATGTCTAGGATGGGACTCCTGAGTACCACGGTCAGGAGTACCTATTGAAATGAACTAAGGACTAATAACTAGATTAATACATTAGTCATGAAGAGATTTTCCAGCTACAGGCAATCCCGTTACCTGGGCACGCCTTGGGATCTGTAGCCTGCCGTCGAGTAGGGTACATTTCCAGCACACTGTCATGTGTTGCACCCTTCAAGCTACCTAAGGGTACATTCGTTTCCTGGACGATGTACCCACCTGAATTTAACTCTAATCTTTTAACCTGGGTAACCTGGATGGTCTGCAGGGCTTGTGGCTGTGGAATAATCTCACTGCATCTTGTTAGTAATTAGGCATGTGACAACCCTAGTTAGTTAAAGTATCAAGCCGTAATTCTTGCTTGGCCGTGAAGTGATTGGATGGAGTCTAACCAGTCTAGTCTTGCCCTGATCCTGTTCCAGATTATTGAATGACCAGAATACTTGTATTTATTTTACCGATAAATGGTGAGAATTCCAAGTTCTGTTCAGACGAAGGGTTACAACCCCGGTCCTTGTTTGGTTTACGGGTTGTAACCTGATTATCTGAATAGTTCCATGGTTATCTCGTCGTATATCATCCTGGTGTATTTCTTTATTTCCAGTTCTCACTTTTATTCATATCTTGTGCTGATTGCTGGTTTTAGTTCTTAAGTGAAGCGTCCTTTGTGGCACTTGCTCTTTCTGGGGTCTAACCCAGCTGGTTTTGTGTGGCCAGATTTCGGAGCAGCTCCAGAGGATCTACCGACCTTCCTGCCAGATGGTGAAGACTAGAAGGAATTCCGGCAATGAGTGGGTTTTATTTTGCTCTCCCACTCTATTGTAAAAATATTCTTTTGAGGCGTTTAGCCGACGAGCACCTGTTTAGCTCGATTGCACTTACTTACTGTCTGCCTACGGGCTGTAACATGATTAACAGATCCTAGGGTTGATCATATATGACTAAACTCTTGCTAGTCCTGACATTTTGTAACGACTGGCTTCATGATCAACTGAATATGTAATGTTTGGGACGCCTTACTATTGTATATTTAATGATCATACATCTTGTGACTTTACTTACTTGCTTGTGATTGAGACACTAGGCTTGTTCATGACCTTAAGAGACTGTTGGCTTGTAGATAAACCCTCATGTATCTAGACAGCCGTGATCGTATAGCGAGATGGATTACATTTCATATACGCAGCTGGCTATGTCTGCCCCCGCTCTCCAGTATTCTGGTTCTGGGGCGTGACAGATACAGCTCTGTGAGCTAAAATAAGGGCTGGGTCAGCGTTGTTTGGGCCGAGAACTTGTATTGGCCTGTAAAAAAAGAAGTAAAGGTATTGCAATAGGATGAACTCTTAAGAGCCCTTTCTAATTCTCTTAAATAAAATATTTACATATATTGTTAATAAGTAAATTGGGCCTATCCGTGGGCCTGGACCAGTTTTAAATAAGTTTTAACATAAATAATTTTGGGCTAGGTCTAGTAATGTCTTAAATATATGAATCACAATATAGAACTTGTTTATAATTTAAATTATCTATGTATTATAGTACAGACTTTATGTATATATAAATAATCAAGGGTTTTAAATTACGAGGTTTATATATATATTAAATAATTTTGTATAAGTTTAGCGAAAAAAATTTATATTGGAGTATTAGTCCTAATAGGTTCCTATACTTTGGCAAATATAGTTGTTTCCAAATATTATATATAAATATTTTCCTAAACATATAAATACCTATATTCAAGTTTGATTTAATGAGAAGAAGTACTTTACTATTTGGGCTCAAGGCCTATGGTTTTAATAGACAAAATACGGGTATGGGCTTATGTATATATATAAATACCTTCAAAAATATGAACTATACAAACTATGGTTTATAAGTAATTTGTGAATATCTATAAAGTAACCTTGGCCCTGTAATTAATCTCTTAGACTAACCCCTTTCATCATCTCTCAAATAGCAACTAGTTTAGTCTTTCATATCTCTTGAATCGAATATCGATAGTCGTTTCCTATTTCTTGAATCGAATATCGAACCGAACTCTGATTTTTGGGCTTCTTTATACCAAACTAGGCTATTTGGACTATTCTGGACTCAATGGAACTGCTTGTGCCGTCGTTTGGGACCATCTTGTGGAGCATAGCGTCATACCTATCATGTGTTGACGTGTTCGTGTCGCGCACGTCGACTCCAACCAAATTCAGGCGAGTATATTCTTTGATAATTTTCATTACCTTGATAGTCTCTATGATAACAGTTTGTAGTGTTATGCTTGATTCCTGACACGAGGGTACACGAATTGGTATAGCTTGGATCCCGTCATGAGATGTTATTCCTGGTTATCCTAGTATACTGGTACATAACTTGTTCTTGATTATTGTTCTTGTACTTGTATGGACACAAATTCCTAAAGAGATTTGCTACCCTCTTAGAGAATTCATGTCGTAGCGTGCCATGGTTGGATCCATTATATTAGTCGGGGGATGGAAAGATATTAGGAGATTATGTGATCATACCCCTACTTACTTGTGCATAGCTCACCCAAGCCATACGTAGGGTGTTGCCTGACCTTACTTGTACTTGTGCATAGCTTTCATGTATGGCCGACATGATTTCCCGGTTTACCTATGCTTGTTTTTGTGCATAGCCGGTCATATGGATAGCCTGATCCTAGTCCTAAGCTGATCACATAATAAACTAATATCTCAAGGCACTGTCTAGTAGTAGTACATGTTCTATTCCAGATTATTTCCTGCTGTTACACTGTACTCCTGATTACTTATAGTACATTATTACCATGACATGCTTACATGATTTCCCTGCTTTCAGTTCTACTTATCCATCATGTATTTCATTGCTTACTGTTATTTATAGGTTTTGTCAATTTAATGGAACTGCTGTTAGTTTATGTATTTTGCTCTAATCCTGACTGGATAACCATATTTTAGGAGTTGTTATGCCCCACATACTTGGACTACAGGACGATGCTAGCTGAGGCAGATCCATGATGTTCCATTGGCCGTGAGTTGACTCTTGAGAGCTCTAGGACATTACTTCCTTATTTAGTTTGTGTTTTCATTATCGGATTTGTCTCCGATACATTCTTGTCTTATATGATCATTGTAGACTCTAGTTGATTCAGTGTATTGCTATCTTTCACATCTTCCTTAGTCTTTTATGATTTGAGTACGTATAGTTATTATAGATCATTTAGATGTTGAGATTTTGCTGGGCACTTAACAGCGCTCTACCGCCGATACTGCAGGGTAGGCTAGGCGTGGCCCACGTACTTGTGCCCGATTATTCGGGTACGAGTCGTGACACGTTTTTATGGTGGCCCATGCAGGTTAGTCTCCGTAACTAATACGAAGTCATGGTAGTACTTAGACTTAGCCGTACTACTGCGAGCCTGCCCTAGGATTAGGATTTAAGTCATGGAATATTTTAGGATTTTGGTACTCAATTTTATGTTAGAAACTCTTGATAGATTCCAGGGATGACCCCTGAAAACCTTATTTCGAAAACTCTTTTAAGTCTAATTTCACTTGATTTTGTTCATCCTAATTTTGAATATTTGTCCGTTATCGAACCCTATACTTACATTAGGATGAGTTTTATGGACCCCAAAAAGAAATAGAAAGTAGAAGTGAACTTACACACCATTTAGGATGAGAAGAGAACATGCTTAGCCGACCTTATATATGAAATTCGAGGACTATTTTAGGCTATATTGAAGGAATTTCGAATTTGACCAAGATAGTACCTTTAGGACGACCCTTAAGAATCTCACTCTAAACTCGATCTCGGAATCTGTTTCTACTTGTTTCCATTACTCTTCCTTGATTCGTTGTTGAATTTGATTCTTGTTGTTCGTTGTTGAATTTAATTTTGTATCGATATAAATTTTTATAGATTGAATTGAGGTATATTCTGATAACATACTTGATGAGGACAGTGAGAAAGGTGAATGTCTGTTTTAGTTATGTAGTCTAGAGTTTATTGCAGCCATACTAGCTGGTATGACAAAAACATAGAGCCGAATTTGGGATATACTTATCTTAGTTATGGATTTTAGAGTTTCTCACAGCCATACCGGTTGGTGTGGTGACAATTCTAGATAACATGATTATAGAGTATATACCTTAGTTATGGACTCTATCGTTTATTGTAGCTATGCTTACTAGTGTGGCAAAAATTTTGGGTAACATAATTTCGTATAGACATGTATGGTTATCAAATCATATCTTAACTTGGTTCACTCCATTATGACAAAATGAGCAAGAATAATTCCTATCATTATTTCTTCGTCTTACAATTATTTTTTGCCTTAATTAACTCTATCCTAATTACATCGATCAACAATCTTGTATCTACTTCTGTCAGATACACTTCGAAATATTTTCAAATTTTTGTATCTCTTTACTTGGGAAAGGTTGAAAAAGTATTGTAATCATTTATCTCAGAAAGGATGAAATTTGTTATCATGTGGTGACTCTGGTAGGACTATAAAACGTTGGATATTAAGATAGAATTAGTGGAAGAAAGATATGACTGAGATTACAAACAAGAAGAGACCGGTAGTATTTAGAAACGATTACACTAGAGAATTATTTTGAGTATGAATTATTTTAGAAAGAACATAGGAGGATTTCGAGTAAGAAGAGCAGTAGAATATATATTAATGGTTAGAACGGTAATATTTCGTAAAAATATTTTAGAACTGACGAGGATATTCGAGGTCGATTTGTTTTTGGAAACTTGGATATTGTTAGGTTACTGAATCTTGAGGTATTTCATATTCGATTTAACACAAGATACTAAAATTAGAAATTCAAATACATGGATGGAAGCTTACAACTACATGCGGTGACGACATGGAATTGAACTAAGATTGGTAAGAATGATTAGGAACCGGAAGAACACAAAATCTTTGGGTTATAGGAAAAAAAAACTAGAGACTTTTGGGGCAAATCTTAAGTTTAAGAAGGATAATATTCGAAGTATAAAAGTTGAAAAAAATATGAAGGTTGATATTTAAAATAATAGAGAATAATTTTTGGAAGTGGTGGTATTAGATTTGAGTAATAAGAGGGATGCGATTTGAACAGGTTCAAGGATTTTTATAAACCTGATTTAGAGATTTCGGATCCAATTTAGGATGAGGTGGAGGAATTTGGATTTCAAGATGATTAAGTTGATAGTGGAGTACAAATTCAAAAAAAATGAGTTCTAACAAAGAGTATGCTTCATGGGTACTGCCTTGGAATAAAGGTCAAGCATATAGTATTTATATAAGAGTTTAATCTTTATGACTGAAGATTATAATTTTTTGGCAGTAGTCATATAGGGGTTGATTTTCAAAATTGAAAATCATGATTTGGTAGTGGTATGTCTGGGCTTGTAAGATAAGGGCATAATTGAGAAGTGATGATCAGATAATCTGGTAGTAGTTGAAGTGGAGTGGGATGATTTGACTTCCGTATGAAATCCTATCTTTTGTTCCCTTATCCTTGAATCGTTCATTAAAATCCAATATCGCTAAAAAAATTATCCCCTTTGACCGTGATCAATCGATTTTGGTCACGTTCCTTATCGTGCCAAGATTCTTGATCCTTGACTATATTCAAGTGATTTAAATTTCAATCGTGACCTGAGTTTCCAACCTTTGTTGGTCGTGCTCAAAACTTCGATTTTATTCTTCACCGTACCTAAATCCTATTTTTGATCAAGAATTGATTGCCACTGCCCATGATCTGTCAAACTTTTAATTTTGATCGTGATTAGATTTCGATGCCAATATCACTAGTGCGTAAAACTTCGATTAATTCATGATAATGACAAAGTTATGTTCTAACCATGATTAGGTTTCAAACTTTGATTTCCGCGATCGTAAATCTAAAGATCGTGACTATACCTATTGATTTTACCCCTTGATCATGCTTAGAAATTGTCACACCCCAGAACCAGAATAATGCCAAGTGGGAACGGACAAGGCCAGCTACGCAATCTCAAATTACACCAGTACTCTGAAATTACGTATAAGTTGTCAAGACATGAGCGTTACTTCTACAATCCAACAGTCGATCCTAAGTTAAGACAATCCTAGGTATCTCAATCACATGCAATTATACAAAGTACAAGAAGTATGATCATCCGACATACAATAGTAAATCGTCCCAAACCATTTATACGTGGATGATCATGAAGCTAGTCATACCAAAATAGAGAACTAGCAAGAGTAATAGTCAAACATGATAAACTCTAGCTATAGTCTAGAATACGCACATCATGTCTGCGCCCGTAGGCAAAATATCAAGAACCAAAACATGAGCTAAACACGTGCTCGGAGGCTAAACGCTAGAAAAGAATAATGTACATATCAGGTGGGAGAATGAAATGAGAAACCCACTTGGGTACTCTGGTGCTCCGGATGGTCACCGTCGAGTAGATGGTGCGGAAGATCCTCTGGGCTTCTCTATCAGATCTGGCCAAACAAAACCAGTCGGGTCAGACCCCCAAAGCAAGTACCACAAAGGAGGCCAAACTATGAACTAAAACCAGCAATCACTAACATCAACAATTAGAGATACAAATGAGTAAGAGCATATCGAGACTCGTGCACAACCAATGCACTTATCCTGAACATAGGAAGACAATAGGTAAGCATCTTGGAGCATAAAGTAATTTAACATGTGACATAATGTAAGTGTAGACGTGTTAAGTAAACAGAAGCTTGAGAACATGTAAAATCAACTGGTCATGTAAGCATGTGAGATAGCCGGGTTATACAAACATGGTGTCCCAGCTTCGGGATCATGTATAGCTTGAGAGAGAACTGAACATGTGAGCACGTGAGATAACTGAACATATGAGCATGTTAGAACAAAAATAGAATGACAATGATGGGATGACTTGGGAACTATTTCGGAAGTCAAGTTACAACCCTTAAACCAAAAAAGGACCGGGGTTGTAACCCTTCTCCAGAATAGAACATAATAATCATTTTTTTTATAAAAGTAAAGCATAAACGATAGTGCACTGAAATAAACATACGGACACTGCCTAGACAAAACTAGACTGGACTGGACTGACTCCATCCATCAATCACGGCCAAGCAATGAGTACGGCTTGATACTTTAGCTAACTAGGGTTATCACAAGCCTTGTTACTAGCAAGATGCAATGAGATTCCCAAGTCCAGTTACCCGCCTGCTGCTACCGGAGTGATCCCAGCAAAAGAAAAACAAGTATAGCAAACACACTGCAGTAAGATACATGTGTCCTAAGGAAGTGCCCCACTCGACGGTGAGCTGGAAATGTGCTCATCATGACAGATAGCTCCAAATCCCATGTATATATATATATATATATATATATATATATATATATATATATATATATATATATATATATATATATATATATATAAGGCCTGGATCAAACGGGCAACAGGTAACTGGGAAAGTCTTTTCATGAATTACTTGATCAATCTATTCATTAATCCTAGCCATATTCAGTATGAATCCCTGACCGTGGGAAATCAGAAATTCATATCCTAGACATGATGCAATACAGAACATGTAGCTTGTACAAACACACTCAAAAGAAACACCCACGGTGTCCAAATCATTCATTACTTATAAGCCAATAAAGCCGTCACAACAGCTTTCATGGTTCATGTCATGTTAGGTTTACTTGTCATATCAAGAGTGCGTCACAACGAACCACTATCAAGAGTTATCATGTTAAGGTTGCTTGTTAAGAGTGCGCCAAGACGGGCCACTATCATGTTATCATGCAAAGACATATTCAAGAGTGCACCACGACGGGTCACTATCATGTAAAGCAGAGAAAGACATGTTCAAGAGTGCACCACAATGGCTTACTATCATGTAAAGCAGAGAAAGACATGTTCAAGAGTACAACACAACGGGTCACTATAAAGAAATTCTAATCATGGCATAGATTGTAAGGTACAATAAATCAGAAAAAGAATGAAAATACATATCATATCACATAAGAAATATTCGAAGGAAAGGATATATCCTGACATGTGAGAGGGGATAAGTATAAGCAACTAATTGGCATTAAATAATAATTGATTCTGTGCTAGTTTTAAGAATGTAAGGGGGTACAATTATTCTCTAACTGTACAATATTATCAAATCATGTTAAGAAATTCGTCTATTAAAGAAGTATCAAGCTATTAAATAGGGTCGTTGCAATTTAGGCCAAGATAGAAAATATGTAATGCAATCATAAGCTCCATATCAAGAATGAAAGAAACTTGCATAAAATAGTCGGTAACATATTCTTGAAGCCAAGGAAAAGATCTACAACTTTCATGTTGGGAGTTGGGCGAAATTCTGGCCACAAATCATCCAAACAGGACATAAAACAGACAAAAACAGTCAAAACATGCACTATACGGCATTCTGCGGCACTATGCAGCCTTCTGTGGCACTATGCAGCCTACTACGCCACTATGCGGCCTCCTGCGACACTATACAGCCTATACGGCACTATGCAAGCCATGTGGCACTATTCATTCCTACGGCACTATTCATCCATGCGGCACTATTCTTTCATGCGGTACTATTCATCCATGCGGCACTATGCATCCAGGCGGTACTATTCATGCGGCACTATTCATCGTCCCTGCCAGAATTAGGACAGATGAACTAAGAAATGCTCAAATCTTATTTTGACCATAACTTTCTCAAAAAAGTCGAAATCTAACTTTTCAAAGGTCCATTTTGGGTAAAATCGAATTCTCTACAACATAGAACAATCAAAACTTGAAAATAATGAAGTTTAGTAGATCAAAAACCAAGAAAACCGAAAAGACTATAAACTTAGATCTACAAGAATCCATCCATGAAAATCAAAAACTCCAAGTTCTAAAGATGCTTAGAATCATGTAAGGAAGAGTTTAGAACAAACAAAATAACATTTGTCCAACATTTGACAATGTGTACTTGCCTTATGTTCGAGGAAGATGAAGAGGATGAAGATGAAGAGAAATGAAATAATGGAAGAGAGAGAGAGAGGAGTTGGGTTTTTATATAAAATCCTTCTCATCTCAAACCAATCCAAACCAAGCCCAATACCAAGTTGAACCAAACCAAATTAAACCAACTCAAGTTTAACCTATAATTTAGAAAAAATTTAAATATTCGAAAACCAAGAAATACGAAATATGGCTCAAAATACGTACCCGTACATAAATATTGATACAGTGAGACGAGTCTCACAACTCTCCCATCCTTAGAAAAATTTTGTCCTCGAAATTTCCTAAAACCAGTCGAGTAAGATAACTAAAACAAAAGCTCAGGAAAACACAATCATCTCTATAAAATGTAGCATGGCATATAGGTAAATAGAGGCAACTGTAATGTAAATAAATGCGTAAGCAATAACACAATCACAATCAAGAAGGGCTAGAGGCATATAAATAAATATGTCTTCTGAGACAGTTGAGTCGGACCAACGTCCTCGCTGGCCTACGCTGACTCCAAAAATATATAAAGGTCAAGTCCCAAGGTAAGTCAGTACCAATGACTTAGTCCAAGACATAACTCTACCCAGGATGTATCGTCGTAGTCGATACCAATAAAGTTATCACGTGCCTCGACTACGAAGACAGAAGAGTTGGGGACGAGAAACTCGCCTTCACACACCGAATAAATTAAGTCGGCCATTGTACTCCAGACGTGGATAGAATACAAGGTCGCCTGCAAGAACCCAAGATATATCTCGACTCTTCGTCTGAATGCAGAGACTGATCCTCCACAACTGGTCTGACAAAAGATTGCTGACCTGCCATCGGCAAAACCCAAACAAGGTAATCGGAAGGATTAGGAACAGTGTCCCAGAAAGTTAAAGGACACAAGGATGAAATCGAGGGAACAGAAGAGATCAACGATCAAGGCAAATATCAGGTCAAAGGATCAGAGATAGAGAATAATACGAAGGATGTCAAAAAGGATAATTGTGACTGAGATAACTAAACATCAGCAACCCCCACATATCTGATAAATCAGACCTGCATGGGCCATCACTAAAACCTATGTCACGCCCCAGAGCCAGAATACTGGCAAGTGGGAACTGACAAGGCCAGCTATGCAATTCTAAAGTACACCAGTACTCTGAAATTACGTATAAGCTGTCAAGATATGGGGGTTACTTCTACAAGCCAACAGTCGATCCTAGGTTAAGACAATCCTAGGTATCTCAATCACATGCAATTATACAAAGTACAAGAAGTATGATCATCCGACATACAATAGTAAAGCGTCCCAAACCATTTATACGTGGATGATCATGAAGCTAGTCATACCAAAATAGAAAACTAGCAAGAGTGATAGTCATACATGATAAGCTCTAGCTATAGTCTAGAATACGCACATCATGTCTGGGCCCGTAGGCTAAATATCAAGAACTAAAACACGAGCTAAACACGTGCTCGGAGGCTAAACGCCACAAAAGAATAATGTAGATATCAGGTGGGAGAATGAAATGAGAAACCCACTTTGGTACTCTGGTGCTCCGGATGGTCACCGTCGAGTAGATGGTGCAGAAGATCCTCTGGGCTTCTCTATCAGATCTGGCCAAACAAAACCAGTGGGTCAGACCTCCAATAGCAAGTACCAAAAAGGAGGCCAAACTATGAACTAAAACCAGCAATCACTAACATCAACAATTAGAGATACAAATGAGTAAGAGTAGATGGAGACTCGTGCACTACCAATACACTTATCCCGAACATAGGAAGACAATAAGTAAGCATCTTGGAGTACAAAGTAATTTAACATGTGACATAATGTAAGTAAAGACATGTTAAGTAAACAGAAGCTTGAGAACATGTAAAATCAACTGATCATGTAAGCATGTGAGATAGCCGGATTATACAAACATGGTGACCCAGCATAAGGATCATGTATAGCTTGAGAGAAAACTGAACATGTGAGCATGTGAGATAACTGAACATGTGAGCATGTGAGATAACTGAACATGTGAGCATGTTAGAACAAAAATAGAATGACAATGATGGGATGACTTAGGAACTATTTCAGAAGTCAAGTTACAACCTTAAACCAAACAAGGACCGGAGTTGTAACCCTTCTCCAGAATAGAACTTAGCCTCCGATCATTTATTGATAAAAGTAAAGCATAAACCATAGTGCACTGAAATAAACATACGGACACTGCCTAGACAAAACTAGACTAGACTGGACTGACTCCATCCATCAATCACGGCCAAGCAATGAGTATGGCTTGATACTTTAGCTAACTAGGGTTATCACAAGCCTTGTTACTAGCAAGATGCAATGAGATTCCCAAGTCCAGTTACCCGCTTGCTGCTACCGGAGTGACCCAAGCAAAAGAAAAACAAGTATAGCAGACACACTGCAGTAAGATACATGTGTCCTAAGGAAGTGCCCCACTCGACGGTGAGCTGAAAATGTGCTCATCATGACAGATAGCTCCAAATCCCATGTATATATATATATATATATATATATATATATATATATATATATATATATATATATAAGGCCTGGATCAAACGGGCAACAGATAACTGGAAAAGTCTCTTCATGAACTACTTGATCAATCTAATCATTAATCCTAGCCAAATTCAGTATGAATCCCTGACCGTGGGAAATCAGGAATTCATATCCTAGACATGATGCAATACAGAACATGTAGCTTGTACAAACACACTTAAAAGAAACACCCACGATGTCCAAATCATTCATTACTTGTAAGCCAATAAACCGTCGCAACAACATTCATGGTTCATGTCATGTTAGGTTTACTTGTCATATCAAGAGTGCGCCACAACGGACCACTATCAAGAGTTATCATGTTAAGGTTGCTTGTTAAGAGTGCGCCACGACGAGCCACTATCATGTTATCATGCAAAGACATATTCAATAGTGCACCATGACGGGTCACTATCATGTAAAGTAGAGAAAGACATGTTCAAGAGTGCACCACAATAGATCACTATCATGTAAAGCAGAGAAAGACATGTTCAAGAGTGCACCACAACGGGTCACTATAAAAAATTCTAATCATGGCGTAGATTGTAAGGTACAATAAATCCGAAAAAGAATGAAAATGCATATCATATCACATAAGAAATATTCGAATGAAAGGACATATCCTGACATGTGAGAGGGGATAAGTATAAGCAACTAATTGGCATAAAATAATAATTAATTCTGTGTTAGTGTTAAGAATGTAAGGGGTACAATTATTCTCTAACTGTACAATATTATCAAATCATGTTAAGAAATTCATCTATTAAAGAAGTATCAAGCTATCAAGTAGGGTCGTCGCAATTTAGGCCAAGATAGAAAACATGTAATGCAATCATAAGCTCCATATCAAGAATGAAAGAAACTTACATAAAATAGTTGGTAACATATTCTTGAAGCCAAGAAAAAGATCTACAACTTTCATGTTGGGAGTTGGGAGAAATTCTGGCCACAAATCAGCCAAATAGGACATAAAATAGCCAAAACAGGCACTATGCGGCATTCTGCGGCACTATGCAGCCTTCTGCGGCACTATGCAGCCTACTGCAGCATTATGCGGCCTCCTGCGGCACTTTGCAGCCTATGCGACACTATACAAGCAATGCAGCACTATTCATTCCTGCGGCACTATTCATCCATGTGGAACTATTCATTCCTGCGGTATTATTCATCCATGTGGCACTATGCATCCATACGGCACTATTTATCATCCCTGCCAGAATCAGGACAGATGAACTAAGAAAATCAAATCTTATTTTGACCATAACTTTCTCAAAACATGTCGAAATCTAACTTTTCAAAGGTCTATTTTGGGTAAAAATCGAATTCTCTACAATATAGAACAATCAAAACTTAAAAATAATGAAGTTTAGTAGATCAAAACACAAAAAAATTGAAAAGACTATAAACTTAGATCTACAAGAATCATTCCATAAAAATCAAAAACTCCAAGTTCTAAAGATGCTTAGAATCATGTAAGGAAGAGTTTAGAACAAACAAAATAATATTTGTCCAACATTTGGCAAGGTGTACTTGCCTTAGGTTGGAGGAAGATGAAGAGGATGAAGATGAAGAAAAATGAAATAATGGAAGAGAGAGAGAGAGAGAGAGGAGTTGGGTTTTTATATAAAACCCGTCTCATCTCAAACCAATCCAAACCAAGCCCAATACCAAGTTGAACCGAACCAAATTAAACCAAGTCAACTTTAACCTATACTTTGAAAATTTTTAAAATATTCGAAAACCAAGAAATATGAAATACGGCTCAAAATATGTACCCGTACATAAATATTGATACAGTGAGACGAGTCTCACAACTCTCCCATCCTTAGAAAAATTCCGTCCTCGAAATTTCCTAAAGCCAGTCGAGCAAGATAACTAAAACAAAAGCTCAAGAAAACACAATCTTCTCTATAAAATGTAGCAAGGCATATAAGTAAATAGAGGCAACTGTAATGTAAATAAATCCGTAAGCAATAACACAATCACAATCAAGAAAAGCTGGAGGCATATGAATAAATATGTCTCCTGAGACAGTTGAGTCGGGCCAACGTCCTCGCTGGCCTACGCTGACTCCAAAAATAGATAAAGGTCAAGTCCCAAGGTAAGTCGGTACCAATGACTTAGTCTAAGACATGACTCTACCCAGGACGTATCGTCGTAGTCGATACCAATAAAGTTATCACGTGCCTCGACTACGAAGACAGAAGAGTTGGGGACGAGAAACTCGCCTTCACTCGTCGAATAAATCAAGTCGGCCATTGTACTCCATACGTGGATAGAATACAAGGTCGCCTGCAAAAAACCAAGATATATCTCGACTCTTCGTCTGAATGTAGAGACTGATCCTCCACAACTGGACTGACAGAAGATTGCTGACCTGCCATCGGCAGAACCCAAACAAGGTAATCGGAAGGATTAGGAACAGTGTCCCAAAAAGTTAAAGGACACAAGGATCAAATCGAGGGAACAAGAGAGATCAACGATCAAGGCAAATATCAGGTCAAAGGATCAGAGATAGAGAATAATACGAAGGATGTCAATAAAGGATAATTGTGACTGCAATAACTAAACATCAGCAACCCCCAAATATCTGATAAATCAGACCTGCATGGGCCACCACTAAAACCAATGTCACGTTCCAGAACCAGAATACTGGCAAGTGGGAACGGACAAGGCTAGCTACGCAATCCCAAAGCACACCAGTACTCTGAAATTACGTATAAGCTGTCAAGACATGGGAGTTACTTCTACCAGCCAACAGTCGATCCTAGGTTAAGACAATCATAGGTACCTCAATCACATGCAATTATACAAAGTACAAGAAGTATGATCATCCGACATACAATAGTAAAGCGTCCCAAACCATTTATACGTGGATGATCATGAAGCTAGTTATACCAAAATAGAGAACTAGCAAGAGTAATAGTCATACATGATAAGCTCTAGCTATAGTCTAGAATACGCACATCATGTATGGGCCTGTAAGCTAAATATCAAGAACCAAAACACGAGCTAAACACGTGCTCCGTGGCTAAACGCCACAAAAGAATAATGTACATATCAGGTGGGAGAATGAAATGAGAAACCCACTTGGGTACTCTGGTGCTCCGGATGGTCACCGTCGAGTAGATGGTGCGAAAGATCTTCTGGGCTTCTCTATCAGATCTGGCCAAACAAAACCAGTGGGGTCAGACCCCCAATAGCAAGTACCACAAAGGAGGCCAAACTATGAACTAAAACTAGCAACCACTAACATCAACAATTAGAGATACAAATGAGTAAGAGCAGATCGAGACTCGTGCACTACCAATGCACTTATCCCGAACATAAGAAGACAATAAGTAACCATCTTAGAGCATAAAGTAATTTAACATATGACATAATGTAAGTGTAGACGTGTTAAGTAAACAGAAGCTTGAGAACATATAAAATCAACTGGTCATGTAAGCATGTGAGATAGCCGGGTTATACAAATATGGTGACCCAGCATAGGGATCATGTATAGCTTGAGAGAGAACTGAACATGTGAGTATGTGAGATGACTGAACATGTGAGCATGTTAGAAAAAAAATAGAATGACAATGATGGGATGACTTAGGAACTATTTCGGAAGTCAAGTTACAACCCTTAAACCAAACAAGAACCGGGGTTGTAACCCTTCTCCAGAATAGAACTTAGCCTCCGATCATTTATTGATAAAAGTAAAGCATAAACCATAGTGCACTGAAATAAACATACGGACACTGCCTAGACAAAACTAGGCTGGACTGGACTGACTCCATCCATCAATCACGGCCAAGCAATGAGTACGGCTTAATACTTTAGCTAACTAGGATTATCACAAGCCTTGTTACTAGCAAGATGCAATGAGATTTCCAAGTCCAGTTACCCGCCTACTGCTACCGGAGTGACCCCAGCAAAAGAAAAACAAGTATAGCAGACACACTGCAGTAAGATACATGTGTCCTAAGGAAGTGCCCCATTGGACGGTGAGCTGGAAATGTGCTCATCATAACAGATAGCTCGAAATCCCATGTATATATATATATATATATATATATATATATATATATATATATATATATATATATATATAAGGCCGGGATCAAACGGACAACAGGTAACTGGAAAAGTCTCTTCATAAACTACTTGATTAATCTAGTCATTAATCCTAGCCAGATTCAGTATGAATCCCTGACCATGGAAAATCAGGAATTCATATCCTAGACATGATGCAATACAGAACATGTAGCTTGTACAAACACACTCAAAATAAACACCCACGGTGTCCAAATCATTCATTACTTGTAAGCCAATAAAGCCGTCGCAACAGCATTCATGGTTCATGCCATGTTAGGTTTACTTGTCATATCAAGAGTGTGCCACAACGGGCCACTATCAAGAGTTATCATGTTAAGGCTGCTTGTTAAGAGTGCGCCACGTTGGGCCACTATCATGTTATCATGCGAAGACATGTTCAAGAGTGCACCACGACGGATCACTATTATGTAAAGCAGAGAAAGACATGTTCAAGAGTGCACCACAATGGGTCACTATCATGTAAAGCAGAGAAAGACATGTTCAAGAGTGCACCACAACGGGTCACTATAAAAAATTCTAATCATGGCATAGATTGTAAGGTACAATAAATCCGAAAAAGATTGAAAATACATATCATATCACATAAGAAATATTCGAAGGAAATGACATATCCTGACATGTGAGAGGGGATAAGTATAAGCAACTAATTGGCATAAAATAATAATTGATTATGTGCTAGTGTTAAGAATGTAAGTGGGTATAATTATTCTCTAATTGTACAATATTATGAAATTATGTTAAGAAATTCATCTAATAAAGCAGTATCAAGCTATTAAGTAGGGTCGTCGCAATTTAGGCCAAGATAGAAAACATGTAATGCAATCATAAGCTCCATATCAAGAATGAAAGAAACTTGCATAAAATAGTTGATAACATATTCTTGAAGCCAAAAAAAAAGATCTACAACTTTTATGTTGGAAGTTGAGAGAAATTATGGCCACAAATTAGCCAAATAGGACATAAAACAGCCAAAAACAGCCAAAACATGTAATATGTGACATTCTGCGGCACTATGCAGCCTATGCGATACTATGCAAGCCATGCGGCACTATTCATTCCTATGGCAGTATTCATTCATGCGGTACTATTCATCCATGCGAAACTATGCATCCTTGCGACACTATTTATCGTCCCTGCCAGAATTAGTACAGATGAACTAAGAAATGCTCAAACCTTATTTTGACCATAACTTCCTCAAAACAAGTCAAAATCTAACTTTTCAAGGTCCATTTTAGGTAAAAAAAATCGAATTCTTTACAACGTAGAACAATCAAAACTTAAAAATAATAAAGTTTAGTATATCAAAACCGAAAAAACTATAAACTTAGATCTACAAGAATCCATCCATGAAAATCAAAAACTCCAAGTTCTAAAGATGCTTAGAATCATGTAAGGAAGAGTTTAGAACAAACAAAATAATATTTGTCCAACATTTGGCAAGGTGTACTTGCCTTAGGTTGGAGGAAGATGAAGAGGATGAAGATGAAGAGAAATGAAATAATGGAAGAGAGAGAGGAGTTGGGTTTTTATATAAAACCCTTCTCATCTCAAACCAATCCAAACCAAGCCCAATACGAAGTTGAACCGAACCAAATTAAACCAAGTCAAGTTTAACCTATACTTTGGAAAATTTTAAAATATTCGAAAACCAAGAAATACGAAATACGGCTCAAAATACGTACCCGTACATAAATACTGATACAGTGAGACGAGTCTCACAGAAATTGACCTTCGCAACTATCTACCAACTTAGTTGTGTCAGATTTGATTATGTTTGAATAAATTTTCCATCGTGCCTAAATTTCGATTCTTCAGTCATTGTGCTCAAACTTCATTCCTAATCATGACTAGCTTTAAAAATTTGTCACTCTATTCTAAGTCGTGCCTAAGTGATTCTAATCATTTCAAAATTCTCAAGCCTTGATTTTGCTCGTGATCAAGTGGTTTCGATCCTTAGTCATTGATCATTCCAAAAATTTCATTAGTCCTAGCGATGCCCAATCGCGTCGTTTTCGTATTTGAACGTGCCTATATAACCTTGAATCTGAGCTTATCGAGCCTAGATCATATTGATCATTCTATACTTAGACCTAATTCCAACTTAATCATAACAGAACAATTTTGATTTTCTAAGCCACAACTTCGCGCTTAAATAATTTAATTTATTTCTTAATTGTGCCTAAAACCTTGATCCTTGGTCACGACTATATGATAGATTAGTCGTGCCAGAATTTAGACCTTGATTATGTCTGAACAATTTTCTATTCCTGCCAGAAATTCGATTCTGTAGATACTCGTGCTTAGGTTCCATTCCTAAAACATGTCTAAGTTTTGGTTTTCGTAATCTTATCCTAGATCGTGCCAAGCAAATTTAGACATTTCAAGAAATTTAATCACGTACGAGCTCAGATTGTATTTCATGACTTAATTAATCATGCTCATTAAATTTTCGATCGTGCCTATAAGAACTTGACTTCAAATCTTGATTGTGCCTAAAATTTTATCTTGATCATAACTATGTTTTGATCCTGATCGTGCCTGTGCGACTTTGAGTCTGATTTTCATCAAGCCTAAACTCTACTTATTGTTTGGTACTTGAATCTCAAATTTTCTCTTCGCATCACTAGCCACGACTGAGATCGTGCCTGAATAACTTGAATTTATTTATAAATCGTGTCTGGACAATATTGTTTAAATTACGATTTTATCGTGCCAAAATTGCTAGTCATGCGTAAGTTATTTTGGATTTGATTATCTTAATCGTATCGAGTCACCGTTCTTTAATTGTGCCTAGGATATTGCCTAAACTCACTATCGTGTTTTGATCCCTCTGCCAACTTTAAAATTCGAGTACAAAATTTTTTTAAGTATGGTAGATTTGTAACCTCAGTTAATCGAATTTTTTGAAATTTTTCGAATTTTTGTATTTTCTATTCTCTTATTTTTTTTCCAAGTCTTTGAAAACAGAAATTCTAAATACGAAACGTATTTTGATCGTGATATGCTACCGTTAATTTATTAAGTCCTTGATTTTGAGAAAAACTATATAGAACTTTGTCATATATATAGTTATTGTCCTTTTTCAAAAAAAATCATAAGATATAAATATTTCATTATATAAGAAATAGTTTGTCAAAATATTATTTTTACATTAAATATGCTTTATCACTACTAAATATTTATTTTGAAATCTTATAGATATAATGATTTGAGTTTTTATATTTTTTTCCCTCGGATTGGGTTTAGACCACTTCGGTCATATTTTAAGCCTATCAAGCCTTAGGCTCGAATCGTGGGACACGACTTTGTCTTGTTAGTAGTTGAAAATCATAGCTAAATTGTAATTAGCTAACAATTATTAATCTAGTAATTAATTAATTAACTAATTAATTAAACTAATTGTTTGTAGTTAGCAATATTACTAGTGGTTAGCAATAAGAGTTAGTGTGTTAGTATTCCACTAATTTTTCCTAATTCTATTACATGTACATTGCCTTTAGGGTTTCCTTCCTACCCTATATATATGCACACTCCCCACTACATAGAAATCCTAAACCTAAATCTCTAAAATTATTCTAGCAGCCACCACTCTATTTTCGTGCCAACAGCAGCCCAGCGGCCACCGAGCTCGCCTCCGGCCGCCACTTCCATTACCACGACCTCCTTCCTCGCCCTCACCATCAACACTAATTGTCGTCACCACCCTCGGTTGGCCAACATCCAACCACCAACGCCACCGTAGTCTCCTCTATGTCGATCCCAAGCCACTGGCTCCCCACCACCAAGAGCACCACCACCACTGGCATCCCCTCGGCAACCTCGGCCGCCCGTCCACCTTCACCACCAATGCTTCCATCACCGCCCGGCCCCATTCCCTACGGACAACTCCCCCACGCCATCACCACCAACTGGCCTCCATCACCTCGGGGCTTCCACCGCCACCATCGCCACCACAAAACCTCCTCGCTACCCCCATCACACACTAGAGAGAGAGGAAGAGAATCTAACCTAGCTCCGCCACCTCCACCGGCCTTGTCTCCTCCGCCTAACTGTGCGCCGCGCTCCAAATTTCGAGCGCCGTGCCCCGCCAAGGCCAACCCACCGCTATCGTCCCGCGTCGGCCGTAGACGAGCGAAAAGAACTCCAGCGGCCGCCTCTGCGCTCTCCTCCGTCGCCAGATCCGTCTTCGTCACCGCCGTAGGAGGAACCGCTTCACCACCTGTTGTCATTTCATGTCGCGTTGCTCCTCGAGCCTGGTACAGCGCCTCCATCCAGCGAAGACCTACCCCGGCGCTCCCATCGGCAAAACCCCCCTAGGTGAGCCTTTCCTTTCTTCACTCCTCTCACAGTTATAGAAAAATTAGGGATTAACATCAGCTATCTCCCCTTATTTTTCCTTTCTTTGTTTCTTCATCAACTTGTATTCGCTCTCCTCACAGGGAAGAGGGGATACAGCTCTGTAAGCTAAAATGAGGGCTGGGTCAGCATTGCTTGGGCCGGGAACTTGTATTGGCCTGTAAAAAAAAGTAAAGGTATTACAATAGGAAGGACTCTTAAGAGCCCTTTCAAATTCTTTTAAATGAAATATTTACATATACTGTTAATAAGAAAATTGGCCCTATCTGTGGGCCTGGACCAGTTTTAAATAAGTTTTAATATAAATAATTTTGGGCTAGGTCTAGTAATGTCTTAAATATATGAATCACGGTATAGAACTTGTTTATAATTTAAATTAAGTATGTATCATAGTTTGGACTTTATGTATATATAAATAATCAAGGGTTTTAAATTAATAGGTATATATATATATATATATATATATATATATATATATATATATATATATATATATATATATATATATATATATAATAATTTTGTATAAGTTTAGCCAAAAAAAATTATATTGGAGTATTAGTCCTAATAGGTTTCTATACTTTGGTAAATATAGTTGTTTCCAAATATTATATATAAATATTTTCCTAAACATATAAATACCTATATTCAAGTTTGATTTAATGAGAAGAAGTACTTTATTATTTGGGCTCAAGGCCTATGGTTTTAATAGACAAAATATGGGTATGGGCTTATATATATATATATATATATATATATATATATATATATATATATGTATATATATATATATATATATATATAAATACCTTCAAAAATATGAACTATATAAACTATGGTTTATAAGCAATTTGTGAATATCTATAAAGTAACATTGGCCATGTAATTAGTCTCTTAAACTAACCCCATTAATCATCTCTCAAATCGCGACTATTTTAGTCGTTTCCTATCTCTTGAATCGAATATCGATAGTCGTTTCCTATTTCTTGAATAGAATATCGAACCGAACTCTGATTTTTGGGCTTCTTTATACCAAACTAGGCTATTTGGACTATTCTGGACTCAATGGAACTGCTTGTGCCGTCGTTTGGGACCATCTTGTGGAGCATAGTGTCGTACCTATCCTGTGTCGACACGTTCGTGTCGCGCACGTCGACTCCAACAAAATTCAGGCGAGTACATTCTCTGATAATTTTCATTACCTTGATAGTCTCTATGATAACAGTTTGTAGTGTTATGTTTGATTCCTGACACGAGGGTACACGGATTGGTATAGCTTGGATTCCATCATGAGATGTTATTCCTGGTTATCCTAGAATAGTGGTACATGACTTGTTCTTGATTATTGTTCTTGTACTTATATGGACGCTGATTCCTAAGGAGATTTGCTACCCTCCTAGTGAATCCCGTGTCGTAACGTGCCATGGTTGGATCCATTATACTAGTCGGAAGATGGGGCGATATAAGGAGATTATATGATCATACCCCTACTTGTGCATAGCTCACCCATGCCATACGTAGGGTGTAGCCTGACCTTACTTGTACTTGTGCATAGCTTCCATATAAGGTAGGCTGATTTCCAGGTTTATCTGTGCTTGTTCTTGTGCATAGCCGGTCATATGGATAGCCCGATCTTAGTTCCAAGCCGATCACATAATAAACTAATATCTCAAGGCACTGTCTAGTAGTAGTACATGTTCAGATTATTTTCTGCTGTTATACTGTACTCCTGATTACTTACAGTACATTATTACCATGACATGCTCACATGATTTTCCTGCTTTTAGTTCTACTTATCCATCATATATTTCATTGCTTACTATTATTTATAGTTTTTGTCAATTTAATGGAACTGTTGTTAGTTTATATATTTTGCTCCAATCCTGACTGGATACCATATTTTAGGAGTTGTTATGACCCCACATACTTGGACTGCAGGACGATGCTAGCTGAGACAGATTCTCGATGTTCCATTGACCGTGAGTTGACTCCTGAGAGCTCTAGGCCATTACTTCCTTATTTAGTTTGTGTTTTCGTTATCGAATTTGTCTCCGATACATTCTTGTCTTATATGATCATTGTAGACTCTAGTTGATTCAGTGTATTGCTATCTTTCATATCCTCCTTAGTCGTTTGTGATTTGAGTACGTATAGTTATTATAGATCATTTAGATATTGAGATTTTGCTGGGTACTTAACAGTGCTCTACCGACGATACTGCGGTGTAGGCTGGACGTGGCCCACGTACTTCTGCCCGATTATTCGGGTACGGATCGTGACAAATATACCGACAGCATGTCGTTTCTAGCCGAGAAACAAGACTAAGAAGCATGAAACTAGTTCTGAAAACCGAAGATCGTCCCGAAAGTTGCTAAAATCATTATAACCATGAAAAATATATTAGAAGAAGGTTATGTATAGCATAGACACTATATCATGGAAATCACTCCGATATTGTTCCCAATACAGAGTTTTCCTACCGAGTAAATAACAAGACCTAGCAAGAAATCAAAATTTAGCTTAAACCAAATTTCGTGACGGGCAAAAAGAGGATAATAACGGAAGAAACATAATCAGTAAAGCAAGTACTAAACAATACTGCACTATCAAGACAATAGAAAATAAAAACAGCAAAAAAACAATATTCGTCCAGTAGTTCGGCAAGATGTACTTGCATAATATAGCTCCAAGCCTAACTCTTCAAATCTACAACCAAAAGGGGTTTAGAAGTCACTCTAAGGCCTCGAGACCAAGCTCCTAGCTCACGAGAAAAATGGAGAGGAAACGAGAAGAGAAGAATAGTGGAGAAAATTGTAAACAGAAATTTTGAAAAGAAATTTTGAAAAGAAATTAACTCGTATATATAGAGAAGGTGAATTAATCGTGGTCGTCCGATCGTAATCTGCGACTCAATCTAAATCGATCTCGACCATTCAGAAGAAGACCAAAAAACCAGTGGATATCATTACTATTCATGGAAATATCTAAATATTATTCACGAAAATATCATAACACTATTCACCAAAATATCTGAAATTAAAAATATCTAAAATAGAAAATATCCTCCGGGCGGTATGCCGGTCTAGAAGAAAAGCCTCAAAAATTAAGTTTTCCTATTGTTCACCAAAAATCAAGAAATATAAAATATAGTATAAAATATGTATTCGTATACAAATGCATATACTTTGAGACGATCTCACATATAAGCCATTAAAAGAGTCCTCAAGAGAAGAAGGAGAGAGCTCGTAGATAGTTATAAACATTTGCAGTGTCCCTAAAAAGTGGATGCATAGAGACACTAAGAAGTTAAATGTTGCCTAGAAAACAAATTGTGATGTCCGACATAATGCACGGGATTTTATACACACTGTATTGCATGCCATTTGGGCCTACTGTCACCAATTTTCACACACACGCACACTCACACTTCCCCCGCAGTTTGATCCCGAGACTGCCCGCCTAGCCAAGAAGATTATACCACTTCTTGCTGATGACAAGAGACATCTGAGTTCGATAATGTTGCCTGTAATGCCACGCTCTGCACGATGCATTATGCTGAGTCGTTAACTCGAAGAGTTACGTTGACCCAAAATACGTATCGATACGAATTGATGCAAATAGTTACGTCGAACCGAGGAATACATCAAGTAAGATCGATGCAAGTGTTAAGTTGGCCCGAGAGAAAGCATTGAGTCGGTTCGAAGATTCTAAGAAATCGAATAGATGCAACGCATAAGACCAATTCGAACGAATATTGATTTTAGTTGGTTTCGTGTGCAGGCAATGCTTTTACGCTGAAATATAAGAGGTCGACATTTTTCTAGTTTGCAACGGAGTCCGCAAAATCAAATCATCGCCTCGCAACAGACTGAGACATAGGCATGGTAAGCCAAATCAGTCGGATAATTCAACGAAACATGAAGTGCTCGAATGGCTAAGTCATAAGAGTTGGTCGTGCAATAAAGTAATAAAATCAAGCCGCATCGACTCGACGAAACGACAAGGTGTATCGGCCTAAAGTGGGAGGACTTTGACGCTTCTTTCCTACTCCTTCATGCATAAGTAAAATGTATCGTTGTATCCTAAGTTAACCTATCGAGACCACGGGTGTGGCTCGTAGCAAAGAAATCGTAGTGCGTGTCGAACACTAGATAGAACAATTGAATTAAAACGTACATCAAATGTACAAGTCGTTATTGAACATTGAAATACAGCAAAGGCGAGCGCATCGGTTCGCAAGCCATAAGAACATGGGATAACTGTATCGGCGAGTGCACGAGTCATTCGTGCCTTCGGGCACGAGTTAGAGGGCTTGAACAATGAAAGACTATTGAGGTGAGTGCCCTAGTGCACTAGCCATGTAACATTGAATACTAAGACAGAGAACATGAAAATACGATATCGAGACGTGCATCAAATGCACGACTTGAAGGATAGAGAATACTTGTGTCGAAGCGTGCGGATGTGCTCGAGAATTATAAAAGATGGCTTCGTTGTGAAGAGAATTTTGGCATGAATGTGACAAAACAGTCGAATGTTACATGGTGCCTTGGAATGTTCGGGACCTTCAGTCGTTCATTTGGTGAACATTGAATCGGTGCATGGTGTCATAGAACATTGAAACGAAGAATAAAATCGTACAAAGAATGTGAGAACATAGAAAGAAAGAGTGAAAACATAGAAAGAGTGAGAACATTGAAAAGAAGAGAAACACGACACGACATGAATTCCGACTTTCGGACTCAAGACTATGTTTGGTTGTTTGAGTAAGTCTCACGTTGCATGGTCGAATGGGATATTGTCCATGCATGGGTGTCATGATCTTCCCTCGAACGGGTACGCCGGGGCACCGGGATCGTTCGACCTACGAGGGATGTAAAATCATTTTAGGTGCACACCTTTTGAGTATGACTTGCAATCTGCTACTGATGTGACAAGCCATAGTTGATGGTAAGTTCGGCGTCCTTCGGATACAAAGGCTAGTAACCCGTACGGGAAGGACGCCGGGTTACCCAATTTGAGAAGAGAAACAAGTTAGTCCATTCTGGCAGGGATACGCCAACGACCTTCATATAGTTAAAGAACGGTGGGCTGAAAGTGCAAGCACACAGAGATCTTGCACAGAGCACTTGTAACATGACAGAAAAAGATGGTAGGCGTATTCATCTTGCGTCTGTGCAAGGATGAGTGTGTCGATGTTAGTAAGAAGTCGCGCCACAAAAAAAATACGAGATTGTTATATGTTGCATGTTTGCTTATGCGATTCAATGATAACATGCTTGCCATAAAATAACATGATTTACTGATTTCGAATATGCCATGAAACTTATCTTAAGGCAAATATAGAAAGATCATAAGTTAAGCTGCATGAGACATATATCTACTTAATATCGGTTTAGTAAAGTGGGTCTCTGATCAGTATGCAAGAGGATTAGTACTAATCTCCTACCATATTGCTTGCAGGTTCAGGGAATGATATGCTCACGGCGGAGCTTCACTTGAACGCGCTGAGCCATGGAATGTCTTAGCATTTTGAGGCGTGCGACCGCATTGACGCTCGGACTTGCAACTGAATGATGCAACCGAGATATAGAAGACATGATGTATGGAACGGTGAAATCCTTTGTGGGCAAGAGAGAACTTGAGTGTTGTAATCCAATTCGGCAAATTCAGTTGGGCTATTGAAAGCCTTTGTAACCTCAGTTCATTTATCAATAAAGATAATTATTTCGTATACTCTATTTCTTCCGCTGCTAATAACACAAATCAAAGATAACCATTTTGATAACTTGTCATCTTACCTTGTATGAGTGCAACTCCAGGCTCGTATGGCATCACGCCCAGTGAGGATGATCGATTCGGTAAAATCAAGCGAGGATGAACGATTTCACGAGACGGGGCGTGACAAAGTGTTATCAGAGCTCTAGGTTCAATTTCCTCAGGATGCTTTCTTCGTTTCAATTCTAAAAGTTGCCTACCACCATTAAATGACTCTTGACTCGACTTGATGCCGCACTGGATGTTCCATACAATAAGTCTAATACAAGTCGTATAATTTTACCGCATGTGTTTTGGAAATTATATTATGTTTGCTGAGAAAGTCGTGAAATATTTATTGTATTGAGTGCAATGAGCTGTGAAATATTTGTTGCTGCAAGTGCAAAAAGTCGCGAGACCTGAAGTGAAATATTGTTGTTGCAAGTGCAACAAGTTGTGAAATGTGAATAGAGATGTTTGTTGTTCAATGCAGCAAATCGGTATGAGAAATGTTGGTTGCATTGATATAACAAAAGTTGTGAGATGTTTCGTTGCATAATCTGCAACGAGTTGATTGTAAATATTGTGTTGCAATGAACGTGAAAGTTGACATCGAATGTGTTGAACGGATTCGAGCATTGGCTTTCAATGTCGGAAATATATTGTTGCATGTGGTACAACGGATGTCGAAAATGAATCGTTATACGAGGTACAACGGATGCGGAATTAAATCGTTGCACAAGGTGCAACGGATGGAACAAAAATCATAAATCGATAGAAACGAATCGTTTCGGTTGTGCACCGAACTTGTGTTGGCAGATGAATACGTTGGCTGAATTGTGTCGGATTTTAATTATTCAAAAGTTATGGTTGTGATTAGCATGATCACTGCGAAAATCGTAAGTCGGAATAGACTGTTGGTTCATACCGAGTATGCTGCGAGGGAAATGACTTGATTTCTGAGTGGTATATGCCATACCACCTATGCGATGAATGACTCAATTTTTGAGTGGTATATGTATACCACTTGTGCGATAGATTGCATCGACACATTGCGTGAATCGCGGAAGGTTTGTCCGCAACGAACGGAAGTGTACCGAGACTCGATTGAAAATTTGTATGATGGAATGTTGATGCAAATGTTCTTCGATAATTGATCAAAACGGTAAGACGGGACTTGTATCATTGAATGATACGTCTTACAAAATTTATAAGTCGATCGAATGACCAAGAGTAGCGAAACGGTTTTACTTCGAGATAATAATCGGATCGGTGGAATAGGAAACTCAATATTATATTCGGGTCACACGACTTGCGAACCTGATCAAAATATTGGCGATACGAATTGTAATCGGGTCGCACGACTTACGAACTCGATGAAAATTTTGGCGAAAGGAATTGTCATCAGAAAGCACGAACTGCAACTCGATGAAGAGTTGGTTGATGCGGATAATCGCGCCTAAGAAATACTTGGTTATGTTGCGAGGAAACTCATTTGAGTACGACTAAATCACTTGAAACTTAGAGGGTATGATCGTATAACTCGAGGGTTCGATGTTGGATAGTCGGTAACTCGATTACGCGATCGAAGTATAGCAGGATGCGACGAATCAAAAAACGAGTTGATGCATATGAAAAAGTTTGTAGAGAACTTGAATGTATGCAATGCGAGCTAAGTCGACGTTAACGTAGATTCAAAGTTGACCCTTTGCTATCGAAATTGATATAACCTATTAAAATCAATACAGAAGAAAATGTAAGCACAATGTGAGAACACAAAACGGGGTAGGCCTACGATATCGAGATTTTCGAAAATAACAATACGAAAGTGTCGAACTGGTTGATTGTAAACTTTGTGATTGATCAGAGCGAGACTATAAAGTCATCGACGATTATTCCGATGCGTATAGCATCTCGTGTATCGACCATTGGTAGAAAGACTCGAACTCAATACGAGTAGATGTTTCGTGAATCACGGAATCATCGATGGTAGTGCATGAATTTATTCGGAGGATAGTTGCGCCTCAGTTGCGCAGACGAAATGATATACGTTTGGATTTGGGTAGAGTCCCATAAGAGATCGTCGGAACATAATTTGGCTCCAAAATAAGATATAGCATGGTTCGTAGTAACTGTCATTCGTTAATGATCTACAATTATCGAGCGTAGCTTCGGGGCAGCTGACTCTAGAAGACTTTGACCGCCAAATCAAAACAAATGTTGCAGACCCATAAGATAACCCATATGATTTCGCATATGGAATTGCGTCGAGAACAAATATGATGTGGTGCACGTTGATGATAAGTATAGGCGATCGAATAATTGTTTCGAGAATTGATGGAACAGCTTCGGCTGAGAATGATATAATCGAATTTTGAGAATTTGTCGGATGAATGCTTGAATGATTATGTTGGTCGACGATGTTGGTAATATAGATAGGCAATTTCGAGAATCGTACTATGCACGAGATCGGGCGATAAGAGAATGACTTTCAAAGTAGTATCATTGAATTTGGATTCACCTTGCAATTAGCTTGCATGAATCGAACTTATATTCGATGTTGTGAGACGGACAAGTTAAAATTTTGGATGGGGAATTCCTCCTACTCGATAGGAATCAAACATAAGACGCATCGTAGAAAGACCTTTGTATCAAAATGATTGTTGCCTTTGAGCATCGTCGACTCGAATGGAACTTTTGTGTCGAATAGATTATGGCCTTTGTGCAACGTCAATTTAAAAGTTGTGTCGGAAGAATTCGAGCACGGTGTCTAAGTAGGTCACCTAGCGGGCGTAGCCCTAATCGTTGATGCATGTTGCAAGTCAACGAAGGAAAATCGTATCGAGATGAGTTGCAATGTGAAACTTCAGAAATAGTTTGGGCAGCGACTTCGAACGCAAGGCGTTGGGAAGACTCGTTGCGATCGGATGCACGACGGCTTGACGCGATGCATAGAATTGATGGTCCATACGAAACTTGCGAAATAAGAAATGCAATTTTTGAATCGCATCATGTGCCGTGACTTTTGTTGGATGATCATGTATACATCGAATATGCATGTACGGGAAGGACGCCGGGTTACCCAATTTGAGAAGAGAAACAAGTTAGTCCATTCTGGCGGGGATACGCCAACGACCTTCATATAGTTAAAGAACGGTGGGCTGAAAGTGCAAGCACACAGAGATCTTGCACAGAGCACTTGTAACATGACAGGAAAAGATGGTAGGCGTATTCATCTTGCGTCTGTGCAAGGATGAGTGTGTCGATGTTAGTTAGAAGTCACGCCACAAAACAAACACGAGATTGCTATATGTTGTATGTTTGCTTATGCGATTCAATGATAACATGCTTGCCATAAAATAACATGCTTTACTGATTTCGAATATGCCATGAAACCTATCCAAAGGCAAATATAGAAAGACCATAAGTTAAGCTGCATGAGACATATATCTACTTAATATCGGTTTAGTAAAGTGGGTCTCTGATCATTATGCAAGAGGATTAGTACTGATCTCCTACCATATTGCTTGCAGGTTCAGGGAATGATATGCTCGCGGCGGAGCTTCGCTTGAACGCGCTGAGCCATGGAATGTCTTAGCATTTTGAGGCGTGCGACCGTATTGACGCTCGGACTTGCAACTGAATGATGCAACCGAGATATAGAAGACATGATGTATGGAACGGTGAAATCCTTTGTGGGCAAGAGAGAACTTGAGTGTTGTAATCCAATTCGGCAAATTCAGTTGGGCTATTGAAAGCCTTTGTAACCTCAGTTCATTTATCAATAAAGATAATTATTTCGTATACTCTATTTCTTCCGCTGCTAATAACACAAATCAAAGATAACCATTTTGATAACTTGTCATCTTGCCCTGTACGAGTGCAACTCCAGGCTCGTATGGCATCACGCCCCAGTGAGGATGATCGATTCGGTGAAATCAAGCGAGGATGAACGATTTCTCGAGACGGTGCGTGACAAAGTGTTATCAGAGCTCTAGGTTCAATTTTCTCAGGATGCTTTCTTCGTTTCAATTCTAAAAGTTGCCTACCACCATTAAATGACTCTTGACTCGACTTGATGCCGCACTGGATGTTCCATACAATAAGTCTAATACAAGTCGTGTAATTTTACCGCATGTATTTTGGAAATTACATTATGTTTGCTGAGAAAGTCGTGAAATATTTATTGTATTGAGTGCAATGAGCTGTGAAATATTTGTTGCTGCAAGTGCAAAAAGTCGCGAGACCTGAAGTGAAATATTGTTGTTGCAAGTGCAACAAGTTGTGAAATGTGAATAGAGATGTTTGTTGTTCAATGCAACAAATCGGTATGAGAAATGTTGGTTGCATCGATATAACAAAAGTTGTGAGATGTTTCGTTGCATGATCTGCAACGAATTGATTGTAAATATTGTGTTGCAATGAACGTGAAAGTTGACATCGAATGTGTTGAACGAATTCGAGCATTGGCTTTCAATGTCGGAAATATATTGTTGCATGAGGTGCAACGGATGTCGAAAATGAATCGTTATACGAGGTACAACGGATGCGGAATTAAATTGTTGCACAAGGTGCAACGGATGGAACAAAAATCATAAATCGATAGAAACGAATCGTTTCGGTTGTGCACCGAACTTGTGTTGGCAGATGAATACGTTGGCTGAATTGTGTCGGATTTTAATTATTCAAAAGTTATGGTTGTGATCAGCATGATCACTGCGAAAATCGTAAGTCGGAATAGACTGTTGGTTCATACCGAGTATGCTGCGAGGGAAATGACTTGATTTCTGAGTGGTATATGGCATACCACCTATGCGATGAATGACTCAATTTTTGAGTGGTATATGTATACCACTTGTGCGATAGATTGCATCGACACATTGCGTGAATCGCGGAAGGTTTGTCCGCAACGAACGGAAGTGTACCGAGACTCGATTGAAAATTTGTATGATGGAATGTTGATGCAAGTGTTTTTCGATAATTGATAAAAACGGTAAGACGGGACTTGTATCATTGAATGATACGTCTTACAAAATTTATAAGTCGATCGAATGACCAAGAGTAGCGAAACGGTTTTACTTCGAGATAATAATCGGAACGGCGGAATAGGAAACTCAATATTATAATCGGGTCACACGACTTGCGAACCTGATCAAAATATTGGCGATACGAATTGTAATCGGGTCGCACGATTTGTGAACTCGATGAAAATTTTGGCGAAAGGAATTGTCATCGGAAAGCACGAACTGCAACTCGATGAAGAGTTGGTTGATGCGGATAATCGCGCCTAAGAAATACTTGGTTATGTTGCGATGAAACTCATTTGACTACGACTAAATCACTTGAAACTTAGAGGGTATGATCGTATAACTCGAGGGTTCGATGTTGGATAGTCGGTAACTCGATTACACGATCGAAGTATAGCAGGATGCGACGAATCAAAAACGAGTTGATGCATATGGAAAAGTTTGTAGAGAACTTGAATGTATGGAATGCGAGCTAAGTCGACGTTAACGCAGATTCAAAGTTGACCCTTGTGCTATCGAAATTGATATAACCTATTAAAATTAATACAGAAGAAAATGTAAGCACAATGTGAGAACACAAAACGGGGCAGGCCTACGATATCGAGATTTTCGAAAATAACAATACGAAAGTGTCGAACTGGTCGATTGTAAACTTTGTGATTGATCAGAGCGAGACTATAAAGTCATCGACGATTATTCCGATGCGTATAGCATCTCGTGTATCGACCATGGGTAGAAAGACTCGAACTCAAACGAGTAGATGTTTCGTGAATCACGGAATCATCGATGGTAGTGCATAAATTTATTCGGAGGATAGTTGCGCCTCAGTTGTGCAGACGAAATAAAATATGTTTGGATTTGGGTAGAGTCCCATAAGAGATCGTCGGAACGTAATTTGGCTGCAAAATAAGATATAGCATGGTTCGTAGTAACTATCATTCGTTAATGATCTACAATTATCGAGCGTAGCTTCGGGGCAGCTGACTCTAGAAGACTTTGACCGCCAAATCAAAACAAATGTTGCAGACCCATAAGATAACCCATATGATGTCGCATATGGAATTGCGTCGAGAACAAATATGATGTGGTGCACGTTGATGATAAGTATAGGCGATCGAATAATTGTTTCAAGAATTGATGGAACAGCTTCGGCTGAGAATAATATAATCGAATTTTGAGAATTTGTCGGATGAATGCTTGAATGATTATGTTGGTCGACGATGTTGGTAATACGGATAGGCAATTTCGAGAATCGTACTATGCACGAGAGCGGGCGATAAGAGAATGACTTTCAAAGTTGTATCATTGAATTTGGATTCACCTTGCAATTAGCTTGCATGAATCGAACTTATATTCGATGTTGTGAGACGGACAAGTTAAAATTTTAGATGGGGAATTCCTCCTACTCGATAGGAATCAAACATAAGACGTATCGTAGAAAGACCTTTGTATCAAAATGATTGTTGCCTTTGAGCATCGTCGACTCGAATGGAACTTTTGTGTCGAATAGATTATGGCCTTTGTGCAACGTCAATTTAAAAGTTGCGTCGGAAGAATTCGAGCACGGTGTCTATATAGGTCACCTAGCGGGCGTAGCCCTAATTGTTGATGCATGTTGCAAGTCAACGAAGGAAAATCGTATCGAGATGAGTTGCAATGTGAAACTTCAGAAATAGTTGGGCAGCGACTTCGAACACAAGGCGTTGCGGAGACTCATTGCGATCGGATGCACGATGGCTTGACGCGATGCATAGAATTGATGGTCCATACGAAACTTACGAAATAAGAAATGCAATTTTTGAATCGCATCATGTGCCGTGACTTTTGTTGGATGATCATGTATACATCGAATATGCATATGCGAAAGGATTGCGAGAACAAACACTAGAGCCCAAGTCCGATCGAGAGTACAAGATGGCAAGTAATTGAGGATAAGAAGTTACCTATTAGCTTTGTTCCAATATCCTACAACTAAGCTTGGTTGAAATGCATATATTAGTGGGACACCTAAAATATGTGTATAATCCAAACTAAGTTGTATGATTCAAACGATAGTGGCATGAGATCGTGAAACGATCTAGAGAAATACTTGGATTGAGTGTAGGTTTCGGTTCGAGGACGAACCTTCTTTTGAGTTGTATATTATGTAAATCCTGCTCTGCAAGGTGCATTATGCTGAGTTATTGACTCGAAGAGTTGCGTTGACCCAAAATACGTATCGTTGCGAATCGATGCAAATAGTTATGTTGAACCGAGAAATACATCGAGTAAGATCGATGCAAGTGTTATATTGGCTCGAGAGAAAGCATTGAGTCAGTTCGAAGATTCTAAGAAATCGAATCGATGCAACACACAAGTCTGATTCAACGAATATTGATTTTAGTTGATTTCGTGTGCAAGCTATGTTTTATGCTAAAATATAAGAGGTCGATATTTTGCCTTGTTTGCAACGGAGTCCGCAAAATCAAATCATCGCCTCGCAACAGACTAAGGCATAGGCACGGTAAGCCAAATCGGTCGGATAATTCAACGAAGCACAAAGTGCTCAAATAGCTAAGTCAGAAGAGTTGGCCTTGCAACAAAGTAATAAAATCGAGCCGCATCGGCTCGACAAAACGATGAGGCGTATTAGCCTAAGGTGGGAGGACTTTGACCCTTATTTTCTACTCCTTCATGCCTAAGTAAAATGTATCGTTGTATGCTAAATTAACCTATCGAGACCACAGACATGGCTCGAAGTAATGAAATCGTAGTGCGTGTCGAATACTAGATAGAACAATTGAAATGTACATCAAATGTACGAGTCGCTTTTGAACATTGAAATACCACAAAGGCGAGCGCCTCAGTTCGCAAGCCATAAAAACATGTGATAACTTTATCGGCGAGTGCCTTAGTGCACGAGTTATTCGTGCCTTTGCGCACGAGTTAGAGGGATAGAACATTGAAAAACTATTGAGGCGAGTGCCCTAGTGTACTAGCAATGGAACATTGAACACTAAGACATAAAACATGAAAATACGATATCGAGGCGTGCATCGAATGTACGACTCGAAGGATAGAGAATACTTGTGTCGAAGCGTGCGGATATGCACGAGACTTATAAAAGATAGCTTCGTTGCGAAGAGAACAGTTGTGGCATGAATGTGACGGAACTGTCGAATGTGACATGGTGTCTTGGAATGTTCGGGGCCTTCAGTCGTTCGTTTGGTGAATATTGAATCGGTGCATGGTGCCATAGAACATTGAAACGAAGAATGAAATCGTATAAAGAATGTGAGAACATGGAAAGAAAGAGTGAGAACATAGAAAGAGAAAGAAATAGTGAGAACATTCAAAATAAGAGAAATGCGAGACGATGTGAAGTCTGAGTTTCGGACTCAAGACAATGTTTAGTTGTTTGAGTAAGATGCGCGTTGCATGGTCGAATGGACTTGAGATATTGCCCGTGCACGGGTGTGGTGATCTTCCCTCGAACGGGTACGCCGGGGCACCGAGATCGTTTGGCCTAGGAGGGATGTAAAATCATTGTTGGTGCACATCTTTTGGGTATGACTTGCAATCTGCTACTGATGTGATAAGCCACAATTAGTGGTAAGTTCGGCGTGCTTCGGATACAGAGGCTAGCAACCCGTATGGGGAGGACGCTGGGTTACCCAATTTGGAAAGAGAAACAAGTTAGTCCATTCTAGCACGGATACGCCAACGACCTTTATATAGTTAAAGAACGGTAGGCTGAAAGTGCAGGCACACGAAGATCCTGCACAGAGTACTTCTAACATGCCAGAAAAAAATGGTAGGCGTATTCACCTTGCGTCGGTGCAAGGATGAGTGTGTCGATGTTAGTAAAAAGTCGCGCCACGAAACAAACACGAGATTGCTATATGTTACCTGTTTGCTTATGCGATTCAACGATAACATGCTTGCCATGAAATAACATGCTTTACTGCTTTCAAATATGCCATAAAATATATCCTAAGGAAAATATAGAAAGATCGCAAGTTAAGCTGCATGATCCATATATCTACTTAATGTTGGTTTAGTAAAGTGGGTCTATAATCAGTACGCGAGAGGATTAGTACTGATCTCCCACCAGATTGCTTGCAGGTTCAGGAAATGATCTGCTCGCGGTGGAGCTTCGCTTGAATGAGGCCTGGAATGTCGTAGCGTTTTAAGGCGTGCTACCGCATTAACGCTCGGACTTGCAACGAAATATGCGACCGAGATATAGAAGACATGATGTATGGAACGGTAAAATACTTTGTGAGCAAGAGAGAACTCGAGTGTTGTAAGTCAATTCGACAAATTCAGTTGGACTATTAAAAGCCTTTGTAACCTCAGTTCATTTATCAATAAAAGGAATTGTTTCATATACTCTGTTTCTTCCGCTGCTAATAATACAAATCAAAGATAACCATTTTGAGAACTTGTCATCTTACCTTGTACGAGTACAACTCCAGACTCGTACGGCATTACGCTCCAGCGAGGACGATCGATTCGGTGAAATCAAGCGAGGACGAACGATTTCTCGAGTTGGAGCATGACACTTCCTAGAATGTGTCCGACCAAGTTGCTACTCAACATGTCTAGTCTTTAAAGTACACCTCATTAAGACAACTATTCACGTTCACGTGCGTTGCACGTACCAAAAAAAAAAATTCCTCTGATATTATTAAAAAAATTATATATAAATTTATATTATTATTATTATTATTATTATTATTATTATTATTATTATTATTATTATTATTATTATTATTATATATATATACTATATATATATATATATATATATATATATATATATATATATATATATATATATATATATATATATATATTATGATTTGTTATAGAAATGTTTTTAAAGTTTTGGATATATGTGGTTTAAATATAATTTGGATATTGAATATATTTTAATTTAAATTTGTTTATATATATGTTTATAGGCTTTGTTCAAGTAATTATAAAGATTTTAGAAATTTTTCTTACTTATATGAGTATATACATACGCAATAGTTAGAAGAATTCTAGAAAAAAAATTCTTAATTACGTAAGGTTATATATACGACAGTTTATTTTGAGTCGAAGCCTCTTTATAATATTTTATCATAGCTTAGATATGAGGGTTGGTTGGTTGTATTCCATGCCTACCCCCCCCCCCCCCCATCACTCTTGTTTTCCGTTATACGTATTTTCAGTATACGTGTACGAAATTCTGACAATTATCAGGTGACCAGTATTTTGACTTGTCTTGTTTGGCCTAGTCTTGGTTTAATTTACCCTTGGTTCGGTTCAGCTTGACTTGGCTTGGCTTGGCTTGTTTTGGTTTGGATTGAGATGGATATGTTGGTATATAAACCAACTTCTCTCCCTCTCTCCTCTATTATTTCTCAATACTTCTCCACATTCTTCATCTTCTTCCTCATTTACTCCTCCACCAACCCTAGGCAAGTGCAACTTTTGCTTCATGATGGATCTCAAGTTTTATTGTTTCATTCTCTTCCTCGCATGATTCTAAGCTTCTTTAGGAGTTGGCATTTTTGGTTTCGAATGATGAATTTTTGTAGATCTAAATCTTAAGATTTTCTTGTTTTCTTTGGTTTTTATCTATTAAAACTTGATATTTTCAAAAAACCAGTTGTTCCATGTTGTAGGAAATTTCGTTCTACCCAATTTTGACCTCTGAAAAGCTTGATTTCGACTCTTTTTGGAGGAGTTATAGTATTTTGAAGTTCATGGGTTCAACTAAGCATTCTGTGCTGTTTGAAGAAGACGAACAGTGCGCGCGCTCTTTAGCGTCGTGTCATCTCGTTGCGCGCGCGCTCTTTAGCACCATGCCACCTCGTTGCGCACGCGCTCCTTAGCGTCGCGCCATTCTGGTCACGCGCTCCTTAGCGCGCCACCCTGCGCTTCTGGCCGAGCGCTATTCTGGTTGCGCACTCTTTAGCGCCGCGCTCTTCGGTCGTGCGCTACTTGGCCCAGCGTCACTTGTCGTGTGCCACCCCGCGCTTCTCGCTGAGCGCCACCTAGCGCCGCGCGCTCTTTAGCGCCGTGTGCCATTCTCGTCGTGCGCGCCAATTGTCATGCGTCTAATGACCAGTGTATCTTCATGCTTGTTCTCTTGTAATGTTTTGTTATATGCATGTAACCTGTACTTGGCCTATCTTGTAACGATCCGACTTGACTACTATCCACCATGGAACCAGTAACTTGAGCATGACAGTACTTGACCGTAACCAGAACCTGACATGAACATGACATGGCAATACGATCCCGACTTGATAACTTGTTAATACTACGCATGATAGAACTTGAGCTTGATGAGATTTGAACTGAATATTGACTTGACTTGAACATGATAACATGAACCCGTCTTGTATAATCTTAATTGTGGCCCGTCGAAGCGCACTCCTGACAAGTACTCTTAACATGACCAGTAAACCTGACATGACATGTATAATCTTGATTGTTGTTGCGACAGCTATTCCTATCTTGCTAGTGTAACTCTTGCCTTAACACCATGATTGATTGTGCCTGTACAAGCTACCTGTCTCGTCTTGTATCATGTCTAGAACATGGATTCCTGGTTACCACGGTCAGGGATTCATAAGGAATCTGACTAGGTTAATGACTAGATTGATCAAGTAGTTCATACAGAGAGATTTTCTAATTACAGGCGATCCGTTATCCCGGACACACCTGTGGACTTGTAGCCTGCCGACGAGTAGGGCACATTTTCAGCACACTGTCATGTGTTGCACTTTTTGAATCATAAGTACTAAAGTACACCAGTAATCTTGATAACTCGTGTAACTCTTGTAACCATGCCTGGATAACCTGGATAGTCTGTCACGCCCCAGAACCAGAATACTGGAGAGCGGGGGTAAACACCGTCAGCTACGTATATAGAAGTGTAATCCACCTCGATATACGGTCACGGCTGTCTAGAGGTATGAGGGTTTATCTACAAGCCATCAGTCTCTTATGGTCAAGAACAAGCCTAGTGTCTCAATCTCAAGTAAGTAATAATAGTCACAAGATGTTAGACCATCAGATATTCAATAGTAAGGCATCCCATACATTTCATATACAGATGATCATGAAGCTAGTCGTACAAAATGCGAGGACTAGCAAGAGTTTCAGTCATACATGATCAACCCTAGGATTTGTTAATCATTTTACAGCCCTTAGGCAGACAAGAAAAACATAAGTATTCAACACGAGCTAACACTTGCTCGGCGGCTAAACGCCTCAAAAGAATAATTTTACAATTAGAGTGGAAGAGCAAAATAAATTCGCTCGTTGCCATGGTTTCTTCTAGTGTTCACCATCTGGCTGGAAGGCAGGGAGATTCTCGGGAGCTACTCCAAAATCTGGCCATTCAAAACCAGCTGAGTCAGACCCCAAAAAGAGCAAGTGCCACAAGGGAGGCTTCACTTAAGAACTAAAACCAGCATATTAGCACATAAAGACATAAATGAATAATAAAAGACAAGAGTTAGAGAAAATAGTGTGATAAACGATAAGATAACTAAAGGACTATTCCGGCAACCAAGTTACAACCAGTAAACCAAACAAGGACCGGGGTTGTAACCTTTCACCTGAACAGAACTTAGTCCCTAACCAATTATCGATATGGTAAACCATAAACAAGCATGTCCTGAGATAGCCATGTACTGGATCTAGGCAAGACTAGACAAGATAGAACTCCATCCATCATTCACGGCCAAGCAAAGAGTACGGCTTGATACTTTAACTAACTAGGGTTATCACAAGCCTAGTTACTAGCAAGATGCAATGAGATATTCCCACAGTCACAAGCCCTGCAGCTATCCAGTTATCCTTCCGCAGGTTGAGAGTTGTATTAGGTGGATACATCGCCTAGGAGACAAATGTATCTCATGGTGACTTGGGGGTGCAACACATGACAGTGTGCTAGAAATCCGCCCTCGACGGCAGGCTACAAGTCCAATTAAAGTGCCCAGATAACGGGATCGCTGTGACTGGAAAATCTCTTTATGAACTACTTGATCAATCTAGTCATTAACCTAGTCAGATTCAGTATGAATCCCTGACCGTGGTAACCAGGAATCCATGTCCTAGACATGATGCAAGACATGACATGTAGCTTATACAAGCACAAACACCCACGGTGTCAAGACAAGAGTTACTTAGCAAGTCAAGATAGTCGTCGCAACAGCATATCAAGATTACCATGCTAGGTTACTTATCAAGTCAAGAGTGCGTCACAATGGACCACCATCAAGAATTATCATGTCAAGTTACTTGTTAAGAGTGCACCACGACGGGTCACTATCAAGAATTATCATGTTACTTGTTACTTGTCAAGATTGCTTGTCAGGAGTGCGCCTCGACGGACCACAATCCAAATTTTCATGTCGCATTCATGCCAACATCAATACTGGCAAGTCATGCTATGCTCAACAAGTTATCGAGTCCGGTTGTCATAAGATAGGTCAAGTACAAGTCACATGCAAGATCACAGGCATATACAACGAGAACTAGGATAACATGCATGGGGCAAGGGGTATCATGGCAACAAGTGGCGCGGGTCAAGTGGCGCCAGGGAAATGACGGTGGTGCCAAGGGGGACAGGGGGCGCCTAAGTTAGGTTGCGCCATTCTGAGCTGCGCGAGATCGGGTTGCGCCTGACTAGGGTACGCTATGTCAGGTTGCACCTGACTGGGGTACGCCATGTTAGGTTGCGCCTGACTGGGGTGCGCCATGTCAGGTTACGCCTGACTGGGGTACGCTACGTCAGGTTGCGCCAGGGCCCAAGGGGGCGCTGGGCTAAGTTGCGTCAGGGCCAAAGGCGGCGCTGGGCTAGGTTGCGCCAGACTGAGCTACGCGAGGTCGGGTTGCGCCTCACTCAGGTTGCGCCAAGCTAGTTTGCGCCAGAACCCACGCAACCTGATGGTGCGGCACTAAAAGTGCGCGCAACCACTGCTCATCTTCTCCAACCAGCATAAAAATGCTTGGTTGGGCCATGAACTTCAAAAGTCCATAATTCCCTCAAATAAATCAAAATCTAACTTTTCAAAGGTCAAAATTGGGTAGAACGAAATTTCCTACAACATGAAGCAACTAGTTTTCGAAAATACCAAGTTTTAGTAGATCAAAACCAAGAAGAATGAGAAAAGATCAAAACTTAGATCTACAAAAATTCATCCATCAAACCCAAAAATGTCAAGTTCTAAAGAGGCTTAGAATCAAGTAAGAAAGAGAATGGAACAATAAAACTTGAGATCCATCATGAGGCAAGTTGCACTTGCCTAGGACTTGATAGGTGGGAGGAGTAATGGAGAAGAAGAAGAGTTAATGGAAAATAAATGGAGGAGAGAGAGTGGAGTTGACTTATATAGTAAGCCTCACCATCTCAAACCAAACCAAAATAAACCAAGCAAGCTAAACCAAGTCAAATTGAACCAAACTAAATCAAATAAACCAAGTCAAGATTAAACCATGACCAAACCAAGCCATACTAGACAAGTCAAAATATGGGTCGGGAATCCGTACACGTATACTAGAAATACGTATAACGGAAAACGGGAGTGACAACTCTACCCACCTTAAAAGAATTTTGTCCTCGAAATTTAATAAAGAGGCTAGAGATGTTGGGACAAGCTATACTAATCACGAGCAATCTATGACTAGCAGTCAATCAAGAAATCATTCATGCAAGCAAGAAATTTAAAAGCATAAGGCATAAGGAAGGCACTCTGCTGGAAACCTCTCTGCCGGTTCTGCATCTGAGCTTGGGTCTGGGCATACTGCTGGGGTCTCTGCTGTTGGAAGGCTTATGCCTGAGGCGGCAATGGCCTCGAAGGCTGGTACTGTTGTTGCACTGGTGCTGGGCTGGTCCCGTAACCGATGGACTAGCTAGGTTTGATGCCGATGAACTGGCTCTATTCGGACAGGACCCTATCTTGTGGTCCGGTGCCCCACATGCCAAGCACAATCCCTGTGCTCCGCGACATTCTGATACTACATGCCCTGGCTTTCCACAATTAGGGCAGCCCATTGCGGAAGACTGCTTCTGCTTCTGTTGCTGAGGGGACGTCGATGTCGAGTGATGAACCGACGAAACCGAATCCGCCCTTCGGGGAACTCCAATAGTCAAAGCCCTAGCTGCCAGGGCTGTTGCTGGGGACAGACTCATCTGCCTATGGGACCTCTTCCTGCTTCCGGTTCTGTCCACGATCCTTTGTGAGGTATACTCATGCCTCTTTGCTGCTCGCAAGATGGCATCAAAAGTTTGGTGCTCAAACTACTCCACTGATATGATAATCTCTAGGTGGAGCCCCTACTAGAATCGCTGGGCTTGGTCCAATTCGGTCGCCACCAAGGTGGGAGCAAATCGACTAAGCCTAGAAAATTCGGTCGCATATTCATCGACCGTCCTTCCCATCTGCTTGAGATTAGTGAATCTCGTCTGCAGATCATAGCGAGCTACTGCGTCGAAGTACTTGGTCTGGAACTTGTCACTGAATGTCGCCCATGGGACAGGCGCCGCCAATCCAACTGCTAACATCGTCCACCAGGTACGGGCTAAGTCCAATAACTGTAGGCATACTACAGCCACCTTCTCTCCTTCAGGAATCATAGATGCTTCCAGGATAACCTCTGTGTCCCGAAGCCATGCATCAGCAGTGATAGCATCTTCACTGCCATCAAGGAAGGGAGGGTTCAGGCGCTTAAAGTTGTTTGATGCACTGTTATCGTGATAACCAACTATGTCCATGGCCGTCTGTACTGTCTGGTGCAGGGCATCACTTCGACGATCCTGTGATGCAAGTAATTCTCGGATAAGTCCTACCATGACTCCATTATCAGGCTCTACAGGCTAGACGGGTTGAACTGGAGGCTCTGGATCCCCGGAATGCATGACTCGGGATGCTGCTCCTGAGTGTTGGGCTTGATCCCCAGGTTGCTGCTGACTCACTGGAGGTTCTCCTTCCGGCTGATCGACAGGACCAGGAGCAATGCCACTAAAGGAAATGACATGGTAAACATTAAGGAAGGACCAAGATAGATCAAGGATATAAGCATGCGATCAGGTGAAGATTTCATGAAGATTTAGAAGGCATGAGTAGAGATCAAGGGCGAATGCTGATTGAGACATCTACTCGGTAAAACCCTCACACATCTTGATTTACAATACCTGCATGGGCCACCACTTAAACCGTGTCGTGCCCCAGAACCAGAATACTGGAGAGCGGGGGCAGACACAGCCAGCTACGTATATAGAAGTGTAATCTACCTCGATATACGGTCACGGCTGTCTAGATGTATGAGGGTTTATCTATAAGCCATCAGTCTCTTATGGTCAAGAACAAGCCTAGTGTCTCAATCTCAAACAAGTAATAATAGTCACAAGATGTTAGACCATCAGATATTCAATAGTAAGACGTCCCATACATTTCATATACAGATGATCATGAAGCTAGTCGTACAAAATGCGAGGACTAGCAAGAGTTTCAGTCATACATGATCAACCCTAGGATTTGTTAATCATGTTACAGCCCTTAGGCATACAAGAAAAACATAAGTATTCAACACGAGCTAACACTTGCTCGGCGGCTAAACGCCTCAAAAGAATAATTTTACAATTAGAGTGGAAGAGAAAAATAAACACGCTCGTTGCCAGGGTTTCTTCTAGTGTTCACCATCTAGCTGGAAGGCAGGGAGATCCTCGGGAGCTACTTCGAAATCTAGCCATACAAAACCAGCTGGATCAGACCCCAGAAAGAGCAAGTGCCACAAGGGAGGCTTCACTTAAGAACTAAAACTAGCATATTAGCACATAAAGACATAAATGAATAACAAAAGACACGAGTTAGAGAAAACATGGTGATAAACGATAAGATAACTAAAGGACTATTTCGGTAACCAAGTTACAACCCGTAAACCAAACAAGGACCGGGATTGTAACCCTTCATCTGAATAGAACTTAGTCTCTAACCAATTATCGATAACGTAAAGCATAAACAAGCATGTCCTAAGATAGCCATGTACTGGATCTAGGCAAGACTAGACAAGATAGGACTCCATCCATTATTCACGGCCAAGCAAAGAGTACAGCTTGATACTTTAACTAACTAGGGTTATCACAAACCTAGTTACTAGCAAGATGCAATGAGATATTTCCACAGTCACAAGCCCTGCAGCTATCCCGTTATCCTTCCGTGTAATGACCCGCTCCGTCCTAGTGGAACGCCGATTCAAACGGCAAGTGCAATGACTCAAACGAGCCATCGACTCGAAGAGTTAGCATCGACCCGATGAAGAATCGATGCAAGACTTACATTGGCCCATCGAAGGGAATCCAGACTTAGACTTTCAAAGGCGCGCTCGGAGTATCGCTCGGCCGACGCGAACATCGCTAAGGTGGGTGGCTCCGATGAACCCGTTTTTGCTTAGCCTAGACACTTAATAATACAGACACTATTGCTAGAATCGCTAGGCGATAACACCGCGCATGCTAATAAATGACTCAACGCCCCTTGCTAAGAGAATAATCCCATCTTGTATGCTTGTATAGAATATGGAAAAGAACTTGGAAAATGTGAGAACTCTCGCACTGCACTCCACGCTCGTGCTAAGGCACAAGCTTACACTCAAGTTCCTTATGCGTTCAACAATGAAGCAATGAATGGTTTACAACAATGAAACGGGAAGACTATCGACATAGTCGTTCCGAGTAGAGTATAGCAACATTGGAAGACTTCAGGACCGATGGGTCGCCAAGGCGACTCCCGCACGGGGAGTTGCATAATGAATGAATGAACGAATAAGTGAATGAATGAATCAACGAATGAATGAATGAATATGTGAATGAATCAATGAACGAACGAACAAGTGAAAGAAAGAAAAAAAAAATGAATAAAAGATAGGAAAGAAAGGAATGGTTAGCGACAGGTATGACGGCGACGTGCATCGGGGCTCGCTACCCGCGCTGTACGGACGCCACCGCCAACCTGGTCGATAACGCATCATGGCTCACAGACATCCTACGGCTCAGGGACAAGCCGTTAAGTTAAAATGACAAGACAATACGAAATGATCGTGAACAATCCACTCGTATACGGGAGGTAGAAGTAATAAGGGATTCCAAGGGCAACGATCGACGATATCGTGGCCGGCCTAGGCGGAATCATGGCTTACGGGCTGCTTGGATGTGGGCTCGGACATTCCAAGTAGACGTAAGTGCGGGGTATTTCAAAAGACTATCAAGGTGTACCAGCCATCACGCTATTATAGGTGAGAATGCCAACGGAGAATATGTCCAAATTGGCTTGTAATGCCAGTGACCGGTGCATATAGATTAAGTAGGCTTTGCTGGTGGCAATCCGCGTGCAAGTCCTTGCATTGAAACAAAGTAGTCTAAGTTAACTGAATGAAGCGCCTTCTGAACAGGCTTGAATATAAAACACCAAATGATCGAGAGTGCTTCGTGCAAATGAGTCAGAAAACACGCCTACGACGCGCTAGGACCTGAGGCAGGGACACGCCCTTGGCATTGAATGTTTACGTGAATTGCGTTAAGTTATTACATATGAATTGTTGCCTAACATGGTTTACTTTGGACAGGGAAGACCGGACGGTAAGTATGGGTAAGTCCTGCATGTATTTCCATGCAACCACTTGAAATCGGTAACATGAGATAGGTTATGAAATATGCCATGAAACTGATCCTAAGACAAGATTAGAAAGACAACGAATGATAGACGGTGCACAAAAGTAAATAGAACGTGTTTGGTAATGATAGCATTGTGGGCGAGCTAGCCTCCCCACCAGTGCATAACAATGTACTGATAACCCCTCAGTTCGCTTGCAGGATGCAGGAGATGTCGTCGGGTGCGGAGCTTCCCTCGAATGTGCTAAGGCGCGGAGCTATCTCTGGAGTCTTGGAGCGTTGCAAGGAGCTGAAGCACCATATACAGGACATAATGTATCGGAATATCGCCATAAATCATTTCATGTTGTAAGCCACTTGGCACGTCGTTTATGTTTCAGAGAGAGAGAGCTTGAGAAACTTGTAAACTCGGCCCAGCGCCGCTTGTAAACTTCTTGAAAATCAATAAAGAGTTTGAATTCGCTTCAACTTGTGTTCATTTACTTTCCGCTGCAAACGGGGACACTCTGTGCGACCCTGTGGCCTAGCTCAAATCGGCCGTTTCTGGAGATTAGCCTTGCACGGGCGCAACCTAGGCCCGTGCGGCATCACGCCTTAGCGAGAACGATTGCTCCTACGGGAACGGGACGTGACAGATTGGTATCAGAGCACGGCTTTACGTCCTTGGACTTTATTTCGATTTTCTCAGTTTTGAAAGCTCGTTTGGAAACAAAAGAAGTATACGCTCTCTCTCGTTGTGCCTTGGGATGTTCCATGCAATAAGTCTAATATTTTCAAAAGCTCGTACGAGTACTCGGTTGAACGGGATCGATAGGCAAAGGCCTTTCTGCCAAACTACGACGGACTTGAGTTGGAAGGAACCAGTGCTAAAAGTTAGCAAACGCAGTGCATGCTTGAATAACCTTACGCTGACAATAACGAACGAGTACACGAGACCGAAGTATAGTTCGAGCGGGATGCTTATGCACACAGCCTTTGGCTAAGTGGTGTCGAGTATCGTGCACCTAGACCTTCTGGTGCGAACGAGTTTGCGAGCGAGATCGACTATCGCTCGAACGAGAATAAGTGAGACTTAGAATGTACGTTGATAGAAACGTTGCCTGACCAACGCTAAAACGAACACGGGAAATAGATCTTAGACTTGGAGGAACGAGCGAACGCACAATTGAACATGTTGATTGTGAGTCGAATAACCTTTTGAGGATTTGTAGAATGACTTGACCCCGAGTGGTGTATGTGATAGCTTCGAAGGAGAATAAGAGAGAGTATCGACGACTAGTCGAGTGGCTCGAACCCTAAGTGGTGTATGAACATTATAGAAATTGTTCGAGCGAGACTAAAGGATTTACGGATAGAACGAGTATGTCGGCAAGTGATGATATCGCGCAAAGCCGTAGAACGAGTAACGCTTAGTTGGTTGCAACTTTGGGAGTCTCAAACGAGATGTTGTTCGGACAAATTAAGAATGCGTAATGCAACGGTTAAATGGAGATTCGAAACGATAAAATAAAATGGATATCTTGGTCGAAGAAACTTAGGGGATCGTGCATGCGATTTTAATTTAGTTGAATGGATTGAAACTTGAGTTAAGGTGAAATACTCATAGACGAGATCGAGGATAGCACGATCGGAAGATAGCGTGAATGGAAAACGTTGATTCGAAGATACGAAAATGACTAAGAAATTGGAATTGATGTTGCTCGATGACGAATTAGCATGAGACGATGCGAATTAAGGAATTAAGTTTCACGACTCAGAATTCGTTGCAAAAGGAAGATCGTCAGGTTATGTACATCATCGATGGTATTGAGGCGTATCAAAATCGATGTACGATAACTCTGGGGTACTCTGATTCGATGAATGATGATCGTGTTAGAAGTTATTATTTCAAAGGATGCTATGTTGGAGATTTTGATAGGAATGAACGTTTGGATGAAGAAGGGAAGTGACTTGATTGTTCGTGATAACCACAACGACAACGATCTTGTCTTGCGCGAACGCAACTCTAGTCTCGCACATGCGTCATGTCGGATTTGGGATGATCGTTCCGCGTGAGCGTTGGCATGGTGATTCATGTCCAGCGGGAATGGTTGAACTCGAAATATCATGACATGGCAATTTTGATTGCTTCGACTTGTGGTTTGAAGCGAAGGCGAATTTGAGGATTGATCGGACTTATGATGGACGACTAAGTAAAGTTGAGGATTGAGTAGACCCAATTTGCGTATCGAAAATGAGTAAGTCTAGACTCAACGCAAGAGTTACGTCCCGATGAGGACGATTATTCCGCGGGAATGTTGACATGGTGATTCATGTCCGCCGAGGATAATCAGACTTGCGTGAGATCGGGGCGCGACATATTGCAAGGCTAGACGACCTTGTGTTCGACTACGTGGATTGGATAGGATGGATAGGCGAATTGTATCAAACATACATGAGGAGATAGACTACGATAATTGCTAGTGTGGAAATACAATAATAACATGTCGAGGATTTGGTTGAGGACAACCTATCGTAGGATGACTTTCCTAAACCAGCTCGGACTTGGAGCTGAGAATGTCTCGATGTGAATAGGGTGAACGCTGCTCGATGTTTAGAAATTTGAGTGAAGCGAACTTGGGTATAAACTCCCGTACAAACGAACAAATGGTTTGACCATAGGACTTGGGACGAGCGTCGTGCGATGACCTTGCATGATGAACCGTGAACTTGACTGGTAACTATGACCTTGTGAGATGACCTAGCGGATAGGCAGACGACCCTATGTCGAGTGATTGAACCCGTGTGACTGACATTTACAGTATCGTCGGGACAAACGATAGACTTGGTGTCACGCTCCAGAACCAGAATACTGGCAAGTAGGGACGGACCAGGCTAGCTACGTATACCAAAGTACTCCAGTACACCGAAATAACGTATAAGCTGTATAGATGGGGGTTACTACTACAAGACAACAGTCGATCCTAGGTCAAGCAATCCTATGTATCTCAATCACAGGCAGTAAACAATGTACAAGAAGTAAGATCAACTGGAATATAAAATAGTAAAGCGTCCCAAACTATCATATATCAATGACCATGAAGCTAGTAATACAGAGTGAAGACTAGCTAGAGTAATAGTCATACATGATAAGCTCTAGCTATAGTCTAGAATACGCAAATCGTATTTAGGCCCGTAGGCTAAATGTCAAGTCCAAAACACGAGCTAAACACGTGCTCGGAGGCTAAACGCCACAAAAGAATAATGTACATGACTAGTGGGAGAATGAAATAGAAAACCCACTAAGGTACTCTGGTGCTCTGGGTAACCACCAACGAGTGGAAGGTACGGAAGATCCTCCGGGCTCCTCTATCAGATCTGGCCAAACAAAACCAGTGGGGTCAGACCCCCAATAGCAAGTACCACAAAGGAAGCCAAACTATAAACTAAAACCAGCATGCAAATCATAGCAACGGATAGAGACAGAAATAAGTAAAAGCAAATCGAGACTCGTGTGCTACCAATGCACTTATCCCGAGAATAGAAAAAATAATAAGTAAAGCAACATGTAGCATAAAGTAAAGGACATGTGTCATAATGTAAACTGTGTACATGTAAGAAAAAGGAAGAATGTGAACCTGAAAGATCAACTAGACATGTGAGCATGTTAAGTAGACGGGACATGTGAGCATGTTACATAACTGGAGTATGTGAGCATATTAGATAACTGGAGCATGTGAGATAACTGGAACATGTGCACATGTAGGGTAACTGAGACATGTGAGCATGTAAGGTAACTGAGACATGTGAGCATGTGAGATACTATATAGAACGACAAATGATAAGATGACTTAGGAACTATTCCGAAACCCAAGTTACAACCCGTAAACCAAACAAGGACCGAGGTTGTAACCCTTCTCCTGAACAGAACTTTAGTATCTAATCATTTACCGGCAAAAGTAAAGCATAAACAAAGATGTACTGAAAATAAACAAATCCGGACACTGCCTAGACAAACTAGACTAGAATGGACTCCATACAATAGTCACGGCCAAGCAATGAGTACGGCTTTATACATTAGCTAACTAGGGTTGTCACAATCCTAATTACTCACAAATGCAAGTCTGAGAATTCCAAGTCCAACACCTGCCTGCTACTACCTGAATGGTCCAAGCCAAAGGAGCAATGGTAATAGTGGATACATCGCCCAGGAGACAAATGTATCCTATAGTAGTGGTACATCGCCCGGGAGACAAATGTACCACTAAGACATATAATAATGGGTACCTCGCCCATGAGACAAATGTACCCGGTGCAACACTCGACGGTGCGCTGGAAGTGTGCTCATCATGACAGATAGCTCCAAATCCCAAGAATATATATATAATGCCAAGACCAAAGGGGCAACAGGTAACTGGAAAATTCTCAATGATCTAAGTAATCAAGCTAGTTGTTTAGTCCTTAACATTTTCTTATTGGATTCTGGGTGTGGCATTCCGCAGAATCCATCCTAGACATGAGACATGCAAGATTAGACAAAAGCAAGAATGTGCACCATAACAAGCCACAACAAAAATATATAATAAACAAGAAGCTAGGAGTGCGCTACGACGAGCCACTATAGGGAGTGCGCCATGACAGGCCACTATCATGTAAGCAAAGAAAGACATGTACAAGAGTGCACCACGACGGGTCACTATCTAGTAAGCAAAAAAGACATGTAAGAAAAGTGCGCCACGACGGACCACTATCATGTAAGCAAAGAAGACATGTAACAATTATCATAGTTTGTAAGAAAGAATCTATCAAAAAGACATATCATGGCATGTGGGAAACAATAATTAAAGCTAAGTACATTTCATAGAAAAATGATTGAACATGTGCTAGTGTCAAGTGTATATAAGGTGTACAATCATTCTCTAACTATGCAAGATCATCTTATCATGTTAAGAATTCATTACAATCGAAGAAAATATCAAAAACGGACAAAACAGACAGAAACAGGCAAAAACAGACAAAAACAGCTTTTTTTTTCACAGCAAGTTTTGTGATGCAAGTTCGGATTTTCCGACGGATTTTCGCGGATTCTCGACGGATTTTTCAAAGTGTCACAGCAAGTTTTGTGATGCAAGTTCGGATTTTCCAACGAATTTCTGCGGATTTTCGACGGATTTTTCGAACCGTCACAGAAAGTTAATTCTTGAAAACTCAAAACTTGTTTCGACCATAAAAACTTTGTTTTAATTCGAAATTCGAATTTTCAAAAGTCAAAATCGCATGAAATTTAATTCCCTACAATATTGGAGTATTAGTTTTCAGAAATTCAAAGATTTGATTGATCAATACCTCAAAATACTCCAAAAAGGTTCTCGGGAACAGAAATGAGTTCTGATATCCACCAAACTCAAAATCTATGTATACAACCTTGGTGAGGGCCTCATATATGCATATGTGACCAAGATCCATGATGGTAACACCAATATCACTCTTGATACCGAGTTTTCTACTAAGTCAATATTAGATTTTAACAGAAAATCAAAACCTAGTTCGAACCAAATTTAGAAACATACATATAGATGAGAATCACAAGGAAAACATTCTTAACAAAATGAGTTTAGAACAATTCTAAGCATTTTAATACCAAGGAAAACAAAAATGACAACAAAAACAATATTGTTCATGAATTTGGCAAGATGTACTTGCATAGGTTAAGCTCCAAGCCTAATCTTCTACTCCACCACCAAGAGGAGCACGAAACCACACTCAAGGCCTCAAGGCCAAGCTCTTGGCAAGCTCCAAGGGGGAGAGAAGGGAAGAAGAAATGAAAAAAGACTGAAGAGAATGAAAAGAGAGAGGAGAGAGAAAGTGAAATGGTATATATAGAAGGGGGAATTAATCTTAGCCGTTGGATCATGATCCATGTGAAAGTCTAGGTCAATCATGGCCATCCCAACAAAACCAAATATCCAATGGGTAATAGGGTGCATCTACACTATTCACGAAAATATCTAAACACTATTCATCAAAATATCCAAAACACTATTCACGAAAATATCGGAAACACTATACATGAAAATATCTGAAACCGAAAATATCTAAAATGTGGAAAATCTGTCTGGACGGTATGCCATCGGTATACTCCGGTATACTGGCGGTATGTCAGCCAAGGAAAAATCTATAAGTTAGAAAAAATTTTAAAGCATTACGAAAACCAAGATAATACGAAATACACTACAAAATATGTATCCGTATATAAATACCGATACTGTGAGACGAGTCTCACAACTCTCCACAACTTAAAAATAAATTACGTCCTCGGAATTTCCTAAATCTAGTCAAGCATGAAAACCAAACTAAAGAGCTGAAAAATCATATCGATCAAAACAAAGCATGGCATGTTGGTAAGATAAAGACAACAGTAATATAAGTAAATGCGTAAGCAGTAACACAACCACAATCAAAAAGGGATGGAGGCATATGAATAAATATGTCTCCTGAGTCAGTTGAGTAGGGACCCGCCTCGCTGGCCTACGCTGACTCCACAACTTAGATAAAAGTCAATTCTCAAAATAAGCCGGTACCAATGACTTAATCCAAGGCATGACTCTACCTGGGACGTATCTTCGTAGTCGAGACACGTGATAGATATCATGTATCTCAAGATACGAAGACAGAAGAGTGAGACGAGAAACTCGCCAAATATGCGTAACCCAAGAGATAAATTAGAGTGGAAGAAGAATAGGACAATACCTACAACACAATCGCCCTCGGCCAAAACCTGCTCTAACATACCAAACTCTGTCTGCCCACGTCTCGGAACTGCTGCTCTGACCTCCTGCTGCTGAACCGGTACTTGAGCCATATACTGCTGGACTGCCGGGGTAGCCGGTGAAGCTGGACTCTAGCAGGACTGACCGTGCTGGCTGATCAGGCTGAACTGACACCTCTGCCCTCGGGTTATCTCTGAACTCTGCCCCTGAATGTTGAGACTGATCCTCCATAACTGGCCTAACAGAAGATTGCTGAATGCCATCGGCACAACCCAAACAAGATAATCGGAAGGATTAAGAACCGTGCCCTTGAAAGTTAAAGGACACAAGGATTAAATCGAGAGAACAAGAAAGATCAACGATCAAGGCAGATATCAGGTCAAAGGATCAGAGATATAGAATAACACGAAGGATATCAATAAAGGAGAATTGTGACTGAGATTTCTAAACATCAGTAACCCCCACATATCTGATAAATCAGACCTGCATGGGCCACCACTAAAACCTATGTCACGTCCCAGAACCAGAATACTGGCAAGTAGGGACGGACCAGGCCAGCTACGTATATCAAAGTACTCCAGTACTCCGAAATAACATATAAGCTGTATATATGGGGGTTACTACTACAAGCCAACAGTCGATCCTAGGTCAAGCAATCCTAGGTATCTCAATCACAAGCAGTAAACAATGTACAAGAAGTTAGATCAACTGTAATATAAAATAGTAAAGCGTCCCAAACTATCATATATCATTGATCATGAAACTAGTAATACAGAGTGAAGACTAGCAAGAGTAATAGTCATACATGATAAGCTCTAGCTATAGTCTAGAATACGCAAATAATGTTTAGGCCCGTAGGCTAAATGTCAAGTCCAAAACACGAGCTAAACACGTGCTCGGAGGCTAAACACCACAAAAGAATAATGTACATAACTAGTGGAAGAATGAAATAGAAAACCCACTAAGGTACTCTGGTGCTCTGGGAAATCACCAACGAGTGCAAGGTACGGAAGATCCTCCGGGCTCCTCTATCAGATCTGGCCAAACAAAACCAGTGGGGTCAGACCCCCAATAGCAAGTACCACAAAGGAAGCCAAACTATGAACTAAAACCAGCATGCAAATCATAGCAACGGATAGAGACAGAAATAAGTAAAAGCAAATCGAGACTCGTGCGCTACCAATGCACTTATCCCGAGAATAGAAAAGACAATTAGTAAAGCAACATGTAGCATAAAGTAAAGGACATGTGACATAATGTAAACTATGTACATGTAAGAAAAAGGAAGAATGTGAACATGAAAGATCAACTAGACATGTGAGCATGTTAAGTAGACGGGACATGTGAGCATGTTAGATAACTGGAGCATTTGAGCATATTAGATAACTGGAGCATGTGAGATAACTGGAACATATGAACATGTAGGATAACTGAGACATGTGAGCATGTAAGGTAACTGAGACATGTGAGCATGTGAGATACTATATAGAACGACAAATGATAGGATGACTTAGGAACTATTCCGAAACCCAAGTTACAACCCGTAAACCAAACAAGGACTGGGGTTGTAACCCTTCTCCTGAACAGAACTTTAGTATCTAATCATTTACCGGCAAAAGTAAAGCATAAACAAAGATGTACTGAAAATAAATAAATTCGGACACTGCCTAGACAAACTAGACTAGACTGGACTCCATACAATAGTCACGGCCAAGCAATAAGTACGGTTTTATACATTAGCTAACTAGGGTTGTCACAATCCTAGTTACTCACAAATGCAAGTCTGAGAATTCCAAGTCCAGCACCTGCCTGCTACTACCTGAATGGTCCAAGCTAAAGGAGCAATGGTAATAATGGATACATCGCCCAGGAGACAAATGTATCCTATAGTAATGGTACATCGTCCGGGAGACAAATGTACCACTAAGACATATAATAATGGGTACATCGCCCAGGAGACAAATGTACCCGGTGCAACACTCGACGGTGCACTGGAAGTGTGCTCATCATGACAGATAGCTCCAAATCCCAAGAATATATATATATAATGCCAAGACCAAAGGGACAACAGGTAACTGGAAATTCTCAATGATCTAAGTAATCAAGCTAGTTGTTTAGTCCTTAACATTTTCTTATTGGATTCCGGGTGTGGCATTCCGCAGAATCCATCCTAGACATGAGACATGCAAGACTGGACAAAAGCAAGAATGTGCACCAAAAAGCCACAACAACAAAATATAATAAACAAGAAGCTAGGAGTGCGCTACGACGAGCCACTATAGGGAGTGCGCCATGACAGGCCACTATCATGTAAGCAAAGAAAGACATGTACAAGAGTGCACCACGACGGGTCATTATCTTGTAAGCAAAGAAGACATGTAAAAAGAGTACGCCACGACGGACCACTATCATGTAAGCAAAGAAGACATGTAACAATTATCATAGCTTGTAAGAAAGAATCTATCAAAAAGACATATCATGGCATGTGGGAGACAATAATTAAAGCTAAGTACATTTCATAGAAAAATGATTGAACATGTGCAAGTGTCAAGTGTATATAGGGTGTACAATCATTCTCTAACTATGCAAGATCATCTTATCATGTTAAGAATTCATTACAATCGAAGAAAATATCAAAAACGGACAAAAACGGGCAGAAACGAACAAAAACAGACAAAAACAGCCTTACCGGATTATTCGGCAGATTACTGCGGATTACCGACGGAGTTTTCGAAGTGTCACAGCAAATTTTGTGGTGCAAGTTCGGATTTTCCGACGGATTTCCGCGAATTTTCCGAACCGTCACAGAAAGTTGATTCTTGAAAACTCAAAACTTGTTTCGACCATAAAAACTTCGTTTTAAATTGAAATTCGGATTTTAAAAAGTCAAAATCGCATGAAATTTAATTCCCTACAACATGGGAGTATTAGTTTTCACAAATTCAAAGATTTGATAGATCAATACCTCAAAATCCTCCAAAAAGGTTCTCAGGAACCGAAACGAGTTCCGATTTCCACCAAACTCAAAATCTATGTATACAAGCTTGGTTAGGGCCTCATATATGCATATGTGACCAAGATCCATGATGGTAACACCAGTATCACTCTTGATACCGAGTTTTCTACTAAGTCAATATTAGATTTTAACAGAAAATCAAAACCTAGTTCGAACCAAATTTAGAAACATACATATAGATGAGAATCACAAGGAAAACATTCTTAACAAAATGAGTTAAGAACAATTCTAAGCATTTTAATACCAAGGAAAACAAAAATGACAACAAAAACAATATTGTTCATGAATTTGGCAAGATGTACTTGCATAGGTTAAGCTCCAAGCCTAATCTTCTACTCCACCACCAAGAGGGGCACGAAACCACACTCAAGGCCTCAAGGCCAAGCTCTTGGCAAGCTCCAAGGGGGAGAGAAGGGAAGAAGAAATAAAAATAGAGTGAAGAGAATGAAAAGAGAGATGAGAGAGAAAGTGAAATGGTATATATAGAAGGAAAAATTAATCTTAGCCGTTGGATCATGATCCATGTGAAAGTCTAGGTCAATCATGGTCATCCAAAAAAACCAAATATCCAATGGGTAATAGGGTGCATCTACACTATTCACGAAAATATCTAAACACTATTCATCAAAATATCCAAATCGACATTGCACAAGTAAAGTTGGGATAACGAATTGAATGAATGAAATCGACATTGCACAAGTAAAGTTGGGATAACGAATTGAATCATTGATAGGAAGACATACTCGATGATAGTGCAATACTTGGTCTCGAATCGGACGGGAATTACTTAGACTTGGTCGACTCCGCTAAAGAGAAATCATATTGATTTCGTAGACAGGAACGCTTGAGAAGCGAATCGGATCATCTCGAGGACCGAGATAAACGATAGTGAGACCCACATGACTTCGATTTTAATCGAAGTAAAAGTAAAACGATCGGCAAAATCGAAACTATCACGAGTAGCTTGTCCGACTTCGCTAATCGCTAAGCTTGATTGAAATATACATATTCGGGGGACGTCTTGAATATGTGCACGATCCAAACTCAGCGATATGATGAACTCGAATGCAGCTGCAAAAGTGGGTGTTGAGATGCGCATGAACGAATGAGTGAGTTAGCCTCAGCCTACGACTCTCGTGTTTGATGAATGACAACGCACCTCGTGCGACCATTTCAGTCCCATGAGACGACGCGATAGCAACCAAGTCGAAGAAGCACGACGATTGAATAAGTACCATCAACTCTAAAATGAGTAAAAGTCATTCAATAAAATTGCCCAAACGTATGCGACACGAAACTTAGAAAGGTACCAAGTGTAGTTCGATGCCATCGAATAATAAAGCCATTCGATAGAGATTTTATAAGATACACACACGACATGAGTTAAGGAATGGTAGGATGACCTGTACTCAGGAAGTCTTGAGGACGAGACTTGTTTTGAGTGGTGTATTATGTAATGACCCGCTCCGCCCTAGCGGAACGCCGATTCAAACGGCAAGTGCAACGACTCAAACGAGCCGTCGACTCGAAGAGTTAGCATCGACCCGATGAAGAATCGATGCGAGACTTACATTGGCCCATCGAAGGGAATCCAGACTTAGACTTTCAAAGGCGCGCTCGGGGTATCGCTCGGCCGACGCGAACATCGCTAAGGTGGGTGGCTCCGATGAACCCGTCTTTGCTTAGCCTAGACACTTAATAATACAGACACTATTACTAGAATCGCTAGGCGATAACACCTCGCATGCTAATAAATGACTCAATGCACCTAGCTAAGGAAATAATTCCATCTTGTATGCTTGTATAGAATATGGAAAAGAACTTGAAAAAATGTGAGAACTCTCGCATCGCACTCCACGCTCGTGCTAAGGCACAAGCTTACATTCAAGTTCCGTATGCGTTCAACAATGAAGCAATGAATGGTTTACAACAATAAAACGGGAAGACTATCGACATAGTCGTTCCGAGTAGAGTATAGCAACATTGGAAGACTTCGGGACCGATGGGTCGCCAAGGCGACTCCCGCACGGGGAGTTGCATAATGAATGAATGAACGAATAAGTGAATGAATGAATCAACGAATGAATGAATGAATATGTGAATGAATCAATGAACGAACGAACAAGTGAAAGAAAGAAAAGAAAGAATGAATAAAAGATAAGAAAGAAAGGAATGGTTAGCGACAGGTATGACGGGGACGTGCATCGGGGCTCGCTACCCACGCTGCACAGACGCCGCCGCCAACCTGGTCGATAACGCATCATGGCTCACAGACAGCCTACGGCTCAGGGACAAGCCGTTAAGTTAAAATGACAAGACAATACGAAATGGTCGTGGACAATCCACTCGTATACGGGAGGTAGGAGTAATAAGGGATTCCAAGGGCAACGATCGACGATATCGTGGCCGGCCTAGGCGGAATCATGGCTTACGGGCTGCTTGGGTGTGGGCTCAGACATTTCAAAGTAGACGTAAGTGCGGGGTATTTTAAAAGACTATCAAGGTGTACCAGCCATCACGCTATGATAGGTGAGAATGCCAAAGGAGAATATGTCCAAATTGGCTTGTGATGCCAGCGACCGGTGCATATAGATTAAGTGGGCTTTGCTGGTGGCAATCCACGTGCAAGTCCTTGCATTGAAACAAAGTAGTCTAAGTTAACTAAATGAAGCACCTTCTGAACAGGCTTGAATATAACACACCAAATGATCGAGAGTACTTTGTGCAAATGAGTTAGAAAACACGCCTACGACGCGCTAGGACCTGAGGCAGGGACACGCCCTTGACATTGAATGTTTACGTGAATTGCGTTAAGTTATTACATATGAATTGTTGCCTAACATTGTTTACTTTGGACAGGGAAGATCGGACGGTAAGTATAGGTAAGTCGTGCATGTATTTCCATGCAACCACTTGAAATCGGTAACACGAGATAGGTTATGAAATATGCCATGAAACTGATCCTAAGGCAAGATTAGAAAGACAATGAATGATAGACGGCGCACAAAAGTAAATAGAACGTGTTTGGTAGCATTGTGGACGAGCTAGCCTCCCCACCAGTGCATAACAATGTACTGATAACCCCACAGTTCGCTTGCAGGATGTAGGAGATGTCGTCGGGTGCGGAGCTTCCCTCGAACGTGCTAAGGCGTAGAGCTATCTCTGGAGCCTTGGAGCGTTGCAAAGAGCTGAAGCACCATATAAAGGACATAATGAATCGGAACATCGCCATAAATCATTCCATGTTGTAAGCCACTTGGCACGCCTTTTATGTTTCAGAGAGAGAGAGCTTGAGAGACTTGTAAACTCGGCCCAGCGCCGCTTGTAAACTTCTTGAAAATCAATAAAGAGTTTGAATTCGCTTCAACTTGTGTTCATTTACTTTCCGCTGCAAACGGGGACACTCTGTGCGACTCTATAGTCTAGCTCAAATCGGCCGTTTCTGGAGATTAGCCTTGCACGGGCGCAACCCAGGCCCGTGCCGCATCACGCCTTAGCGAGAATGATCGCTCCTACGGGAGCGGGACGTGACATTCCGCAGGTTGAGAGTTGTATTAGGTGGATACATCGCCCAGGAGATAAATGTATCCCATGGTGACTTGGGGGTGCAACACATGATAGTGTGCTGAAAATGTGCCCTACTCGACGGCAGGCTACAAGTCCAATTAAAGCGTCCAGATAACGGGATCGCCTGTGACTGGGAAATCTTTTTATGAACTACTTGATCAATCTAGTCATTAACCTAGTCAGATTCAGTATGAATCCCTGACCGTGGTAACCAGGAATCCATGTCCTAGACATGATGCAAGACGTGACATGTAGCTTATATAAGCACAAATACCCACGATGTCAAGGCAAGAGTTACTTAGCAAGTCAAGATAGCCGTCGCAACAGCATATCAAGATTACCATGCTAGGTTACTTATCAAGTCAAGAGTGCGTCACAACGGACCACCATCAAGAGTATCATGTCAAGTTACTTGTCAAGAGTGCACCACGATGGGTCACTCTCAAGAATTATCATGTTACTTGTTAATTGTCAAGATTGCTTGTCAGGAGTGCGCCTCGACGGGCCACAATCCAGATTTTCATGTCGCGTTCATGCCAACATCAATACTGGCAAGTCATGCTATGCTCAACAAGTTATCGAGTCGAGTTGTCACAAGATAGGTCAAGTACAAGTCACATGCAAGATCACAGGCATATACAACGAGAACTAGAATAACATGCATGGGGCAAGGGGCAAGGGGTATCATGGCAACAAGTGGCGATGGTCAAGTGGCGCCCGGGAAATGACAGGTGGCACCAAGGGGGACAGGGGGCGCCTAAGTTAGGTTGCGCCTGACAGAGCGGCGCGAGGTCGTGTTGCACCTGACTGGGTGCGCCATGTCAGGTTGCGCCTGACTGGGGTGCGCCATGTCAGGTTGCGCCAGGGCCCAAGGGGGCGCTGGGCTAGGTTGTGCCAGGCCAAAGGCGGCGCTGGCCTAAGTTGCGCCAGACTGAGCTGCGCGAGGTCGGGTTGCGCCTGACTCAGGTTGCGCCAAGCTAGTTTGCGCCAGAACCCGCGCAACCTGATGGTGCGGCACTAAAAGTGCGCGCAACCACTGCTCATCTTCTCTAACCAGCATAAAAATGCTTGGTTGGACCCATGAACTTCAAAAGTCCATAATTCTCTCAAAATAAATCGAAATCTAACTTTTCAAAAGTCAAAATTGGGTAGAACGAAATTTTCTACAACATGAAGCAACTAGTTTTCAAAAATACCAAGTTTTAGTAGATCAAAACCAAGAAGAATTAGAAAAGATCAAAACTTAGATCTACAAAAATCCATCCATCAAACCCAAAAATGTTAAGTTCTAAAGAGGCTTAGAATCAAGTAAGAAAGAGAATAGAACAATAAAACTTGAGATCCATCATGAAGCAAGTTGCACTTGCCTAGGGCTTGGTAGGTGGGAGGAGTAATGGAGAAGAAGAAGAGTTAATGGAAAATAAATGGAGGAGAGAGAGTGGAGTTGACTTATATAGTAAGCCTCACCATCTGAAACCAAACCAAAATAAACCAAGCTAGCTAAACCAAGTCAAATTGAACAAAACCAAATCAAATAAACCAAGCCAAGATTAAATCATGACCAAACCAAGCCATGTTAGACAAGTCAAAATACTGGTCGGGAATCCGTAAACGTATACTGGAAATACGTATAACGAAAAACGGAAGTGACATAGTCTGCAGGACTTGTGACTGTGGAAACATCTCATTGCATCTTGTTAGTAACTAGGCTTGTGAAAACCCAAGTTAGCTAATGATAGGAAGCCGTAGGACTTGATTGGTCGCGCCTGAATGATTGTCTCATGATTAACATGGAAATTATATTCCATCTCTTATTTTCTTAATGCAAGCTAATATGTTCTTTGAAGCATGTCTTTTGTGTTATTTAATTATGTTTTTTTATCAGTTTTTTTATTCCGTTTTCCTAAGTGGAGTCTCCCTTGTGGCACTTGCTCTTTCTAGGGTCTGACTCAGCTGGTTTTGTATGGCCAGATTTCAGAGTAGCACCCGAGGATCTACCTGTCTTTTAGCCAGATGGTGAACACCAGACGTAACCGTAGTAACGAGTGGATTTTCTTATTTTGCTTTCTCACTCTATTGTAAATTATTCTTTTGAGGGGTTTAGCAGCCGAGCACGTGTTAGCTCGTGTTAAAACTTTATTTCTGTCTGTCTAAGGGTTGTAACATGATTGACAAATTCTAGGGTTGATCATGTATGACTTAACTCGTGCTAGTCCTTGCATTTGTATGACTAGCTTCATGATCATCTAAATATGTAATGTTTGGGATGCCTTACTTTGTATGTCTGATGATCTAACATCTTGTAACAATTATTTGCTTGATTGAAATTGAGACACTAAGCTTGTTCTTGACCATAAGAGACTGTTGGCTTGTAGACAAATCCTCATGCATCTAGACAGCCTACTACTAAAATATCATCAAATAGCGACGTAATATAGCGACGGCAAGAAATTACGTCGCCAGTAGCGACATCCTTATAAACACGTCGCAAAACGTCGCTTGGCGACATCCTTATAAACACGTCGCAAAACGTCGCTGACTAGCGACGTTCTGCGACAGGAGTATCCTACGCCGCTGAATAGCGACGTTCAGCGACATATTATAAGTATATGTCGCCATGGTTGCGACGTTTAGCGACGTCAACACGTGACGTCGCTAAGTTATTTTACTTAGGGCACGCCGCTGCCTTCTTTCCCCCTCACTCTCACTCGAAAACCCGAAAATTCTAATTTTCCCCCCCACCCCCCACCCCCCACCCCCCGACGACTCCCTCCCCCTCTGTCAGTGCCCTCCCCCCCCCCCCCCCCGGCGACCCTCCCCCCCCCCCCCCGGCGACTCCCTCCCCCTCCGGCGAGCTCCTCCTCCTCGAGATCCTCCTCCTCGAGCTCCTCCTCCCCCAATCCGAGCTCCTCCTCCTCTTCCTCAGGTAAACCCTAACCTAACTCCTCTCCTTCCTCCTCCTCCTCTCCCACGGACACACACACACACACACGGACACACACACACACACACACACACACACACACACACACATACACACACGGACACTGACACACACACACACACAGACACACACACATACACACACGGACACGGACACACACACACACACACACACACACACATACACACACAGATACAGATTTATTCCTAGTTTAAATGGTTTAAATTGTGATTTAAATGCTAGATTTGATTCCTAGACATGTTGTTAATCTATGTTAGTTGATATTTACATTGAGATTGGATCGTTGCTGTGATATGGGATTCGAACATATGTGGGTTGACTTTACATGACTGATACATGATACGTTTCAAGTTTTTCCTATGTCAATCATGTTAATCTGATTTTAACTAATGTTTTAAGTACCAATATTACTCCTACATATGTATTAGCCTATGATAGATTGATATTTACTTATTAAATTAAGTTTTATGATATGGGAATGGAATTTGGACTCGAGTTGGTTTCAATGGGTTGACTGATACTCATGAATCAGTTTTGATTGTCCCCTGAACTTCAGGAATTTGGTTTGTTGTTCTTCCTTGAATTGAATTGATAATAGGATATTGGACATAGGGATATTGGAATCAGTTTTTCATTTTTGATTAGGCTTGTGATTTGAGAATAGGATATTGGACATGGGGTTCGATTTAAATTGGTTTGATGAAAACTCAGTTGTTCTTCCTTGAACTGAATTGAACTGATTCCTTTTGATGAGTTATAATGATCCCCATATGTTCTAGTTTGTGTTTACTGCAGGATTGCTTAATTAGAATAGGCTATATGTTTGAGTATGAGAAATTGGATTGTCCCCTGAACTTGATTGTCCCCTGAACTTCAGGAATCAGTTTTTCATTTCTGATTAGGCTTGTGATTTGAGAATAGGATATTGGACATGGGGTTCGATTTAAATTGGTTTGATGAAAACTCAGGAATTTGGTTTGCTGTTCTTCCTTGAACTGAATTGAACTGATTCCTTTTGATGAGTTATAATGATCCCCACATGTTCTAGTTTGTGTTTACTGCAGGATTGCTTAATTAGAATAGGCTATATGTTTGAGTATGAGAAATTGGACTGTGTGTTGGTTCTCGAAGACATGCAGGACTGGGAACTGATTTCCCTTCCTATTTTCCTGAGATGTATTCTCAGTTTCCTTGTTCATTGATTTCATGTTAGCTCACTGTTTCCCATTCCAGTTATTAGCTCACTGAATTTTCTTTCCTTTGCAACTGTTAATATAATTCCAGATTTCTTAATGTTAGCTCACTGTTTGCATTGACACTTGAACACAAATGTCTGCCACTGTTTCCTTTAACATTCAGTAATATTCTTGACACATATATCACTTCACTGTGTTAAACCTGAGACTCTGATTTCCCTTTTTGTATACACTGTTTTCAAAAGAAATGTAGATTTCATCTTCCTTAAACTGTAAATAGGACTGAGATTGGTTTTTCTATTCCTGAGATAAATCCACTGAATGTGTCAACTGATTACCTTGAATAACTGAAATTGAATTGACTGTTAACCAAGTGAATGGTTTAATTCCTATACCTGAGTTTTGTTCTTCCTAATGAGTTGAATGAATGTTTTAACATTGGGTTCCTGTAAACTGTAAATTAGTAAGGATATATTAGATTTGACCTTGTTTGACCAAGGTTGACTATTTATTAGTTGGGATATGACTGAGAGGGTTACATGGTTGTCACATTAAGGGTCTTTGAAGAGGTGACATGTTGTGAAAAGATATATCCGTAGGAGAAGTATATATAAGGATATATTTTTTCGCAATATGTCATCTTGTCAAAGACCCTTAATGTACCAACCATGTTACCGTGGTATTGGTATTTGGATACCAATAGCGATAAGGTAAAGGGTACCAATAGCGATAAGGTAAAGGGTACCAACTTAAGGTATTGGTATTGGGATACCAATAGCGATAAGGTAAACGGTACCTTGGTAGGTAATGACTAGAAATAGGATATTTGACTTAGATTGGACTAAGAGTTGACAAAGTCAACTATAGGTCAACCCTTGACCTACTTTGACCTTGTTTGACTTTGTTTGACTTAGGTTGACCTTGTTTCACTTTGTTTGACTTAGTACAACCTAGTTTGACCTAGATTGCATATCATTGTTATTAGTAACTGTCCGCTACTAATGTGTGTCCCTAATAAGACATAATATACGAATTTGTGCCTGTTGGATAATGTGTGTCCATCTTTGCAGAATTATTTCCAAATGGATATGAATTACTACTTGCGGAATCGTTCATGGATGTACAATCGTCGTCCTGATGATATGTGTGGTGTGCGAGATGAATACATAGCGGGAGTAGAGCAGTTCCTGCAGTTTGCTAAGGCGTTCCCTCAGTACATGGACGGTACCAAAATTAAGTGTCCGTGTGTGAAATGTCATAACGTGTAATATTATCCAGAAGTGGAAGTGACATATCATTTGTACTCGAGGGGTTTCACGCCTAATTGTACTCGAGGGGTTTCACGCCTAATTACTATCAGTGGACCGCACACGGAGAACTTGTGTCTTTAGCATCAGAGCCGGAGCCTTATGTTGAGCCATATATGCATGCGGGACCTAATTTTGTTTCAGATAATCATGCATACGACGACGGGTGCGTGAACATGGTTTTCGACGCTGCGGGGCCTAGTTTCGTTCATGATGCACCTGAGGAGGCACCGAACGCCGATGCTGCACAGTTCATGGAGTTGCTGGAGAATGCAAGGACTCCATTGTATCCTGGTTGTGAGGATCATTCACCGTTGGAGGTGGTTACAAGACTGTTGAGCATTAAGTCAGATTTTAACAAGTCGCAAGAATACTACAACCGAGTGTTGGAGTTGATTATAGAGATCTTGCCGGCGGGTGCTAAGTTGCCTAAAGACTTCTACCGGTCTAAGAGGATGGTGAGATCGCTCTGGATGGGATACGAGAAAATCGATTCCTGTCGCAATGGGTGCATGTTGTACTACAAAGACGACAAGGACGCAGATGTGTGCAGATTTTGTGGTGCTGATCGCTATAAAACAACTAATACAGTAAGGTCTACCAGTGCAAGAAGACCGACCGATTCAATGCACTACTTGCCTTTAACGCCGCGGTTGCAAAGATTATTTATGGTGAAAGAGACGGCCGAAAATATGAGTTGGCACATGCGAGAACAGATTGAAGGAGTGTTGGATCACCCATCCGATGGAGAAGCGTAGAAGCACTTTGATCGAGTGTATCCTGATTTTGCTTCAGATCCGCGTAATGTCAGGTTGGGACTATCTTCTGACGGTTTTACTCCTTTTGGTCTTTCGGGATCCCAGTATTCGTGTTGGCCTGTGATTGTCACTCCGTATAACCTACCGCCTTGGATGTGCATGAAGACTCAGTACATGTTGCTAACCGTTATAATTCCTGGTCCGAACAATCCCAAGAGGAATATTGACGTGTACTTACAGCCTTTGATAGATGAGTTGAATCAGTTATGGGAAGTAGGCGCTAACACGTACGATGTTTCCAGGAAGCAGAATTTTCAGATGAAGGCAACCCTTATGTGGACCATCAACAACTTTTCGGCCTATGGAATGTTATCTGGATGGAGCACTCATGGCCGTCTCTCATGTCCGTATTGCATGGACCGTAGTAAGGCTTTCTGCTTGAAACACGGAGGAAAACCGTGCTTCTTTGATTGTCATCGGCAATTTCTGCCAAAAGATCATCCGTTCCGAAGGAACAGGAATGCATTCCGTGCCGGCGTTGTAGAGAAGGGTGATCCACCGCCAAGGTGGTGCGGAGCCACGATATGGGAGGAGGTTAAAGATTTTCCAAGTGCTATCGAAGATCCTACAACTGGGTACAAGTGCGATGGATTTGGTAGAGATCATAACTGGACAAAGAGGAGCATATTCTGGGATCTGCCATACTGGAGTACCAATCTGATAAGACATAATCTCGATGTCATGCATATTGAGAAGAATGTGCTTGATAACATAATTAATACTGTGATGGACGTAAAGGGAAAAACGAAAGACAATCCCAAGGCCAGGTTGGACTTAGAAGAAATATGCAAACGCCCTGCGTTGTACTTGATACACAGAATGGAAAACAGTTCCTGCCGAAGTCAATTTTCTCGCTGGACAAGGAGGATAAAGTGAGACTTTGTCGGTGGATCCAGGGCCTAAAATTTCCAGACGGATATGTGTCAAATCTGAGAAGATGTGTCGATCCGAAGGAAAACAAATTGACGGGTATGAAGAGCCACAACTGTCACGTATTCATGGAGAGGTTAATTCTGATTGCATTTCGGGAATTCTTACCGCAGGCAGTTTGGGATCCATTGACGGAGCTTAGCATATTCTTCAGGGATCTTTGTTCCAAGAAATTGCTCGTTGATCATCTAGAAAAGCAAGAGAAGGACATTGTGGTAACACTATGCAAGCTAGAGAGGGTGTTTCCTCCTGGATTCTTCGACTCTATGGAGCGGTCTGAGAAGGCCAAGGTGGCGCGGTCGAGCGCCGGTAAGTGGTATGGTGGCTCTATTCCGATGACGGAGCATTTTCGTCGTCTGGTACGTTTCCTATGACGGACATTAATTTATATATAGTTCGATAGAATGTTTAATACTAATAATAGATAATATATTTTAACAGGTAAAAAAGGGTGAGGATCCGAACATGGTGACCGTCTTCCTGGTCACCCATCGGAGGGCTGGGGAGTTCATTGACGAGAGGGCGACGCAGGCATATGTACGTTCTATTCTTTATATTAATTTACTATAATTTAGAAAACAGGAAAATAGATATCAATATAGACTTTAGCAAACACTTACACGTTAGCAAACATGTTCTAGGCCGAGTTTGTTCGGCTACAGGAGGAGGCGGCTGCTGCTGCTGCTGCTGCTAGTGCGCAAGCAGAGGGAGGGGCTGGTACTTTCTCCCAGCCGCCTACAGCTCCATCGCCGGACGAGCTCTGGATGACCGCCGTTGGCGGTCTTCAGAAGGGTACGTACTACGGTACGGGATCCTAAGGCGCGTATTTGGCTTCGGAGTCATCCCGGGCCCCCTCTGTCAGTGCGCAGTCTCCGGCTACGCAGGCGTCGTCACGAGCTGAGGATGTTCGTCGTCAGATCGAGGAGCTGCGTCGCGAGTTGCAGCAGCAAATTTCTGATGCGGTCGAGCAACGATCCGACCCTCCGATCGTCACCGGACGATTTGATGCGGTCGAGCGTAGTATACAGGAGCTGATGAGTCTGCATCAGGCTACAGCTGCCAGCTTGCAGACGCTCACCGAGTCTACGCAGCGCACAGAGCGTAGACAGGTCGAGCTGGAGGGATCGCAGAGGAGCATGTCTGCCTCACTCACTCAGTATACTGAGAGGGTGGTGAGTACCCTTGCTGCGCATGGTGAGCGACTGCGAGAGCTGGAGCAGATACGTCCTCCCGGTCCATCGACGACGCCGACTCCAGATACTGCACTGCCTCCGGCGCCGACTCCAGACATTGCACTGCCTCCTACTGCCCCTACGGTACAGCTCACCCAGGAGCAGTATGACTACATTCTATCCCAGTTGCGCGGCAGGGGTCCGCAGTGATTTTATTGGTTTTTTTTATGACTTGTATATATTGGCCCTATGGGCAAATTATTTATTGGTACACTGTTGTTTATACACTTGGTGGGAGACTTTTTATCATCTTCCATTTTTATTTGACTCTATTGGATGTTTGTGAGGATGTGTCTGTGATATTTACTTTGCACTGCCTCCTATTTTTATTGTGATATTTACTTTGTGATATCTGCGACGGGGATGACAAATATACCTACGCTGGGTTATAAGCGATGATCTGATATACAAAGGAGGTGCTGCCGAAATTTTAAAAAAATATATTGTGTATTTTTGTTATGATGTGTGTCTGTGTTTACAGTGAATGTGAAATGCAGTGTTCGGAACCATCGACAGTTTCGATTACTGTTGTATGTGTTATCTTGGATAGAAATAGCAACAGTTCAGGGTGCACTTCTGAGAGCTTCATTTTCACGTCCTTCACTTTTTCGGGACGTCGTAAAGGTTCCCGAGAAGGTGAAAGACGTGAAGAGGAAGCTCTGAGAAGTGCACCCTGAACTGTTGCTCTTTCTATCCAAGATAAAACATAGAACAATAAGCGAAACTGTCGATGGTTCGAACACTGCACTTCACACACACTGTAAACACAGACACACAGCATAACAAAAATATCAATTATATTTTTTAAAAAAATTTTTTATAATATCTGCGACGTATAGCGACGTTCTGCGACGTACTGCGACGGAACGTAGACGTCGCTATACATCGCTAAATAGCGATGTAACGTCGCTAGACGTCACTAATATGCTGACGTGGGCTAAGGGTATACGTCGCTAAATCTGTCGGTAGCCGTCGCTAAGTTGCCCACGTGGCTGCCATGCCATGTCATCATATATAAAGTTTACAGCGTCGCAAGTGGTCGCTTTACGTCGCAATTTTGGCAACGTAGTGATACGTCGCTATCTGTCGCGAATTTTGCGACGTCTAGCGACAATGAACTCCGCGTCGCAAATAGCGACGTTCGGCGACTAAAGTGTCATCTGCGACTTGCGTATAAGCGACGTCCGGTATTCGTCGCTAAATACGTCGCAAATTGGTTTTAGCGACGTATTTTCCTTATTTAGCGACGTCTCCTGACGTCGCTAAAATGGGTTATTTTAGTAGTGGCCGTGACCGTATTGCGAGGTTGGTTGCATTTCAATGTACGTAGCTGGCTGTGTCTATCCCCCGCAATCCAGTATTCTGGTTATGGGACGTGACACCCCCACCCACCCACCCCATAACCCCCCTCATTATACATATTGACAAGTCAATTAACCATGTACATCAAAATAAACTTCTTACATACAGTAGAGTAGCATGAATCACAAAATAAAAATCATAAAGATACATTGTGAACAAAGGGTGACTTGGATATATTGTGGTTAGAGGAAATTAAGCAGATCAGTATTAGTGCAATATTCGGTTCACTCCCTCTTATACAATCTATTGGTATTAGATCTTTCATAAATAGGTAAATAAAATAAAAAAAAAAAAAAAAAAGAAGAGAGTTTCTTATTCTATTGGTATACAATGTTATTTCATTGAACATATGTCGTCTCTTCTAGGTACCTCCTGCCACACACACACACACACACACACACACACACACACACACACACACACACACACACACACACACACACACACACAGAGAGAGAGAGAGAGAGAGAGAGACTCATCCGGTCTTCTTTTTGAGCTATACAAGTTTGAGTTCTTCTTAATAAACAAAACTTCATAAGCTCCCAAATATGAGGGTAGGATGAAAATCAAATGTAAGAGATTCTCAACATAAAGAAGTTTTATGTAAAGGGCCGCATACGTAAATTGGCTCTGAAAAATCAGAAGGCATTGATCAATGGGGCCGCAAATCAAGAGTTAGGCTCGCCCTGAAATCATTCTGAACGGTTCAAGTTCATATCTAACTGAATAATGAAGAAACTCATTTCAAACGGGTTTGCTTCAAACCAAATTCACATCAATTAGGTCAAGTGCAGGGCAAATTCAATTTTAAAGGGTTGAGTTCGGGCAGTTGGTTTCAGAGTCTTCAGACCATAATTATTTTAGATGAGTTATAAACGGAATCAATTTTAGCTTTAGAGTAACTTCAAATGCAATACTACACAATCATATTACTAAGTAGCACTTCAAATCATTGTAGCAAACTACAACTAAATACTTCAATTGTTTGAATAATCAGAAAAACCATTTGAGATGACCTAAACCTATCTGCCAACTGCCAAGGGATTTCTGACTACTAGTTAACGATTGAGAATTATTTCGCTGAAACTACAAGTAAACTACATAAACAACACACAAATTATGCCGAGCATTTTTATATACCTTCCACTACATTTATATTTTGAAACTACTGAAACTTGATATTTCCTTACATTTATATACCTTTCATTTAAAGGTGTTGAAGCGAAACGATATTATTGAGAAAGGGCTGCTTGGTTCAGTGTTTTGCTTTAAACTGGAGTTGAGAGCGGTGGCATTGAATTGACGCATGAGCAAGAAAGATAAGGAGTATGTTAGTCAATATATACTGGACACTTCTTCCTAGTAAATTTGCAGTGTCCATCCATATCCGCCCGACAACATGTCATCCATGTATACACTTATTGTTTTCAATGAAATCATAAAATTATTTCCTTGTACTTGCTCGTTTGTGTACTTCTTAGGCTAAAGTACAACTTGATATCCTCAACTATTCGGATTTTTCAACTTAATACCTTCAACTTTGATAGACACTAACTTAATACCCTCAACTATTGTAAACTTTTATTTCGATACCCTCCGTCAGTCAAACTTAACTTTGTTGTCTAAAAAAAATCCCTAAAATACCCCCCCCCCCCCCCCCCCTCCTTCTCCCTATCATTTTCACCCCCCTCCGGCAGTAGGCGCCCGCACCACCACTGTGCCCCTGCGCCGCCCGCGTGACCACCAGCGACCCCCTGCGGTCGAGCCCGTCTTGCACCATCGCGCCGCCCCAGCGACCGCAGCACCCCCCTATCCCTCGCCGCCACCGCGATCCCAGCCTCCCCTTGCAGTCGACCGGCCCGTGCCACCCATGCGCCCCCGCGCCGCCCACGCGACCCCATGCAACCGCATGCCCCCCTGTGCCCCCACGACCCCATGTGCCCCTGAGCTGTCCAACGCCGCCCTGCGCCTGCCGCCATTGCGTCGCACCTCCCGCGACCACCGACGCCTCCAAGCCCGCGCCCCCTTGCACCCCTCCACCCCCGCACTGTCATGCGACCTCCTGCGTCCTCCACTACTGCTGCCGCTCGCTTCCCCCCCCCCCCCCCCCCCCCCTTCCCTCCTGCTGCCGGCGCCGGAGAGTTGGTGGGGGGGGGGGGGTGCTGCCGGAAATAGAGAGAGGAGGGGGGGAGAGAGAGAATGGGGACAATTTTGTCATTTTCTCGCTCTATTAACACCGTTAGGAGAAGAAGGGTATGAAGTTATAATTTAGCCTACTTCTTAAGTCCATACACATTCCATATATGTATTGGTAAATATTATGTTTGGCATTAGCTAATCAGCTTATGTAATTAAATCATATGAAACATATAATTGTATATAGAATGATAGCAACAGAAACTATAAATATATATAGGACGGTAACAAAAGAAACATAAACATATATTATATGTTGCTCAGGAGTTTATGGTTTTGTTGTCTTACTCCTATCAACTGATCCGGTAGAAATTATATGAAAGAAACTAAACATTGAACAGAGAGATTTTTAAGTTTACCTGGAAAAGCAATTTTTTTCTTTTTCACGCAATCATATGCAACAATTTGAGAATCCAGCACAAAGTATGTATTATTGGCCTTTCGGCTCTGGGTGTGGATGTTAAGTTACTCACAGGGAGATCTTGTATTTGATACTATTATATGAATCTGGCCACAGCATACCTTGATACAAAACTGACAACCTCTGGATATTTTTGAGTATTTTGTTCACCATTGCTACCATATATCTCAATTGCTCCATCTTCCATGTAGTGAATCTGCATTCCAAGAAGGAAATTAGGGCAAGTAACTAAAACATAGACATGAATAACGGAAATGTTTACTCATCAAGAATACCTGAGCATTGTCACCATCATATTTGAACTCGCAAGTAAATTCTATTCCATGGAATTTATCAAGGATCTCTGAGACAGGTTGTGGGTGTAGCTAACATAGTCCAACGGGCACAGCCAAAGATAAAGTGCATGACTTTAGAAGCTCCAGCACCCCAACACGAAGCAGAGTTGGTGCGATTTATCACAGACAGGAAGAATTGAACTGAATATACTTGTTTCATGATTTTTTTGCAGTCTCTAACACAGTAAAATAAGTTGGCATTTAGCTAACTGCAATTCTGTAAATAATTGGTAGCAATACAAATACATGAAATTAAGGCATTAACTTAGATATTAACGAGGCATAGCTACTATAAAATACAGATTGCATCAGTATCTGAATGCCAATGGCCTGTGAAGCAGTTCAAGTATATCGATCAATATGCAAGAACATGAAGGACGATGGTACTCGCTACTCAATAGCACAAAAAGAACATATTGAGATTTTAATTTCTATACTTAATATGACTTTTCTCAAACATTAATGGCTATATATATACAAACAGATTATGATTGTTCCTTCACGCAGGGGTTCACTTCACCACCAATGACTCTGATGGTACAATAGTCTCTTCCTCTTGATTAATTAGCCTGGTTGGTCGTCTGAAAAATGATACATATCAGCAGCTCATGTTCACTTCATTGGCCTTTAACCACCCCACCCACACACAATAAAAATCCATTAATCATCAGAATTTATATTTTGTCATACTCTCACGTAGATTGCACCCACTACTCCATGAGGTTGCCCCCCTCGGTAGTAGCCCTGGCTCTCCAAACAAAATAAAAAATCAGTTCTGACAGCCTTTGATCAGTTTACCCGCTGAGTACTTGTGCCTTCAAGTGCTGGATACCATTAGCATAACAAAAACCAGGAGTGATCGATGCTCAACCCAGCCGCTTTAGCACCTCAGACTTGTGGTCCAACACTAACTTGTAAACAGAAGTGGTCTAACATGAGCACTCAAGAACTAATACAAAACAAAGTTAAGGCTCAAGGTATGGAGTTTAGCCCCCCTCGGGACGAGCCATAAATTATAATTATTCGGGTACTGAAATTTTATCTAAAAATTATAATATATTTAAATTACTGAAAAATGAGTAAAAATGGTCAATAATAAAACATAAGCTAAGAATACCAAGTTCAATCAGCAATCATCAAACAACTTACAAACAACACTTTAAGAGTTACATGAGTGACTTAAATACTTCGGTAATAAAGAAAGTAGCAAGTAGTTGCTTATCAAGAAAACAAAATAAGATAGCTACTATCAACTACAAAGTATCAAAATAACAAAGATTAGTCAGATTCCAAGTGTCAGTCATTACTAGGAAGTATATTAGGAACACCAAAGATGGAAAAGAAGAAAGAGAAAGAGAAAAAAGAGTTGAAGAAATACATGGATCGAGGAAACTGCTACAATTGGGGATCTCTAGGGTGTGAGGCTTGGCTGCAGGGGTGTAACAACTCCTAAATATAGCACGACCAAAGGGGGCATCAATGGGTTGAACTGAGAGAGGGGAAGAATAGATTTCGATGTTCGCAGCCGCAGAGGGGAAGAAGAGGGTTTTCATGCATTTAGGGTTATGTCTAGAGTGTTTGACTTGGTCCTTTGATATTATAACCACGACCCAAAAGAAGCACACCTATTGGGCGTAAGTTTTCCATATGGAACATTAGAAATGTATCCTTGTAAAAAAGAACGTAAACCTAAATAAACAAATGTACGTTCCTAGGCCTCCCATTTAACTAAACAACTCCCAGGACTTGTATGGGATGTCCTGCCTCGAAACACTCTCAGAAATGAGTCCTGTGAAGGGAGAGGGGGGGGTGCGGTTCAAAACATTGGTATAGCATTAGTAAAAGACATAATCACTTCTAAAGACAAAAGGGTCAATGAGGATGTTTAGTCATGTACACAAGATAGCAAGTTAATAACTACTTGCCATTATTCACAAGTGATCAATAAATGATAGATAGTTTAGAAATTTGCACTGTTCCTAAAAAGTGGATGCATAGACACTAAGGAGCTAAATGTTGCCTAGGATGTGCCCGAACAAGTTGCTACTCAACCTGTCTAGTCTTTTAAGTATTCCTCATTAAGATAATTCCCCCCCCCCCCCTCCCCCCCCCCCCCCCCCCCCCCCCCCCCCGCCAAATGACCCAAAAGAGCCCGATAGCACTTTCTCTCTATGCTTCACCCAAAAGAAATTAAAATTAACTGTCATTAGTGGAACACGAGGAATATCTTGCGACTGTTTAGCCTCAAAAGAAAATAATAATTAACAAAACACACATATTATAGTATTATACATATTGAACAAGTCAAGATGTACATCAAAATAAACTTCTTACATAAAATCGAGTAGCATGAATCGCAAAATAAAAATCATAAAGATACATTGCGAACAAAGGGTAACTTGGATATATTATGGTTAGAGGAAAGTAAGCAGATATCTTTCATAAATAGGTAAAAAGATTAAGAGAGTTTCTTACTCTATGGTATACAGTGTTCTTTCATTGAACAGATGTCATCTCTTCTAGGTACCTCCTGCCCAAAGGAGCAAAAAGAGAGAGATATTCACTCATCTACTTTTTGGGGTATACAAGTTTGAGTTCTTCTTAATAAACATAAACTTCAGAAGCTCCCAAATACGAGGGTAGGATGAAAATCAAATGTAGGAGACTCTCGACAGAAGGAAGTTTTATGTAAAGGGCTGCATACCTAAATTGGCTCTGAAAAATCACAATGATTCCCTTCGAGGCATTGATCACCTCTTATGAAAAATCAATGGGGCTGTAAATCAACGTTTTGGACCTGGCAAGCTGACTTCAAGTGCAAGACTATTCCATCGACCACATCATATATCTCATTTGATCTCAGATGGGACGTGTCTCCAACTAGAAATTTATGTACTGTATCATCCAATTCTATCCAACTATAAGCAGCCACTTTTTGCACATTCAGCTTCTTCATCAGAACTCTCACCTCCCTTGCTTCATCCCATCTACCTAAACTAGCATATAAACTAGAAAGTAAGACATAATTTGAAGAGTTGCCTGGATCCAACACCGATAGCTTCTCCACCAACCTCTCCGCAAGTTCAACATTTGAGTGAGCTCTACAAGCGGTCAGTAATGTGCTCCAAATAACGTTATTAGGCTCCACCTCCCCCATTTGACAGATGAACTCATAAGCCTCCTCCACTCTTCCTGATCGGCAGAGCAGGTCAACTATGCAAGAATAGTGTTCAATCTGTGGCAAAATGCCATAGTCTCGTTTCATACTGTCGAAGAACTTGAGACCTTGCTCTACTAATCCGGCATGGGTACAAGCACTTAACAACCCCGTGAAAGTTAAATCATTCGGCCTTAATTTCTCCTTCAGCATTCTACAGTATAGCTCGATCGCGTCGTTCGGGAGTCCATTAACTGCTAGCCCTCCGATCATCGAGTTCCAGGTGACGGTATCCCTCTGCTTCATCTCCTCGAAAATCCGACGAGCTTGCTCGATCTTCCCACACTTTGCGTACATGTCGAGAAGTGCAGAGCCCACATGAACACCGGACGCGACTTGCCGATCCTCTATGTACCTCCCTATGCTCTCCCCGACTTCCACCGAGCCCAGCTGGCCGCACGCCGAACAAACACTCACAAGAGTGACTTCATTCGGCTCGCAGTCCTCCGACCTCATCCTCTCGAAGAGCTCTAGCGCCTCCTCCGGCCTCCCGTTCTGCGCGTAGCCGGCAATCATGGCGCTCCAGGAGACGACGTCCCTCCGGCCCATCAGGTCGAACTCCTTGCGCGCCTCGTCGACGGCCCTGCACTTGACGTACATTTCCACCACCGCGGTCCGGACGATCATGTTGTCGCACGAGTCGAGCCCGCGGCCGACCATCTTCTTGACCTTCAACCCCGTGTCCAGGTCGCCGGACTTCGCACAGACCGACAGAACGGTGACCAGCGTCCTGCAGTTCGGCCGGAAACCCTCCTCCTGCATCCGCTCGAACAGCCCGATGGCTTCGGAGAGGCTGCTGCCGTGCGCGTAGCACGAGATCATCGAGTTCCACGAGGCCTGCGATCGGTGCGGCATCTCATCGAAGAGCCTCCTAGCTTCTGAAACATCGCCGGACTTGGAGTAGCCGGATATCATGCTATTGTACGGCACGGTTTCTTTGACGACGATCTCGTCGAAGACCCTTCTCGCGGAGCGGAGGTCGGCGGTCTTGGCGTAGAAGTCGATGAGCGAGGTCTGAACGAAGGGGTTGGAGAGGAAGCCGCGGGCAACGGCGAGCGAGTGGAGCTGCGCGCCCTCCGCGGCCGCGGGGAGCGCAGTGCAGGACTTGAGCGCGGGCGGGAGGGAGAAGTGGAGGATGCGGGTGCCCTTGCGGTGGACGAGGGAGAAGGTTTGCAGCGCTTGCGCGTGGAGGGAGAGCTTGGTGAACGCGGAGATGATGGAGTTGGCGAGGTGTGGGTCTGGGTGGGGAATTGAATCGAACAGTTGCCGGGCTTTGTAGATGCTGGAGGGTTTCGACAGCTGGATCGTGATGTTCTTCATCTGAGCTGCTTTTGAACGAAAGAGTTGTTACAGTACCAACTGCAAGTTTGGTTAAACCAGGACCGCTTTGGTTCAAGCCACCGAGTCTCGTGAAAAACAAATGTTAATCACAAATGATATTGACATTTGGTCTACAAACTCTAATATGAAAGCAAAAAATAAATATAAATAATCAACAGTCCCTCGTTTTGTTCTCTCTAACTATACACTAAAAAATAAAAGAAAATTATGGATTTAAAATCATACTTTTCAGTTTTTTTTTTCTTCTTTCACGTAATCAAATGTTATAATATTAGACAATTTAATCAAAAAAATTAAAACTAATGTTTTAATATATGTAAGAGACAAAATGAAAAGATACAAGCATTAGCCTTCGGGTTAAATAACAAGAAATTGTTTTTCGTTTTGGAATATCTATTTTATACGGTTATCAATCCATTTTACCAGAAAAACTTTTAATGCATGATCGCCCACAGCTAACAGACCTCGAGAAGTTATAAGAATTTGTCGTGAAATTTTTGAAAAACTAACTAAAATCAAACTTGCGAAATAAAAGAAAAGAAGAGACAAAGAACTATTTTATTATCTCACATCTTCTTAAAAGTGGATAGTCTCTTATATGCCATAGCTCATATATATAACTACTTCAAGGACCATCATGCCTAGCTATCACTTTCCGTTTTTGATATATGTATTTTTCGTGTATATTCATGTATCATGTTTGATATTATATCTTGCACGTGTTGCTCATGTCCATATCCCTGTAGTTGGGATCGAGTATCTTGGTGAGTATCGGATTTATTAGATTTCTTATGATAGTTGGAGACCCGACGGGTCGTTCAGCTATATCGGCTAGCTTATCTTATATGCTATCTCCTGATCCTGATCTGGACACGTATATTGTCTCAACATAGTATTGCACTCATTATCCTTGTTTGGTTGTAGGCGTGTATTATTGCTTCAATGATAGGATATGAATTCAGTGTACGGTTCAGACTTTATTTATAATATAATTGATTAATTGACTTATGCAACTTGTTTTGATTATTGCATTTATAGGTAATAATGAGTAAGACTATCCTAGACCAGAAAAATATCTATTGGCATTGTCATAGGCCTGCGATAGGACCCGTGCGTAGAACGGAATATCCAAAAATTCTCGAAATTGAGAATTGAGCTTCAGACTAGTAGGCCTCCGGTGTACTGCAGTATACCGCCAATATACTGTCTACGGCATAATTGTCCAGTAAGCTTGTTGACTAGACCTATTTCTTTACCTATTTTATACTTGGTTTTGTTTATGTGGCTAGGATTACTAGTAGGGGCCTTGGATTAATGACTTGACATGATCAATTGTAACCACCTAATTCAGGAACATGGATATTTTGGACATTTACTATTATTTAATATTGATATTCATATATAGTCCTAACAATATTGTTGTTAATTACTATGCTAGCTAATATAATCAAATTAAGTATCAGTTACTATCGATAACTGCATTTGAGGATTTGCTAATCCCTTTTCATAACTTTTCATTTCAAAGTAGAGAACTAATTTTAGCTAAAATAATTGTTTGATGAATTATTTACCATGTTGTGTATATATGTGAGTATAAATATAGTTAGTATATTAATTATTTTTGATTTTGCAATCATGAAATAATATGTCATACGTGTGTTAATATGGTTTAAATGCAAGACACATACAATTCAGCCAATAATTAAAGGATTAGTCACTAGTTTAGACTAGTTTAAATCCATCAAATTAAATCCAATTGAAACCAAACTTGACCCAACTCTTCATGACTCATGTTAGGGTCAAACCAAGTCTTAATTAAACCCAAACCATGCACACAAACATTTGTGCACAACCATCAAACCAAGCCAAACTGGTCGCCCCTCATTCAGCCCCCCACTCCTTGTAGTTGCAATAACTACTACCCCACTACTCCATTTCTCCTAAAAACTTGCCACAACCCTCCTCCATCAACCCCCTAAAGCCCTATAGGTTATTTATTCCTCATTCCATTCATTATCTATCCCAAAACTCTCTCACAAACAAGTTGGACTAAAGGTGATTCCAGAATAGGACTGCTAGATTATACCGACTTCAACATCATTTTGCACCACCAAAATAGTCGGTATGAGTCTCAAGTCCTTTACCAAAGTTCTTCCTCCACCTCTTAGCTTTCATTTATATATTTTCTTGGAATTTATCATGGTGGTTTTGACCCTCAAATCACTCTCACACGAAAACGTGTCCAGAATAGGTGTTGTCCAGGAGAACAGTACAAAGACCGAGGAATCTCCCAAACCGATAGATAAAATACTAAAAAAACTTTTTTTCATTTCGTTCCTCTGCTCGTTTTCGTCGTTTTGATATATAATTATCTATATGTCCTATTCAAATTCCCCATGATACAGACATTTTTCGAAAGGGTGCGTGGGCTGAATCTTGTGATACAAAATTTGTCCACGTCCGTACATAAGTAAGTTCTCTCAGTTTCAGTCGAATATTTTTATATGACATAGGAAATAACTATATATATCATCCCCTAGCTAAAAACCTTAATAAAATTGACATAGAACTTGTGAAAATACCTCTAAACGCGCACACAAAATATTTGTTCCAGAATTGCGACACATTTTTGTAGCTATTATTTCATGTGCATTTTCTTTGAATTTTCGAATGAAACTTTCACAAATATTTTCCTAACTTGACCCCCTACCATGCCATATAATTATTTCATGATATATGTATGTGAAATTTGGGTTAAAGTAGGATTTTTGGGACATGCTTATTTAATTCCAGAATTATGGAACATGAGATATGTTGTGTAAACACTAATATTGTATGTATGAATATTTTTAGGAATTAAACCAAACTCGAGACACGACATATTAACCCTATTAGGTGCTGGAAAAATATATATTTTCATAATAATTGTTATGTAATTTTGTGTCACATTAATTTTATTTTCAGAACACAAATTAGTATTTAGAATTTCAATTTTTTGGTTCATTGAGAATTTTTTTTTCTTTTTTTTTCTTTTTTTTTTTTTTTTTTTTTTACAAAACCAAAGCCGGTGGACGACTCCACCCGACCTTGGCCCGAAGGCCGTGGCCACTGCCACCCAGCCACCTCCGTGGGAGGGAGGGCTCGAACCCGGCCCTCACCTCCGATGCACGATGGTGTTACCAGTACACCACGACTCGATGTGCTTTTTTTTTTATAAGCTATTTTTTTTTTGAAATACCACTCACACACACAATTGGGGGGCTCGAACCTTGCCGGCCCCTCCGGATGTCCGCTCTAATACCACTAGGCTAGAGAGCTCGGACAGTTCTTTGAGAATTAGAACTAGCTAGTTTCACTTTATAATATTTTTAACTTTTACTATGGTTATGTTGATAAATTTTATAGATTATAAATCATTAATTTATGATTTTGAACAAATTATATTCTAAAAATATTTAATTAGGGCCAATTTGGATGACATAAAATATGTCGATTCAAGCCTAGAAATGACTAGTTTCACTAGTTTCTAAAAACCGAAAGTCACCAATGTCACGCCCCGGTCCCGAAGGACCGATCGTCCTCGCTAAAGTGTGATCCCGCAAGAGCCTAGGTTGCGCTCACGCAAGGCCAGGTTCTGAAACGGCCGATTGAAGGCTAGGCCACAGAGTCGCACAGAGTGTCCCCATTTGCAGCAAAAAGTAAATAAATACAAGTAGACACAAAATCAAGATTTTTATTGATATTTGAGAAGTATTACAAGTGACGCTAGACCGAGATTACAAATCGCTCCAGCTCTCTCTCTCTCTCTCGAAACATAAAAGGCGTGCCAAGCGGCTTACAATATGGGATGATACATGGCAATGTTCCAACACATTATGTTCTGTATATGGTGCTTCAGCTCTTTTGTGATGATCCAAGGCTTCAGAGTTAGCTCCGGACCTTAGCACGCACGCGGGAAGACTCCGCACCTAACGAGGTTCTCCTGCCCCCTGCAGGCAAACTATATGGTTATCAGTACATTATTATGCACTGTTGGGGAGGCTAGCTCGCCCAACTCGCTATCATTATCAAACACGTTTGATTTAATTTTGTCCACCATCTATCAGTTGTTCTCTTTCTATTCTTGCCTTAGGATCACTTTCATGGCATATAATATAAAGCATATCCCGTGTTACCGATATCAAGTATCGCATATGAATAGCATGCGCAACTTACCATACTTACCATACGATCTTCCCTTTCCAAGTTAAACCAAATTAGCAAGATTCGACGGAATTGTATAAACATTTACAAGCGTCATGGATGTGTTTTAATCACAGTTGAACAAGTACTCATTTTTTGTCGAAATGTTTTATTCTCAAGTTTGGTTCAGACAAGTTTCATTCAATTACTCCGTTGTTTAGATTTCTCAGATTACTTGTTTCAATGCAAGGTCTCGCACGCGGATTGCCGCAATCGAGCCAACTTAATCTATATGCACCGGTCGCTGGCACCACAAGCCATTTGGACTATTCATGTTGGTATGGTGGTTTCCTATCCGTCGGTGATGGTTGGTACACTTTGATAGGCCACGCAATATCTAACTTACACCTCTTGGGTGCCCGAGCCCGCACCCAAGCCGCCCGGAAGCCATGATTCTGCCTAGGTCGGCACGATGTCTCTGGTCATTCCTTGGAATCCTTATTCACTTCTTTCCCTCGTGTACGAGTTGTCTACGACCATTTCGTATTGTCTTGTCATTTTTAACTTAACGGACTGTCTTTGAGCCATAGGCTATTTTTGAGCCATAGTCGATTACCGACTAGGTTGGCGGCGGCATCCGTGCAGCACGGGTAGCGATCCCCGTTGCACGTCTCCATCATACCTATCGCTAATTATTCTTGTATTCTTTTATGCCTTTCATTTCTTTCATTCATTCACTTATTCGATTGTTCATTCATTCATTCACTTATTCATTCATTCATTATGCAGCACCCTGTACAGGAACCGCCTTGGCGACCCAACGGTCCCGAAGCATTTTGATGTTTCTATTACTCTGCTCAGAACGACTATTTGATAGTCTTCCTGTCTCATTTCAGCGAACCATTTATTTTTTAGTGCTTCAAGTTGTAGTACGTTCTAAGTGACAAGCAATTCGTGCATTTATTGAGCACATAAGAAAATCTAACCGATCGTAAGCTATGCCTTAGCATGAGCATGGAGTATGGTGCGAGGGTTCAAGTAATATTCCAAGTTTATTTCCATATTTTACACAAGCATAGAAGATGAGATTATTCCCTTAGCTAGGTGTGTTTAGTTCTTTTATTAGCATGCAGGGGTTATCGCCTAGTGATCTAGCAGTATTGTCCAAGTTATTATGCGTTTAGTCTAAGCAAAGATATGTTCATCGGAGCCACCCACCTTAGCGATGATCGCATCAGCCGAGTGAGACTCCGAGCGTGCCTTTGAAATTTTAAGTCTGGATTCTTCTGAAGGCCCAAGTCCATTCCCTTTGCCTTAAGCGAGTCATTTCGCCGAGCAAGATGGGGTTCGAGTCATTGCACTTGCGCCGTTTGAGTCAGCGTTCCGCTAGGGCGGAGCGGATCATTACATAACACACCACTCAAAATAAGTCTCGTCCTCGAGACTTCCTGGGTGCAAGTCATCCTACCATTTCTTAGTCTATACCGTGTGCGCGTCTTAGGCAATTCCTATTGAACGTCTATATCATTTGATGGCATCGAACTATGTTTAGTATCATTCTAAGTTTTGTGTCACATGCACTTTGGCCAATTTTATCGAACGACTTTACTACTTATTCGAGTTGACAGTACCCACTCAATCGTTGTGTTTTTATAACTTGGTTGCATATTTTGCCCTAGTACAGGACTATAACGGTCACACGAGGTATGTTATATTTTATCAGACATGAGGATCTTAGGCTGAGGCTAACTTACTCATCCATGCGCATCTCAACATACCTATTTGCAGCCGCATTCGAGTTCATTATATCGCTGAGTCTGGATCGTGCATATATTCAAGACATTGCCACGACCCGTACCCTAGCGTTAGGGCACGAGACGTGGGTACGTCGAGCCTACGCCGCAGTGTCGGCGGTAGATCGCTGTTCTACGTCATAGTCACATCTAAAACAATATGCTATACTCTCTAGACGGAGGACAACACATAAGGATACTATCTCAATCACAACTCTAAAGATAGATAACAGCACGATGAAATAGATAAGATAATCCACAAGAGAGAGAGAACCAGGAGTGATAATAAAACAATTCTATTAAACAAACACAAGATTTCAAATACAACTCTAAGACAAACAAATAAAGAAAATGAACAAACTCTAGGTAAATACTCCAAGCTCTACCAGTGTCCTCTAGGCTAACTGTGAACTCCAAGTACCTGTAAAAATTTATCAACGGGTCCAATCAGGACAGGAACGAGCACATATCTCTTACAACAGTTCATATCAGGAATGGACATATAAAGCAAGCTATAGAAAACTATACATGAAATGCTGTAAGGAGAAATCAACAGGAGAGAAGATATAACTGAGATATAAATATGATAAATAAAGAATGTAACCTTCTACGTGAAACAGAGTATGAATTGGTTATGTAAACAGCTTGGGTTGTACATGGATATAGCTATGGAATGCACATGGATAACTACTGGGGATAATGATCACATAACCAAATACACTCTCCCTGCCCCCAACCAATACACAAGGATCGAAGCATGTTATGTTATTGCACATGGATAACAACTACTGTATACATGGGGCTCATATGGTCATGAGTATACATGAATAACACATGAGTGCACATGGATAAATGTGAATACATGGAGTACATAATGAACATGATAAAGTACATGAAACATGACATACTCGATGTATCCGAGGGGATAACATCGCATAAAAAGATCCAGAGGGTACCGATCCGTGTGAACGTCGTGTCAGCATCAAGTATACTAGTCTATAACAAGAGTACATATCCAAAGAAGCATGAAAAGATCAGAGAATGTACTCGCCTGGTAATCCAAGCCGCTGATAAATGTAGATGTCCAACTGGAGTCACAGTGTCCTATTTAGAGCAATCACAAGTCACAAAAGAGTCTAACATGAAATAAGAGTAATCTACAGTGCATTCTAGATAGTTCTAGGTCCTTCTAGGTCAAAGTCTAATCAACAAGTCCACTAGGTCAACTAAAATCAAATTAAAGTCAAACTAAAGTCAACTAGTCAAGTTCTAGTTTAATCCGGGTCAAACTAAGCCAATAGTTGACCTATAGTTGACTTTTGGTTACTATAGTCAACCTGGTCAAAGGGGATCAACTCTAGTCTCTAAATATTAAACTATGAGTTGTACTAATTCTGAATTACGGAAAAATAAGAATTGACTAACTAATGGTGACACCTAGAGAAAATATCTACAAACATTGTCGGATGATAAAACAAATATCACCAACATGTCCAGAAGGGTCAAATCAGCTAGGATTGCCTATCCTTAAGTCCAATTCTGGACACAGGGGTAAAACGGTAATTTCGGACGAAAACGATGTCCGCCGTTGGACCCGCTTTGCATCGAAAAGCGTGCCAGAGTCAACGGTCTCTAAAGTCGTCAAACTATATGTCTACGGATCCAGTTTTCCGATACGAACCCAACCGTATGTCCAAAGTTGGATTCCGGCGGGCCGTGCACAAAATCGCCCGTTGAGTGGGACCGTGGGCCCGCAAAACGACGTTCGATTCGACTGTCTCAGATTTGGACCAAACTTGGCATGCAGGACCAAAAAAATGAAACGGTTCTGTTGGCGCAAGTTTTGTCTCGATCTGACGATCGTACACAAAGTAATTGGAGAATTTGCAAAGTGCACGATACGGTGAATTTTGACGGATACGCATCAAATTCGTCGCGCACACGTGACCAATTTGAATTCTGTCAAAGCCCACACGACCACGAAGCCGTTATGCAGCTTTCGATGCTTTCGGTTCGCGACCACGTCGTCCGGATTGGCGTGACGCACGTCATGTGGAACAATTTCAATGTTTTTAAAACAGGTTTTTGGAAAACTTTGGGATTCGATTCCTCGACGCATAGTCGATGATTTCCGAATCCACCAAAAGGGTGATGAAGACCTATATGTTGTCTAAAAGTCTCTTCAAAAGGATTTCTAAATCGATCACTATTTTGCAAGAAATTGGGACTCAAACTGGGGACTTTGGGACAGTCTCTATATTCAGAATTTCGAGATTTTTCTCGATCTTTGGATCGAAATTCCGAAGAATCTAGCGCATGATGATGGAATCTATTTGAAGGGAAAAATAGAGGGTATGGTTAAGTATTTACCTGAGAAATTTGTTCGTGAAACAAACGAACAAGATGTGTCACGACTCGCACCCTAGAATAAGGGCACGAGAAGTGGGTATGTCCAGCCTACACCGTAGTGTCGGCGGTAGAACGCTGTCCTAGGTCTCATGCATCTAACAGTATATGGCTAAACAGTTTATACTCCCCGAATGGGGGTGACATAGCAGATACAGACTCAATCACATCTAAGGTAGAGCATGATAAGGATAGATAAAACATGAATCCAAAGAGGTGCAACCGAGAGAAATCTAAGTGTCTAAGTTACACAAATCCAGAAATACATCTCAAATCTCCAAACTCAGATACAGTAATCCATAAAGTAAATACAACTCCAGACAAATGAAATAACTATCTAAACAACCTCTAATGTGTCTCCTCTAGGCTAGCAGGTAACCTCCAGCTATCTGTAAAATTTATCAACTGGTCCAGTCAGGACGGAAACGAGCACATATCTCTAAAACAGTTCATAGCAGGTTAGGAGTATAAATCATGCAATAGAGTAAAATACAGAAAGTGCTGAATAGGAAGTACGAGTAAAAAGGAGATATTTTGTAACTGAAAGTAAATACATGATAGTAGAGACTGTAAGTAGCTACGTGATTTAGAGCACAATGGTTATGTAAACGGCTTGGGGGCACATGAATACAAATAAGGAGACACATGAATACAGCTACTGGGGATAGTGATCACATAACCAATTCTACTCATCCCGTCCCAATCAATACACAAGAATCCGTTCAAGTTATGTTATAAGCACATGAATACAGCTAAGATACGTGAACTCATGTAATAAGTAGTACATGAGGCACATGATAAGCACATAAAAGCACATGAAAGCACATGAGAACATGTAAAAACATGAACTAGTACGAGTACAAGGAGTACCTGATGCACATGATAAAGTTCATGAACATGAAATACCCAATGCACCCGTAGAGGGATAACATCTCAGGAAAGGATCCATATAGTACTAATCCGTGAAGATACGTGTCAGCATCAAGTAGAGTAATCTAGAGCAAGAAAATAATCCAGGTAAGTATGAAAAGATCAGAGAATGTACTCGCCTGATATCTGAATGTCCAAGGTAAAGATATTGTCCGATGAGAGGTGTCTGGCTCCTAATTAGAACAACACAAGTCACAACATGTCCAGAAGGGTAATATAAAGCACTACAATACATTCTACATGAATCTAGGTCAAACTAGGCCAAAGTCAACCCTTGGTCAACTCTGGTCAACTGCACTAGTCAAACTAGGTCAAACTAGGTCATGTCCTAACCCAGCAAGTCTTACTAGGCCTAACCAAGACTATCCTAGCAAGCACACATCAATACAAGGCTATACAAGCCAACATACACCCAACTCTATATAGCATGCAATTATTCAATACTCAAATAGGCAAGAATTCACATTAGATATACACTAGGTAATCTATTACTTTAAGCTATACATGTCTACACATATATACACATGCATATATTGGTATTCAACATTAGGTCTATAATCATGGCATTTCAAATGGCTGTATAAACTTATATATTACAATACAATATGCTAACATATATATAATATACATACATAGCTAAGTTAATTATATTCATAAATACTTATTTAAGAGGCTATGTGTGTGTATGTGAACATGGCAAAGGGGCAAGTGAGGGTTAAATGGGCATACATAGTGTATACATATCAAAGAGTATCAAAGTGTAAGTGAACAAAGTGTCAAGTGTGATAGTGTCAACATAGTGTAAGGGGTACATGAGGTAATATAGGATTTGTGTTAACATAGAACATTACATCTCATTAACTTGTATATTGCATACATTACATCTATTATTATATTACATTCATGCTTGTATTCATTCATCATTTATTTATTCTCTTGCACTACTATATACACCATACATTACATACTATGGAACCTACATATTCATTACAAGCCATACTTATATATGCATACATTAGATAGGATACTTACACCTCATACATTATTTATTTAACCATTTACTCATGCTTGCATTCTCTATTTAATTACATAATGTATATACATTAACATGGGTTAAAATCAAATAGAACATTATATTACACACAAGGGTGCACAAAATGCATATGCCGAATAGTAACTCCTACTAATAATCAATACTGTACCATCTCAGCATGAATTAAAATCTAGGATTAAAGTATGTTATAGATCTATGTGTTAGCTTTCCGAAACTTCAAACGGATCGCGTTTTCGTTTTCGGAAACTCCCGGAATCGCGAAAACACCGAGAACGCGTTTGTCTTTCGTACAGCTGACACTCAAATAATTCTCCAGAAAGTTACAGAAATAATTAGGCCTATTAATACATGTTTTTGGAAATCTAACTCCAATACGCTTCTTTTAAAAAAAATGAAAGATTAAACCGAGCTTTGAGCTAGAAGTTATGACATTTCTAAGTTATGGCTGAAATTAAAAACGTGGATAAAAATCATGACGGATTTAGATAGTTTGAGCCAAAAGAATACACAATATACATCCTAATTATCCACAACAATAATGACAATAATAATATGAGGAACCACACTCACAAACTTGATTATATAATCATCATGAACCATTTATTACATATATAAATATAGATACACTCTCATTACAATATATATATATATATATATATATATATATATATATATATATATATATATATATATATATATATATATATATATATATATATATACATACACAAATCTATATATGTAACATGAACACATCTATAAGAGATACATGAATGAAATGTAAAGTACTCAAGAACACATCTCTACATATTCAAATCTGAGATTTAATATGAATTAATTCATTTAATCAATATTTTAAATATAAAGTGTGTCCAAGTTTGGGGGTTTTCTCCATGAACACAAGACACAACAATAATATAATAGAAATCCCTAAAGGACACATAATGGACACAAGAGGACACAAAATAGGGACACAATAATGGGGGTCATTCCTATGGTTAAAACTTTCCTAAATGCAAAATGGAGAAATAAAAGAGAAGGAAATATTACCTAAAGGAGAGAAAATCCAAGGAGAAAGGCTTCTTCCTTGGGAGAGCTTGAGAGCACTTGGGGAAGGAGACTTCTCAAAGAAAGGAAATGATATGGGAGTCCTATTAGGGCCGGCCACAATGGTTATATCCCCCTTTATTGAATATTACAAGTTTGCCCCTCCCTTAGTTACAAGTGTTTAAAACAATTTTGGTTAGGGCTTGGGGGTAAAAGGGTCAAAATAAAAACTCTAAATGGTTAACCTAATAATTAGGATTATGACTAATCTTTCTAACATGACTAATTAAAATATGGGCCATGGCTAACTAATGCATGGGTCCAACTAGAGTCTAAGTTACCCCGGGTCCCCGTTACAAGTCGGATTGAGACGAAATTCGAACCCGACTCAAATAATCCCAAAACAATATCATAAATAATAAAATAATATCAAAATAATTCAAAGAGGTCAAATGCAAAATATCCTTAGGCCAGAAATGACATTAAAATATCATAATTACATGGTTAGGCTCTAGGTCAAACAGTCTCTAGGGTTTCACTAGCAAAACGTCAAAACCACAAGTCATTGATTTAAATAATTTTAAAATGATTTAAAATCACCAAAAATTATATCATGAATTAAATATCATTATTAAAATAATTATAAACATGAAATTATAAAATTACCCTTATTTGAAAAACTGGGTGCTACAACTCTACCCACCTTAGAAAAATTTCGTCCTCGAAATTTAAGATCGATAGTACTCCTTCTAGAGCCTCTAACCTACCCAGTATCTAAGGTAACACTTCCTAACACTGGAATAATAAACGGACATCTAAATAGTGTCAATCTAGGAATACCTCCAATACTGCTCTGCTGTACGACGGTAATGGAACTTCAATAAAATATGGACTGGAACCTATATCCAAGGGACTGGACCTATTTTAAAGTGGTCTTAACTAAGGATGAAAATGAACTGATCATAGGCTATAGGTATGCTCAAACTATTATCTTCCTATTAACCATCTATTAATACATTCTATTACCATAGGAACGATGCATTACTAAGACATATAGGCCCCTATCTCTCATAACACATTTATACTCACCAAAAGACTAGTACATCCTATCAAGGCTGATACTATAATCTCTCATAAATCTCATAAGCTACATGTTTATAGACACACATCCCCACATCAAGGACTAACCTATATATATCTACAACTGATACTAATAGGGTGACGTCCCTATTTCCCAACAATCAAGGTCTAAAAATTTTATCTAAATCATGCAATTTGAAGGAATAGTATACAAGGTCAGGGCATACCGTAGCAGTTGGAAGTCTCACCTAGGTACACTAATCATTCTAGGTCAAAACAGTACTATGCTATCAACACACAAACAATCTAGGGTGTCCTAATTGGAAAGGTAAGGGAACAACAATCATCAAGGTTGTAGGGCTGTCTACCATCCTATATAAAAATTGGTCATTAACAAGCAACTAAGAAATTATTAAAAGGTTACTATTCCATAAAATGGCAAAAATTGAAAATTTAGGCACAACAAATGACAAATAGATTTTGTCTTGACACGATCTAAGTTGATCAATTTCGGAATAAAACGAGATTTGGGCAAGAAGGGAAATCAATGAAATCAAAGTATGAGCACGAGCATCCAATGATGGAGGTTCAGGTCATGATTAAATTTAATTCGACTGAGTACGAATACGAGGTTCATAGGCGATGAAAAGATTTCAAGGAGAATTGTCAAGGCTGTCGCGAATGAGACTCTAGGGTCAAGTTTAACTATGTCTCCATTCTCGTAGATTGATACATGAAAAAGCGAACCAAAGTGCAATAGGTTGATCAGACCATCATGTACCAGTTCTGATTAGATAATATGTTAGTGGTTGGCCACCCAATAAAATATGTCATGACCAAGCTCGAAAATAGATAAGCTTGCAAAACTAAGGCTAATTTAGCAGCACAAGATATAAGGGTGGTAATGATGAAAGGAATTACATAGTCCAAGTTTCTTAACCAACGGATCAAGTAATCAGATAAGGTACAAGGTTAAGCATCTAAGGAAACAAACAGAACACCATCACATGTCGGGTCGAAAGAATTGAGTCAAGGCTGGATTTCTAATTGAAATAAGAAGAAATTTAGTATAATGGTAGAGGTTATAGTTTAGCCAGTTGACCAGAAAATCATATCAAGAAAATAGAGTACAAGAAGACGGGTTTTATTAGGACAAGATATACCTACACGAAGGTGAGCTCGTCTAGGTCTTGCATATAAGATTTGTTGGAGGGTAACAGCTAGTATTACATTCCGAATATCAAAATCACGATAAGGAACGTCAAGGATCTCAATTAGAAAGTGGGAGTTCAAGAGGTGGTAATTAATGCACAAAAATAATGAAAATCGAGTTAGTCATCTGCTTCTGATACTGTTAAGTTCATCTGGTCATAACTTGCCAATCATATCTTTACCTCACCAGTCTCCATATGAAAATTTAACCTTTACTTAAACCCTTACCATGACTACCGTAGGCAATTCCCAATTTTCAAACATCACTCTTGAAGCACAGCCCTCACATTTAGGAATCAACATTAACCATTTATTTAAATTTTCAAGTTCTTTCACATTGTCTTAAATTTGACCCAAAACCTCTAAATCCCGTTTACGAATTCCTTGAACTTGTTCAAATTGTTCTCCTCGTATTATTTAATTTAAATCTCTAGGCCTTACAAAACTTATCTTCCATCATAAAATTAACTTTCGTATTTTCTTCGACATACACCCTTGAATATTATTCTCCTAAAAATATTTCACAACAATCTCTAAACTTCCATAACTTTGTGTTCTCTCTATCCCTAGTCATTTCCTCGCAACATCTTGTTTAATATCCTTATTAAACACAATTAACTTCTCTTTTCCATTACTAACCTTCTACATAGCCTCAGAGTAAAAGTTTTCCCCAGAATCAATAACCAAGATTTTCTAAGTTCTCAAAACTAGGTTGACCTCTGATATCCTCATTAGTTTTGAATACACCTATAAACTATCTCATAACCCCAAAATTTCTCTAAATGTAATTGTTTCCAGATTGGCAGTATACATCTCTTTATTCTATTCGAGACCTTTACCACATTTCTATCTCAAGTTTCCATATGGAACACTCCACATTTGATTTCCTTTAGATCATCATAAAATAACCAGTTACGTCTTCTCTGAGCTACATAATTTACGTCACTTCCTTAGCCTTTTCCATGCAAAAGATACGAAGATTCAAGGGTTTCGAAGTACATCTGGTAGGGACGACAAGATATGGGTAATTAATGTAATGAGACAGAGTTTAAGATAAGAGGTAAATAAGAATGCAAGGGAATAATGGCGAGAAAGAATAATGAAGATATGTTCCTTCTCATCGGTTCAAACGAGAGGAACCCATCAAGCTTAAATTCAATAGCAAGGAATGAGGGTGAATCCAAACAAGAGGAAAAGGAATTCCAATTGAAGTTCAAAATGAGTTTCTCAGGGGTCGTCCCAGAAATCTCTCAAAGAATCCTAAGTGTGATTGAGTACCTTAGATTTGAAAATATTAATCTAAATACAAAATTAAATCAACAACTACAAAATTTTATCAAAATCATCAATTAATACCAGGATTCAAAGTTCTACAATGAATCCACAAAATCAAATTCAAATCAAGGAAAAAGGTGAATCAAAACAAGGAAAAGGAGTTTAAATCGGAATTCAAAATGAGATTCTCAAGGGTCATCCCAGGAATCTCTCAAGGAATCCTAACAGTGATTGAGTATCCTCTTATCCTAACATCTTAATTTATATATCCTATAGCAGGCTCGTAGTAGTACAACTAAGTCGTTGCACTACTACGAAATCGTACTAATGCGAATCTTGACCTGCATAGGCCACCACTAAAAACGTGTCACGACCCACACCCTAGAATAAGGACACGAGAAGTGGGTACGTCCAGCCTACGCCGCAGTATCGGCGGTAGAACGCTGTCCTAGGTCTCATACATCTAACAGTATAAGGCTAAACAGTTTATACTCCCCGAATGGGGGTGATATAGCAGATACAGACTCCATCACATCTAAGGTAGAGCATGATAAGGATAGATAAAACATGAATCCAAAAGAGGTACAACAGAGAGAAATCTAAGTGTCTAAGATACACAAATCCAGAAATACATCTCAAATCTCCAAACTCAGAAACAGTAATCCATAAAGTAAATACAACTCCAGACAAATGAAATAACTATCTAAACAACCTCTAATGTGTCTCCTCTAGGCTAGCAGGTAACCTCCAGCTATCTGTAAAATTTATCAACAGGTCCAGTCAGGACGGGAACGAGCATATATCTCTAAAACAGTTCATAGCAGGTTAGGAGTATAAATCATGCAATAGAGTAAAATACAGGAAGTGCTGAATAGGAAGTACGAGTAAACAGGAGATATTTTGTAAATGAAAGTAAATACATGATAGTAGAGGCTGTAAGTGGCTACGTGATTTAGAGCACAATGGTTATGTAAACAGCTTGGGGGCACATGAATACAAATAAGGAGGCACATGAATACAGCTACTGGGGATAGTGATCACATAACCAATTCTACTCACCTCGCCCCAATCAATACACAAGGATCCGTTCAAGTTATGTTATAAGCACATGAATACAGCTAAGATACGTGAACTCATGTAATGAGTAGTACATGAGGCACATGATAAGCACATGAAAGCACATGAAGCACATGAAAGTATATGAAAACATGTAAAAATATGAACTAGTACGAGTACAAGGAGTACCTGATGTACATGATAAAGTACATGAACATGAAATACCCGATGCACCCGTAGAGGGATAACATCTCAGGAAAGGATCCATATAGTACTAATCCGTGAAGATACGTGTCAGCATCAAGTAGAGTAATCTAGAGCAAGAAAATAATCAAGGTAAGTATGAAAAGATCAGAGAATGTACTCGCCTGATATCTGAATGTCCAAGGTAAAGATACTGTCCGAAGAGAGGTGTCTGGCTCCTAATTAGAATAGCACAAGTCACAACATGTCCAGAAGGGTAATATAAAGCACTACAATGCCTTCTACATGAATCTACGTCAAACTAGGCCAAAGTCAACCCTTGGTCAACTCTGGTCAACTGCACTAGTCAAACTAGGTCAAACTAGGTCATGTCCTAACCCAACAAGTCTTACTAGGCCTAACCAAGACTACCCTAGCAAGCACACATCAATACAAGGCTATACAAGCCAACATACACCCAACTCTATATAGCATGTAATTATTCAATACTCAAATAGGCAAGAATTCACATTAGATATACACTAGGTAATCTATTACTTTAAGCTATACATGTCTACACATATATATACTTGCATATATTGGTATTCAACATTAGGTCTATAATCATGGCATTTCAAATGGTTGTATAAACTTATATATTACAATACAATATGCTAACATATATATAATATACATACATAGCTAAGTTAATTATATTCATAAATACTTATTTAAGAGGCTATGTGTGTATATATGAACATGGCAAAGGGGCAAGTGAGGGCTAAATGGGCATACATAGTGTATACATATCAAAGAGTGTTAAAGTGTAAGTGAACAAAGTGTCAAGTGTGATAGTGTCAACATAGTGTAAGGGATACATGAGGTAATATAGGATTTGTGTTAACATAGAACATTACATCTCATTAGCTTGTATATTGCATACATTACATCTATTATTATATTACATTCATGCTTGCATTCATTCATCATTCATTTCTTATCTTGCACTACTATATGCATCATACATTACATACTATGGAACCTACATATTTATTACAAGCCATACTTATACATGCTTACATTAGATAGGATACTTACACCTCATACATTATTTATTTAACCATTTATTCATGCTTGCATTCTCTATTTAATTATATAATGTATATATATTAACATGGGTTAAAATCAAATAGAATATTATATTACACACAAGGGTGCACAAAATGCATATGCCGAATAGTAACTCTTACTAATAATTAATACTGTACCATCTCAGCATGAATTAAAATCTAGGATTAAAGTATGTTATAGATCTATATGTTAGCTTTCCTAAACATTAAACGGATCGCGTTTTCGTTTCCGGAAACTCCCGAAATCGCAAAAACACCAAGAACGCGTTTGTCTTTCGTACAGCTGACACTCAAATAATTCTCCAAAAAGTTACAGAAAGAATTAGGCCTATTAATACATGTTTTTGGAAATCTAACTTCAATACACTTCTTTTAAAAAAATGGGAGATTAAACCGAGCTTTGAGCTAGAAGTTATGACATTTCTAAGTTAGGGCTGAAATTAAAAACGTGGATAAAAATCATGACGGATTTAGATAGTTTGAGCCAAAAGAATACACAATATATATCCTAATTATCCACAACAATAATGACAATAATAATATGAGGAACCACACTCACAAACTTGATTATATAATCATCATGAACCATTTATTACATATATAAATATAGATACACTCTCATTACAATATATATATATATATATATATATATATATATATATATATATTTATATATATATTGTAAAATATATATATATATATATATATATATATATATATATATATATATATAAATATATATGTAACATGAACACATCTATAAGAGATACATGAATGAAATGTAAAGTACTCAAGAACACATCTCTACATATTCAAATCTGAGATTTAATATGAATTAATTCATTTAATCAATATTTTAAATATAAAGTGTGTCCAAGTTTGGGAGTTTTTTCCATGAACACAAGACACAACAATAATACAATAGAAATCCCTAAAGGACATATAATGGACACAAGAGGACACAAAATGGGGACACAACAATGGGGGTCATTCCTATGGTTAAAACTTTCCTAAATGCAAAATGGAGAAATAAAAGAGAAGGAAATATTACCTAAAGGAGAGAAAATCCAAGGAGAAAGGCTTCTTCCTTGGGAGAGCTTGAGAGCACTTGGGGAAGGAGACTTCTCAAAGAAAGGAAATGAGATGGGAGTCCTATTAGGGCCGGCCACAATAGTTATATCCCCCTTCATTGAATATTACAAGTTTGCCCCTTCCTTAGTTACAAGTGTTTAAAACAATTTTGGTTAGGGTTTGGGGGTAAAAGGGTCAAAATAAAAACTCTAAATGGTTAACCTAATAATTAGGATTATGACTAATCTTTCTAAAATGACTAATTAAAATGTGGGCCATGGCTAACTAATGCATGGGTCCAACTAGAGTCTAAGTTACCCCAGGTCCCCGTTAAAAGTCGGATTGAGATGAAATTCGAACCCGACTCAAATAATCCCAAAACAATATCATAAATAATAAAATAATATCAAAATAATTCAAAGAGGTCAAATGCAAAATATCCTTAGGCTAGAAATGACATTAAAATATCATAATCACATGGTTAGGCTCTAGGTCAAACAGTCTCTAGGGTTTCACTAGCAAAATGTCAAAACTACAAGTCATTGATTTAAATAATTTTAAAATGATTTAAAATCACCAAAAATCATATCATGAATTAAATATCATTATTAAAATAATTATAAACACAAAATTTCTAAATTACCCTTATTTGGAAAATTGGGTGCTACAAGATGGGAGAAATATCGACACGAAGTTGGCATGGTTGCTGTTGTTTACTGCTGTTGCTGCGGTTTGCTTGAGCGCGCGTGGCCGACTCCGGCCGGCCTGGCGGCACGCGGCGTCGCCGAGGACGCGCACGGGGGTCGCCCAGGGGTGGCGTGTGGTTTCGTTAGGGTTTGGAGTTTGCAACTTCTCTCTCTCTCTCTCCTCTCTCTCTCTCTCGATGATTTATACTCGGCTGACAGAAGGCTCGGGTTCAGCGGGTTCTTGGCTACTGTTCGGTTGAGAAACAAAGAGGGGGGGTCGGTGCCTGTGGGCCTGCTAGGCCGGGCCTGGGTTGCTACTGTATGTGTAGCTAGTAACATATACATTTAATCCATATATATACCTATGTATATATATCTATCTAACTTTAAATACTCATATACATATATACCCTATTATACACGTATACGTATATACAATATTATACACATATACATATATACAATATATATACACTCATATCTACACATACACCATATATAATATTTATACCTATATGTATATACACACTATCATACCCATATACGTATATGTATATTTGTATATACATACCATATATGCATATATATATATTTTATATATATTCCTATATATAATTTATATTATATATATATATATATATATATATATATATATATATATATATATATATATATATATATATATAAAATATATATATATATATATATATATATATATATATATATATATATATATATATATATATATATATATATATATATATATACACTTATGTATATATACAATATATATTTTATATATATACACATACATTTATATATCTATATATATAATCTCTTACGTATATATATATGCATATATACACGTATAATATTTATATATATACACAAAATATAATAATAATTACAATAAATAAGAATAATATGATAATAACAATAATGATAATAATAATAATAATAATAATAATAATAATAATAATAATAATAATAAAATAATAATAAAAAAAATAATAATACCCATTTGTATAACTAACCAAATATTTAGGAAATATCGTTAAGTCTACCCAAAAAGCTAGGAAATATTTTGTACATACCTAAAAGTATGTCTACATAGGCTTGGGCTTGGTTTGGGTCTAATTTGCACTAGTTTGGTACAACCGGGTTCCCTAAAACTAAATATTATAATAAATAAATAAATACTCTTCGATAAGGGTTACGTCGTAACTTGGCCTGGTTTTCCTAGTTAGGACATCACTATGGCTCGGCCTTCTCTACCAGGGCTAATACGCTAGTCAAAGCATGCCACTGCACTACCCGTGCCATAATTCCTAGTCACCTTGTACTCCAAATCTCAACCATGGCTAAAAATCATCTACCGTAATAATTAACAAAATAATTATTTATAAAAATCTAAAATCACCATTTTAATTAAAATAAATAAAAAAATTTCAAAATTCCGGGAAGGGAGGCTACAAATCTACCCACCTTAAAAATAATTTCGTCCTCGAAATTTAGGTCGGTCGTACTCCTTCTAGGTCAACACCCAACAATCAAAGTCTCTAAAAAAAATTTAATCATACAATTAGGAAGAATAACATATGCATGATCATGGTCAAATCATAGGAGTTGAATGTCTCACCTAGGTGTATAAGTCATACTAGATCAAGCCAGTCATCGGGTATAAAACATACAAACAGTCTAGGGAGTCCAATTGGAAGGATGAGGGAACGCCAATCATCAAGGCCGTAGGACAGTCTACCAACCTTTATAAAATTGGCAACTATCAAGGAACATAACTAGTAACTAACTCTGAAGGGTTACTAATTCCAAATATAATCAAGAAAATCAAAGTTTAAATCATGACTTTGTCAATAGCACAAAAAATCCAAGCACACTATATATATATATATAAGAAAATTTTAGTCCCAATACGATCTAAGTTGATCAATCAGGATGAATCGATGTTTGGGCAAGATAGAGAGCGAGGTCATTGAAGTCTGAGCACGAGTATCCAGGATTTTGAAATCCATGTCACAATTGGTTTAATTCAGTTGAATAAGATCCCAATATATTGGATGATAAGAAGGATGACCAAGTCAACTGGTCGGTCAAAGGAATTTGAATTTAAAGGATGATGCAAGGATATAGAATTGAATCAATTTCCTCCTTTGGATATGAAAACTGTATGTGATACCTCGGGTCTGTCTAATAAGTATAGTGACTTATCTTTCTGAAATATGTGAAAGACAGACAATAAAGAGTTCAAAGGCGATGTTATTGAGTACAATATGTGGCTCATAGACGACAAAATAGTTCAAAGGGAATTGTCAAAGCTGTCGCGGATGAGACTCTAGGGCAAGTTTAACTATGTCTCCATCCACGTAGAATAATATATGAAAAATGAACCAAAGTGCAATAGGTTGATCAGACCATCTTGCTCCGATTCTGATTAGACAATATGTTAGTGGGTGCTGGCCCCCAATAATATATGTCATGATCAAGCTCGAAAAGAAGATAAGCTTGCAAAACTAGTTCTAAATTAGCAACATAAGGTAGTCAAAATATAAGTAAGGATAATGATGAAAGAAATTAAATAGTCTAAGTGAACTTATCAATGTGGTTCATAATGACTAGGATTTGCTGGTTAGTGAGGCATTCAACCCACCTTAAAAGAGTTAAACTAATAGGGTGATGGAACAACTGGTCAAGCCATCAAGATAAAGTACAAAGTTGAGCATTTAAAGAATCAAGCAGAACACCAACACATGTCGGGTCAAAAGAAGTGAGTCAAGTTGGATTTCTAATTGAAATCGAAAATAGTTGGTATTATGGTATGGATCATAGTTAGTCATTTCGACTCGAAAGTCATATCAAAAGGATAGTATACAAGGAGATGAGTTTAATAGGACACGATATGCCCACATGAAGATGGACTTGTCTGGGCCTTGTACACAAATTGTTGGAGGGTAACAGCTAGTATTACACTCCGAATATCAAAGACATGGTAAGAAATGTCAAGGATTCAAAATAGAAAATTGGAAGTTCAAGAGGTGACAATTAATGCACAAAGTAAAGGAGATCAAGTTGAAGCACGAAATAAAATCAGTTACAGAATAAAATAATTTAGGGATACAGTTCTAGAGAGAGAATACTGTTAAGGAACGATCAAATCATTATTCAAATATTACGAACGGTTAGAGAGTCACAACGAAAGATCTAGATTTTAGGAAAGTCAAGTATCATCTGCCTCTGGAACCCTAAAGTTCACCTGATCATAATTGCCAATCGTATCTTTACCTTACTAGTCTCCCTATGATAATTCAATCCTCATATGTTTACCATCCAGTTTTTACAATCTTTCGTTATCTAAATCCTTACCATGATCATCATAGGCAGGATTCTAAATTTTCAAAACATTTCTCATGAAGCATGCCCCTTCTTATTAAGAATCAATACTATTCATTTTCAAATCAATTTCCATATTTCTTCACATTGTCCCAATTTCGATCCGAAACCTCTAACTCAAGTTTATGAGATCTTAAAACTGTTTAAATTATTTTCTCGTATCATTCAATTCCCAAAACCTCTAGGCCTTACAAACTTATTTTCCATCGTAAAATCAACCTTCATATTTTCTTCGACATACACCCATGAATATTATTCTCCTAATTTTTTTTAAAAAAATTACAACAATGTCCAAATTTCCATAGCCTTGTGTCCTCTCTATCCCTAGTCATTTCCTTGCAATATCTTGTTCAATTTCATATCTTTATTGGATACAATTTAATTCTCTTTTCCATTACTAACCTTCTTTAAAGCCTTAGGGTAAAACTGCCCGAGAATCAATAACCAAAATTTTGAAGTTCTCAACCCAAGTTGACCTTGAATATCCTCGTCAGTTTTGAAATACACTTACGAATTATTCATACCAAGTTTTCTCTAAGTGTGGTTTGTTTCCAGACTGGTAGTATATATCTCTTTGATTTCATCCTAGACCTTTACCACATATCATTATCAAGTTTCCATGTTAACATCCAACCTTTTGGATTCCTACAAAATTATCATACGATAACCAGTTCAATCATTTCCGAGCTACATGATTTACGGCACTTCCTCAACCTTTTCCATAAAAAATACGAAGACTCAAGGGTTACAAAGTATGCAGGTACGACAGAGTTTAAGAAAATAGGAATACAAGAAATAATGGTAAGGAAGGAATAATGAAGATTCGCTCAAAAGAGATGAACCAATCAAGATCAAATTCAAGAGGAAAAGAAATTCAAATCGAAATTCGTAATAAGATTCTCAAGGGTCGTCCCTGGAATCTCTCAAAGGATCCAAAGTGTGATTGAGTATCTCTAATTCTAACACCTTATTTCTTATACTCTATAGCAGGCTCGTAGCAGTACAACTAAGTCATCGCGCTACTACGAAATCGCATAAATACGAATCTCGACCTGCATGGGCCACCACTAAAAATGTGTCACGACCCGCACCCTAGCGTTAGGACACGAGACGTGGGTACGTCCAGCCTACGGCACAGTATCGGTGGTAGAACGCTGTTCTAGGTCATAGTCACATCTAAAACAATATGCTATACTCTCCAGACGAAGGACAACACATAAGGATACTATCTCAATCACAACTCTAAAGATAGATAACGGCACGATGAAATATATAAGATAATCCACAAGCGAGAGAGAACCAGGAGTGATAATAAAACAATTCTATTAAACAAACACAAGATTTCAAATACAACTCTAAGACAAACAAATAAAAAAAATAAACAAACTCTAGGTATATACTCCAAGCTCTACCAGTGTCCTCTAGGCTAACTGTGAGCTCCAAGTACCTGTAAAATTTTATCAACGGGTCCAATCAGGACAGGAACGAGCACATATCTCTCATAATAGTTCATATCAGGAATGGACATATAAAGCAAGCTATAGAAAACTATACATGAAACGTTGTAAAGAGAAATCAACAGGAGAGAAGATATAACTAAGATATAAATATGATAAATAAAGAATGTAACCTTCTACGTGAAACAGAGTATGAATTGGTTATGTAAACAGCTTGGGTTGCACATGGATATAGCTATGGAATGCACATGGATAACTACTGGGGATAACTATCACATAACCAACTACACTCTCCCTGTCCCCAACCAATACACAAGGATCGAAGCATGTTATGTTATTGCACATGGATAACAACTACTGTATACATGGGACTCATATGGTCATGAGTGTACATGAATAACACATGAGTGCACATGGATAAATGTGAATACATGGAGTACATGATGAACATGATAAAGTACATGAAATATGACATACTCGATGTATCCGAGGGGATAACATCGCATGAAAAGATCCAAAAGGTACCGATCCGTGTGAACATCGTATCAGCATCAAGTATACTAGTTTATAACAAGAGTACATATCCAAAGAAGCATGAAAAGATCAGAGAATGTACTCGCCTGGTAATCCAAGCCGTTGATAAATGTAGATGTCCAACTGGAGTCACAGTGTCCTATTTAGAGCAATCATAAGTCACAAAAGAGTCTAACATGAAATAAGAGTAATCTACAGTGCATTCTAGATAGTTCTAGGTCCTTCTAGGTTAAAGTCTAATCAACAAGTCCACTAGGTCAACTAAAATCAAATTAAAGTCAAACTAAAGTCAACTAGTCAAGTTCTAGTTTAATCCGGGTCAAACTAAGCCAATAGTTGACCTATAGTTGACTTTTGGTTAATATAGTCAACCTGGTCAAAGGGGATCAACTCTAGTCTCTAAATATTAAACTATGAGGTTGTACTAATTCTGAATTACGAAAAAAATAAGAATTGACTAACTAATGGTGACACCTAGAGAAAATATCTACAAACATTGTCGGATGGTAAAACAAATATCACCAACGTGTCCAGAAGGGTCAAATCAGCTAGGATTGCCTGTCCTTAAGTCCAATTCTGGACACAGGGGCAAAACGGTAATTTTGGGCGAAAACGATGTCCGTCGTTGGACCCGCTTTACATCGAAAAGCATGCCAGAGTCAACGGTCTCTAAAGTCATCAAACTACATGTCTACGGATCTAGTTTTCCGATACGAACCCAACCATATGTCCAAAGTTGGATTCCGGCGGGACGTGCACAAAATCGCCCGTGAGTGGGACCGTGGGGCCCGTAAAACGACGTTCGATTCGACTGTCTCAGATTTGGACCAAACTTGGCATGCAGGACCAGAAAAACGATACGGTTCTGTTGGCGCAAGTTTCGTCTCGATCTGACGATCGTGCACAAAGTAATTGGAGAATTTGCAAAGTGCACGATACGGTGAATTTCGACGGATACGCATCAAATTCGTCGCGCACACGCGACCAATTTGAATTCCGTCAAAGCCCACACGACCACGAAGCCGTTATGCAGCTTTTGATGCTTTCGGTTCGCGACCACGTCGTCCGGATTGGCGTGACGCACGTCGTATGGAACAATTTCAATGTTTTTAAAACAGATTTTTGGGAAACTTTGGGATTCGATTCCTCGACGCATAGTCGATGATTTCCGAATCCACAAAAAGGGTGATGAAGACCTATATGTTGTCTAAAAGTCTCTTCAAAAGGATTTCGAAATCGATCACTGTTTTGCAAGAAATCGGGACTCAAACTGGGGACTTTGAGACAGTCTCTATATTCAGAATTTTGAGATTTTTCTCGATCTTTGGATCAAAATTCCTAAGAATCTAGCGCATGACGATGGAATCTATTTGAAGGGAAAAATAGAGGGTAAGGTTAAGTATTTACCTGAGAAATTCGTTCGTGAAACAAACGAACGAGATGGGGGAAATATCGACACGAAGTTGGCACGGTTGCTGTTGTTTACTGCTGTTGCTGCGGTTTGCTTGAGCGCGCATGGCCGACTCCGGCCGGCCTGGCGGTGCACGGCGTCGCCGAGGACGCACGCGGGGGTCGCCCAGGGGTGGCGTGTGGTTTCGTTAGGGTTTGGAGTTCGCAACTTCTCTCTCTCTCTCTCTCGATGATTTATACTCGGCTGACAGAAGGCTCGGGTTCAGCGGGTTCTTGGCTACTGTTCGGTTGAGAAACAAAGAGGGGGGGCGGTCGGTGCCTGTGGGCCTACTAGGCCGGGCCTGGGTTGCTACTGTATGTGTAGCTAATAACATATACATTTAATCCATATATATACCTATGTATATATATCTATCTAACTTTAAATACTCATATACATGTATACCCTATTATACACGTATACATATATACAACATTATATACATATACATATATACAATATATATACACTCATATCTACACATACACCATATATAATATTTATACCTATATGTATATACACACTATCATACCCATATACGTATATGTATATTTGTATATACACACCATATATGCGTATATATATTTTATATATATTTCTATATATATTTTATATTCTATATATATATATACACTTACGTATATATACAATATATATTTTATATATATACACATACATTTATATATCTATATATATAATCTCTTACGTATATATATATATGCATATATACACGTATAATATTTATATATATACACAAAATATAATAATAATTACAATAAAATAAGAATAATATGATAATAACAATAATGATAATAATAATAATAATAATAATAATAATAATAATAAAAATAATAATAAAAATAATAATAATACCCATTTGTATAACTAACCAAATATTTAGGAAATATCGTTAAGTCTACCCAAAAAGCTAGGAAATATTTTGTACATACCTAAAAGTATGTCTACATAGGCTTGGGCTTGGTTTGGGTCCAATTTGCACTAGTTTGGTACAACCGGGTTCCCTAAAACTAAATATTATAATAAATAAATAAATACTCTTCGATAAGGGTTACGTCGTAACTTGGCCTGGTTTTTCTAGTTAGGACATCACTATGGCTCGGCCTTCTCTACCAGGGCTAATACGCTAGTCAAAGCATGCCACTGCACTACCCGTGCCATAATTCCTAGTCACCTTGTACTCCAAATCTCAACCATGGCTAAAAATCATCTACCGTAATAATTAACAAAATAATTATTTATAAAAATCTAAAATCACCATTTTAATTAAAATAAAAAAAAATTTCAAAATTCTGGGAAGGGAGGCTACAGACATCCCCCGAATATATACATTTCAACTATGCTTAGCGATAGCGAAGTCGAACAAGCTACTCGTGACAGTTTTGAATTGCCAGTCATTTTTACTAACTCAATTTAAAACCGAACTCCAGTTCGTTTTACTATCGTCCATCTTGATCCTTGAGATGACACCATTCATTTATTAAGCATTTCTGTCTTATGAAATCAATACGATACTGCTAGTGGGGTTGACCAAAATCCAAATAATTCTATCTGATTCAAGGCCAAGTTTGCACTACCATCAAGTACGTCTTTCAAGCCATTTCAAGCAATAATTCAATTCGTTATCCCTACTTTACTTGTGCATTGCCTATTCAACACTCACTTCATTCGGGCCTGATATTAATGTCGTTAGCGCACACTCCCAGTTCCACGTCCTAAGTCTAAGTCTTGTTGCCCCAGATATATCGTTCGTCCGAACGATATTCCAAAGTCGGTCACATAGCTTCAATCACTCGGCATAGGGTTGTCCACCTATCCGCTAGGTCAGCTCACAAGGTCATAGTTACAACTCAAGTTTGTGGTTTACTGTGCAAACTTGTTGCACGACACTCGCCCCAATCCTATGGTCAAACTATTGTTCATTCATACGGGATACTCTACCAAAGTTTATTTTACTCAGATTTCTAAACATCGAGTTGTGTTCATCCTATTCGCATCAAGACATTCTTCGCACGGAATCCGAGTCTGTTGCTCATTAAAGTCATCCTATGATAGGTTCTGTTCAACCAAATCTTCGGTATATCAATATCGTACGTCTAAACTAGCAATTGGCACAGTCTCTCTCATCAAATATGTTTGATATAATTTACCTATCCAAGTCAATTATACCACGATAGGATATGCCACCAAACTATAATTCTCATACCATAATCTCTAAGTCGTTCAACACAATTTACGTATTCGATCACAAGGTTGTCTAGCTTAACGATATGTCACACCCCAATCTCATGCAAGTCTGATTATCCACGCTAACATGAATCACCATGCTAACTCCTGTGGGATAACTGTTCTCATCGGGGCATAACTCATGCTTTGAGTCTAGACTAATTCATTCTCGATACGTAGATTGTGTCTACTCAATCCTCAAGTTTACAAAATCGTCAATCATAAATCCAAAAAATTCTCGAATTTACCTTCGTATCAAACCACAAGTCGAAGTAATCCAAATTATCATGCCTTGATCTTCTGAGTTCGATCGTTCCCGCTGTATATGAATCACCATGTTAGTGCTCACACGGAATGATCATCCCAATTCGACGTGACACATGTACGAGACTGGAGTTGCGCTCGCACAAGATAAGATCGTCGACATTGTGGTTATTAACGAACAATCAAGACACTTTCCTTTCATCCAAGTAATACATCAATCCATTTCTTAAACATTTTCTTATTTCATTTATCGTCAAATCCATTAACATTTTCGTTTTGCATAGCCCGACTATCATTTATTCATGTATGTTTTAAGTTCATCAAATCAAGTAATCCAAACATCCATTACTATCAAAATTTCAAGTATATATTCCCTTTGAATGGTAAAATTTTACACGATCATTATTCTTTGAATCAGTATACCCCCGAGTTATCGCACATTGATCTTTGATATGCCTCAATACTATCGATGATGTACATAACCTGACTATCTTTCTTTGCAACAAAATTTGAGTCGTGCAACATGATTCCTCAATTCGTATCATTCTAACATAACTCAATTTATCGAGCAACATCTATCCTAAATCCTTAGAGTCATTCTCGTATCTTCAACCAATGTTTTCATGCAAGTTATCTTCCAATCGTGCTATTTTTGTTCTCATTTATGAGTATTGCACATCCACTCAAATTTTAATTCATTCGACTATATCCGAATTTGCACGCACGATCTACCAAGTTTTCTCGACAAAAACATCATTTGTTTCATTATTCTTGAATCCTTATTCAATACCATTTTCTAGTTTGCACTATACATCCATCGAGTATCCAAACGACATCTCGTTTGAGGCCCTCGAAATCACGACCAACTAAGCGTTACTCATTCTAAGGATTTATACGAGATCATACTGCTTTATGACATTCTCTTTGCTACCCTTAAATCCTGAATTTCATTCGATCAATTTTCAAGACGGTCCATACACTACTCATGGTTCAAATCATCCAATTTAGTCTTCAATCATGTTCGCATCATTTGCTCATACATTTTTTTCGATTCGTTCCTCAAAATTCCAGCGCATTTCTTGCATCATCTTGATAGTCTAAGTCTCATATATCTCTATGGATAGTCCATTATGTAAATCAAAATTTTGATTCGTACTTCTCGACAAATTAGCCGTTCAAACTATTCTTCAAAACCCAAACACCATTCTTGGTGTTTGCTCAGTGTTGGTCCGATAGCATCTTTATCGATATAGACCCTAAGTCTAACTTGTTCTCATCCGAGCGATATTCAATCTCGCTCGCAAACTCACTCGCACTAGAAGGTTCAGGTGCACAATACTCGACACAACTTAGCCAAAAGGCTATGTGCATAGCCGTCCCATTCAGACTATACTCTGGTCTCGTACATTCGTTCGCTAGTATTAACGTAAGGTTATTCAGTCACGCACACCATTTGCTATCTTATAGCATGGGTTCCTTTCCACTCAAGCTCGACAAAGTTTGGCACAAAGGCCTTCGCATATCGATTCCGTTCATTTGAATACTTGCTTAAACTTTTGAAAATATTAGACTTATTGTATGGAACATCCCAAGGAACAACGAGAAAGAGCGTACAGTTCTTTTACTTCCAAACGAGCTTCCAAAATTGAGAGAATCGATATGAAGTCCAAGGACGTAAAGCCGTGCTCTGATACCAATCTTTCACGCCCCAGTCCCGGAGGACCGATCATCTTCGCTAAGGGTGATGCCGTGTGAGCCTAGGTTGCACTCACGCAAGGCTAGGTTCTGAAACAGCCGATTGAAGGCTAGGCCACAGAGTCGCATAGAATGTCCCCATTTGTAGCAAAAAGTAAATGAATACAAGTAGACACAAAATCAAGCTCTTTATTGATATTCAAGAAGTATTACAAGTGGTGCTAGGTCAAGATTACAAATCGCTCAAGCTCTCTCTCTCGAAACATAAAAGGTGTGCCAAGCGTCTTACAACATGGGATGATACATGGCGATGTTCCAACATATTATGTCCAGCATATGGTGCTTTAACTCTTTTCCAATGATCCAAGGCTTTAGAGTTAGTTTCGCGCCTTAGCATGCACGTAGGAAGACTCCACACCTGACGATGTTCTCCTGTCCCTGCAGGCAGACTATGTGGTTATCAGTACATTGATATGCACTAGTGGGAAGACTAGCTCGCCCAACTCGCTATCATTACCAAACACGTTCAATTTAATTTTGTGCACCATCTATCAGTTGTTGTATTTCTAATCTTGCCTTAGGATCATTTTCATGGCATATAATATAAAGCCTATCCCGTGTTACCGATAGCAAGTGTCGCATATGAATAGCAACTTACCATACGATCTTTCCTGTCCAAGGTAAACCAAATTAGCTAACATATTATATAAAAGGATTCGACGGAATTGCATAAACATTTACAAGCGTCATGGGCGTGTTTTAATCACCGTTGAATAAGTACTCATATTTTGTCGAGATATTTTATTCTCAAGTTTGGTTCAGACAAGATTCATTCAATTACTTTGTTGTTCAGATTTTTAATGCAAGGTCTCGCATGCGGATTGCTGTAATCGAGCCAACTTAATCGATATGCACTGGTCGCTAGCACCATAAGCCATTTGGACTATACATCTTAGTATCATGGTTTCCTATCAGTCGATGATGGCTGGTACACCCTGATAGGCCATGCAATACCCGACTTACGCCTCTTGGGTGTCCGAGCCTGCACCCAAGCCGTCCGTAAGCCATGATTCTGCCTAGTCCGACACGATGTCTCTGATCGTTCCTTGGAATCCTTATTCTCTTCTTTTTCTCATGCACGAGTTGTCCATGACCATTTCGTATTGTCTTGTCATTTTTAACTTAACATGCTGTCTTTGAGCCATATTTGATTACCGATTAGGTTGGCGGCGACATCTGCGTAGCGTGGGTAGTGAGCCACGTTGCACGTCCCCGTCATACCTATCGCTAATCATTATTTTCTTCTTTCATGCCTTTCATTTCTTTCATTCATTTACTTATTTGATCGTTCATTCATACATTCATTCACTTATTCATTCGTTCATTCGTTCATTCATTCATTTATTCATTCCTTCATTCATTCATTCATTCATTATGCAGCACCCTATACGGGAACTGCCTTGGCGATCCAACGGTCCCGAAGCCTTTCAATATTTTTATTACTTTGTTCGGAACGACTATTTGATAGTCTTCCTGTCTCATTTCAGTGAACCATTTATTATTTAGTGCTTCAAGTTGTAGTACGTTCTAAGTGACAAGCAATTCATGTATTTGTTGAGCACGTAAGAAAATCTAATCGATCGTAAGCTGTGCCTTAGCATGAGCGCGAAATACGATGCTAGGGTTCAAGTAATATTCCAAGTTCATTTCCATGTTCATTGCAAGCATAAAAGATAGGATTATTCTCTTAGCTAGGTGCATTCAGTTCTTTTATTAGCATATAGGGGTTATCGCCCAGCGATCTAGCTGTAAGCCCATTTTTCGATTTTTATTTTATTTTATTTTGATTATGATTAACTTTTATGGTCATTAGGATTTGTACCTAAGCTCATAAGAGATCTATGATCATATTATGGTCATTTTGCCCTTATATGGTTTATATAAGCATCGTTTAATTATTTTATAACTTATTATAATTTTTAGAGATTTTTAGATATTTATTTATTAAGGTTTAATATTTTTAATGACTTTCAAGATTTTATAATAGGTTTATTTGAGATTATTTTGAGAACTAGTATTTTATGTAGGCTCTAGTAGGTTATAAATATATTTTTATAATTTTATAGAATTTTTCTGCAATTTTTAGATATTTATTTTATTAAGTTTTATATATTTTAAAGGCTTCCAATATTTATTATGAGGCCATTTGAGACTAATATGAGGTAAATTATTTTTATTTATATTATAGGAGGTTAGATATATTTTTTGTAATTTTCTACAAATTTTTAGGAATTTTTAGGATTTTATTTGAGTTTATTTGGCCTTAGAATAATTTTTAAATCATTTTCTGTAAATAAAAGCCCAGTAATACCCAGTCAGCAATGGAGGGGCCCACCCGTCAGGCAGTCAGCTGCGTGGGGGCAGGCCTACCTGTCAGTCAGCTAATGCTTACTGTGCTTCTTAATTAGGAGCCTTGGCTCCACCAACTTCGAGTCGGCTCAGCGAAGAAGCAACGACATCTAGTTGTCCATTTCTGAGCGGGAGCCAAGGATGGCCGCCATGTGGCAGCTTGGCTGGGCCATTCCACCGACTCACCGAGCCGCGGCTCAGTATATATAAATATATATACGCAGAAGCAGAAAACCCTAATTATCTTAGCCGATTTTGAGGAATTTGATCTTGGAGAACCCCGACTTCCCGAGGTGATTGTCGTCAACTCCGACCTCCTTTTAGTGTGCCATTTTTTTGTTGGATTCATATTGAGGTATACTTTCTGAATATATAATTTATTTTTGTATAGTTTGTTCCTAAATTTCTAGAGAATTCGTAGAGTATCGGTTGTCCGAAACTTGACATGTTTTGGTGTTTTCGAGATTTCGGGAGGACCGGAAATCAAAATCATGAACCGTTTGAAGTTTCAGAAAGCCAACACAGAGCTCTACGGCATATATTTTTCCCAGAAAATAATTTGTTCATTTAGTATTTTATTTATTCTGTTGAACTCAGAATTGATCGGTTAATCACCGTTTTGGTCACGATTAGCCATAACGACGATATCTTTTGATCAAAGTGTGATTTCATGGCACAGTCGATTCCAGCTCACTCATGGCACTGAAATCTACCAAGTTACATTTTTGTAAATCTAGAGTTCATGACATTTGACCAGATAGTCAACGGCATGCCTCGATTTGCGTGCCATGGTTTCCCAAATTGAAAATATGACTTTTGATGACGAAACTTGCATGTTTAGATTATATTCAGATTATTATTAGGTTAAGTTAGGTTTTTAAGATATTTATTCTAGAATTAACTATTATTAGATTAGTTAACCTATTAGCCACTTATTCCATGAATTTAGAACTAGAACCTTATAATTGACTTGTGGTTTTCGTGCATGGTTCGTGGTACGATGTATATTATACTTTGAAAGCTTCTAGATTCACAATCCCCTTATCCTTGACTTGTGACTATGGTTTGTACAAGGATTCAGGCAAGTACAGTATTGCATTTATGTTTTAGTTCATTATAACGTTTTCTCTATCGTTTCCTTGTTCGATATCCCGTTGAGACATTGCTTTATATTTCGTTGAGACACAATTGTGACACCATAGTTATTGTATCCTTCTTAGTGTATCATTGACCGTTATTGATTGTTAGAGAGTCGGAAGGGAAAATACTCGGTAAGTACGTGAACAAACCCAACTATTTTGATTGTGGATAGCTAAGTCATACACCCCACGTATGAGTTAGCTTTACCCTATTATTATGGATAGCCATCGTATGATGTGTCGTATTAGCCCAGCCGTTCACGTATTAAAAGGTATTTCACACACACGTAGTGGTTCCTATTTTTTTCTTTATCTAGTCTATTATCTTGTTAGTTCACATCTTGCTAGTCTACATCTTGCTAGTTCATATCTTGTTAGATTACATCTTGCTAGTTTATATTTTGCCAGTTCATATCTCGTTAGTTCATACCTTTCTAGTTACATTCTGCTAGTCCATATCTTGCTAGTGCTAGTTCATATCATGTTAGTTTATTTCTTGCTAGTTCTTTATATACTTTTTGCCATCACGGTTTCTCGTTGTTCTAACTTATTTTGGACTAACAACATTAATTGCAATATGGTTGTACTCTGTTCCTTTCCTGACTGGATCGTTATTATAGGTGATGTTGACGTGCCTACTCGTGTGCTATGGACCATACGAGGGGGAGATAGAGACTCGAAGGCTAAACCATAGAAGACTAGTTAGATGTGCGATAGTTTTCTATAATTGTAAAAGCTTACGTTCTTCTTCAAATATAAAACTTCTATATTTTGTAAAATTGATTTAGTTATTGTGAATGAGCAGTTAGTATTTATGAGCATTTTATTTATTACGGACTAGACATCGTACTACTGCCGACACTGCGGCGTAGGCTGGGCTTGGATACGAACTCGTACTCGGTTATCCGGGAGCGGGTCGTGACACTAGCAGTATTGTCCAAGTTATTATGTGTCTAGGCTAAGCAAAGACAAGTTCATCAGAGCCACCCACCTTAGCAATGATCGCATCGGCCGAGCGAGACTCCGAGCGTGCCTTTGAAAGTCTAAGTCTGGATTCTTCTGAAGGGCCAAGTCCATTGCCTTTGCCTTAAGCGAGTCATTTCGCCGAGCAAGATGGGGTTCGAGTCGTTGCACTTACGTCGTTTGAGTCGACGTTCTGCTAGGGCAGAGCGGGTCATTACAACCAAGACTTTGTCAATAATTTTTATGATAAATATCTCAAAAATCACATAGAACCACATTCTAATTATATTTTAGGGATATTTATGTAGTGGAATTCAACCCTTTGTTTAGTGTAGATTCATTCCTTAGAACCACATTCTAAGGTTTAATAGTTATCCTAAAATTGTGATTTCTTAACTTCTAGACAAATGATATTTTCATATTATTATTCATATATTAGGTTATGTTGTTTTGGTAAACGATAAGGATTTCAAGTAATTAGCTGACCGGAATATCAAAACTAGTTTCTTTTACCTTTAATCATAGTCTACCTTATGTATACATAGAAATGATGTTGTGTATTCATATTGGACTCTAGGAAAGTATATATATATATGTAAAAAAAAATTTGTATGTATGTTTATATATATATATATATATATATATATAAAATATATATATATAATATATATATATATATATATATATATATATATATATATATATATATATATAAAATATATATATATATATATATATATATATATATATATATATATATATATATATATAAAAATATATATATATATATATATATATATATATATATATATATATATATATATATGTCCTAGACACCAATACGAATTCCGATTATAACTTTTAGCTCAATAGCAAGGCAAGTACATTCACTGATTATTTTCAGTATATGATAGATAAATATCTCAAAAAACATGTTTATATACATTTATATTCTGATTAAACATAAATTTTAGGGATATTTATGTGGTGGAATTCAACCCTTTGTTTCGTGTAGGTTCATGCCTTAGAACCACATTCTAAGATTTAATAGTTATCCTAAAATTGTGATTTCTTAACTTCTAAACAAATGATATTTTCATATTATTATATTATTATTCATATATTAGGTTATGTTTTTTTGGTAAACGATAAGGATTTCAAGTAATTAGCTGACCGAAATATCAAAACTAGTTTCTTTTACCTTTAATCATAGTCTACCTTATGTATACATAGAAATGATGTTGTGTATTCATATCAGTATATATATATATATATATATATATATATATATATATATATATATATATATATATATATATATTTTATATATATATATATATATAAAATATATATATATATATATATATATATATATATATATATATATATTTTATATATATATATATATATATATATATATATATATATATATATATATATATATATATATATATATATATGAGGAAGGATAGGCATTCCCGCACTTTTTGCATCCCCAAGCATCCCCCCTACTCACACCGTTGGATGGTGCTTTAAGTCATCTAATCTTAATCATTGATTTACCAACGGTTAAGATTAGATGACTTAAAGCACATCCAACGGTTGTTAACATGGGGATGCTTGGGGATGCAAAAAATGAGGGGATGCGGATCCCTCCTCTATATATATATATATATATATATATGTGTAAAAAAAATAAAATATATATATATATATATATATATATATATATATATATATATATATATATATATATATATATATATATATATATATATGTGTGTGTGTGTGTGTGTGTGTTTATATATATATATATATATATATATATATATATATATATATATATATATATATATATATATATATATATATATATATGTGTGTGTGTGTGTGTGTGTGTGTTTATATATATATATATATATATATATATATATATATATATATATATATATATATATATGTGTGTGTGTGTGTGTGTGTGTGTGTGTGTGTGTGTGTTTATATATATATATATATATATATATATATATATATATATATATATATATATATATATATATATATATATATATATGTCCTAGACATCGATACGAATTCTGATTCTAACTTTCAGCTGAATAGCAAGTCAAGTACATTCATTGATAGTTTTCAGTATATGATAGCTTTTATAATACATGTTTTAGTAATGTTTATTTGATTCTTGGCATGTATATTATAATGTATGGATTCCTAATCGAGAGATATTGTATTTCATGTTATTGTTGTACCGTGATAATTATGCATCTGTTTAGTCGATGTATTATGATTTACGTGTTGCAACGTGTCGTGATTTGGATCCATTTGTATTAGTTGGGACAGGGGAAAATACTAGTTGATATATGATTAATACCTTTAGATTTCTGTGGTAGATTCCTATGGATAGCTAATCATACACTCACTATGAATAGCCAGACCTGATACTCCCTGTTGCACCTAAACCTGTCACATATCAAGTAGTATTTCAAAAACGCCTAGAAATAGTAGACATTTACCATGTTATCTTGATTTTCTATTTCCTTATTTACTACCATGATTCTAATCGTACTTATTTTACTATACATGTCATCTATGATTCTCAGTTGTCTTCTTTTATCATTTATTATATTTACTATAGTCCTGGTTTATAGTCTCTGTTATTTATCTCGAACTGCTTTAATTGATTGTAACTTATTCTAATCCTGACTGGATATTAATATTTTAGGAGTTGACCTTAAAGACTGGTATTCCACTTATTATGAGGCCCATGAGGGTTTAGCTGAGTCCAGTCCTTCCTTTTCGGAGGGCCAGACGGAGGTTGCTACTGAGGTTCCAGATGACACTGCATAGTATCGTTAGACTAGATTTGTTATTATCAGATTTGTCTCCAATTAATTTACATTTGCCATGTATATATATTTCCTTCTGGTTTAGACTTATGTCTTAGACTTGTGACTCCGTGTCCTTCTGGAACATTTATTTATTTATTATCTTTATTTACCTTTAGTGTCTGTGATTGAGTATTTTATTGTTACATCTAACCACTCATTTATATTCCTTGAGTTGTTGGATGTTAGTCTAAACAACGATCTACTGCCGACTCTGCGGCATAGGCTGGACGTACCCATGACTCATGTCCAAATCTTTTGGGTGCAGGTCATGACATCAATGGCCAAGAATCAATCCCCTTTCACACAAACCTCATTCTTTTTATCTCTCTACTATTTTCCACACTCTTCTCTATTTCTCCCCCAATTTTCCTTTTCAAGTTCTTCTTCCCTCAAGCTTGAGCCAACCCTTGGAGCTAGGTTTTAGAGCCTAGTATGTTATTTATAAATCTTCCTTGATTCTCGACATAGGTGTGTCTCCCAGCTAGGGTCACAAGATTCTTCGAACTTTATTTATTAGAAACTGCATATTTGATCTTGCCTCCTTCTGTTGTTCATGAACTGTAGTTTCTTGCTTTTGTTTCTAATAAAAGTTGGGTTTAGTTTACACCCCCCCCCACACACCCCACTTCATGAATTTAAACCCCCGTGAGGAACCCTGGTGGCCCTTCGAGTATTCACGTAACCACTAGGCTACGGTTATATATATATACACACACACACACACACACACACATACACACATACGTCGATCCTAGGACATCAGATGGAAGAACAATCTATATCTTGACGGAGGACGCACACGTAGAAGGGGAGGGGATTCTTGGTGTAGACGATGGCTAGACCACAGTACTTTGTCGGAACGATCAGAGGGAAACTCATAAGAAGACTAGTGATTTGGCTCTATCGTCACAATCGACCCCCCCCCTCCGACTCAAAGAAAATTTTACCTATCGAAGGTTAGCTCAGGACTTGGACAACGTGCCATAGGTCGGAGATCAAGTCTCGAGTTGGAGGTCATGCTAAGCAACCTTGCATAGGGGTAACATTGTAGCACCCGTTTCTAGGGAAGTTCCTCCGTCTTCCTCTATTCCGGATAGCCCTTGGAAAAAGTCTGCTAACATTATTTACAATGGTGAGCAAACCTCCTTTAAGAGTAAACCGTCCATTTGGGATGCACCTTGCAAGCTGATGGCTATTGTCGACGATTTAAAGATGGAATTCAAGAGCCCCCGGTGGTTGATGGGGGTCGTACTGCAACCGTATTGACTGTTGATGTCATAGAAGCTTCCATCGTATGGAAGCAATCATTGACACTTTATGTGGTTGGTCCATGGTCGACATATTTATACTTATTAACGTATATTAGACGCGTCTGGAGGCATCCAAAAAGGTGGAGCTATTCTCATGAGAGAATGATTCTTCTTCGTACGATTCATGGAGATACAAGATCTAGAATTAGTCATGGTTGGGGGGGTTGTAACTTTATGAAGGTTGATTGATAGTCATAAAACGTTGGGATTCATATCTTTAGAACGAGATTTGCTTGCCGCATTTCTGCTTTGGATTCAGTTTTCGAAGCTCCAATTGATGTTGTGGACAAAGCGACCTTAAGCAACATGGCGAGGTGGTTGGAGTTCCAATAAGGATGGACGCGTCGACGGCTTATCGTAAGTGTCTCTCACATATGCACGTGTTAGTGAAAGTTTCGAATGCAAGGTCGCTACCCAAGGAAGTTCATGTTCTATTCATGCATTGAGCTAGAGGTTGTTCGTCAATATGGTCTATGGGTGGACTCCTCCCTCTTGATTGAATTGTCGGTGCATAAGGCATGAAGAGGCTGTGAAAGTGTTAAATGAGAGATTAGTGGAGTTAGCTATGTAGGAGAAAACACTGTGTTCGAGTATGGAGTCATCGCTCAGATACCTTGCCTACCCTTGTATATCCTTCATTAGTGGATGTTGGGAGAGGATCAACCTTGGTGATGGACCCTATGCCATCTATCCTTGGTCCGATGCCATATTTTGATCCATCTAGATTGGGTGCTACAATAGCCCCAGGAGGAGATGTTCTAGGTCCATCATCGGCAGCTCAAGTCTTAGGAATTCTGGCGGAGGTTGTTGTTTCTAGAGGAGAACCTTTTTTCTTACCAATTGTCTTGCCCAGAACTAGAATACTGGCAAGTAGGGATGAACCAGGCTAGATATGTATACCAAAGTACTCCAGTACCCTAAAATACGGTCAAAGCTGTAGAAGTAGGGGTCATTGCTACAAGCTAATAGTCAATCCTAGGTTAAGCAATCCTAGATATCTCAATCACATGCAAGCAATTAAGTACAAGAATATGATCATCAGGCATATAAGACATTAAAGCGTCCCAAACTATAGTATATAAATGATCATAAAGCTAGTAATACAAAATGAAGAACTAGCGAGAGTGTAAGTCATACATGATCAACTCTAGCGACAGTCTAGAAATATACAAATCATATCTAAGCCCGTAGGCCAAAAGTCAAGTCCAAAACATGAGCCAAACACGTGCTTTTTGGCTAAATGTCGGAAAAGACTACAAGCCCCCTGAATTTCCCGAATTATTTTTTTTGAATTTTCTAATGAATTATTTTCAATAATTCATTTCTATATAATTAATTTTTGATCATTAATGCTCTTCACCATGACTTGGAATTCTAGAGCAACAGGGATACCAGTCTCTGGAAACTTCCTTCTTGAAGTTTGTAGTAGACGAGATTACCTTCATGTTGATATATGGTGTCCCACTCAAACTTGTTCCCTTGTGCTCTATTTGCTTCGCGCAACTTTCGGGTCAATTTAGACCAATTTATCGTCTGCCGTAATTCGTGATTTAATTTCCAACTTAATTTCCGGGCCCGACATCGGTCCAATCCAGTCGACCCAATATATGGCCCTAGCCTGTTTTGAGTAAACTATGCAGGTGCCACTTGTGTGCCACAATTTCGATCTCCCTTGTGCTCCGATTTCATCTATGATTTAATTTGCTTAATTTATAAATTAATTAAATTTTGGCTTCGACTTTGTCCAAACTTGGCCCAACGTCCGACCCAGTTTGGCATGGACCCTACCATGACTGCCAATACATCCCACTTATGTGTCTACATTTTTCCCTATTTGAAAATATGTTTATTTTATATAAAATATCTCTAATTCCCTCTCTTTTATATATGTATATATATGTACATATATAATATAATATATATATACACTCATTCTCTCTATACCTACACTCCACACCCCATCACCAGCACATCAACTCCTCCCTCCCCCATGTGGCCGAACACCCTCTACTCTCTCTCTATTAATATCTCTCTCTCACTTTATATATTATATCCACACACACATTAATATCTAACACTCTCTCTCTCTCTCCCCACACATTACAGCTCACCCCCCTTACACGAGCAACACTCCCCCTTCCTGTACACGTACAGCCCATCCCACCCCCTCTCTCTATTCTTACATTAATATCTCTCTCTCTCTTCTATATATAATATAACTATCTCTCTCTCTCTCTCACGCAACCTCTCCCATCAACACCACCATCCCCACAACCACTATTTCTTTTTCTTCTTCTTCTTCATATACACCATAATCCTCACTCCCACCACCACAAGCACCACGAGCTCAACCTCCACCACCCTTTCTCCTCACCTCTCCTCCTCTTCTTCACCATTTCATAACCATCACCACCACCGAACACCATTGCCCCCACCACCATAACTCCTCCACCCTACCCAGCCGCGCGCGCCACCGCCAGGCCTCCGCCGTCGCGCACCATCGCCGGTGACGCTCGGGCACGTACGCAACGCAGGAGCAGCAGCTAGCCGCGGCTGCAACAGCAGCGCGAGCAGCAGCTCCAGCGGTGCTGCCCGCCGTCGCACGCCACCGCGCGGTTAACCGCCGCCGCCGTCGGCCACCCCCAGCCCAGGTGCGAGTCCGGTGACCCCCAGTGCACAACCTCGGCATGGAAGCAGCGTCCATGACGCGTGAAACGGGCTATTCGTGCGTTTGGCACGAGATCCCGTCGGCGCGCGCTCGGAAACGAAGTCAGAATCTCGTTTTGGGACAGCGACTTCGCACACATTTTTCGAGAAATTCGACCGTTGGATCGGCAATTTCTTCGCTCCGTCTCAATCTCGATATATACCCCTTCATCCCTCTCAAATTTCACCCATTAATTCCGTCGTTTGCTATGTGAAAACTGGCCGCCAAGTTGACGTTTTAAATTGTACTATTTTTGAACAGTTTTGCGACGCCAACTTTGCGGGTTCGTATCTTCGTCGTCGCAGCTCTGTTTTGCATGCTACCAGTTCCGGTGCACAGTTGTTATAACCCTCTTCCTGTCCCCTTTAGATTTCATTTCAGTTTGAGCATGTTAGGTCGGTCGAATTCGACGCCAAAGTTGGCCATTCGAATTCTTAGTGTTGCACTTGTAAAATTCTATTTTTGAATCCGGGACTCCGGATTCAATTTCTGACACCACCAGTAGACTCGTGGCATCGTTCTGGTATGTTTTCATATAAAGTTTGCTTAATTTGGAGAACGTGGGCCCTGGCACGCATTTCAGTGCAAAGTGGGTCCCACTTTCTGAGTCAACAGGACTTTTTGACGCCGGCTCATTGGAATCCAATTCCGGATATACCGTTGAGTTCGTATCGTCATTCTGGACTCGTTGACATATAATTTTCTAGGTTTTAGTGGACATTGGTTCCGGCACGCATTTCGGTACAAGTCGGATACCAATATCCGGGCCAACGGGTCATTTTGAGATCGGCTCATCGAAATCCAATTCCGGATATACCGTTGAGTTCGTATCGTCATTCTGGACTCGTTGACATATAATTTGCTGAGTTTTGAAGGCATTTGCTCCGACACGCATTTTCGTGCAAACCGGATTCTAAATGTCCGCGTCAACGTATCATTTTGAGATCGGCACATCGGAATCCCGTTTTGGACATACCGTTGGGTTCGTATCATCATTCTGGATTTGTGGACATATAATTTACTAGGTTTTGTAGACTTCTATCCTGACACATTTTTCGGTGCAAAGTGTGTCCAACGGCGGACATCATTTTGGTCCAAAATTACCGTTTTACCCCTGTATTCAAATTAGACTTTTGGACAGGCCATTCTAGCTATTTTGACCATTCTGGACACGTTGGTGATGTTAGTTTCATCATCCGACAACATCTGTAGATTTTTCCCTTTTGTGTCACCCTATTATTATAATATTTTCTCCATTTGGTTGTTCTAGAGACCCGTCGATTTCAGTGATTTCTAAATCACCGAAATTCATAAGTTGACCTTGTAGATGTTTATAGAGACTAGCTTGACCTTTATTGACCATGTTGACTTAGTTTGACTTAGTTTGACCTAGATGTTTAGTATGTCTTTTGACCCTGATCAGCTCTTGTATTACTTCATCTTTAGGTCTGTGGTTTTACTCTGAACCCTGATTCATATTGACAGCAGAACCCCAGGCGAGTACATTCTCTGATAATATTTTTGTTTTATGATATCGTCTTTGTTTCTAGTATTTAGTGTAGATATCCTTGTTCTCTTGACACATTGTTCACACGGACTGGTATTTGTCTGGATCCCGTCATAAGATGTTATTCCTCTTATATATGATATGCCTTGTGCAAGTCTTCCTAGTTCCTTGTGTATTGTATAGACAGGATTCCTGCGAAGGCTAGCTACCTTCTCAGAGAATCACGTGTCATGACGTGTCATGACTGGATCCACTATATTAGTCCGGGATGGGGGTGTTAGCGTAGATATGTGATCAATACCCCACAGATATTGTATCATCATTGTATAGTGTTAATCATACACTCACGTATGATTAGCCAGGCCAAACATTGTATCAAGTTCTAAGCCGATCACATGTTGAAACTAATACTAAACTCACATAGATATGGTTCCGGATTTTTGTACATGATTTATACTATTTTCCTGTTCTTACATTCAGTTGCAGTCTTGACATGCCTTACCATGATTCATGTACACATTATTTACCTCGTATATTCTCTCTATTTACTGCTACATTTTTAATATCGTCTAATTAGAACTGTTATTTGAGATTTATGCTCGTTCCATCCTGACTGGATATGTTGACAAAATTTTAGGAGTAGTTGTGCCACATTTGTTGGACTGCAGGATGATTCTAGCTGAGGTGGTTCTCACTGTTCCTCTATGTGAGTTGTCTAGTAGTACATTTAGTTGTCTTGTTCTCATTCTTTATTTTTCCTGTCTTATGATCTTTCTAGTAGTTCTAGATGTTCTTGTGTTTAGTTATCTTTCTTGTCTTATCTTCCTTAGATGTTGGTTTGTGATTGAGTACATTGGTAGATATTAGTAGTTCATGGACCTTCTCGTTGTAGTGTATTTTATTGGGTACTAGACAGCGTTCTACCATCGATACTGCGGCGTAGGCTGGACGTGACCCACGTATTCGTATCCGTATATTTGCGGGTGCGGGTCGTGACACGTTTTTGTGGTGGCCCATGCAGGTCAGTCTTTGCAATTAATGCGAAGTCGTGGTAGTAATTGAGCTTATCTGTACTACTGCGAGCCTGCCCTAGGATTAAGATTGAGTCATGGCATATTTTAGAATTTGGTACTCAGTCACATATTAGGAACTCTTGGTAGATTCCAGGGATGACCCCTGAGAATCTTATTTCGAAGGCTTTCAAATCTTTTCCCACTTATTTTCGTTCGTCATGATTTCTGAAATATCTATCCGTATCAAACTTTATTCCTTCTTGGGATGAGTTTGTGGACCCCAGGGGAAGGTATAAGTTGGACTTGTGTATCATCTAGGTTGGGGAGAGAATATGATTTATCAACCTCGTATCATGGTCGAGGTTTGTTTTAGATTATATTCCACCATTTTCTATCTTGACCTAGGTAATACCCTCGGGACTTTTCCTGAGATTTTCCTCTGAACCCTATCTCGGAAGTCGTTTCCGTTGTTTCTATTAACTTACCCTTGACTTGTTGTTGAATTTTAAATCTTAATATTCGTTGTTGACCTTTGATTTTGTTTTGGATAATTCTTTTAAGAATTGAGTTAAGATATTCTGATAAACATATTTTGGATGAGGACGATGAGAACGGTAAGTGTCTACTTTATTTATGGAGTTTAGAGTTCATCGCAGTCATATTAGCTAGCGAGACAAGGACATGAAGCCTGATTTGGATATACTATCCTAGTTATGTCATTTAGATTCTCTTGCAGCCATACCGGTTGGCGTGGTAAGGAATCTAGATGATATGATTATAGGGTGTATACCATAGTTATGGACTTCATTGTTTATTACCGCTATGCTTACTGGCGTGGCGAGAATTCTGGCAACATGATTTGGGATAGACGTGTATGGTTATCAGATCGTATCTTAAATTGATTCACCTGTTTTAACCTATTGGGCAAGAGTAGTTCCTACTATTACTTCTGTTTTTCCCATTCTTCTCTTCTTCATCGCATGATGATTTCCTCATCTTACCCTTACTTCCTCCGTCTTGATCAATTATGTCTTAATTCCACCAATTACCTATCTCGTATCTACTTCTGTCAGCCATACTTTGAAAACCTTGAAAATTTTAGAATTTTCACATCTTTTATCTTGGGAGAGATCGAGGAAGTATCATAATCATCCGTCTTGGAGTAGACATTGTTGGTAGTAGTCGAAGCAGAGCGAGATGATTACCCCGGCTTCCTCCTACGATCCTATATTCTGGTTTCTATGATAACTGAAGCAATTCAATTCTACATCCTTGATTTGTTTATTATATTTTGATATCATGAGATTGATCCTCTCTGATTGACCAATCGATTCTGGTTGTCTAGTTTATCGTGCCAAAGAGTCTTGATTGTTGATTAAACTTAAATGGTTTCGAATTCCATTGTGATATGATTTCCTTCTTAGATGCTCGTGTCCATATTTCGTTGATTTTGTTCTCCATCTTGCCCAAATTCTGATTTACTCAAAACTTGAACAATTTAAATCATGCTGAGACTAAATTATTTATTTTCATCGTGATTGGACAATGCTATCATCACTCGTGCTTTAAACTTTCGATTCAATTCTGGCAAATGACTAAATTCTATTCCAATCACGATTAGGCTTCATACTATCCTTGATTATGCCGGAGTCTCATTTTTTGAATCGTGTCCCAATGACTTAACTTATCTATAATCGTGCATATATGATTCTGTTCATATTTTGATTCTATCGTGCGGAAATTTTTCATCGTGCCTGAATAATTGTGAATTGAATATCTTAATTGTGCAAACTTGTCATTCTATGATCGTGCCTAAGTTTTTGCCTAAAACTTTCTATCTTGTTTTACCCCTACTACAACCTTAATTTCGAGGACGAAATTTCTATAAGGTGGGTAGGATGTAAGCCCCCTGAATTTCTCGAATTATTTTTTTTAATTTTCTAATGAATTATTTTCAATAATTCATTTCTATATAATTAATTTTTGATCATTAATGCTCTTCACCGTGACTTGGAATTCTAGAGCAACAGGGATGCCAGTCTCTGGAAACTTCCTTCTTGAAGTTTGTAGTAGACGAGATTACCTTCATGTTGATATATGGTGTCCCACTCAAACTTGTTCCCTTGTGCTCCATTTGCTTCGCGCAACTTTCGGGTCAATTTAGACCAATTTATCGTCTGCCGTAATTCGTGATTTAATTTCCAACTTAATTTTCGGGCCCGACATCGGTCCAATCCAATCGACCCAATATATGGCCCTGGCCTGTTCTGAGTAAACTATGCAGGTGCCACTTGCGTGCCACAATTTCGATCTCCCTTGTGCTCCTATTTCATCCATGATTTAATTTGCTTAATTTATAAATTAATTAAATCTTGGCTTCGACTTTGTCCAAACTTGGCCCAACGTCCGACCCAGTTTGGCATGGACCCTACCATGACTGCCAATACATCCCACTGATGTGTCTATATTTTTTCTATTTGAAAATACGTTTATTTTATATAAAATATCTCTAATTCCCTCTCTTTTATATATGTATATATATGTACATATATAATATAATATATATATTACACTCATTCTCTCTCTACCTACACTCCACACCATCACCAGCACATCAACTCCTCCCTCCTCCATGTGGCCGAACACCCTCTACTCTCTCTCTATTAATATCTCTCTCTCTCACTTTATATATTATATCCACACACACACACATTAATATCTAATACTCTCTCTCTCTCTCCCCACACATTACACTCACCCCCCTTACACGAGCAACACTCCCCCTTTCTGTACACGTACAGCCCATCCCACCCCCTCTCTCTATTCTCACATTAATATCTCTCTCTCTCTCTCTTCTATACATAATATAACTCTCTCTCTCTCTCTCTCTCACGCAACCTCTTCCATCAACACCACCATCCCCACAACCACTATTTCTTCTTCTTCTTCTTCTTCTTCTTCTTCTTCTTCATATTCACCATCATCCTCACTCCCACCACCACAAGCACCACGAGCTCAACCGCCACCACCCTTTCTCCTCACCTCTCCTCCTCTTCTTCACCATTTCATAACCATCACCACCACCGAACGCCATTGCCCCCACCACCATAACTCCACCCTACCCAGCCGCACGCGCCACCGCCGGGCCTCCGCCGCCGCGTGCCACCGCCGGCGATGCCTGCGTGCGTACGCAGCGCAGGAGCAGCAGCTAGCCGCGGCTGCAACAGCAGCGCGAGCTGCAGTTCCGGCGGCGCTGTCTGCCGTCGCGCGCCACCGCGCGGCCATCCGCCACCGCCGTCGGCCACCCCCAGCCCAGGCGCGAGTCCGACGACCCCCAGCGCACCACCTCGGCGTGGAAGCAGCTTCCATGACGCGTGAAACGGGCTATTCGTGCGTTTGGCACGGGATCCCGTCGGCGCGCGCTCGAAAACAAAGTTAGAATCTCGTTTCGGGACAGTGACTTCGCACACGTTTTTTGAAAAATCCGACCGTTGGATCGGCGATTTCTTCACTCCGTCTCAATCTCGGTATATACCCCTTCATCCCTCTCAAATTTCACCCGTTAATTCCATCGTTTGCTATGTGAAAACTGGCCGCAAAGTTGACGTTTTAAATTGTACTGTTTTTGGACAGTTTTGCGACGCCAACTTCGCGGGTTCGTATCTTCGTCGTCGCAGCTCGGTTTTGCCCGCTACCAGTTCCGGTGCACAGCTGGTATAACCCTCTACCTGTCCCCTTTAGATTTCATTTCAGTTTGAGCATGTTAGGTCGGTCGAATTCGACGCCAAAGTTGGCCGTTCGAATTCTTAGTGTTGCACTTGTAAAATTCCATTTTTGAACCCGGGACTCCGGATTCAATTTCTGACACCACCAATAGACTCGTGGCATCGTTCTGGTATGTTTTCATATAAAGTTTGCTTAATTTGGAGGACGTGGGCCCTGACACGCATTTCGGTGCAAAGCGGGTCCCACTTTCTGAGTCAACGGGACTTTTTGACGCCGGCTCATCGGAATCCAATTCCGGATATACCGTTGAGTTCGTATCGTCATTCTGGACTCGTTGACATATAATTTTCTAGGTTTTAGTGGACATTGGTTCTGACACGCATTTCGGTGCAAGTCGGATACCAATATCCGTGCCAACGGGTCATTTTGAGATCGGCTCATCGGAATCCAATTCCGGATATACCGTTGAGTTCGTATCGTCATTCTGGACTCGTTGACATATAATTTGCTGAGTTTTGAAGACATTTGCTCTGGCACGCATTTCCGTGCAAACCGGATTCCAAATGTCCGCGTCAACGTATCATTTTGAGATCGGCACATCGGAATCCCGTTTTGGACATATCGTTGGATTCGTATCATCATTCTGGATTTGGGGACATATAATTTGCTAGATTTTGTAGACTTCTATCCTGACACGTTTTTCGGTGTAAGGTGTGTCCAACGACGGACATTATTTTGGCCCGAAATTACCGTTTTGCCCCTGTATCCAAATTAGACTTTTAGACAGGCTATTCTAGCTATTTTGACCATTCTGGACACGTTGGTGATGTTAGTTTCATCATCTGACAACATCTGTAGATTTCTTTTCTTTTGTGTCACCCTATTATTATAATATTTTCTCCTTTTGGTTGTTCTAGAGACCCGTCGATTTCAGTGATTTCTAAATCACCGAAATTCATAAGTTGACCTTGTAGATGTTTATAGAGACTAGCTTGACCTTTATTGACCATGGTTGACTTAGTTTGACCTAGATGTTTAGTATGTCTTTTGACCCTGATCAGCTCTTGTATTATTTCATCTTTAGGTCTGTGGTTTTACTCTGAACCCTGATTCATATTGACAGCAGAACCCCAGGCGAGTACATTCTCTGATAATATTTCTGTTTTATGATATCGTCTTTGTTTCTAGTATTTAGTGTAGATATCCTTGTTCTCTTGACACATTGTTCACACGGACTGGTATTTGTCTGGATCCCGTCATAAGATGTTATTCCTCTTATATATGGTATGCCTTGTGCAAGCCTTCCTAGTTCCTTGTGCATTGTATATACAGGATTCCTGCGAAGGCTAGCTACCTTCTCAGAGAATCACGTGTCATGACGTGTCATGACTGGATCCACTATATTAGTCAGGGATGGGGGTGTTAGCGTAGATATGTGATCAATACCCCACAGATATTGTATCATCATTGTATAGTGTTAATCATACACTCACGTATGATTAGCCAGGCCAAACATTGTATCAAGTTCTAAGATGATCACATGTTAAAACTAATACTAAACTCACATAGATATGGTTTCGAATTTTTGTACATGATTTAGACTGTTTTTCAGTTCTTACATTCAGTTACAGTCTTGACATGCCTTACCATGATTCATGTACACATTATTTACCTCGTATATTCTCTCTATTTACTGCTATATTTTCAATATCGTCTAATTAGAACTGTTATTTGAGATTTGTGCTCGTTCCATCCTGACTGGAATGTTGACAAAATTTTAGGAGTAGTTGTGCCACATTTGTTGGACTGCAGGATGATTCTAGCTGAGGTGGTTCTCACTGTTCCTCTATGTGAGTTGCCTAGTAGTACATTTAGTTGTCTTGTTCTCATTCTTTATTTTTCCTGTCTTATGATCTTTCTAGTAGTTCTAGATGTTCTTGTGTTTATTTATCTTTCTTGTCTTATCTTCCTTAGATGTTGGTTTGTGATTGAGTACATTGGTAGATATTAGTAGTTCATGGACCTTCTCGTTGTAGTGTATTTTATTGGGTACTAGACAGTGTTCTACCGTCGATACTGCGGCGTAGGCTGGACGTGACCCACGTATTCGTATCCGTATATTTGCGGGTGCGGGTCGTGACAAAGACTGTATAGAAAAGAGTGGGTAAGAGAAACAACGCCCACTTAGGCGCCCTGGTGCTCCGTATAGTTACCATCGAGTGAAAGGTCCGGTAGATCCTTGGGCTACTCTACAAAATCTGGCTAAACAAAACCAGTGGGATCAGATTCCCAATTGTAAGTACCACAAAGGAAGCCAAATTATAAACTAAATCAGCATACAATCATAACCATACTAAAGTAAAGCAATAAAACAAGCAGTAATAATATAAACGTAGCACAAGAATATGAAAGAAAACTGGAAACATGTAGTAAAGTCGGGCATGTGAGCATGTAAGTGAAACCAAGCATGTGATCATATAAGGTGAAGCTGAGCAAGTAAACATGTAAGTGTTGTCGAGCTTGTAAGACAAGTAGTGAAAACAGGCATGTAAATATGTAGTGTAGATGGGCATGTAGCGTGAATAATAGTATGTACATGAATAACAAGAATCTAAGTACTAAAATAAAACAAGTTAGAGTAAGACTAGACTAGGCAAGACAGAAAATGGACTCCATCCATCAATCATGGCCAAACAATGAGTATGGCTTGATATATTAGCAAACTAGGGTTATCACAAACCTAATTACTAACATATACATTTTGAGAAATCCAATCCGGCTGTCCGCCCTGCAGACTACCCAACTTATCTAGGTCGATGATATAGAGAATAAATAGTAGATACATTGCCCGGAAGAGAAATGTATCTGAAGTACGGGATGCCCCACTCAACGGCGTGCTAGTAATATGCTCATCATAACAGATAGCTACAATTACATGGTAAAGTCGGAACAAAGGGCTTGCAAGCAACCAGAGAAATCTTTCCTCCCAATGCATTTAGATAATCAAGCTAGTTGTTTAGTCCTTAACATTTTTATTTAGGATTTCGGTTGTGGCATTCTACAGACCATCCTAGATATGTAACGTACAAGACTGGACAAGGCAAGCAAGAGTATACTAAAATAAGCTACAATAAGAAAATTAAGTATCAAGACAAGAGTGCGCTACGACAAGCCACTAAATCAAACTAGACGTGTACAAAGATCAAGAGTGCCCCATGACGGGCCACTACATCAAGCTAGACATGAGTGCGCAACGATGGGCCACTATCAGGTTAGCTAGACATGTACGAGAAATCCAGACATGCATGGTGGTACATAGCATAACATCCACTAGAGAGCAATAAGCAGGAAGAAATCAGAAAACTGAAACAAAATCAAGAATTATCTAACTTGGGTACCCTGGCGATATACCGGCGGTATATTCCAGTATACTAGCGGTATGGCAGACAATGGGGACACAAAACTTGCTGAAAAATATAATGCACATGAATAGTATTTCGAAGGTATAGATCAGTACACCGGCGGTATACTGTTATTTGTAACAACATGTTACCAACTTAAAAAGGGCCCACAAATTGGTATACCGTCGGTATATATTAGTATACCGACGGTATGCCATTTGTGTCCGATAAATAATACTAAGGACTTGAAACAAGTTCTGGAAACCAAATCTCATCCCGAAAGTTGTAGAATTCAAGTATAACCGTGAAAACAATAGTAGAGGAAGGTCGCGCATTGCATATATACTAAGTCTCTTGGCAATCACTCCAGTATCATTCCTGATACGGAGGTTTCCTACTAAACAAATATCAGGATTTCACGGGAAATCAAAACCTAGCTCAGACTAAATTCCGAGACGGTCAAAATGACGATAATCTTGAATGAAACATATTTAGTAAATCAAGCACTAGACAATTGTAATGCCCTAGCCCAAAATTCATAGGACTAGGAATATGTATACATGCCAGCTATGTATCAAGTAGACTCCAGGCTAGCTCGAATACGTATAAACTGTCTTAATTTTTTTAAATCTATATATCAATTCAACTAACATATATCTATCTCAATCCACAGAATAAGAAATAACAATAATGAACAATATGTGTCATGGATTGCAGCCCAATAACATATATGTTCGACTAGACCCAAAGAATAATTAATATGAGTCTATAAAACTAGGCTAAAGAGCAGAATACAAGTAACGGATAAATATAAAATCATGATAAATACCTGAATCGAAAATAACAACATGTTAACAATCTATCTCTGTAAAACCAACTACCTGGAGAGATCACCAGGTCCTCAGGAAACATCTTAAGATACATAATATACATGCCAAATGTAATAGTAAATAATATGCATTGAAAGACAGAAAAATAGACACGAAAGAATAACTAAGAAATAAGAATACTAAAGACAGTGGCATGCCATAGAGAAGCGTAATACTAGACGTGGTTAACAAATAAATGAAATCAATTCTATAGAGTGTAGTCCAATACAAGGGACTCCCAATCTATAGTATATCTCAGTTGTAGTTCAATGCAACTAACTCCCAATTGAGAATGGTCAATTTAGCCAATACTAGTATCAATCTCCTCTCTTAAGGAAACACAATGGTCAAATCACGACAACTCAAGTCAAGTCCAAGTCAAGTTAAGTCAAGTCAATCATGTCAAGGGAACGTGGTATAGGAATACACAATTCTATCACAATGACATGTGAACATGAAAAAGACAATATAACAAGCAATGGAAAATATTCTACATGCACGTAAGACGAAAAAAGAAAGTAAGCAACATGAAGATGAAAATAATAAAAAGAAATAACAGAAAAAATAGAGAACATGCATATACAACACACTACACAAGTTGGCAATGTATACTTGCGTGTATCCCCCAAGTGTGGGTACAACGTTCCAACTCCGGTATTCTCGGTCACACCATCAAGTACTCTTAGAATAAATATGCAACTACCAATCAATGAAATATGTATGTCATACACACACTATAAATACAATCATTCTATATATAACCTCGACTCGACATATTTTAACTATACTAGTACCACACCAAACATAGCTACATCAAATATACTTAGTATCAAGTCACCACGATTAAAATAATATTTTTATAAAATAAAAATACAATATTTAGTTCTAGACATTTACTAAAATAATATTTATAGACAAGTTTTAACTATAATATGTTCATGAAAACATGTCTCTAATTATTATATCAAACTAAAAGTACATTATCATCAATTTGTCAATTCGATTGGACCCAGTAGTAAAGAGGAAAATATATGATTTTAATTCTGAAATAAATTGTAAAAATATTGGAGAAATATATTTTTTTATCAAAAAGTACATGACATGCATTATAGAAAAATATTACAAAATTTAGAGCACAAAACAATACTAGTCATTTAGTCACAACTCTATAGATAACCGGCTACTCCAATAAAATACCATTTTTATATGTTAAAAATATATTTATTAATTCTGAAAATATATTAAAAAATAATTTATATAATATTTATAATAAAAGATCATAACTAGTTGTCAAGTACAACTAGCCGCACAAAGTCACAATTTTTCGGGTTATTCGAAAATATATATTTATACAAAATATTAATTTAATATTATAAAATAATAAATTTAAAATAATAATTTTTAGAAATTAAATCATGAGTTTTTATGATTTTAAACATCGAAATTTATATGACAATTCGTTGCACAACAATGGAAACAACAAACTACGGAGATCAATGGATTTCTAGGTTCATAAATTCACACGATGAATATGGTGAAAAAAATATATAAAAAACTCACAAATATAAATAAAGATCATTATGGATGATATAGAGGGATGTTAGGATCGTTACCAATATTTTATTTGAGGTTGAAGGGCTTCATAAGTAGTCGAAAACTCATACGCAACAAAATAGATTCAGCCTAGAGACATATTCGTGCAACGGGCGTCACGGACAAACCGTGTGCAACCACATGGATGGAAAATTGGAGATCGAAGTAGACAATTAGGTTTTGATTTCGCGACAAATAGACAAATAAAAGTAGATGAAGCATAAAAGTGATCAAACAAGTCATCTATTCTGGGCAAAGGATACTTGTTCTTCACGATCACCACGTTAAGCTGACGATAGTCAATAATCATACGCGATGAACCATCCTTCTTCTTTACAAGAAGGACCAGAGCTCCCTAAAATGATCCACTAGGATGAATGAATTATTTGGTCCTAAGCTCCTCAATAAACTGATACATCACCAACAACTCTTGCTGATACTGGCTCTGCTCCCTGGATCAAATCAATGTAGTACTCAATCTTTAGATTTGAGGCATATCCGAAAGCTCCTCGGTAAATACATCAAAAAACTCACAAACTACTCTGGAAAATTGCACCTCATCGGCCTCTGCCATCTATATGATAACTATTGAAGACTCCACCTCGTCTCTAGAGAATGAGAACTCCTTCTCATTAGGAACACAAAAGATAACCTTGCCAGCATGAAGATCTAGCATAGCGTGTCGAGCACTCAACCAATCCATACTTAGGACGACATCATCATCGTCCATAAAAAACTCTATCAGCATCGCAGAAAACTCCATCCCACATACTACAAATCGACACGAGTCATGAACTCGATCTACTCCCACGAGATCGTTACCAGTAAGTATATTCAATCTTAAAGGTAATAACTTAGGCTCCAACCAACTCGTGTCACAAATTGTACAGATATAAACGAATACGAATCACTAGAACCAAATAAAAGTGAAGCTGAATGAGAGTGAATGAGAATTATACCTGCAACCACCTCCTCTGCTACAAGCACCTCCTCGATAGAAATCATAAAATCTTGACCTTGACCTCTAGGTGCTAGACCCCTCTGCTGCTGGCCTCTCTGCCTCTGAATCTGTGCCTGAGCCTGAGCCTGAGCCTGAGCCTGAGCATATTGCTGAGGCCTCTACTTCCTCTAGCATCCTGAAGCCAAGCATCAGGTGCTATCACATCCTCTTTACTATAGAAGTACGGGAGATGGAGGCGCCTGAAGCTACTCATAGAATTGTAGACCTGAGTACCACTCCACTCCATAGTCGTCTAAAATAACTGGTAAGAACATCACTCTGATGCTGCTGCATCGCCATGAATCCTCCAAGCATGCCCACCAGCTCACTAACAACATTCTTTGGCTGTTCTGGCTGGACTGGCACTACTGGCTGATAGGGCTGAACTGGCACTGTAAACCCCATAAATTTCAAATTTTATTTATTTATTTTTATATAATTTGGAGTATTTTCCTATTAATTAAAAGGATTGTTATTTAGTTAATAAATTTATCTAGTATTATAGGTAATGAGTATTAGTTACTTTATATGTATATAATTTGTTATTTTTTCAAGATTTTTTATTTAAATTATTTTAGAAAATATTTTTAAATTTTAGAAAATTTTTTGAAATTTTATTGGATTATGTTGAGTATATATATATATATATATATATATATATATATATATATATATATATATATATATATATATATATATATATATATATATATCAAGAATTCATTGACTCATGAGATTATCAAAATCTCGTAAGATCACAATAGCGAAATCTTCCGCTGCCAAACCCGATAGTAAGTTGTTTTTTTCAAATTTTTCATAGATCCAAATCACCTCAAACCTTAACACAATCACCTCCAATTAGATTTCTTCGAATCCCTATTTAAATCTCTATAGATTTAAATCAAATTATAACCTACAAACTGATTTAAATCAATGAAAATCGGATTGGGAATCAGATTAAAATTTGTATATATATGTCAAACCCATTGAAACTTTTTCATACCACTTCGAAGTCAAATTTCCAACCCAAAACCTGTTCGCCTATACCCCCACACCTCACGAGTTGCCTTCCACCGCCTAGGAAACACCACCGTCGCTGGTGATCGCTGGAGAAACCTAGAATAGAGGGGTTCCTCAGTTTTCATCAGTTTTAAACTTCCAGGTACTCAACTTTGGCGCCATGCTTCTCATCCTATGATCAATCTAATTCTGAGAAAATTAATTCTACGTGTAGACCAATTGACCCTCTTTAAATAGGATTTAATATAACCCATTAGATTGCTCAGAAAAACGAAGCAAAGTTGTCAAAAAAATGTTCAAAAATAGAACAGTTTCTGGGTCCAGAACCCCAACTTGGAAGGCGATTAGTTGTGCATCTTTGAGTTATTTTAAATTATTGTTTAAATAATCTTGTAGACAACATGCAAGGCTTCACACCCCTTTTTGTAGTTTTCAATTTCATCTACTGTCCACCGAGAAAACAAATTTCCAAAATCAAGAAAAACAACATTTAAAATAGTAGAATTTTAATCAAATTTTCTGATACGACGTTTGTCCTGACAAACCAGGCAACATGGTCATGAATCGAAAGCATCGTAAGGCACGTATCGACTTTCTCGATAAGTGAGATTCGATAAAACTCGATTTGGTTGCATATGCGTGACGAAATCGAGACATATCGGTCGAGATACCCCGTATCGGCCCATTTCTAAAGTAGCTCCTAACTTTGTGCACATTCGTCACATCGAGATAAAACTTGCTCCACTGGACTCATATTGTTTTTATGGTCATGTATGCCAAGTTTGGTCCGATTCTGAAAAGGTTGACCAGAATGCTCTTTTGGCGGGCCTACGACTCGATCCAAAGAGAAAAATTGTGCACGGGTTAATAGAATCTAAATTTGGACATAATATTGAGTTCGTATCGTAAAATTGGACCCACAGAAATATAAATTGATGACTTTAGAGACCGTAGGATTTGGCATGCATTTTGGTGTAAAGCGGGTCCAACGACGGACACCAATTTGGCCCAAAATTATGAATTTGCCCATGTATCTAGAATTGAACTTATGAGTAGGTTATTTTAAACACTTTTCTTATGCCGAAACGTTTGTGATATTTATTTCAACATCCGAGGACATTTGCGAAAGTTGACTTTCATTACTTCTTTGATCTAACGGGTTGAGTTTCTGGACATTGTCATTTTTTGTATACCACCTCCAGGTAAGATATCTTACTATTTGTCACGACCCGTACCCTGTTTAGGGGGACGAGCACGTGGGTACGTCCAGCCTACGCCGCAATATCGGCGGTAAAATGCTGTAAAGGTCATCTAGAATATATAGAATCAAAGATACAATAATATAACCTGTCATCTCTGCACGGAGGAATATAACCACAACTCAATCACATAATTCTAAGAAAGATAAACACGATGATAAAGGTAAAGATAAATATGAGATAAATAGTCTGAAACAACGCTGAGTTGCAATCACAATTCAAAAACCAAGACATAAAACAATATCCCAAAATAAGTACTACAAGTCTCAAAGTATCAAACTAGAATGTAATCAAGACAAAATCTAGGTGAACTAGGTCACTACTGGCGGTGCGTCCTCTACGAGCACCGGGTCCACAGGCTGGTCCTGGTCGTAGGCTCCATCTATGCCAAACCCGTAGTAGGTCGGGCAATATGCATCTAAATCCTCTGAAAAAAAACAGGGGTTATCCTGTCAGGATATGAGCAAGTACAAATACCAACAGCAGTTCCATGTGAATTGACAAATACTGTAAGAGACAATCATAATGAAATACAAGATGAAATGTTAAGACTGAAAGTAAAACAGTACAAGAGAACTGGATATCATGTCATGTGTGAGATATAAGACAAAACTGGAATATAAACAATAGAAGCTAATCTGAGGTAAGATGTAAACATAAAAATAAAGTGCCATGAGATATTAGAGCGTTATGTGATCGGCTTGGGTCAAGATCAGGCTGTTCCATTTGACCGGCTATGCACATATAGTATAATGGTATATGGATCAGGCCGGCCAAAATGGAAAGCTATGCACAAGTAGTATAAGGCCAGGCTATACCCTACGTGTGGTGAGGGTGGAGCTATGCACAAGTAATAAACAAGTAGGAGTATGATCACATAACCTCTAATAACTCTCCATCTCCGAGTAGTATAATGAATCTAGACATGACAGGTCATGACACAGGATTCGAAGAGAAGGGGGCCAGCCCACTCCCAAATCGGTGTCTATACATGTACATAAAATAATATCGAACAATGTACTCATATACCAGGTAAACCGGAAATGACATCTCATGACGAAATTCAATGTATACTAGTCCGTCTATCCTCGTGTCAAGAATCAAGTATAACACTACAACTGAATCAGATATAGTAGATATCGAAGCAATAAAAACTGTCAGAGAATGTACTTGCCTGCTGTCCTGAGCTGAGAAAAACGACTCTACCAATCACTCAAATAAGCCACGAACAGTCAACTCGCACAACAGTCTCCTAATGCTGAAACAGACATTACCAACGTTCTCAGAATGATCAAATTAGCTTGAAACGTCTACCCATAAGTCTAATTCTGGACACAGGGACAAAACGATAATTTTGGGTCAAAATGGTGTCCGCCATTGGATCCACTACACCGAAAAATGTGCCAGAATCTACAGTCTCTAAAGTCATCAAACTAACTGTCTACAGGTTTGGTTTGACGAGACGAAACCAACCGTATGTCCAAAGTTGGATTTCGGTGGGCCTTGCACAATTTTGTCCGTTGGATCGGGTCGCGGGCACGCCAAAATAGCGTTCCGATCGACCGTCTCAAAATCGGACCACACTTGTCATACAAGACCAGAAAAATGATACGGTCCTGTCGGCGCAAGTTTCGTCTCGATATGACTAGCGTGCACAAAGTAATTGACAAATTTGCAAAAAGGTCGATACGGTGAATTTTGACGGATACGCATCAAATTCGTCTCGCACACGCGACCAATTTGAATTCCGTCAAAGCCCACACGTCCAAGAAGTCGATACGCACCTTTCGATACTTTCGATTCGCGACCACGTCGCCCGGATTGACGGGATGGACGGCGTATCGGGACAATTTTTCTAAAAATTTAGTTTTGAAAATCTGTTTTTTTCCAACTTCACAAACCAATAACTTTCTATACAGTGCATGAAATTTAATTCTACAAAAAGGGTTTTAAAGCCCTATAGGTTGTCTACAAGTCTCTTCAAACCGATTTTGAAAACACGTAACACGCTGGTCGCAAATCGGCCACAAAGTTGGGGTTTCGGGACAGTTTCTAACGTCCAATAAATCAAGTTTTTTCTCGATTTTGGAACTCGTTTTTCGTCGCACATAGTACGAATCGGCACGAACTATTTGAAGGGAATTAAAGGTATATATGGTAGGATCATACCTGACCAAGTGGTTCACAAAACGACGGAGCGAGGAAGGAGAAATCTATTTCCGAAGTTGGCTCTTCGCTAACAGTTTTCGTGCGCGGGTGGGCTGCTCGTTGCGTATTTCCCGACGATGGATGACCGTGGGTTGGTCGACGTCGACGTTGACGTTGGGGCGTACGCTGGGTTGGGGGTGACGGCTAGGGTTTGGGTTTTGTGAAAATTTTCCTCTCTCTCTATCTTTATAAATATATATATATATATACACATACGGGTTTGTTCGGGTTAATATATGGAAACGGGGTGGGGGGGGGAGGGGTACGCTCGGATTTAGCAGCTGTTGCTGCTGCTCGTGTGTGTATATATATATATATATATATATATATATATATATATATATATATATATATATATATATATATATATATATATATATATATACACACATACATACATACACACACATATATACATACATACATACATACATACATACATACATATACATACATACATACATACATACATACATACATACGTACATACATACATACATACACATATACGTATATATTTATTTATATAAAATAAACCCATTAATATTTTCCCCTTTATATATATATATATATATATATATATATATATATATATATATATATATATATAAAATCAGAATTTATTTATAAACAAAAACTAAATATTTTATTTTATATATATTAAATATATTAAAGCTTTTTTATAAATAAAAACTCTATCAATAAACTACCTATTTAACTAATAATATAAAAACACTAAAAATAATATTTAAATAATATTACAAATAATAAAATATTATAAATGACTATATTAGCCCTATTCAGGAAAGTGGGGGTGATAAATCTACCCTCCTAAAAAAATGTCGTCCTCAAAATTAGAGCAAACTAGCACAATAACAGTAGCAAGAACAAAGAAAAAAAATACCTCAAGGTTCGAAGAGATAAGGGTAACGCTCCCACATCTCGTCCTCTCTCTCCCAGGTAGACTCACATGGAGAGTGATGCCTCCATGCGACACGAACCAAAGGAATAACTTGGTTCCGGAGCACCTTCTGACGACGATCCAGAATCTCCACAGGCTTCTCTGGATAGCGGAGAGTAGGCCCCACCTCTAACTCGGGGTAATCCAATACGTGACTAGGGTCTGCCACGTACTGCCTCAATTGCGACACATGGAACATGTTATGGACTACCTCGAGCGTAGGCGGCAAGTCTAGTCGATAGGCCACTGCACCGACCCTTCCAAGAATAGTGAAAGGTCCGATGAAGTACGGACTAAGCTTCCCGCCTCGGCCAAAACGAATCGTACCCCGTGTCGGAGAAATCCTCAGGAATACCATATCGCCAACCTAGTCACAAGACAAGACTCAATAAAAGACCCTAAAGCAAACAATCACAAACAAGCACAAACAGAAAAACTGATACTAACCTCGAACTCTAACGGTCTCCGGTGGCTATCGGCCCAATGCCGCTGTCTATCCTGATCAACTTAACCTTCTCTGCTGCATCCACCACCATCTCCGGGCCAAGCAAAACTCTCTCGCCGACATCGTCCCATGACAAAGGAGTGCGACACCTCCGTCCGTATAGAGCCTCAAATGGTGACATCTCTATAATGCCTGATAGCTATTGTTGTAAGCAAACTATACCAGGTGAAGATGGTCCTCCCAAGATCCCCTATAATCTAACACACAAGTGCAAAGCATATCTTCGAGTGTCTGGATGGTCCTCTCCGACTGTCTGGGGGTGATACGCGGTACTGAACTTGAGCTGGGTGCCCAAGTTAGTATGCAAACTCCTCCAGAAGTAGAAAGTGAAACGACTATCCCGATCCGAGACTATGCTCACCGGAACTCCGTGCAATCTGACTATCTTCCGTACATACATCTCTGCCAGCTTCTCCGTAAATAGTCCCACCTTGAAAGGCAAAAAGTGGGCCGATTTGGTCAATCTATCACCGATGACCCTAATCGCGTCTTTCCCACCCGAAGATCGTGGAAGTCCAGATACAAAGTCCATAGTGATGTGCTCCCACTTCCACTCTGGAATGGGTAGTAGCTGCAGCAGACCACCTGGCCTCTGTCTCTCGGCTTTTACCTGCTGGCACACTAAGCATCGATATACAAACTGAGCTACCTCTCGCTTCATGCCATACCACCATACGTGCTCCCTCAGGTCTTTGTACATCTTGTTGGCTCCAGGATGCATAGAGTACTGGAAACGATGCGCTTCCTACATAATCTCCTCCCAAAGCTCTCCACTCGGAATGCACAATCTAGAACCGTGCCTCAGCGACCCATCTTCGGCTATAGAGAAATCGTCTAGCAATTCGGCCTGCACCTGCTCCCTGATGCTCCTCAAGGTCATGTCATCAAACTGTGCTGATCTGACTCTGTCCATCAACGCAGACTGATTCTGTAAACCCCACATCTGAACCTCCATGCCCGGAACAATCACCTCGATACCCAAACTATCCAGATCGGCCAATAGATGATGATCTGCCGTCAAATACATCGTGACTGGATACCTGTTCAAGGCATCTGCAACTACGTTGGCCTTCCCTGGATGGTATTGTAAGGAGAGATCGAAGTCCTTCATCAGCTCAAGCCAGTGCCTCTGCCTCATGTTCAATTCCTTCTGGGTAAACACGTACTTCAAGCTCTTTGTAGGAATGAAATAGTAAAGCGTAATACTCTAGAGGGGGGGTGAATAGAGTTGGCAGCGGAATAATGCTAATTAAAAAATATTAGCAGCACAATCACAGAATATTAATCACAACTAAAATAAAGTAAAGACAGAGTTAAGAGAGCAAACGCAAAGACAGCGATGTATAATGGTTTTCCTCTGTTGAGGACTAATCCAGTCGGCAGAACTCTTGCTACCAGTTGAATCCACTATTAGAAAAACCGCAAGTTTTCTTACGAAGTCCTTGCAACTTCTATAACGCGAGCTTTGATACGAAGAACTCGTCCAACTTCAAATGTGAAGAGGTATTCTTCAATCAAGCCTTCTGATTACAATCTCTCAGAAACTTCTAGACCGTACCGCACTGGCAAATCGACTAGAGGATTGTAATTGGCTTGGGATCTGAAATTGAAAGCTCTAGAAAACTCTTTGGAAGACTGAAAGCTTTAGATAGAGAGAAGATTGAAAGTAAAATGAGTGAGTTGAAATGATCGAAATCCTTCTCTATTTATAGGTGTTCCAAAGGCAGACTTCTGACAGAATTCGGGCAGAATTCGGGCAGAACTCTATGAGCAAATCTCGGTCAAATCCGCAACTGCAGGAGGACCAAGTAACAAGGATTCAAAATCACAACGGCCACCAACCGAACTCTAGCCGAACTTTGGCCGAGTTCTGTCAGGGTTTAGTTAGGGTTTTAAAAAGCTTTTTGGTGATTTTTGAAAACCTTTTTGTAAACCTTTTTGAAAGAACATTTTAAAAACATTTTGAACTCATTTAAGGGTAGCCTATTTGCCAGTACGACTCGGTGTACAACATATTCCTAGAATCAAATAAAATGAAAATATATTGCATAAGGAATTACAGACTCGAGTAGGCAAACAGATCTTCGGTCTTGAATTCAGTGGATAGCCATTCTTGATCATGTCCAAGAGTCCGAGATGTTCCGACTAGCTTTGAATATCTAGACAGAGTTTGATCAATTATTAAAATCAGGTTGACCATATGACCAATGGGCCAACAATCTTCCCTATTTTGATAATTGACAAACTATGAATGATATAACATTAAGCTTGTTCAAAATATCAAAAAGTAGAATTGTTCATATCCTGTATTATCTCAAAAAAAATGTTAGATCTTTTAATTTTTCTCCCCCTTTGTCACTTAGTAAAATAATTGCAAAAGATAAAGCTCCCCCGCAATCAATGCATAAGTAACAAATAGTGAGAAAACACATATAAAAGAAATAAGGCATAAAACTAGAGAAATATCACAGGCATGTATTGTCGCAGAAAAAAATCATCACAGGCATGTAATTTTACAGGCAGTTATAAAGAATGAAGCAATATAAGAAATAGTGCTATCATAAACTGAAACTGAAACATAATGCTGAAATAAACTGGAATGCCATAAACTGAGGCATAATAAACATGTCCATGAAAATAAAAGAGTACTGAAGCAAACTAGAAAGTGCTAATAATAATAAAAAAGTACTGATAATAACTTGGAATGTCGAAGCATTTCCAAGTGCACAATAAAATATCACTCAAAATCATATAGTCACATCTCCTCATCATCATCCTCATCATCATCATCAGCTCGACCAGCATGTCCTGAAGGACCAGCTCCAGAGGTACCAGCTCTAGAAGGATGAGGAGGGGCGCCAGCGTAGAACTCACCAACAAAGTCACGAGGTGGAGCACGATCAAGACGGTACCAATCATAGGCGTTACCGGGCTGGAAGTAGGCATGAACAGCCTCATCCTCACAGCGGTAACCAGAGAAAGCTGGATCTCTAGGGATGGAACCGGCTGAATGACCAGTCTGGGCGAAACGAAGATCAGCTAAGGAATTTGCAAGCGCCTGATAACGGATGACGTCGTGGAACTCACGCTCGCGAGCCATGTCCGTCATCGAGACGTGTAAAGCAGATAAATGCTGATGTATGCCCTCAAATGTCATGGTATATTGATGAGGTGGTGGAGGAGGTGCAGTAGGAGGAGCAGGAGGTGGAGCTAAAGGAGTCATGCTACGACGAGATAACTGAAGAAACTTGGGCTCAGGGTCCTGAGTACAAGTCGACAGATCGATATCGAAGCGCTGAAAGATGCGTGGGAGAATCATCGCGTAAGAAAGATTTATATCTCTTGCACGACAACGACCCATCATCTGAATTATGGTCTTAGGGGCAGAAAATGGAATCCCCTTAAGAATGTGGTACATGCGGACAGCTCAAGAGAAGTCACATCATCCTTTGAAGTAGATTTTAGAAGGATAGTGGAATAGATAATGCGATACAATTCATAGTTAAACAAGTTCAGGTTGTTAGCCTTGAACTTTCCAGAACGTACTCTATCAGGTGCACAGAGTTCCGCTTTGAAACTGGCGAGTGTCGTGCCTTCAGGGAAATCAAATTCAGTGATGTCATCTAGCGGTTCACCTTCGTTAGGGATACCAAGGATCTCCGTTAAGAGGTCATCATTGAAATTGATATCAATTCCTCCAACACGAGTGCTCACATCAAAAGTGTTTAATATGAGATTGCAATAAAGTAATCTAATGGCATTAGTTACTATAGGGAAGCAGATTTTAACAAAAAGATGTAACCCTAATGCCTCAAAGAAATGACGATGATCAGGAAATACAGTCCATTTGACTGGAGCGCCTGTGTATATGGATCTCATGGAGAAGTCTCCATACCACAGTAGGGCTTGGTCTAGGGTTTGAAAGAAAAACCCGTCGAACGCGCCGTCGCTCGTTTGGACCGACGAGAAGAGGGAATCCGTATGCAGATGCGAAGATGATCCTTCCTCACTGGGGTTCGTCTTCTTCCTCTTTGAAGGATTGAATTTGGGTACCATTTGTGCAAATTGAATTAAAAATGCACTAATTAAAAAGTGGACAAAGATGGAGTTATACCTCCCGAAATCAAAGTATGTCGAAGAGAACGACGAACTCCGCACGAATCCAAATTTTGGATTGATTTCACCACTTGGATTGGAAGAAGGAGGGTGGTGAAAAGCTAGGGTTCGGGGCTCCTTCGCGGCTGCTGCTGCTGTTATGATGTAGTTTGGAAGCAATAAAGAAGAAAGGCTTCTCGGGTTCTGTATATATAACCTGACACCCTCAACCGAACTCGGGCCGAATTCGGTCAGAGCTCTGGCCGAATTCGCCTAGGGTTCTTTATAGTTGATTTTTGCCATTCTTTTTCATTGTCTCATTTCAAATATTTTATTCAAAGATTAGTCATTTCAACTTCAATTAACATAATTAATATTATTTTATAGATTAAATGTCGTTATACAGCGACTGTTTCAGATTAGCTGTAGGAGTATTGTCCCAGCTGGCGGAGGTTCACCGGGGAACTCTTAAGTACCGCTTCGCTTCAACCGTAGTTGTGGTGACAGACAGACTCTTTATTGGCTTGTCTCTAACACAGTTTTTGCGTAATGATATATAATCATAAAACAAAATTAATTAATATTATTGGCGTCCAAAATTCCTAATTCTCGACGTAAATAATTGAAACGATCTTCCGCTAGAGGTTTAGTGAAGATGTCAGCTAGTTGATTTTCAGTATCTATGTACACAAGGTTTATATCTCCATTTTGATGATGATCTCTAAGAAAGTGATGTCGAATCTTGATATGTTTAGTACGAGAGTGACATACTGGATTCTTAGTCAAATTAATAGTGCTCGTGTTATCACAGAAAATGGGAATATGTGTGTAAAATAAATCATAGTCTTCTAGGGTTTGTTTCATCCACAAAATCTGAGCACAACAACGTCCTGCGGCGATGTACTCAGCCTCTGTTGTTGATAGGGCTACAGAATTTTGCTTTTTACTAAACCATGAGACTAAAGCCTTGCCTAAGAAATGATATGTGCCACTGGTACTTTTTCTATCAACTTTGTATCCAGCAAAATCTGCATCCGAGTAACCAATAAGGTCAAAGGACTTAGTTTTGGGATACCACAAGCCAACAGAAGAAGTGCCCTTAAGGTATCGAAAGATACGCTTAACTGCGGACAAATGTGATTCCTTTGGATTAGCTTGAAAACGTGCACACAGGCAAACACTAAACATTATATCTGGACGACTAGCAGTTAAATAAAGTAAACTACCAATCATACCTCGATACTTACGTGTGTCGACTGGCTTGCCTTGTTCATCTGAATCAAGCTTTGTTGAAGTTGCCATTGGAGTGCCAATAGGTTTGACATTGTCCAGATCAAACTTCTTTAGCAGGTCTTTTGTGTACTTGGCTTGATTTATAAATATCCTATTATCAGTTTGTTTGATTTGCAATCCGAAAAAGAATTTCAGCTCTCCCATCATGCTCATCTCAAACTCATTTTGCATATACTTAGAAAATTCTTGACACAGAGATTCATCAGTAGATCCAAATATAATATCATCAACATAGATTTGAATTAAAAGAAGTTTGCCATTAAAAGACTTAATAAACAGTGTAGTGTCAACCTTACCTTTTGAAAAACCGTTGTCAAGTAGAAAAGAACTTAGACGATCATACCAAGCACGAGGGGCTTGTTTTAAACCGTATAAGGCTTTCTTCAACTTGAAAACATGATCAGGGTTTTTGAAATCCGTAAAACCTGGAGGTTGTGCTACAAAAACTTCTTCTTTTATAAAACCATTTAAAAAAGCACTCTTGACATCCATTTGAAATAGTTTGAAATCATGAAAACATACAAATGCACATAACATGCAAATGGATTCTAATCTCGCAACTGGGGCATAAGTCTCATCGTAGTCGATACCTTCTTCTTGATTGTATCCTTGAGCTACGAGTCGAGCCTTATTACGAGTCACTAAACTATTCTCATTTAGTTTATTTCGGAATACCCAACGGGTGCCAATGACCGGATGATCAATAGGCCTGAGAACAAGTTCCCAAACTTGATTCCGTTCAAATTGGTTTAATTCCTCTTGCATAGCATCTATCCAAAAACTATCACTACATGCTTCATCAATAGTTTTGGGTTCTAGCTGTGAAATAAATGCAACACTGGAAACAATATCTCTACTGGATGTACGAGTACTTACTCCTTTGGTAATATCACCAATTACCAAATCTTTTGGATGATCAGCTGTAAATTTTAACCTTTTCGGTAGATTCTGAAGGTAGCTGGTTCCTGGATCTTCTCTAGGAGGTTCAGTTAGTGCAGAGCTTGGTTGAGGATCAGCTGATGTTGAGCTTGATGCAGTCAGATCTTCATCACTGTCATCGATAGTCATTTGATTTAGTTCATCAAAAGTGACATTGATTGACTCTTCGATGATCATGGTTCGTTTGTTGAAGACTCTGTATCCTTTGCTCTTGGCCGCATAACCTAAAAATATACCTTCATCGGCCTTTTCATCAAATTTTCCCAAATTGTCTTTTGTATTAAAAATAAAACATTTACAACCAAATATTCTAAAGTATGAAACAGATGGAATTCTATCAAACCATAACTCAAATGGAGTCTTCTTCGATTTGGGTCGAATTAGAACTCTATTGAGAACAAAGCAAGCTGTATTGACAGCTTCAGCCCAGAAATATTTGGGTAGACTAAACTGGTTTAACATCACTCTGGCCATTTCGGTTAGAGTTCTGTTCTTACGTTCCACAACTCCATTTTGTTGTGGAGTCCTAGGGTAGGAGAACTCGTGTACAAAATCGTGTGTCACAAAATTGCTCAAAATCAGCATTCTCGAATTCGCCTCCATGATCACTTCTGATTCGAGTGATCATGTAACCTTTTTCATTCTGTACTTTTTTACAAAAGGCGACAAATTCGGATAATGCATCATTCTTGCGTGTCAAGAAATATACCCACGTGTATCTAGAGAAATCATCTACAATTACGAAAGCATAAAGCTTACCTCCGAGGCTAGCAACTCTGCTAGGACCAAATAAGTCCATATGAAGCAATTGTAGAGGTCTAGTAGTACATACTGCGTTTACTGACTTGAATGTAGATCTGGTAGCTTTGTTCCTTTCACATTGGCTGCATACCGAATCTTTCTTGAATGTAATGTCCGGTAAACTGCGTACTAGCTTCTTTGTGGATAATCTTGAGATCGTATCCATATTAGCGTGACCGAGTCTCATATGCCACAGATGACTCTCATCACTCTTGACCATTAAGCATCTACCTGAAATGTTAGTTTCTTCTAACAAATAGAAAACATATATATTGTCTTCCCTGATACCTTCAAAGATAGTACTACCAGTTGAGCTATCAACTATAGTACATTTGTCTTTGCCAAAGTTGATGCCATAACCATGATCAGCTAGATGACTTATGCTAAGTAGATTATGTTTCAACTCGGTAACCAGACAGACATCCTTAATCACAGGATAGGAAGACTTACCAACATCACCGATACCAATAATATACCCTTTCAAGTTATTACCGAAGGAGACATAGCCTTCCTTCTTTTTCTTCGACAGTGTTGCAAATAGTGTAGCGTCACCGGTCATATGCCGTGAGCAACCGCTGTCGAGGATCCATTTGCTTCTAGCATGTGAAGGGTGTTCCACCTACAAAACAGTTTGTAGATGAAACTTTTGGTACCCATTTCTTGTAGGGTCCTGAATTATTAGCTTTTGGTATCCAAGCATAAACATTTAAATCAACAAGCTTTCTCATTCTACATGCAGATGAAATATGACCAATGAGGCCACAATAATGACATTGTGCATGTCGAGTGTTGAAAGCTGAGTGGTGTGCATGGTTGGTAGGTTTAGGTTTTCTAGTATAGAAGAAAGCATACCTATAATCTTGTTTGGGCTTAACCTTTTGGGGTAAAGGTTTTATATGGTTAGGTCTGACAATGTTTGGCTTGGAAATGTTTTGATTTTTCGGTAAGTGATACGTGTTAGGGAAGGAAGCAGCAGGCTCAGGCTGTTTTCCTAACCTAATTTCCAATCTTTTGGAAGTGTCATACAACTTAGTATAATCAGAAGTGAGTGTTTCCATTCTGATTTGTGCACATCGAAGACTTTTCTTCTCTATAGAAAGTTCTTCCTTGAGTTGGTCAATAATTTTGTCTTTCTCTTCAGATGACTTGGCAGTCTCGTGTAATAAGAGCTTTGTTGAAGAAAGCTCACCAGACTCACTAATATTATTTCTAACCTCAGCTAGTAGGTCGGTAAGTCTACCTATTTCACCTTTGTACTCTTTGAGTACCTTCTTAGAGGTCTGATACTTGCTATACAGTTTCCTGTAATCAGTCATCAGGTCACTGAAGGCATCTCCTAATTTCTCAAAGGTGAAGTCATCATAAGTATCAACTACAGGTTCAGTAGGTACCTGATCGGATGCCATAAAGCATACGTTTGCAGCGTCTTCTGATTGTTCGTCTTCTGAGTCGCTGGTTTCACTTTCATGCCATATGCTGGTATTGGCATATCTCCTAGATGTTGATCTCTTTAGGTTCCCTTTTTCATACCTGTTGATCTTCTTGCTTGATGATGAGTTTGTGGGACAATCCTTCTTCATGTGTCCCTTCTTCTTGCTGCCGTAGCAGATAGCATCATCTTGATACCAGTTGTTGCTGCTGTTGTTTTCTTTGGCTCTCTTCTCATATCTCATGAATCTTTTGAATTTCCTTGCTAGGAGTGCTTGATCTTCAGCATCAGATTCACAGCTGTCTGAGTCACCTTCAGCAGCTTTTCTGTACTGAGCCTTGAAAGCAATCGTCTTCTCCTTTAGTGCAGGCTCTTCAAAATCTTGTAGCTCCAGTTCATGAGTGAGTAGTTTACCCATGAGTACTTCGAGGGACATAGTTGTGAGATCGTTCCCTTCAATGGTTGCAGTAGCCTTCGGAATCCAGTTCTTGGTAAGTGCTCGCAGGAGTTTGCGAATCTTTTCATGGTTACTGTACTCTTTGCCTAGGGAGGACAAAGGATTTACAATATCCAAGAATCTCTCGAACATCTGAGTAACTGTTTCGTTGGGCTTCATCTTGAACACCTCATACTCTTGAGTAAGTCTGCTAACTTTAGATTCTTTGACTTGAGTCGTGCCTTCATGTGTAACTTCAAGTAGCTTCCACACTTCATTAGCCGTTGTGCAGATAGACACCCTGTTAAATTCAGTTCTGTCTAAAGCACAAAAAAGAGCATTAATGGCACGTGCGTCAAGACTGGCCCTTTTCTTTTCTTCCTCTGTATATCTGCTACGGGATTTTTCAACTAAAACTCCATCAACATTTATACGAGGTGGCTTTTGATAGCCATCAAGAACAATGGACCATAAATCAAAGTCAAGTGATTTCAAGAAGAAACTCATCCGTGTTTTCCAATAAGTATAGTTCGTACCATCAAACAGTGGGGGTCTGTTTGTGGCCTGGCCTTCACTTGTGAATTTTACAGTTGCCATATGTTGTGCTATGATTTATATAACAGTTAATAAAAATAAATAAATAATTGCACTGTTTCCTTTGCTTTACCTGTAACACCCGCTTTGATACCAATTGTAGGAACGAAATAGTAAAGCGTAATACTCTAGAGGGGGGGTGAATAGAGTTAGCAGCGGACTAATGCTAATTAAAAAATGTTAGCAGCACAATCACAGAATATTAATCACAACTAAAATAAAGTAAAGACAGAGTTGAGAGAGCAAACGCAAAGACAGCGATGTATACTGGTTTCCCTCTGTTGATGACTAATCCAGTCGGTAGAACTCTTGCTACCAGTTGAATCCACTATTGGAAAAACTGCAAGTTTTCTTACGAAGTCCTTGCAACTTCTACAACGCGAGATTTGATACGAAGAACTCGTCCAACTTCAATTGTGAAGAGGTATTCTTCAATCAAGCCTTCTGATTACAATCTCTCAGAAACTTCTAGACCGTACCACAATGGCAAATCGACTAGAGGATTGTAATTGGCTTGGGATCTGAAATTGAAAGCTCTAGAAAACTCTTTGGAAGACTGAAAGCTTTAGATAGAGAGAAGATTGAAAGTGAAATGAGTGAGTTGAAATGATCGAAATCCTTCTCTATTTATAGATGTTCCAAAGGCAGACTTCTGACAGAATTCGGGCAGAACTCTATGAGCAAATCTCGGTCAAATTTGCAACTGCAGGAGGACCAAGTAACAAGGATTCAAAATCACAACGGCCACCAACCGAACTCTGGCCGAACTCTGGCTGAGTTCTGTCAGGGTTAAGTTAGGGTTTTAAAAAGCTTTTTGGTGATTTTTGAAAACCTTTTTGAAAACCTTTTTGTAAACCTTTTTGAAAGGACATTTTAAAAACATTTTGAACTCATTTAAGGGTAGCCTATTTGCCAGTACGACTCGGTGTACAACATATTCCTAGACTCAAATAAAATGAAAATATATTGCATAAGGAATTACAGACTCGAGTAGGCAAACAGATCTTCGGTCTTGAATTCAGTGGATAGCCATTCTTGATCATGTCCAAGAGTCCGAGATGTCCCGACTAGCTTTGAATATCCAGACAGAGTTTGATCAATTATTAAAATCAGGTTGACCATAAGACCAATGGGCCAACACTCTTGTGATCCGTGAAGATCTTAACTCGCTCTCTGTACAGGTTGTGCTTCCACAGCTTCAAAGCAAAGATAACAGTTGCCAACTCCAGATTATGGGTAGGGTAGTTCTTCTCATGAGGACGTAACTGCCTGGATGCATAGGTGTAGGTCCTAAAAAATTAAGTTGCACACATCAACAAAGTCAAAAAATCAAGAAATACAACTTTCAGATAAACTGCGCAGACATCAGATTGTGCATCCTTCAGATTGCGCACGATAGATTGCGCACACTTCTAAGCGCGCAGGCTGACGTGGCAAATTACCATCATTACCTGACACAAATCAAATCTTCTGACAGCTGACAGCACGGAGAACGAGGGGACCATTCGTTTAATCGTGCAGCACGGCGCTCGAGGACAGCTGGCAGCGCAATCCATATTGGCGCAATCTATGTTGGCGCAATCCATTTCCTGCGCAATTCAAGTTGGCGCAATCCAAGATCTGTGTAATTCAGTGTGCGCGTTCTATCAACACAAATGACAAAATACACGTGGCATTCATGCCATCAATTGCTCATTTCGTGGCAACTGTCTATGCACGATCATGCGCATTTTAATCAAATGATGCCATGTGTCCAAGACAGTTGGCCCATGATCCAGTAACTGTCTGCGCAGTCCATTGTTGTCCAATCCAATTTCTGCGCAATCCATCATGCGCAGTCCAGAATAACTAAAAGTTAGTTATTTCTCATAACTCTATAAATAGAGTTTCAAGTCTCCATTCCGAGGGATCAAGAATCAGAAATCAGAGATCAGATTATAGGGAGATCAGACTTCAAAGTTCAGAGAGTTCAGGAGTTCTTGCCGAAGTGCTGCTGTATTCTTCCGAGGCTTTTGCCTTCAACTTTCGAGGCTTTTGCCTTCAATTCCAGAGTTGTTTTCAACTTCAGAGGCTTCGTCTTCAAAGTTCACATCGTCCAAGGGATAAAGCAATCGTCATCTAGATTGGATTCCTAAAGTTGTACCATTCCCAGAATTCAAATTGTAATCTTTTACAAAGTTTGTATCAATAAAGTTCTTCAACTTTTGTTTTTGCAAACAAAATGGCGACTCTGCTGGGGACGACTTTCTCCTCTGACGAGGAAGTGACAACTAAATGTGACGTAGCATCTATCGGAAAGACGCAGAAGACACTGGTTGTGAAGATCAACCAGACAGCCTACGAGTCTATGATCAACTCCAAGACCACTCCTCGCACTGCAACCACTGCTGCCACAAGCAAAGTACGCCCAGTGTGGGTCCCAAATACTGCTGCGCAGCATGACTTCTGCGCAGTCTGCTAGCAAGACTGCTGTGCAGTCCAAAGCTTCTGTCATCAAGCCTGCTGCACAATCTGTCTTTGCTACTGCTGCACAATCTGCTGTTGCCAGTACACAGAAGACTTCATATGCTGCCTTAGCCAAGTACAAGACTCCTATGCCCCTGGCGCAATTGGCTACCAATATGTCTGCACAAACCAATATTCCAGCATCCAGAGTCCACCCTAAGCACTCTGTAGCAAGAACTTCTGATGCGCAAACCACAATCTCTGTGGACAGAACCAGTGCGCCATCCATTCATGCGCAAACTGCTCCTGCACAATCTAAGAATGATAGCCTTTTGGCTAAACTCTCTTCCTCTCATAACAAAGGGAAAGGCTCTGCTCCTCTTCCCAAACACAATGTTGCTCCTGTGCAATCTACTGGGGGTAGTCCTTTGGCTATTCCTTTTCCTCTTCAAAATAAAGGAAAAGGCCCGTTGGTCTTTTCTCAAACTTCCTTGTCCCATGACTTGGAAGACAACAGAGGAAAATGCCCTTTAGCTAACCCTTCTTCACAAAACAAAGAAAAAGGCCCTTTGGTCTTTTCTCAATCTTCTTCAGTCTTTACCGAAGAAGATCAATCTGAACGTGCCTCGGCACCAATCAGTACTAGAACTCTTTCAAACAAGGATTCTTCTTTCCTTTATAACAAGAGAACTTGTACTGACCAAAGAGGTATTCTGCCTACCCCGGTAGCAGACTTCCAGGACCTTCCGACTCTCAAGATTTCCCATTTCAGACAGGAAAAACTGCTGGTGTCTCAAACAGAAACCCCTAGGGATGAATTTGCTGATCTTAGAACTTATTTCAATAGACCCACTTCGGTAAAACGCAAACAGCCAATGTCGAAGACCAAACATCATCAAAAATAAATCTCCAGGGTTAAAAATCCTGACACTTATGCCAATGAAGTAAGTACTTCCCTGTATACTCAAGGGACTAAACATTTGAAGAATCGGAATCATATTCCGAATATTATCAAAGAACAGATCCCTCAGAGTTTTCCTCGTCCTGCTGTTATTCCCGATCTTCGAGAACATCTCAGACAAAAACGAGACAATGTTTCAACACCTTCAATACAACCATCTGATCATCATTGCAACCATAAAGTCATCATCCAATGTTGTTGTCAAACAACAAAACAATCTGTCTTCGATCGTCTGACTTTTGTTAAATCTGAAGCTATGTCAGAAGAAGATGAAGTCTTGTATGCTTCTATCAACATGACTTCCCGAGACACTGGGGGTAGAAGGTGCTCTAAGCATGGCAAACCTCACCGTCCTAGTCAACGGTATTTAGAATTACTCCAAGAATCTTCCGAAGGAGTGTTTCGACATACCCGTTCTCGAAGCCGAGACACAATCGGTCAAAGAAATCTTCCTCAAAACCCTTCAAGTTATCTTCCTACTTCTCAGTCAGGAGACGACTCTTTCTCCGACTATGATGCATATAGCGAAAGCTCTGAACAGACAGTGTCTTCCACTGTTCCAAAGAAGTGACAGCTTATGTTGCCAATGAAGATCCAGATGCTTCAACTTCTTCAAATCAGGAACAGCGAATTACTGCACTTGAAGACAAGCTAAAAACCATGGCTAAAATGGTTGCTAGTATGCATTCTATCATTGTGGCACAACGTGCTACACTACCGATTGTACCTACTTTGAGTCCAGAGATCATAGCATCTTCGGTACCTGCCAATACTGGGCTGGGGGTAGTGTCTCCTCAAATGTCTCCTGTACAAGTACAAGTTCAAACTACACCTAGTCAATCAGGAGCTGGGGGTAGTGCTTACAATGATGTTCCTCCTCCTACCACTCTAACTCAACCTGCTCCTTCGTCATCTGAAGATGCCAATGAAGCTGTCAAACTCTTACGAACCCAATTCGAAGCTTTCAAAGAGAAAGACAACTTGCAAAGATTGGGGATCAAGCAGCCCTATCCAGTTGAATAGAAAGAAGTCCCATTCCCACCAAAGTACAAAATACCAACGATCTCTTTGTTCAATGGCAGTACTTCTTCTAGTCAGTTCATCAATCATTTTGAGGTAATGACCGTTCAACTCCAGCCAAATGACGCTCTTCTTACCAGAGTGTTCGTCGGTTGTTTAGCCGGTGTAGCATATGACTGGTACAGAAGTTTGCCCGATGGTTGTATCACTTCTTTCTCAGGTCTTAAGCAAATCTTCCTGGAACGGTTCTATGAAGGATTCAACAACATGACTATGTCGGCTCTTAACAAAATCAAACAGAAACACAATGAAACTGCTGAGAGTTTCATCGAACGGTTTCGCCGTAAAGCCTTGAAGATGGCCCCCGGAACTCCAGCTGCTGTCACTATTGATACTTGTAAGGCAAATCTTTTGCCTATCATCAGTATGTGGACAGGATCTACCCAGTTCCAAGATTGGCCTTCATTCATTGTCAATGCCAAAGCTGCGGAAGTAAGTGCCGAGAAGTTCAAACAATTGGGGGTACAGATGTCTAACCCCGATCGAGATGAACACCAGACATCAGGTGGTGGCAACCGCCAGAACAACCGCAAAGCAAAAGAGACTTTGAACATCAATTTGAATAAGAATAAAGAATCTTTGGCTGTCAATGTGGCTCCGCCTACATCCACTTCGACTCCTTCTGTACCTCCACCGAGGGAACCTCGTCCGAAAGTAGAATATTCTTTCGACGAGAATGACACTGCAAGCATCTTTGAATGTTTACTCAAAAGCAACAAGATTCAGCTCCCAGACCCAAAGAAACCTGATGAAGTCGGTAAGACAGATCATCCTAAATATTGTGTCTACCACAGGTTCATTGGACATCCTACTCGAGCATGCTACGTGCTCAAAGGCAAAATTCAAGAGCTTGTCAATGCTGGTATCGTCACTCTGCAGCAAGATGAGAAGACTGTTACTGCGAATATGGTTTCAGTCCAGTTTGGTGACTTTCTTCTGCAAATGGTACAACACGGTATCGTTCCCATTCCCAAAGCTACTCTTGAGATTGAGAATCTCCCACTTCCACTAAATAAAGGTCTTGTCCCCTTGTCTCTTGACAACGGCGAAGTTATGTGGATCCATCCCGATCTTGCTCCGGAATTCGAAGTGCCCTCTTCTTCCAAGAAGAAAGGTCGTTCTAAAGGCAAGACAAAGACTTGCAACATGGTGTCTTTTGACCCCATAATTGACGAAGAAATTCTGCTAGGCACCAGATCAGGGAAAGCCTATTTGAAAGATCATTCTGAAGCTCAAGAGAACCCTACCTCTTCTTCTGAACCTATTCCAGTACAATCTACTTCCTCTGAAGAGATTCCTTCCATATTTTTACCGGTTGTAGTACCTATTCCTCCCAAGCTAGTGGTTGCTGACAAAGGCAAGCAACAAGTCCGTTTTGACAAACCCTTGAAGAAATCATCTCCTACAAGACTTGAAAAGCCGTACAACTTTGATATATTGGCTCAACTAACCAATACACCGGCTAGACTATCAATCTTCGAGCTCTTGTGCCTTTCTAAAGAGACTCGAGAAACTCTAAGTGAAGCCCTGATGCAGGCTGAAACTTGCCTAACTCTTCTCAAAAAGCTGGAAGCCGAACCGGTCTCTTGTCGTCATTGTCATAGTGTGCTAGAGTTGATTCCAAACATCACTTTCACTCAAGATGATGTGCTACTGGAGGATAATAGACATGATCGTCCTCTCTACTATACAGGGTATATCGATTCGATGAAAGTCGATCGTATCCTGATAGATCCAGGGTCTACACTCAGCATCATGCCAAAGACAATGCTAGACGCATTAAAGATACCAGTGTATAGTCTTTCAAGCACAATCACCACTATCTTGGGATTCAACCAAGGAAGGAGCGAACCTTTGGAGAAGATTCGCCTAAAACTCCAAAGGCAATCTTCGCACAAAGGTGACCTTTTATATCATCGACAATCATGGTTGTTCTTACAACGCTCTTTTGGGAAGACCCTTCCTTCATGAACATAATGTTGTTCCATCAACTCTTCATCAATGCTTTAAATATGTCGATGACAAAGGAGAAGTTCACAAAGAAGTTGCAGACCTTTATCCTTTCAAGGGTGTTGAAGCGTACTGCAATGATGCTCGTATGTATAAGGAAGAATTTATGAAAGTGGTATTGGCCATGGATACTGAAGAAGACCAAGAAGCAGTGCCCAAAGACACTCTTATTATACCTGTCAAAGGGCGTGTTTCCCATCCTCAATCTTCTAAACCACTGGCTATTCACTTGCCAATTCAGAAAAAATCGGTTGATGGCGATCAAGATAAAAGGGAGCTCACCTCTTCTGAGCCACTTGTGATCGACTTGCGTCGTAACAAGGATAAAAACCAGCTCACTTCTTCTGAGCCTCTTGTTGTTGATTTAACTCATAACAAGGAAAAAGGGAGCTCACCTCCTCTGAGCCACTTGTTATTGACCTTTGTCGTAACAAGCTTTCTCCACGTTCTTCTTCTCCCCCTCTTGTAATCAATCTGACCAAGCCTGCTAAGGCTAAAGGTCCTGCTGTAAATATAGATGTACAAATTAATGAAAAAGCATCTACTTTCCAGTATACTGATGTTATTTATCATACTAAATGCTATTTGGATATTTTAGATAGCTTTAAATCATTTACAATGGGAATTGTACAATCTCTTCAGACAGAAGTCTCATTTGAAGATCCAGATGACTCTTACCGTATTGTCCCTGCTCGAAAGAAAGGTGAAAGTCCAATACTTTTTAGTAAATGACCAGAACAACAATTCAGCTATACGGATGATAGCAAGCTTAACGATACAGGACATCTACAACTCCATCGTTATAGTCAACAATCATAAGATATCATCCGTAAGATGGGTTATGACTTTAAAAATGGCCTCAACTACGGTAAAGGTAGACGAACTCCTATTCGTACGGCTGTTCCAAAAGGAAAATCTGATATGTATTACACCAAGATCAAAAAAGGTCTCGGATATGCTTCTCCTCCGATGTTATTCCCAGCAGTTTCTGACTCTGATAGTGAAGAACGTTCTAACTCTTCTGATTCCAGGTCATGGGATTCTGACACTAGCATTGGTGAAGTCCATCGTGTAATCGTATCTTCTAATATGGTATCCGCTGAACTTCCGGAAGGATATGATGAGGACATTGAAGAAAATCCTGAAACAGATCCTTGGGTTCAACAGATGGATAATCAGTGGGTACTCCGATTTGAACAAAGAGAACCTCCTACTGAATATCAACTAGTTCAAGTTGATGTAGGAGAAAGCGAGTCACCTCGTCCAATCTTTATTAGCAAGAATCTTCCAGAAGTAGATAAGCAAGAGTTGATTCTTCTCATTAAAGAATACATTGACGTCTTTGCTTGGAGTTACGAAGACATGCCAGGTTTAGATCCCAAAATTGCTACTCACAAACTGAACATTTTGCCTAATGCTAAACCAGTCAAACAGCAGCAATGGCGATTCAAGCCTGAAATGATGGACGCAATCGATAATGAAGTCAAGAAGCTTATCGCTTGTGGTTTTATTCGAGAAGAACAAAATCCTGATTGGGTAGCCAACGTTGTTCCAGTCCTGAAGAAAACCAGCAAAGTCCGAGTCTGCATCGACTTTCGGGATCTTAATGAAGCATGTCCGAAAGATGAATTTTCTCTCCCTATCACGGACGTCATGATTGACAATACCTGTGGGTTCGAGCGAATATCTTTTATGGATGGATTCTCTGGATACAATCAGATCAAGATGAATCCCGAAGATGAAAAACACATATCTTTCCGCACTCCTCGGGGAGTCTATTGCTACACAGTGATGCCATTTGGTCTCAAGAACGCTGGTGCAACTTATCAACGGGCTATGAGTACCATTTTCAGAGAACATCTTCGTAAAACAGTCGAATGTTATGTTGATGATATCGCTGTTAAAAGTCGTTTGAAAGAAGATCATATCCAAGATTTGAGAACAATCTTCAATCTCATGCGTCAACATCAACTCAAAATGAATCCTACCAAGTCATTCTTGGGTGTCTCTAGTGGTAAGTTTCTCGGCTTCGTTATTACCTCTAAGAGTATACACGTGGATCCCGAGAAGATCAAAGGTATTCAAGAGATGCGTCCTCCACGCAACCTAAAAGAGCTACGAGGATTCCAAGGTCGACTTGCGTACATCAGGAGATTCATTTCGAACTTGTCTGGACGCTGCAGACCATTCACTCAACTAATGAAGAAGGGTGTATCTTTTATTTGGACTGAAGAATGTCAACAAGCATTCGACGACATCAAACGATATCTCATGAACCCACCAGTCTTGGTGCCACCAATCTCAGGTATTCCATTCTTAATGTACGTCCGTGCTATGGACCATTCGTTGGGTGCTTTACTCGCCCAAAAGAATAAAGAAGGTCATGAACAAGCCATCTACTATCTCAGTCGTACTATGATTGGTGCTGAACACCGTTATAGTCCGGTTGAAAAAGAATGTCTAGCCCTTATGTTTGCCGTTCAAAAGATAAGGCATTACATCATTGGTCAAACCATTCATGTCATATCCCGAGTCAATCCTCTTCGGGTACTGATGAAAAAGCCTAGTACCCTCAACTCTTGGCTTGCTACATGGGCCATTCTTCTAGCCCAATATGACATGGTGTATGTTCCTTAAAAGTCTGTCAAAGGTCAAGCACTGGCGGATTTCTTAGCGGCTCATCCTGTTCCAGAAATATCCAAGCTTTACGATAAAATTCCAGACGAGACGTTGGAAGTCAACATTATCTCTGAAGAATTTCCAACCTGGCGTCTATTCTTTGACGGAGCATCTAGAATCGGACCCAATGGTGCTATTGTAGCAGGAGTTGGAGTTGTTCTCGTTTCTCCAGACGGATCAACTATCCAAAGAGCTTAATCTCTAGATGAATCATGTTCCAATAATGTAGCAGAGTACAATGCTCTACTTATCGGTCTTCAATTAGCCAAGCAATTGAACATTGAATATCTTGAAGTTTACGGCGACTCTAAGCTGGTTGTCAACCAGGTTAGAGGAACTTATGAAGTCCGTCATCAAGATCTGGTACCTTACTTTGAAGCAGCGATCAGCATGGCTACATCATTCAAAGCTTTCTTTATTGAATATGTACGTCGAGCTTGCAATACTGAAGCAGATGCCTTAGCCAATCTTGTAGCAGTCTTAGTTGTTCCCATCAGAAGACAACAAGTGGTGGTTATCTCTAATCGAGAATTGTTTTGTGTCGAAAACAATCGTAACATCGAGTTCAGTAATTTTGCTGAAATTAATGTTATCGATGAAGATTGGAGAACTCCTTTCATCGACTTCGTGGTTCACGACATACTCCCCGAAGATCCTAAGGAAGCTACAAGTATTCGACGACGATCTCTACGGTTCTACTATAATCAAACCACCAAGACTCTCTATCGGCGGACTTATGACGGTCTCCTTCTATGCTGTCTAGCTGGTGAGGAAGCAAAACAGGTGTTACGTGAAGCTCACGACGGTGTCTGCGGAGTACATCAGCCCGGTCCTAAACTACAAGATTGCATCCGAAGAATGGGTTACTACTGGCCCTCTATGGTATCAGATGCCATCGAATATGCAAGAAAATGTCGAGCCTGTCAAATCCATGCAGATTTTATCCATCAACCTTCAGAATTTCTACATCCGACAGCCGCTTCCTGGCCTTTCGAAGCTTGGGGTATAGATGTCATAGGTCATATTAATCCTCCTTCTTCTAGAGGACATCGGTTCATTCTAGCAATAACAGCCTACTTCTCTAAGTGGGCTGAAGCTATACCCTTGGTTGAAGTCAAGACCAGTAGTGTCATCAACTTCGTCAAACACCATATCATTTATCGATTTGGTGTCCCTCGACGAATCATTCATGACAACGGACCGCAATTCATCAGCCAGAAATTCACCAGATTCTGTGATGATCACCGGTTTGATAACGTCGCCTCGACTGCCTACAATTGCCGCTAATGGTTTAGCTGAAGCCTTCAACAAAACTATTATCAAGCTCCTTAAAAAGTTTGTATCCATTAACAAACATAATTGGAGTGAAAAGCTTGGCGAATGTCTATGGGCCTACCGAACTACGGTCCGTAACCCCACAGGTTTTACACCTTTCTCTTTGGTATATGGTTGTGAAGCTGTTCTTCCTCTCGAACTCCAAATTCCTTCTTTAAGGATTGCCATTGCTAACGAGCTCACTACAGAGAACAATGATCTTCTTCGACTTCAAGAATTGGAGGCACTTGATGAAAAGCGGTTAATGGCTCAACAACATATTGAGTTATACCAAGCTCGCATTTCTAAGACTTTCAACCGTAAAGTTAAGGTCAGAGCCTTTCAGCAAGGAGAACTTGTTTTAACAGTCAGACGTCCTATGACTATGACTCATATGAGTAAAGGCAAATTCGATGAAAAGTGGGAAAGTCCCTACATTGTAAGCAAAGTCTTCTCAAATGGAGCTTATCAACTCTCAGAACTGGATGGACGAATTACAATGATGCCTATCAATGGCAAATTCCTTAAAAAGTATTATGTATAAATGTAAATGCTTGTAAATTATCAGACAAGTCCAAGTTCATAAATAAATTTTTATTTCATCATGAATGATAGTACATGATATTAAGGAAGGTCACTATCATCCTTCTCTATATTTGGACGCGGACCACTGCCGTCCTTTTCAAAAACACGGTCAGCAAAAGAGCTGAGAACCTCCTTGCTGGAACCCACTAGGAACTTGCAAGCGGCCATCCTCATGGCTTCCTCTTCTTCGGTCCTTCCTGGTTCAAGCGAAAAGTCCAGGATGTCTCGCGGTGGCTTGGGTGCAGACGAACCTTCGCTTACTTCTGCCTCCTTTGATTGAACTGGATTGACAGGACATTCTTCGGTGCCCTTCTCAACCTTTGGGGCAAGATCAGCCTTCTTGGATGCATCTCCAGACAACATTTTTATGTTAGAAAAGTGGAAGTGCTCCTTTCTGCTAAAATTTCTGTTCTATTTATAGGCAGAGATTCTCCAAATAACGAAGCGACACATTCATCTGACGGTTCATCCGTTCATTTACATTCATCTGACGGTTTACCCATTCATTTATTATCACCTAACGGTTCATCCGTTTACATTCACTTGACGGTTCGCCTGTTCATTCATCCGATGGTTCACACATTCACATTTCACCAGACGGTTCGTCCGTTCCTTCATCATCACCTGACGGTTCATCCGTTCATTCAATTCACTTGACGGTTTGCCTGTTCATTCATCCGATGGTTCACCCATTCACATTCATTCGACGGTTCATTCGTTCATAATCATCCGACGGTTCGTCCGTTCATTATCATCCGACGGTTCACCCGTTCATTCATCATCACTTGACAGTTCATCCGTTCATTATTATCCATTTTGGCAGTTTGTCCGTTCATTCCATCATTTGACGGTTTTCCCGTTCATCTCACATCCACATCAGCAACTTATCGTTTCGATTAAGTTGTCAATTGAGATAATAATATTCACTATATTCTGCCACGTCCATATTACCTCTGAGCAAATATAATGAATATAATTATTTTCCTACAAAATTCAAAAATATATCATGTCCTGTACCTCTGAATATATTTTCTATCTCTATTATTTATATCTGAACAAGATATGCAATAAATAATGGAGCCACAGCAAAAATGTCTTTTATTTATCAAAAATATGAGACATTACAAAAACACATACTTCAAAAGACATAAAGATACAAAATGTTCCACTAAGACGGAGGTATTATCAGATTATCAATCTGCTGCTTTAGAGTCTGCAGCCGTTCTTCACGTGTGGACATCACCCTCCTTCTGGCTTCTTCCATCCCGGTTTCTTCATTGAAAGCAGGCATGGCCACCATTCGGCGAGTAATTTCAGCATTATGAGCTTCCACATACTCATCCCTCTCCTGAATCAGAGCATTGAATTGTTGGGTTGTAAGTTGATGATCAGCAACTTTCTCTTCTAATTCCTTCTGAAGACGAGCAATCTCTGCCCTTAGCTCAGCAGCTCTCTTCTCTTTTCTATCAGCCATCAAGGTTACTGATTCCAGCTTGGAGTTATATTCAGCAGATTTCGCAGAAAAAGCTTCCAAAAGATTCTGGAGATTGACCCTTTCAATGTCAGCTGCTTGAGCCAATTGTTCGAATTCTGCCTGAACTAGAGGTTCTACGTCTCCTTGGTTGAGCTCTTTATAGCTTTTGATGGAAATTTCTAACTCATTCAAAATATGTTCCAGGAGAGTGGCTTGAGCCTCGTCACCTTGTTCCCGGATAGCCCTTACTAGGAGAGAGGTTGGACCTCTAACCATGAAAAAATCAGTACCCTCTTTTTCCATCATTCTTTTTACTAGAGGTCCCAAAGATTCGAAAAAGCATCTGGTAAATGATTGGATTACAAGATTATTAGTTGCTATAGCACCAGGAGTTGCAGCTACTCCTATTGATGACGAAGCCGCAGGATGTTCAATCTCTCGCGTCTGGACAGCGGGCTCTTTGAATAAAGGAGCCAAAGTGGAGCTAGTTGCCCCTCCCGGTTGTTTTTCTGCAAAAAAATAAAAATTATCATTTTGCCTGTTGTTTGCTATTATCCAAGAAGATTAAAGATGTAAACTATCTTACCATGGTTGAATCCAGCAATGAGCCTATCATCTGCTGGAACAGACTCTAGCCGAGTAGAAGTAGCTTCAGCCATAACAGCTTGGCTACTGCCCGCTTCAGAACCACAGGATAAATGATGACTGCTACTAACAATCACCGTCGTTATAGGCACTATGTCCGTGCATGTCGGAGGTGCTAGAGGAGTCTCAAGATCTGCAGGAAATACAAATAAAGACGTTAGTTATCGATCTATTTAAGAGGAGATTGATAATTTTATTTTATACCTTGAGGATCAGTGGCGGGAGTTTCTTTCGGAGCTTCTTTATCTGCTGCTTTTTCTGGAGATACTTCTACCCCAACACCCTCTTCAGGATTTAAGGTATCAGCGGCGTTTTCTGGAACCTCAACATCCTCTTCAGGATTTAAGGTATCATCGACAGCATTAGGAGATATATGCTCTTCATCATCTCTTTCAAGATCTTGCATATATTCATCAATATTCTCAGACGAAGAGCTCTCTTCATCTTCATCTTCTTCTGGTGCATTCCCGCTGGTAGTTGCAGCTTGGTCACCATAGTCCTCCAGAGGGCTGTAGCTGCAATCTTCTAGAGCCGCAATCACTTCACGATCTTCCTCTTCACGGAGGGTCCTAGGAGTAGAAGGAAGTTGAATTGTCTCCGCAGTAGGTAGAAGAGAGTGTACAATATTTTGCTCTTCCTCCACTTCCTCCATAATACTTTCTCTAGGCTCTTCAGCCTCAGTTCTCGGATCAGGATCTTTCTTCTGCTCAATCTCTTCTCTATGTTCTGGACTAGGAGTTTTATTCCTAGGTTCTGAAATAGGAGTGGGAGATGGCAAAGTGAATCCAGCCGCAGCATCTACTACCATTGAGGACGGAGCTCGATTTCTTCTTTGGGCCAGCTTCTTCCTTTTCAGAGGCCTCTCAGGGCTCTCTATATTTATAGTCTCGATTTGTCTTTGGACAGAGGTCGGTGTGGTGGCCTCTTCTTGCTGGATTGTCTCGGCCAGCTGTCGAGATTGAGATCTAGTTGTAATCTTTTCAGAAGAATGATCTAAGATCAATTTCTTCTTTGCTGCTGGAGCGGGAGGCTCCTCTCTTCTCCTCTTCTTGGCTGGAGATTTGCCCACCTTCAAAGAGATACGTAGTGGCACATTAACTTCTTGAGGGAACATAACATCCCTTGAAGCTTCCAAGGGCGCGTCTACTTGCTCATGTACTTCATCATTTCCTATGAGCGACATAACGACTTCTCCCCTCTTCAATCTTGTTGAAGACGCGAAACTATCCGCGAGGTTGAAATTCTCAGCAAAGGTGTTCGAAGATGTATAAAATACTGAGTATGTAAATAGCATTTGAGGGCCATGATTGCTGTTTACAGGCATCAAGAATGTCGCTTTCGTATCTCGAGCATTATAATAAGACCATGCTCGGGCCTCATCTATTAAAAAACCCTTTCCTTGAAGACATGTGATAGCATTCCCCACATGAAATTGGTCGTACCCGAACTGCCGAGCAAATCGACTGGGGAGATACGGCTCTAAATAACATTCATCTTCAAACCGGTACACCAAATGGGACGGTCGAATTGTTTTCAACCACTCAAAAGCTGCACGGCTCAGAGGATGCATCTTCGAGTCAATCATATTTGTCGGATTTGTTCGTAACCAGCAGGAGGATGGGTGCAATAAAAGTTCCATCCTTTGTTCAAGTTCAGAGCATATCTACAATCTCTCAGAGCAGTGTATTTCCACTTACCATGAGAGTATCTCCGCAAAAAGCTGCCGTCGACCGGTCCCATGCCGGGATCCATCAAAGTGGGATGGTGAAGGAGCAACCACCCAAATAGATATGTGTACGGTAATTCCAACCGAGGAAATTCTTTTTCACCCTTGGATTTCAGTATCAGATCGACGTACAGACGAAGACCAGCATTCAGCTTACAAGTCATCGCCGACAAAAGATCCATCTTATAGCCGAAGACTAATCTCACGGCAGCAAAAAGAACACCGCGATGGAAGCGGTCTACAGCACTGGATCCCGGGACTACAAACCGACGGAGCCAATGTGTCAGAAACCCTGCTAATTGGGCTTCTTTTGACATAGTTCTATATCCTACTCTCAGATAACTTTCGAGAGTATCTCCTTTCTTTAAAGGAGGACATTGATGATCATCATTCATCTCTTTATCAAAATCACCACTTTCTTCCATCAACTTCATCACTTCTGTGTTGCTCAATGGCTTAAAGAAGTCAGGATAGCATCTATCATGTTCCTTGGTCTTCGGTTCTTGAATGTGGTTAAGGAACAGATAAGGTAGCCATTTCGAGGAATAGCAAGTGTTTGATGTAGCACTTTTATAGAACAGAGAACAGATTTTATAATGACATAGCAGTTCCTCGAAGACTGCTACCATTTCTGTATTCTCTCTCCGGAGTCTGTCCAACTCATCATTGGTTGGGACAAATTCTTCATATGGGGCATCTCCCATTGGCAAGTAAGAGATGTACTTCATCTCATGAAGTGCAAATTCGATTTCTCCGCCGGGAGTCATGAAGGTCTCTGTTCTGTAATTGTACCTCTCTGCTAGAGCCAAGAACAGGTGCGGGTTCGGAGCAAAACCATAGACAGTGGCATGCACTGCTTGGTACAAGTTGATTTGCTGCAGTTCATTTTCAAACTTGGTCAAAATCCAATTTGCTATGCAGCTCCATCTTTTAAAATCTGGATTCACCAATCCAGTTAGTCTGATGTCCTGCTCAGGATATCTTCCTTCGACCTTCGCAAACTCATTTGCGAAAATTGGAGTTCTGACGGGCATTAACAAGGAAGAATTCTCCGGCGGAATACAACCGGGTTTCAGACCTCTCAACAAAACACTGTACCGTTCTGAGGAACTGTAGAACATATCCTTCTTGCTTGGCCCCTTCTTCACAAAAATTCTTCCTGGATGGGCATCTTGGAACGGTGTAAGGTTCCATTCCATCTTCCCCGGATAGCTCGCATGAGCATACCGGGATAAGGGGAGGCAGCGTGGAACACTTGGTATCGAGAAAGACCTATCCGTCTGATGGACAATCCTTTCTTCTATTCTTGGTCTCGGTTGAGAACTTTTCTCAAAAGCTTCACCAAACAGGAATAATGGCTTCTTATGTATGACAGCGTTTGCTGATTCCAGAGGTTGTCCGTTCATCAAACATTGCAGTGTCTCATTATCTTGGGATATCAAAATGGCCTGACGGGAGGTTGGCAGATCATATTGAGGACAGTGCACATGTGATAGGTCCTCTTTATATTCTGATTCTGAAAGGGTCCCTACGAAGTTCTCATATTCTGGATCTTCTCTAGTATTAACTGCATCAGACAGAGAAAACAAAAAATTTCAGTATATGTCAAAGTCAAAGATTCAGTTTGCGCAAATATTAGATTGCGCAAAATCAAATTGCGCAAATCATCAGATTGCGCAAACGAATATACATCAGTTTGCGCTAACAGTCTCGCGCAAGTCAGCAAGTTGCGCTGACTTTTGTCAGCGCAGTTCAACCGATTGCGCAGAGAGTCGTCCTTCATAAAAATGAAGAATGAACTGATTTGTGCAACCAGAACCCTAAAAAGGGGTGGCGCAGTATGATCCTATCTCTAAAAAGAGATAGATTCTGAAAGGAACAGTGAAATCAAAACTCTAAAAAGAGTTTTTGATTAGGTCATCTACCTATCATTGCTGGATGAGCAGTTTCATGGCGAGAAGCTCGGCGCGCAGCCCTAGTCGATGATTCGGCGGGGGCCTTGCCCTTAGCAGCGGCAGAGGATCGTCGGGGGGCCATTGAGATCGTCGGAGAAGAAAGGAAGAAAGAGCTCAGAAATTTTTCTCTCAAGTGCACGAAGGAAGCAAGTAAAGAACACTTCGAAGGAATTGAAGAGCTATTTATAGTTTTTCAAAACGAAACGGCCGCCTTAGATTGCGCCTAAAAATGGGGCTAATCCCTCAGATTGCACAGACAGCTCACCATATGCGCAAATTGGTTTCAAATTCAAAATTCAAAGTTTTTCAAAATTTTGAATAAATTCAACTTTCAAAAACTTTGAAGGGGGTCTTGTAGGTCCTAAAAAATCAAATTGCACACATCAACAAAGTCAGAAAATCAAAAAATACAACTTTCAGATGAACTGCGCAGACATCAGATTGCGCATCCTTCAGATTGCGCAGGATAGATTGTGCACACTTCTAAGCGCACAGGCTGACGTGGCAAATCACCATCATTACCTGACACAAATCAAATCTTCTGACAGCTGACAGCACGAAGAACGAGGCGACCGTTCGTTTAATCGTGCAGCACGGCGCTCGAGGACAACTGGCAGCGCAATCCATATTGGCGCAATCTATGTTGGCGCAATCCATTTCCTGCGCAATTCAAGTTGGCGCAATCCAAGATCTGCGCAATTCAGTGTGCGCGTTCTATCAACACAAATGACAAAATACACGTGGCATTCATGCCATCAATTGCTTATTTCGTGGCAACTGTCTATGCACGATAATACGTATTTCAATCAAATGATGCCATGTGTCCAAGACAGTTGGCCCATGATCCAGTAACTGTCTGCGCAGTCCATTGTTGCGCAATCCAATTGCTGCACAATCCATCATGCGCAGTCCAGAATAACTAAAAGTTAGTTATTTCTCATAACTCTATAAATAGAGTTTCAAGTCTCCATTCCGAGGGATCAAGAATCAGAAATCAGAGATCAGATTATAGGGAGATCAGACTTCAAAGTTCAAAGAGTTCAGGAGTTCTTGCCGAAGTGCTGTTGCATTCTTCCGAGGCTTTTGCCTTCAACTTCCGAGGCTTTTGCCTTCAATTCCAGAGTTGTTTTCAACTTCAGAGGCTTCGTCTTCAAAGTTCACATCGTCCAAGGGATAAAGCAATCGTCATCTAGATTGGATTCCTAAAGTTGTACCATTTCCAGAATTCAAATTGTAATCTTTTACAAAGTTTGTATCAATAAAGTTCTTCAACTTTTGTTTTTGCAAACAATAGGCAATCACCTTCCCGTGCTGCTGAAGAACGCAACCCAAGCCCTTCCCAGAAGCGTCACTATAGATCGTGAAACCACCAGTCCCAGATGGCAACGTCAAGATAGGAGCTGTAGTCAACCTCATCTTCAGCTCATCAAAAGCAGCCTGACAATCCTCGGTCCAGACGAACTCTACGTCTTTTCTGGTGAGTCTAGTCATCGGCTCTGAAATCCGAGAGAAGTCCTGAATGAACTTTCGATAGTAGCCTGCCAGACCCAGAAAGCTCCGAATCTCGACGACTGAACTCGGTGTGGACCAAGACTCAACTGCTGAAATCTTCTTCGGGTCCACTGAGATCCCATGCTTGGTCACAACATGACCCAAGTATTCTACATTCTCTAGGAAAAACTCGTACTTCGACAGCTTCCCATACAGCTGCTCCTTCATGAGAGTCTCTAGCACAATCCGCAGATGCTCCTCGTGCTCCTCCGGTGTCTTCGAGTAGATCAATATGTCATATATGAAGACCACCACGAACTTGTCAAGGTACTGATAGAATACCTTGTTCATCAAGTTCATGAATACCGCTAGGGCATTGGTCAACCCAAATGGCATAACAGTAAACACATACTGGCCATACCGAGTCCGAAATACCGTCTTCGGAATATCCTCTTTCTTCACCTTCAGCTGATGGTAATAGGGCCTCAAATCTATCTTCGAGAATACCTTTGCCCCGCTCAACTTATCAAATAAGTCGTCAATCCTCGGCAACAGGTACTTATTCTTGATAGTGTGGTTGTTGAGCGCTCTGTAGTCAACACACATGTGTACCGTCCCATCCTTCTTCAGTACAAACAGAACAGGTGCACCCCAAGGTGAAGAACTGGATCTGATGAATCCCTTGTCCTGCAGCTCGTCGACTTGCTTCTTCAGCTCTGCCAACTCGCTGTTGTTGATCCTATAGACATGCTGCGAGACAGGCTCAACGTCCGGCACCAAGTCTATAGAGAACTCAGCATCCCTGTCTGGCGGCATTCTTGGTAACATATCAGGGAAAACATCCAAGAATCCTGCTATCAATGGATGTGGCAATTCCTACCCCGTCAACATAGCTCCACAAAAACCATCTCCTAGCTCAGCTGCTCCCCTGGCAAACTCAAACTCTGGCTATCCCGATAGTCTAAACAAAACTCTGCCTCCTCTACAGTCTATACTAGTATGGTGCCTGCTCAACCAATCTGTACCGAGTACCATATCGTAGCTCGAAAGGGGAATTACGAGCAAGGACGCACTCAAATCCTGGCCTCCCAGTGTAACTCTCCGCCCCTTACAAATATTATTGACCAGGATAATGCCTCCTCCGGTCATAATCTTATAAGTCCTACTGAGTGGTTAAGCAATAATATTGTGTCTAAGTGCAAAACAGACAGATATAAAACTATGCGTAGCACTAGAGTCAAAAAAAGCTAATGCAGGAAATGAATCGAGTAGAACAAAACCTGCCACCATGTCTGCTATAGGCTCGGCCTCCTTGACCGTCAGTGCGAACGCCCTACCCTGAGATGCTCCCCTCTGATGCTTGGCAAAACATTGCTGCTGGGTTGGAAGTGGCAGACCCCTCTGCTGAACAGCTGGTCCCACTGGAGCTCTAGCAGGAGGTGCCCTGTCCTAACCTCCTCGAGCTGGACGAATAGGACAATCTCTCAACTGGTGGTCGAGCGCTCCACAGAACAGACAAACGCCTAACCTCTTTCTGCAGATCTCTCGGGTGTGCCCCGGCTTCCCATAAAAAGAACACTATGGAATCTGCTTCTGTCCTTGCTGATGCCGTGCACGTGCTGGTGCCTGGTGCTGCTGCTGCTGCTGCTTGTGGAACGGCTTCTGCTAAGTCTGAGGTCGCTTGGCCGGTCCTGCACTGGAACCAACACCCAGAGCATCACTACTCCTCTTGGGCCTGAGACCCAAGTCCTCCTCTGCAATCTGAGCGTCCATCAGAATGTCTTCAAAGGTCGCAGTACGATGTCCAGACATGCGCGATCTGACGACGTGGTTCAGGCCCCTCCTGAACTTACGGGCCTTCTTTCCAGCATCCTAAACCATGCCCGGGGAGAACCGGCTCAAACGGAAGAACTCCGTCGCATACTCGTCCACAGACATGTTCCCTTGCACAAGTCCCACAAACTGGCCTTCCAATATACTAAGAGCCACATCAGGAAAGAATTTCTCCTTGAATAGCTTCTTGAAGTTCTTCCATGTCTAGACTGTCACTGTCACACGAGGGTCTGTACGGTACCAAGTCAGAGCGATATCAAAGAACTGACTTGCTGTTGCTGACACCTATAGTCCCTTCGGAAGCTGTGCTAACCCCAGGCTCCGCTCAACATCCTCTAGCCAATCATCGGAATATAGGATCCCTTCTGTTCCCGTGAATTCTCGAGGAAACATCTTCTTGAAATCTATCACGGAGTCAGGCTTTGCCTGCTGTTGCTGTGGCTGTTGGGTTGGAGCGCCCTGAGTCTGAACTGCAGTCACCTTCTCTATAGCGGCGAGCGCTAACTGGTGTGCATTCTCCATGCTCTGCCTCAAAATCTCTGTTTGCCGCTGTGAACCCTCAGTCTGCACTCGTTGTGCCTCCATTATCTGCTGGAGGAGCGCGAACATCTGAGTAGTGTCAATCGGCAACGCAGGTGGAGGTGGAAGAGTCTCCGGCTGAACAGGTACAGTCCTCGAGACTTATGGAGGAAGACCCCCCGGTACTGTTGCTGCTACCTCTGGAACGGCAGGGACAGTATGGTCAATCTCCTGATCCCCAGCTCTCTCAGTCAAAAAAATAGGTTGCGACGGATCGGGCCTCTACGGTGCTGTACTGGATCCAGCTGCCTGAGCTCGAGTCACTGTCATCCTGGAGACAGATTCAAGCAAGAAAATCAATATGGCACATGATATGATATCATCAGGAAAGGATAATTTATTTCGAAATGCAAGAAGAGTTTGTCATGGAAATCAAAAGATTGGAGTTTTTCTAATATGTGATTGAGTAACTCCTATCATAACCTAAAACCTATATCCTACAGCAGGCTCGTAATTAGAACTCTAAGTCGAGCACCTATTACGAAATCGCACTAGTTGCGACTCTGACCTACATGGGCCACCATAAAAACGTGTCACGACCCGCACCCTGTTTAGGGGCACGAACACATGGGTACGTCCAGCCTACGCCACAGTATCGGTGGTTGAACGCTGTAAAGGTCATCTAGAATATATAGAATCTAAGATACAATAATATAACCTATCATCTCCGTACGGAGGAATATAACCACAACTCAATCACATAATTCTAAGAAAGATAAACACGATGATAAAGATAAAGATGAGATAAATAGTCTGAAAGAACGCTGAGTCGCAATCACAATTTTAGAAACTAAGACATAAAACAATATCCCAAAATAAATACTACAAGTCTCAAAGTATCAAACTGGAATGTAATCAAGACAAAATCTAGGTGAACTAGGTCACTACTGGCGATGCGTCCTCTACGAGCACCAGGTCTACAGGCTGGTCCTGGTCGTAGGCTCCATCTATGCCAAATTTGTAGTAGGTCGGGCAATCTGCATCTAAATCCTCTGAAAAATAATGGGGGTTATCATGTCAGGATATGAGCAAGTACAAATACCAACAACAGTTCCACGTGAATTGACAAATACTATAAGAGACAATCATAATGAAATACAAGATGAAATGTCAAGACTGAAAGTAAAACAGTACAAGAGAACTGGATATCATGTCATGTGTGAGATATAAGACAAAACTGGAATATAAACAATGGAAGGTAATCTGAGGTAAGATGTAAACATAAAAATAAAGTGCCATGAGATATTAGAGCGTTATGTGATCAGCTTGGGTCAAGATCAGGCTGTTCCATTTGACCGGCTATGCACAGGTAGTATAATGGTATAAGGATCAGGTCGGCCAAAATGGAAAGCTATGCACAAGTAGTATAAGGTCAGGCTATACCCTACGTGTGGTGAAGGTGGAGCTATGCACAAGTAATAAACAAGTAGGGGTATGATCACATAACCTCTAATAACTCTCCATCCACGAGTAGTATAATGAATCTAGACATGACAGGTCATGACACGGGATTCGAAGAGCAGGAGGCCAGCCCACTCCCAAATCGGTGTCTATACAAGTATAGAAAATAATATCGAACAATGTACTCATATACCAGGTAAACCGGGAATGACATCTCATGAAAAAATTTAATGTATACTGGTCTATGTATCCTCGTGTCGAGAATCAAGTATAACACTACAACTGAATCGGATATAGTAGATATCAAAGCAATGAAAACTATCAGAGAATGTACTTGCCTGCTGTCCTGAGCTGAGAAAAATGACTCTACCAATCACTCAAATAAGCCACGAACAGTCAACTCGCACTACAATCTCCTAATACTGAAAAAGATATTACCAACATTCTCAGAATGTTCAAAATAGCTAGAAATGCCTACCCATAAGTCCAATTCTAGATACAGGAGCAAAACGGTAATTTTGGATCAAAATGGTGTCCGCCGTTGGACCCACTTTGTACCAAAAACATGCCAGAACCTACAGTCTCTAAACTCGTCAAACTACATGTCTACATGTCCGGTTTGACGAGACAAACCCAACCGTATGTCCAAAGTTCGATTCCGGTGGGCCGTGCACAATTTCGCCCGTTGAATCGGGTCGCGGGACCGCCAAAATAGCGTTCCGATCGACCATCTCAGAATCGGACCAAACATGGCATACATGACCAAAAAAATGATGCGGTCCTGTTGACGTAAGTTTCGTCTTGATATGACTAGTGTGGACAAAGTAATTGACAGATTTGTAAAAAGGTCGATACAGTAAATTTTGATGGATACGCATCAAATTCGTCGCGCACACGCGACCAATTTGAATTCCGTCAAAGCCCAACGTCAACGAAGTCAATACGCACCTTTCGATACTTTCGGTTCGCGACCGCGTCGCCCGGATTGACGGAAAGAACGGCGTATCGGGACAATTTTTCTAAAAATTCAGTTTTGAAAATCAGTTTTTCCTCCAACTTCACAAACCAATAACTTTCTGTACAGTGCATGAAATTTAATTCTACAGAAAAGATTTTAAAGCCCTATAGGTTGTCTACAAGTCTCTTCAAACCGATTTTGAAAACTCGTAACACGCTGGTCGCAAATCGGCCACAAAGTTGGGGTTTCGGGACAGTTTCTAACGTCAACAAATCAAGTTTTTTCTCGATTTTGGAACTCATTTTTCGTCGTACATGGTGCGAATCGGCACGAACTATTTGAAGGAAATTAAAAGTGCATATGTTAGGATCATACCTGACTAAGTGGTTCGCAAAATGACGGAGCGAGAAAGGAGAAATATATTTTCGAATTTGCCTCTTCGCTGACAGTTTTCGTGCGCGGATGGGCTGCTCGTTGCGCATTTCCCGACGATGGACGATCGCGGGTTGGTCGAAGTCGACGTTGGGGCGTGCGCTGGGTTGGGGTGACGGCTAGGGTTTAGGTTTTATGAAAATCTCTCTCTCTCTCTCTCGCTCTCTCTCTCTCTCTCTCTATATATATATATATATATATATATATATATATATATATATATATATATATATACACACACACATACGGGTTCGTTCGGGTTAATATATGGAAACGGGGGGGGGGGATACGCTCGGATTTAGCAGCTGCTGCGTCTGCTCGTGTGTAATGTGTGTGTTTGTGTTTGCTTACAAAAATTTCAATTTTGACTTTTTTGTAACCTATTTTGGCTCCCTTTTTCCTTTTCTTTATTCTTTCTTTCTTATAACCTTATATATATATATATATATATATATATATATATATATATATATATATATATATATATATATATATATATATCCCATAAATGTAATAATACCTATATATATATATATATATATAATAATACCTATATATATATATATATATATATATATATATAATATATATATATATATATATATATAATCAGAATTTATTTATAAACAAGAACTAAATATTTTATTTTATATATATTAAATATATTAAAGCTTTTTTTATAAATAAAAACTCTATCAATAAAATACCTATTTAACTAATAATACAAAAACACTAAAAATAATATTTAAATAATATTAAAAATAATAAAATATTATAAATGACTATATTAGCCCTATTCAGGAAAGTGGAGGTGACACTATTGTTGTTTATTTACTTTAGCTCACCATATTGCATGCATTTATTTATTATTTATTTTCTGTAAATATCAAATTGTTCATCTAAATTGTATTTAGATGAAAATTACTATTTAGTTCTATTTTTCGTTACTTATTTATTTCAATGCACATTTGTCCTAGATTTAAGAGACAATCCTTTATTTTGGGTTGCATTCATTGGCCTTGACACATGTATTCCACGAGTCATGAGTTATAGATCTCGGACTTGCGTATCGATTGGCTATCAGTACGTACAGACCGTGCGTTAGGGTTAACTGCTAACATTATTTGCATAATTAGTTGACTTAGCAGTTAATAGAGGTTATATGTGTTTTGGATACAACATAGATAGGCATGGGGTGCAGAGGACAGTTCCTTAGCATATGGCCAAGTATTTTGTCGCGAACTAATGTGCCACATATTATCATTGTTTGGTTTTAGATGTGGTTCACTGCTTCGATGACAAAATATTGAACCATGTTGTGATTCGAATTTATGGCATGGAAGAATACTTCATCATGGATTAGGGTGTCATCTCTTGTCCTTGTTTGGTTGGAGGATGGTAAACTAATTCAATGATGGAGTATTTGACCATATTATGATCCAAATTATTGTTGAGCAGTTTATATTCAGTTATATGGCATTTTTTTTATATTGTTACGTCCCTATGAGGATCGGGTGATCTCTCTAAGTATAAAAGGGCAGGACTTTCCATAGGAATATGGCTCTGGACTAGAGTCAACATTCATGGTCGAGAGGGTCCTACCTTCTGATCATAGCTGTTTTTATTGGGTTGAAGAGCCTATTTAGTTGTCATTTCCTTTATATGTTTATCTTGGAGGTCGGACTCCATTTCTCTTTCTAATTTGGTTTAGTACTTGGTAGTAGATTTTGTGGCTTTTTTGGGATCATGATGAACTATTTCTTTTATTTACTACTGTAGATGAGATATAGAATTACCCAAGACTGTTTATTATTAAGATTATTTAATCATATTATAACTTTTGTGTGTTTTCGAGATTTCCATATATTAGGTTAAATCTTGTATATATACAGCTGGCATGCTACGTTGCTAGTCTTACATATTTTGGTATTGGAGCATTACATGTTTTTGTGGTGGCCTATGCAGGTCAAGAAAATATTGCTTCGGTTACGTTATTGTACGGACAAGCCTGTATTTAGGATAAGAGTTAGAATCTCATCTATAATTTATTTAACTCTTCCTTGATTATCGAACTATGCTTCATTGCTTGACTTGCATCTTTTTTGAATCTATTATAATGTTGCTCTTATCTTCATGCCACTAAGAGTGAATCTTCGAAGCGGACAAGTTTTTTCCCTTGCTACCACAACTAGTAGTTCAGCAACTCAAGAGGAGCAAACACCATCGCAGCCTCCGATGGCATCCCCAGTCACTCCTTTCCAGCAGGGACAGCAGCCCGACATGACTCCACCAACGGTACAACAGAAACCTCAAACTTATGTACCTCTGGTGGGACATAACGGGCCGTCGACTGCTGTACCCCAGGGAGGGTATATGCCACCACCTCCTCTGACATTCCTTCAATAGTTCCTACCTCAGCCCGGACTATAGATGCCTCCACCTCTGACTTATGCGAACCCAATCACTAAGTTTATGTACGCTATGCTACAGTCTCAGTAGCAGCAAACTAAACTATCGAGGCAGAGCATGATGGCCTCACTAGCTATACCTCCACCCCCAGTCCCGGTACCAGCTCCAGTACTGTAACGTCCATAGTTCGTATTACGTATTTTGGTATATGTGTACGTATTTTGACTCATATTGCATGTCTAATTGCATGGTTTATTTTGGCATTTCATTTGCTTGGTTCGGCTTGATTCAGTTTTTGCATGTGGACCAACCCCACCTACCACCCACTCTCTTCCTTTATGAGCCACCAACCCCTTTCTCTCTCCTCATTCACTTCTTCATTTACTTCTTCTTCCTCCATTAACTCTCTCCACCTACCAAGAGAGGCTTAGGCAAGTGCAACTTGCTTCATGGAGGCACTCAATTTTTGTTGTTCCATTTTCTTCCTCACGAGATTCTAAGACACTTTAGTACTTAGCATATTTAATTTCCATGGTTCATTTCATGTAGATCTAAGCTTGTTGTATTTCTGGATTTCTTGGGTTTTGATCTATCAAGCTTTATTATTTTCAAGTTTTGATGGTTCCATGTTGTAAAAAATTTTATTCTGCCCCATTTTGACCTATGGAAGTCCGAATTTTGACCTTAAAGGAAGGATTAATGGAGCTTGGAAGCAATGGCTTTCACAGTTCTTCTTCTCGGAAAAGTTGGAGAAGATGAGCAGTGCTTAACCGCATGGCCTTTTTATACGACAATCTCCGAGCCGTATGGCTCTTGGCAGTGCTGGCCGCATGAGTCTATTCCCCCTGGCCGCATGAGTCTGTTTCCCCCTGGCCGCATGAATCTGTTCTCCCCTGGCCGCATGAGCCCGTTCCCTCCTGGCCGTATAAGCCCGTTTTCCTTAGCCGTATGACCATGTTTCTCATTAGCCGCATAACCCTGTTTTTATTGCCGCATGACCTTACTTTCCTGAGCCGCATGGCTCTTCCCACAACCTTTGCCCCTTTTTATTATTCTAGTTGTTATATTTATGCTTATGTCTTACGACCCTCTGTGTAACTGGGTCCCTTGATGGAATGCTTGTACCATGTTAATTCTGAACATGTTCCATGAACACGACAGTGGCCCGTTGTGGCACACTCACGACAATAATGATTGACAAGTAACATGGCATGATAGTGGCCCATCGTGGCGCACTCTTGATAAGTAAACCTGACATGATATACCTCGATATGCTGTTGCGACAGCTAGCACGACATGACAAGAATGAATGGCCTGGACACCGTGGGCGATTGTGTTTGTATAAATAAACCAGTATTATCTTGTATCATGTCTAGGATGGGGACCCCTGAGTACCATGGTCAGGGGTACCTACTGAAATTGACTAAGGCTAATAACTATAATAATCCAGTAGTCATGAAGAGATTTCCCAGCTACAAGTAATCCCGTTATCCGGGCACACAAGTGGACTTGTAGCCTGCCGACAAGTAGGGCACATTTTCAGCACACTGTCATGTGTTGCACCCTTCATGAACGGATATTTGACCTGGATAACCTGGATTGTCTGCAGGGCTTGTGGCTGTTGGGATAATCTCATTGCATCTTGCTAGTAACTAGGCCTGTGATAATCCTAGTTAGTTAAAGTATCAAGCCGTACTTATTGCTTGGTCGTGAATGTTGGATAGAGTCTAAGCCTTGTCTTGTCCCAGTACCTGGTTACTTCAGTAACATGATTGCTTATGTTTACCTTGTCAATAACTGATCGGAATAACTTCTCATCTCTTGATATTTATTGCCCTATTTAGATTTCATGTCTTAACTATCTTCTTATTTTATGTTCTGATATGCTGGTTTTAGTTCTTAAGTGAAGCCTCCTTTGTGGCACTTGCTCTTTCTGGGATCTGACCTAGCTGGTTTTGCGTGGCCAGATACCGGAGCAGCTCCAGAGGATCTCCCTACCTTCCAGCCAGATGGTGACCACCAGGCGTAACCCTGCAACGAGTGGGTTTTATTTTGCTCTCCCACTCTATTGTAAAAATATTCTTTTGAGGCATTTAGCCGACGAGCACGTGTTAGCTCGATTGCACTTTACTTACTGTCTGCCTACGGGCTGTAGCATGATTAACAAATCCTAGGGTTGATCATGTATGACTGAAACTCTTGCTTGTCTTCAAATTTTGTATGACTAGCTTCATGATCATCCAAATATGTAATGTATGGGATGCCTTACTATTGTATATTTGGTGCTCTGACATCTTGTAGCTGTTATTACTTGCTTGAGATTGAGACAATAGGCTTGTTCTTGACCATAAGAGACTGATGGCTTGTAGTTAAACCCTCATGTATCTAGACAGCCGTGACCGTATAGCGAGGTGGATTCTATTTCAATATACGTAGCTGGCTATGTATGTCCCTGCTCTCCAGTATTTTGGTTCTGGGGCGTTACAAGCACCAGCACCACTTGGGATCTATTAAGGACTTTATCGATATAAAGCCTAAGAATTTTAACGGTACCGAGGGTCTATTAGAAGTTTTTGCGTGGTTCATCAGCACTGAGAAGTTGTTAAAGGAATATCAACTGTATGTAGACTTATGGATGATTGTGTAGAAGCATGAAAATTTTAGCAGACTAGACAAGCATGCGCCCAAGTCACCAGTGAAAACCATGAACCCAAGTCACCAATGAAGTCATATGCGCCCAAGTCACCAATGAAAACATATGCGCCCAAGTCACCAATGAAGACATATGCACCCAAGTCACCAGTGAAGACATATGCGCCCAAGTCACCAGAGTGGGCTATGCGCCCATGCGCCCACTCTAGGCTCCTCCATAAGGGGGCACATAGCGCTGTTTCAGGCTATGCGCCCAAGCAAAAACAGCCCCCGACTCGGTCAAACCCACGATCAATCGTGCACCGAAGCATACGGCCACGTCACTCCACGAGCAGTCGTGCACCGAAGCATCCGGCCATGTCAGCACCACGATCAACCCACGATCACGCAGCCTACATGCGCCTATACCCTATGTGCCCAAAGCAGGACCATGCACCAACATAAAAACCAGTGTGTTTCCTCATGTGGACGTATAACATCATTCCAGCTCAAGAACGACTATAAAAAGGGGTCTCATCCCTCTTCAAAACAGATAACGGAGAGCATTTTCAAGAGCCAAATTGCTGCACTTCTAGCCAATGAGCCGAGAGTTAGCAATTTTCTTAGGTTTTCTCCCACTTTTATAATCAGAATTTCAACGAAGTAAAGAAGCAACTGCCGTTCGATCTCCATCGTCCCATTCCCCAGAATTCTTTTTGTACTCGGGGATCCTCAGCGTAGAATCACTCAGGCGTACTCGATTTGTGGTGCCTTGCGCCAATAAAGAAAAGACAGGATTTCTTCTTCTTTTTGTGTGTGTCCACAAAAATGGAGACTCTGCTGGGGATTACCTTTTCCTTTGACGAGAAGGTAGTGACACAATCCGATACCGACAAAGTGGGGAGCACTCAGAAGATGTTGTTCGTGAAGTTCGATCAGCTGGTATTCAAAGAGATGCTCTCGAGGGACGGCTCTACTCCCTCAAAATCAGCGAAGCCAAACAAGTCTCTCAAGACTTGGCTTCCGAAGGCTCGTAGTACGTATCCTGCTAGTGTCATAGCAGATATACAACTGACGGACTTTGTCACATGGGCGCATGGCTCCGCCACAGAAGCTCCATAAAGGAAGAAGGCTCACACCGTTCTGAGCTCTACTAGTCCAGCGACTTCTCTCTTATGCAACCAACAATGGAGTGTTCAACGCTCGAGACTTGGCAAAGAAAAACACTACGATGCCAAGAATCGGAGTGTTCGACACTCTAGGCAAACCCAGGGAGGCTCACAAACGAAGGAGGCAAAGCTGGAAGAGAATAGCGCTGCTCCACCAAGCATGCGCCCAAAAGGGTGTGTGGGCGCATAACTCTGGCCAGAAGGCTTCTGTCTTCGACAAACTATGCATCCAGGGTCATGTGCCCAAGGCTATGCGCCCAGGCTCAACTGACCCATACTATGTGCCCACATCGAGGAAGCTTAGATATGCTGCCAAAAAGCATGCGCCCAAAGGCAGACTCCAGGGCCTATGCGCCCACAACAAAAAGATAGGCCCAAACGCGTATAGCACGGGACTGTCTTCAAGGTCATAACAGGACTTAGGTGTAGGGGTTGCCCCTATACGTGAACTAAGTCTGGATGCGCCAACTCTCCTTACAAACCCATATGCAAAGCTCGGTGATGCATGTGACATGGGTTTTAAGGCAAAACTCCCTTCCGCTGACTGACGCAACATGATAAATCATAAGCGTAAGGCGATGGAGGACACAACAATTCATGGTGTACATCCGTGCACCAGTATTATCATCAACTGTTGCTGCTCTAAAGCAACGAGAGTGCCTCAGTGGCAGTCCGAGTTTTGACGAATGCATTTCTTTGACGATGAAAAGCCGTTGTATGTTTCATCCAATATGGCTTCATGGGGTCCCCTTTATGGAAGCCCCAATCAAAGACGGTGGACTACGAACCCAACTTTCCCTTTCAGTTATGCGAACAGAAGAAGGAAAAGTCTGCCAACAGATAGTCGACAGGCTGTCATATCTGAAGGAGTCTATAAGGGTACTCGGTCGAAGGCGAGATTCCGTATAGATGACGAGGACTCCCAAGCTGGGGGTAGTTTCCCTCAGAGTCTGAAGCAGATGACCTTCATACTGGGGGTAGCCTTCCAGACGATGATGACCTCTCCAAATCTGACGGTGACTATCTACCTCCCCTACCTGAAGATGAGGGACTTGTCAACTCAGAGACAGACAGTACCAACACCAGTTGTACTGTTTCATCTGTTCGTCCTTGCATGTTATCTACATACATGGCGAACGGAGAAAGACCTGAAGAAGCCAGTGATCAGACCAACAAACGGCTAGAGGGTCTAGAAATAATATTTGCCAAGATCACTGATATGCTTACCAGTATCATGGCAGTCCAAGCTGTTGGGGCTGTTCCTCCACCTCAACAAAACGTCTTTGAACACGTTAGTCTGGCTCATAACAACAACCCTCATTTACTACAGAAGAAGTATCATTCTGTTGCGCCTCCTCCAAATCTTACAAATGTTGGGGGTGGTCCTTCACCAATGATGCCTGACAACCGTACAGCAGCCGTCTTCCAACACCTGCTCAATCAATAAGATGCAATTGATTCTCTGGTTGCCCGTCTCGACACTATCTCACACAAAAACGAGCTTCAGAAGATGGGGATATCTCAACCTTATCCTCCTAAATGGGAGAATGCTACTTGCCCTCCTAACTACAAGTCGCTGACGTTAAATTCATTTGGTGGGATGACTTCTCCTCGCCAACACATGACATACTTCAACACGCAGACTCTACACTTACCCAGGGACGATCCGTTCTTGTCAAAGCTGTTTATTAGCACCTTGTAGGGGGTATCCTTTGAATGGTTCTGTAGTCTGCCTGACGGTTGTATCAATTCTTTTAAAGACTTGGAGTGGTTATTCCTCAACGGGTTTTACGAGAGTGGCATGTATGTTAGTATGTCCACCCTCATCGAGACCAAGCAAAGGAGGACTGAGTCTGTCATTGCTTTTATTGAATGCTTCAGGCAGCTGGCGTTGAAGATGCCCTTCGGTATACCAGACTTAGAACTTGTGGATACTTATCGACATAACTTCCTTCCTACTGTAAAGTTCATTCTGGGTATACATAAGTATGATACATGGCCCACTTTGTCACTACCAAAATTCTAGTGTGAGGGTATTTTTGTTATTTTTGGGGTATTTTAAATTTATTAGAATTTATTAGAAATTATGGGAATTTTTAGGAATTATTTGAGATTGTTTGAACTAGGTTAACTTTTGACTAGTGTTGACTTTGTAGACCAACCTAGAAGCTAACCCTAGTTAGTGGGTCATGGTTAGGTCAAGTGACTCTAGTCTAACCTAGCCTAGGACTTGGTTTAGCAAAAGGATTAGGAAGTCATAAGTCATGGCTTATGGTTTTAGAACTTTAATTAATTTAAACCATCTTAGCCTTGTAACTTGGCCCAAGGCCCAATGATTTGGCAAAGCCCTAACCCTAAGAGTGTATGGCCGGCCACCCCTATACCTAGGGATTCCCACCATATAAAACCCCTCCCAAATCTAGGGTTGCCTCTTTCTTAGGAAGAGCCCTAATTTCAAGGAGGTGAGTTCTATTGTCATTTAATTTCTAGAGCTCCTTTCCTATTCCTTTTTCTTTCTAAATTGTTCCAATAGGTTCTAATAGGACTGTTATTGCTGTTGTTGAGCTCTCTTTTCAGTGTGAAGTTGTTTTGGATTGATTGGGTCTTCAAGTGGAGAGCATTGAATAGGGGGTTTCTATTGAAAGTTCAACAAGAGGTAACTTCTTCAAATCTCTATGAAATTTCAATTAGTCTTCATGAATAGGAAGCCCTAAGGGTCCCCCTAGGGTCTGGATAGGATTCGTGCTTGGTGTCGGGGGTTTCGTGTCCGTTCTGGACACGTATCAGTAGTTAGGACTGGGTGTTCGACGAAATGCCTCAAAGGGCATTTCGATCGTATTTATTCAATATTTTTGAATAGGAATATTAGTTTAGATCTTGTTTGTTCATCCCTGTCCTTGTGTGTTGGTGTCGTGTTGTTTCGTGTCGGTTTCACGGCCTGGACACGCGCGTGCACACGCTCGTGCACGTGCTACAGGGATCCCCTGATACTCGGGGGCAAGTTCTTCCTGGACACGACACTTGGACACGAGATTTTTGACACACACGTTGGGGCAGTGTCTGTTACGACACTCCCCAAGTGGCACGACCTCTCGTGTCGTGTCGGGGGAACACGAGACACCGCACGGGTTTTACACACAACTGTACAGTCGTGTGTTTTGATTTCTGATACGTGTGTGTGGACACGCCTGTGCGACACGACACGGCGGTGCAGGGTGTCTTATGGATAGCCCTATATGTGGTGAACCTATGTTAGTGGACACGTGTCTTGGGTTGTTCTCTGTTGTGCACACGACACAAGTGCACACCCGCACGAGGCAGTGCACTGCTGTGCAAATACCAGTGTGCTGTTTTGGGTAAATTGTTATGGACACGTCGTGTCTTGATATGTTGGACACGAGACACTTCCTATATCATGTTCACACCCTATATTAGTATTACCAACCAATGTTTTGGCATTTTAGTTTGTTTTTAATCATCATTCCAAATATTTCCCAAAGTCTGATACATTTTTACATTCCCTTATTTTTTCCAGTTTTTGAATATAGATTTTGACATTCATTTTGATTAATTTAAATGTAGCTACTTGCCTGTTTATGTTTCTATTATGGTCCTCCTATAAGTTATCTACCTATGTGCAAGTTTTGGGATGATTTTGTTGAGTTTTGAATTCGAAATGTGATTGCAAGGGTTGGACTGTTTCAGGAAAACCTGAAATTAATTTCCTTTTTCCTTTTCTTCTTAACTGTGAGTGTACAAACTTGAAATCTGAAATGGGTTTATGGGTGAAATGAGTTTGGTTGGGGGAGTTTGATCCCTATGTGACTGATGCTATACTGTCACATGGTCATGTACTCTATTTTTCCTGCACCATAGAATCTGTCACAGCCTATCTATCTATATACACACTGTTTTTGTTTCCCTTTCACTGTTATTAATTTCCAGCACACACAAAGTATGCATACACACACTGTTTTTGTTTCCTTTCACTGTTATGAAATTCCTGTACACTCTCACCATAACACACACACACACATGACACTATTTTGTCACTGTTTTACATTACACACACTGTTCTCTTTCCCTTTCACTGTTTTGGTATTCCTGCACTTATACTACCTGCCAATACGCACACACACACTAGTACCTAGTGTTCCCCTCTTTATTCCCTGTGGTATTTCCTGCAAACATAGAGTACACTCACACACCATATCATGTTAACACACAAGCACCTCTCTCATTCTCTAAATTCTAGTCCTTGCATGTGTAGGCTATGGTTACATGTAGGCATATACAATGTGTATGTGTGTAATTTGTATGAGTGCATATATGTCTATATCTATACTTCTATGTTAGCTAATGATGTAGGTTTTTCATCTAGCCTAGATATGTGTAATATATTATGTGGTGTTAATCAATGGGTGTAATAGTGAGGTTGTAGACTTGTTAAGGTATTCTAGAATTAGCTAAGTTATATTGTGATATAGCTAGTATAGGCTTGCCTAGCCTTGTTAGGAGTTGTGCTAGCTAGTGTAGATTAGAATAGCTTAGTTTAGACTTAATTAGACTTGGTTGACCTAGTTTGACTTCTAGGGTTGACCAGAGTTGACCAAGAGTTGACTTTGGCCTAGATTGACCTAGAATCATGTAGATTGCATAGTAGAACTCTATTTTACTATTCTAGACTTGTTGTGACTTGTGCTGTTCTGATTAGGAGCCAGACACCACTCCTTGGACAGTACGTTTCATACTGGACACTCAGATACAGGCGAGTACATTCTCTGATCATTTCATATCCTGTTTAGAATTATTTTCTGCAGTAGACTACTTTACTTGTACTATCACGATGGTCACACGGATTGGTACTATATGGATCCTTTTCTTAAGATGTTATCCTTAGGGAGCATCAGGTACTACATGTTCTGTGCGTTTCACTTACATGACGTATCATATGCTTCATTGGTTCTTTGATCACTTACGACATATACTCTTATGATCGTAGAGTCTTCCTAGAATTCTTATTCCATTTATGGGACTACTATGTATCACCTTCGGGGTCTATCACCTTCGGGGTCTACTACCCTTCGGGGGCTGTTACATAGCATCATATAACATAACCTGGCTGGATCCTTGTGTATTGATTGAGGGTACGGGGGAGTATAAGTGGACATGTGAATAATACACCAGTAGTGTAGCATCAGAATCATTCCATAGTGTAGTATCAGAATCATTCCAGGCCATTTACATGTTCATGATTGTACTCTGACTCACTAGTCACTGCTAGTTCTCTATGTATAGTAGATATTTCTATTACAGTTCTTTCTCTGTTTACATACTGCACTTCTTTCAGTACTTGTATCTTATTTTACTGCATGTTTATATTTTCTAACCTGCTATGATCTGTTGAGATGTACTGTACTCGCTCCGGTCCTGACTGGACCTGTTGAAAATATTACAGAGGACGAGGAGGAGGCCTGCCTGGACATTTACTATGGGGCAGCCTTAGATGACACCTGCGAGCTGGACCCTCAGGAGGACCCAGCTCTAGCTGAGGAGATCACCCCGATTGCCTAGACTAGACTAGTTAGGCTTATCTTACTTTTTGCAGTCTTGAGACATGTCTTAGTTAGATTTTATGTGGAGTTATGAGTTGTATATATTCTTTCATCTGAGACCTTGTACTGTTGAATATTGCTGGGATTATCTTAGGCTACTGCTATTTCATCTATTTACTTCCTTGAGTTCTATTTCATTTCGTGCTATCTCTTCCTTAGTTGTGATTGAGTTTTACTGTTATGTCACCCCCATTCGGAGAGTATAAACTGTTTAGATATATATTGTTAGATGTATGTTGACCTAGAACAGCGCTCTACCGTCGACACTGCGGCGTAGGCTGGGCGTTGTTACGTTCTCGTACCCTCACAGTGGGTGCGGGTCGTGACACACTTTCATTGGAGCCGCTGATGCTACTGAAAATGATGTTCCTAATCTGGAATTACTGTGGTTGAAAACATCCAAATCTGAAGATAAAGGCAAGCATCCTCAAACTATCCCTGTCCGTGGGGATAAAGGGAAAGAAGTCTTGAAGGTCGACACTTCCAAGGAAGCTTCCAATTCTCAGGGCGCCTCCGACAAACCTAAGGAGACTTTCTTCTTTGACGAAGACGATGTGTCACGACCCGCACCCGTTTTTTTTAAAACGGATACGAGACGTGTCCAAGCCAGCCTATGTCGCAGCGTCGGCGGTAGAACGCTGTCACGGCCAAGAAGATCAAAATCACAAATAAACCAATGCTCATTCATAGAAACTAATTAACTCACAATGATCACAAGTTTTATATTTGTAGAAAAATATAAACTTGTACAAATATGGAATGACCACAACTCATCTATCTAGCTAGTCTCTAGGCTTTTTGTCTGCAAGTATACCCGTCACTCCCCAAGCTAAGTGAATCCATGGCTAACCTGAAAAATGTTGGTTTCCAGTCAGGAATGGAACGAGCACAATTCACTGAATGCAATTTCAAATAAAGAAAATGACTATACAACAGAGGTTAGACATCAATTACATGTTTTTGAAAATAAACAGGAAATACGGAAAACCAATAGCAAATAAATAGACACAAAATACTTTTCCCAACTGTTAGAAGTACCTTTGATATGTGATCAGTCTGGGACACTACACCGCACGGTCTACGAGGTCTACTTGCATGAAAAATAAACACTGTCTACGATGTCTACTTGAAGAAAAATAAGCACTGTCTACGATGTCTACTTGCAGAAAAATAAGCACGGTCTACGATGTCTACTTGCACAAAATAAGCACTGTCTACGATGTCTACTTGCAAAAAAATAAGCACTGTCTACGATGTCTACTTGCAAAAAAATAAGCACTGTCTACGATGTCTACTGCATGAAAATAAATACTGTCTACGGTCGGATCACACATCCTTGGTACTTCTCATTCCCGACTCAACAATTTATAATAGAATATAAAAATCACATAACGAATGACTAATCAATGAAGTAGAGTAAAGATCAATATCGAAATACAGACAATAAACTATACTCGTCTGTGGTCCTGTGCTGGTGTAACCGATAATCTGAACCACTCAGAATGCCACAATAGTCAAAACTCATACAAGAGTCCCCGAAAGCTGAAATAAACATTACCAATATTCTCAGAATAGGCAAATTATCTAGGGTTATCTATCCTTAAGTCCAATTCTGGACACAAAGGCAAAACGGTAATTTTGGGTCAAAACGGTGTCCGCCGTTGGAGCCGCTTTGCACCAAAAAGCGTGCCAAAGTCAATGGTCTCTAAAGTCGTCAAACTACATATCTACGGATTTAGTTTTTTGATATGGACCCAACCGTATGTCCTAAGTTGGATTCCGGCAGGCCGTGCACAAAATCGTCCGTTGAGTCGGACTATGGGGCCCGCAAAACGGCGATCCGATCAACTGTCTCAGAATTGAACCAAACTTGGCATACAGGACCAGAAAAATGATACGGTCCTGCTGGCGCAAGTTTTGTCTCGATCTGACGAGCCTGCACAAAGTAATTGAGAAATTTGCACAGAGGCCGATACGGTGAATTTCGACGGATACGGATCAAATTCGTCGCGCACACTCAACCAATTTGAATTCCGTCAAAGTCTACACGACCACGAAGCCGTTATGCAGCTTTCGATGCTTTCGGTTCGTGACCACGTCGCCCAGATTGGCGGGACGTACGTCGTATCGAGAGATTTTTCTAAATTTTTAATATTTCGAAAACGAGTTTTTCGCCAACTTGGGAATCCGATTTCTCGACGCACAGTCGACGAAATCCGATTCTACAAAAAAGGATTCCAAGCCCTATAGGTTGTCTAGGCCTGTCATCAAATAGTTTTTGAAATCTGTTAATGGGTTGGCCACTAACTGCCTTCTAAGTTGGGGTTTTAGATTAACTCTGGGTTCTATTTTTTACAGGGTTTTTCCCAACTTCGGGTTGATCTCAAGGGCTGGTCGTGCATCCTATACGAAATCTAATTACAGGAGTTTCGAGGCGGTTATGGTGTCTATCCAGCGGACCAAACGGTTCGCGATTTGATTGATTAGCTGCGAAGAAATCACTCTACGAAGAGACATACCTCACAGCGAAGCTGCTGTTGTTGTATGTGGCGCGCGTGCGGCCTCTGTTGTTGCCTGACGCTGCCACGGTCGCCGTCGTACACCGCGACAGTGCAGGGGAGTTCGCCTAGGTAGGGAGTCGGTGCTAGGGTTTTGGGTTATGGTGTAGCTTCCCTTCCCGGAGAAATTTTTTTAAAATATTTTTTATTTATTTGATTTAAATAGTGATTTTAGAATTATGTAAAGGTTTATTTAGTTAATTATTACGGTAGATGATTTTAGCCATGATTGACTTTTGAAATATCAGACGACTAGGAATCATGGCACGGATAGTGCAGTGGCGTGCTTTGACTAGTGTATTAGCCCTGATAGAGAAGGCCGAGCCATAATGATGTCCTAACTAGGAAAACCAGACCAAGTTGTGACATGACCATTATAAATAGTTTAATTATTTATTATTATTATTTGACTGTTTAAGTGACCCAGTGGTACCGAACTAGTCCGGACCGGACCCGGACCAAGTCCAAGCCCTCCTGGTCGGATAGTACGTGTAGAGACGACCATATAGAGGTACGTTGTATTGGCATTTTTACTTTAGTGATTTAAGAAGCAATTTGGAATCGGTGGATATATATATATATATATATATATATATATATATATATATATATATATATATATATATATATATATATATATATATTATTGTGCTTGCTGTTAAAATAGTATTTTAGTTGATAATATAGTAAATAAGTTCTTTAATAAATATTTTGGATTTTATGGGAATTAACTAGGCTATATATACTTCTATATGTATATGTATAGGAGGGTAATTATAATATATGGAATTAGGCTTTATATATAAATATAATGTCACTGTATTTTATTCATGTGAATTTTGGTATGTAAATTAAGAATTGGATTTCAATATTGATATTACTTAATATTTATTTCTCGTATTTGTATTTATAGTATTTATGTATGTGTACGTAGCTGGCTTGCTCACGAGCTCGCGTCCAAAAAGCGGGTACGGGTCGTGACAAGTTTTTGTGGTAGCCCATGCAGATCAGAGCATATTGTATCGGTTACGTAACTGTACCGGTACGAGCCTGCGAACGTGACTGAACCCTTAGGAATCTCAATCCACATTGCTTTGGAAATTCTCCTAGAAATTCACTACGTCCTTGAAAACTCCATATTTGCTCTCGATTATACTTCCTTGCTTTCCGTACCATTGATTCTCGTCCCTCTTATTTTCAAGGGGACGAACGATCGTGTTGTCTAGGATTTATCAGAAATTGTTAAGTATAGAATAATATTGCTTGACTATTGAATATTTGGTTGTTTATAGATATGAGGGATTAAATATGCCATATGTCCTAGATATTTGTTGGAAGGACGGTTAGCCAGTAGTTAGAAGTTTATAAGATTTTAGTGACCGTATTTTGAGGAGTAGTATGACCAAAGGTGGGTAGAAGTCCTCGGGGTTTCATAACTACAAATGGCTAGAGAGGGTTATAAACCATTTTTGAGGAATTAAAATTGAGGAGATTAAGGTAATAGTAGACTATGAATTTTAAGGAATAGTCATGAATTGGAATTTCGAGGACAAAATTATTTTTAAGGTGGGTAGATTTGTAGCTTCCCTTTCCGGAGAATTTTTTTTCAAAATATTTTTTATTTATTTGATTTAAATAGTGATTTTAGAATTATATAAAGGTTTATTTAGTTAATTATTACGGTAGATGATTTTAGCCATGATTGAGTTTTGAAGTATCAGACGACTATGAATCATGGCACGGATAGTACAGTGGCATGCTTTGACTAGTGTATTAGCCCTGGTAGAGAAGGCCGAGCCATAGTGATGTCCTAACTAGGAAAACCAGACCAAGTTGTGACATGACCATTATAAATACTTTAATTATTTATTATTATTATTTGACTGTTTAAGTGACCCAGTGGCACCGAACTAGTCCGGACCGGACACGGACCAAGTCCAAGCTCTCGTAGTCGGATAGTACGTGTAGAGACGACCATATAGAGGTACGTTGTATTGGCATTTTTACTTTAGTGATTTAGGAAGTAATTTGGAATCGGTGGAGATATATATATATATATATATATATATATATATATATATATATATATATATATATATATATATATATATATATATATATATATATATATATATTATTGTGCTTGCTGTTAAAATAGTATTTTTGTTGATAATATAGTAAATAAATTCTTAATAAATATTTTAGATTTTATGGGAATTAACTAGGTTATGTATACTTGTATATATGTAAATGTATAGGATGGTGTAGGAGCGTAAAAAGTGCTTCACAAGAAGGGTCAAAGTGATAGATCAGTCTACTCAAATTGATCCCCTTTATGCCAAGGAGAGGCTAATCACTTTACGCCTGAAGCAGGCTGATCATTTTTACGCTTGGGTCTACACCTATGATTTTACGCCAAGGACAGAGCAGCCTCTTTTACGCTGGACAAAGCTGTCAAATCTCGCATTTAATGCAAACTCTGACATGAAGATATTAATGATGGCATTTACCACAGAATCCAACGGAATTTGTCTCATACAAAGACCATTGTTGTCGTTTATGTGGATCGAGCTACTTTACGCTCACTATATGGTTTCTTTTACGCACGGAGTTTTACACGAGTTCTTACGCTCATAAAACAATGTGTGCGTAAAGTCTATTTGAGCCATTTTTATGCTCAAGGTTATTCAATAACCACTTTACGCGAAAAACCTATGATAGAGCTATTTTACGCTCATCTTACTGCTTTACGCCCAGAGGATGTTGGGGCTATTTTTACGCCCTATTCTTTCTGACCAGTTTGGAACGTGGTTTGCCTACATGGCCTTCATGCCACATATTTCGAAGAACGTGTGTACATGCATCTTATCCTTACTGAGGTGATGGGACACACGTCAACATATGCAGAGGATGGCTTCGATCATGGGTGGCAGTTGTAGCGTAAAGATGGAACTTTTGCTGAGTTTTTACGCACAAGAGCCCAAGGCTATAATAGACTCATTTTTCTGATAACAAAGGACAGACAGAGACATGAGAGAATACAGAGATCAGAACTTCGAGATTTTGATTTTCCGGAGCATTTTTCTTCAACTTTTCTTTCAGAACAGAGTGAAGCAAAACAGGAAAGCATTCGGCCTCGCCATCAGTGCCCAAGTGCGTCGATACCTTTCTGGTGACTTAGTTCTTCCAAGTTGTTCTACTTCAAGCAGTGATCCTCATCATCATCATATGGTCCAAGGAATAAAGTGATCATTTACGAATCAGACTTCCATAGCAATACTTTCCCAGAATCAAAATTTGTACTTCTTGTACTTTTTCTCGTTTTATTTTCAAAATCCAACATTTGTTTGGCAATTTTGTTAAGTGAAACAAAATGGCGACTCTGCTGGGGACGACCTTCTCCTCTAACGAGGAGGCGATTGCTCAATATGATGATGTTTCGGTCGGTTCGACCAAGAAGACTCTAGTTGTGCACTTCGACCAGACTGCCTATGAAGAAATGCTCCGAACTGGGGGTGGTTCTCGCCACTCCAATGTTCAAAAGTCTCGCAAAGCACGAAAAGTTTGGATTTCCAAATCCAAAGTGGTTTCTGATCTCTCTATTGCTTCTGATGACAAGGGAATTCTTCCCACTCCTGTCATAGGGGCTTCCGTTTGTAACGAGGCAGTCCTTACTTCAAAGTTGCGCTCAAAGTGTGACGATTTATCTCCCGTTTGTAACGGTGAAGATAGTCAGGTTTCACGCCCACTGCGTAAGAATCAAGTTTTACGCTCAGTGGGTAAGAACCAAATTTTACGCTCAGTACATAAGAATGAATCTTCCATTCGTAATGGGGCAGACTCTAAAGTTTATGCTTCTGAGTGTAAGAATCAGTCTCCCGTCGGTGACGTGGTAGGCCCAAATAAATTACGCTCCTCGCGTAAAGCAAAATCTCCCGTCTGTGACGTGGTAGATAATCAATTTTTATGTTTTACGCGTAAAGGTAAGTCTCCTGTCTGTGACAGTGTAGATAAAATTCACAACGATGTTTGCACATCTAATGTGAATGTACCTAAACGTGTACAGCGTAAAAATGTCGTTGGTAAAGCTTCTGCCCTACACCAACAACCTTCTTATACTGCTTTACGCAAAGTACCAAATTTATAAATTACACGCCATGAAAATGGAGTCCTTCGTGCTAAATCTCAAGATTTACGCACACAACTCCAAATGCGTAAAAATGTACAGTTTGGTTCTGCGAGTGTAGCCAGTAATCTTCTTTATACAAAAGGGACTAAACGTTTTTCTGCCCCAAATGTAATAAAGAAGAATACTCCATCTGTTCCTTCTGATTTACGTGAATTGCTAATGCAAAAACGTAAGAACAGACAATCTCCGGTAATATTCCCCCAAGAAAAACATCATTGTGAATATCACCAGGTTGTGATCAACTGTTGTTGTTCGGCTTCAAAACAGTCAGCTTTTGATCGTTTAAGTTTTAACTCGCCTCAACATCAAGCTGAAGACCAAGAACATGAGCTGTCATATGTGTCATTCAACATGGCATCTCATACTAACAGAGGACGACATCCAAGACGGAATATATCCCAAATCCCAGGTCAACAACAGTTCAACAGACTTCTTGATTCCTTTGAAGGAGTATATCAGAATACTCGATCAAGAAGACAAAGACAATTGCAGACTTCTGATTCAGAAGCTGGGGGTACTCAATCTTTGAGTCGGATACCGATAGTGTGGATTCATACTTCTATACTAATCCCTCTATATCTTCAAGAGAGGTTGAATCCTACGCTGTTGGAGATGAACCAGAGACGTCATCTGCTAATACGGAACAACGTCTCATTGCCGTGGAGCAATCATTGAAAGACATGCTTAACATGGTGCAAAGCATGCATCAGATAATTTTGAATCAGCAAACTGCTCAACCTACAGTAATAACTCCAGTACCAGTAGCAGCACAAACTCAAGATAGTCAAGGGGCTGATATACACTTGAATATTCAAGAGCCTGCTGTTAATCAAAATTCTGCATCTCCAGATCCCATCATTCTAGAAGATGTACCACCTCCAGTGGGGGTTACGGTATATCCAACGACTATTCAATCAAATGTGCTTCCTCAAACCAGTGAAGCCATTCAAGCAGTGCGTGAACTCAAAGCACAATTTGAAGTTTTGAGGCACAAAGATCAGCTTCAGAGGCTAGGGATTAAGCAACCTTATCCTCCTCATTGGAATGATGTACCCTTTCCACCGAAGTTCAAGCCACAATCCATGGTTTATTCGATGGAAAAGCATCTCCCAGTCAATATATCAATTACTTTGACATTATGACTGTACACTTGCAGAAAAATGATGCTCTTCTCACTCGAGTGTTCATCGGGTGCCTGACGGGTTCAGCTTACGACTGGTATCGTAGCTTACCCGATAACTCTATTTCGTCTTTGGACAAATTCAAGGCAATATTTCTTTCCCGCTTCTATGAAGGAGGTATGGACATGAACATGTCCTCCTTGATAGAAATCAAACAAAAGGAGAAGAAGAAGATACTCGGACATTCATTGAATTTCCGACAGTCTACTCTAAAGATGCCTTCTGGTATGCCAGATTCAGCGTTGATTGATACATGCAAGATGAATCTACGACCATCCATCGCTGTTTTCACGGGTTCCCAGTTTTCAGATTGGGCTTCGTTTATCATAGCAGCAGTTTCTGCCGAGACCAATGGTAGGTTGGCTCGTGAACATGGGATAATTTTCGCCTCAGATGATAGAGGAAAGAAAAGTAATCCTGGTAATAACCCCGGCAATCGTAATGTGAAAGGAAAAAATACTCATATGGTCAATCTCTCCAAGAACAAAATGACGCCAAATAATCAGAATCTTCCAGGCCAAAGGAAGAATACTCTTTTGAAGAAAGTGATATCCCAGGGATATTTCAATGTCTGGTGAAAAGTGGTAAACTTCAGATTCCAGAGCCAAAAAGGCCTAATGAGGTGAATCTGACTGACAATCACAAATATTGTATCTATCATAGATACATTAATCATCCTACCAGTGCTTGCTATGTCTTGAAAAAGAAGATCCAAGAGCTGATAAATGGTGGCGCTATCGCTTTAACCAATGATGACCATACGGTTACAACCAATATGGTTTCTCTTCAGTTCGGGGATTTTCCTCCACAGCAAGTCCCAGATGGAATTATCCCAATTCCGAAGGCGACGATGAAGATCGTGAATATCCCGCCTGCCAGGGAAGAAAATACAGGATTGCTGCCGCTCACATTGAAGAATGGTAAAATCATGTGGGTACATCCTGACTTAGTACCTGAGTTGAAAATGAAGGTAAAACTTTAAAATCTAAGAAAGGTAAGAAAGACAAAACCTGCAACATGATTTCTCATGTTATTACAAATCCTGATGACTTGGATCATCTATGTGATGGCCTTCCTCTAGAAGATAGACTGAAAGGACTAAACATTTGTCCTCCAAGTCTAGCTCCTCCTACCAAGCTCAAGCTTACTCATCAGCAGTGGCTAGCCATGAATAGTTCCTTTATACCGGACACAACAAGTCTTTGCTGCTTATGAAAAAGCTCCAACAGGGATTTCTCCTCGTATCCCGAATCCTCCCTTAACTACAGAGATGTCTATGCTTCATTCTCCTGTAGTTGCAGAGGTTTCTTCTTCTTCTGTGCTGAAACCTGTCCAAAGTTCACTGCATATCCACTTGTATAGTCAGCAATCTGTCCTTCTCATGAGGAAGATGGGTTACGACTTTCAGAAGGCAGAAGGTTTGAATTATGATAAAGGAATACGTCTTCCTTTACAAATTCAAAATCAGAATTCCACTGCTGGATTGGGTTCTAAGTTCCTCGTAACAACCCTCACAAGAAGAAGGCTAAGGGAAGAAAGACTAAATCCTGTAATATGGTACTTCCTTCTCCTGAGTCTGAAGAAAATCTTTTGCTGGTACAAGATCTGGAAAAGAGTACCACAAAGACTATGAGGGATTCCCAAAGAAGCAGAAGAGGTAGTGGAAACTCTACCAGTTCAACCTTCTCATGTTCCTGTTAAACCGTCTGTGGTTGAAAAGGGGAAACAGAAGGCAGTACGCTTTGATATCCCATTGAAGTCTGCTTCCAATCAGGGGGTGGTGATGAAGCCTTACAAGTTTGACATTCTAGCTCAGTTAGCCAATACTCCGGCTAGACTATCTATATTTGAACTGCTTCGCCTTTCCAGAGAAAGCAGAGAGACTTTGAGCGAAGCTTTACTTCAAGCAGATTCATGCTTGGCTCAACTCAAGACTCCTGATAATATACCAGTGTCATGTCCGCAATGTCATAGTGTGATGGAAGCAATTCCCAACATCACCTTTACACAAGAGGATATGCTATTGAAACACAACAAGCATGATAGGCCTCTGTGCTACACTGGATATATCGGATCCACCGAAATTGACAGGATTTACATTGATCCTGGGTCTTCAATTAGTATATTCTTCAGAGTATGTAAGACCCCTGAGGATTCCTACTAGTGAGCTGACTTACACTAGTACTACGATAGTCGGTTTTAACTCTGGCAAGAGCAAACCACTGGGAAAGATTCGTCTGCAGATTCAGATTGGTGATCTTCGAACTATGGTAACTTTCTATGTTATCAACTCGGACGTATCCTACAATATTCTTATTGGAAGACCGTGGATTCATGAGCACAATATTGTGCCTTCAACTCTTCACCAATGTTTCAAATATATGGACTCCCAAGGAGTTGTGAAAACTGAGTTTGCTGATATTAATCCGTTCAAGGGTGTCGAAGCCTACTTCTCTGATTCAAGGCTTTATAAACAAGAGCATGTGAAAGATATATCAGACATGGCTGAAGATCAATCATCATCTGAGGACAGTTTATTAATGAAGATCCACCAAAGGAGCAACCTTTGAAGGTCATAGTCAAGGGACGAATCCAATCCCAACCTATCAATGATCAACCTTTGATAATCAAGGTTAAAGGAAGAACTCAAACTTCATCTAAGGAATCAATAAATATTCCTGCTAAGAGCCAAGTTCAACCTTTATGATCAAAGTCAAAGGACGTACTTCTTGTACGAATGATCCAGAACTACCATTGATTGTCAATCTTGGCAAATCTACGCAGAAGACGGATAATAGTCCACTGATGATCAATCCGAGGCGTAGCAGTCAAATCGTAAATGATGTAAATATTGATCAGTCTATACTTTTTGATATCAATGAAGATTTCCTTTTCGAGTATATGGCTGTCAAGTTTATCGAAAGAATGACTTTATCTTCTGATAATCAAAGTCATCGATATAAAGAGGACATCGAGCCAGAAGAAACTTTATACATCGATCATAAGGAGAATTCTTTCCTCCTTATATAGATGTCGGACCTTATGCTCAAAGGTTCCTAACATCTTCTCCTTATTTCTACCTGTGGCCGCTTCATCACAAGTTTGCGTAACTTTAGATGTCATGAAGAATCTTATTTCGTGGTTCCGTCTGATAAGAAAAACAAGCGCCAAATTGTGTTTGGCCTGGCTAGAAATATCCCTGTTGCTCAGACAGATGAGCTGAAGGATAAAGACAAGGGAAGAATCCGAATTGACAATATAGTCAACAATCTATCAAGATTATCCAGAACATGGGATATAACTTGAAGACTATGCAAGGTCTCAATCAAGGCAAGGGTAGACGATTACCATTATGTGGTGATCCGTTTTACCAAAAGACTCGTCATGGGTTGGGATATGATCCGTCCCACATGTTTAATGACAATATACAAGAAGAATTCTCTTCCTCTTCGCAATCATCAGATTCGGAAGAAATTCTATTCATCGAATCCGATATGTCTCGTTCCTTATATTGTGAATCTGGGCAAATATTCTCAGTCAATATGGTTCAAGCCGATGATGAATCAGAGCCATTTGAGAATGATCCTTGGGCTCAACAGATGGATACTCAATGGGAACTTCGTTTTGAACAGCGATAGCCACCTACAGAAGATGAGGTTATCCAGATTGATGTTGGAGATGGAATTACGTCCAAACCAATATTCATCAGTAAGAATCTTTCTGAAGATGAAAAGGAAGAGCTGATAAAACTTATAAAAGATTACATTGACATCTTTGCATGGAGTTATGAGGATATGCCAGGACTAGATCCTAAAGTTGCTACTCATAAACTCAACATTTTGCCTAATGTCAAGCCTGTAAAACAACAACAACGGCGCTTTAGACCAGATATGATGGATGCAATTGAAGCAGAAGTCAAAAAGCTGATTACATGTGGCTTTGTTCGTGAAGAACAACACCCAGATTGGGTGGCCAATATTGTTCCTGTTATGAAGAAGAACGGAAAAGTCCGAGTTTGTATAGATTACCGAGATCTTAATACGGCTTGTCCAAAGGACGAATTTCTACTTCCAATTACTGATGTCATGATAGACAATACATGTGGTTTTGAACGCATGTCTTTCATGGACGGATTCTCAGGATACAATCAGATCAATGCATCCAAAGATGAGAAGCACACCGCTTTTCGTACACCTCTTGGGGTCTACTGCTATACAGTTATCCGTTTGGTCTTAAAAATGCCGGTGCCACGTATCAACGGGCTATGAGCAATATCTTTCAAGAACATCTACGGAAGATAGTTGAATGCTATGTAGATGACATCGCTGTTAAAAGTTGATCAAAGGATGATCACATTCAGGACTTGAGAACAGTATTTGAATTGATGCGCCAGCATCAATTGAAAATGAACCCTACTAAGTCTTTATTAGGGGTTTCCAGTGGCAAGTTTCTTAGATTTGTCATTACCTCTCAAAGTATCCATGTTGATCCTGATAAGGTTAAAGCAATTCTTGAAATACGTTCTCCTCGTAATCTGAAAGAACTCCGTGGCTTTCAGGGCCGTATTGCTTATATCAGAAGATTTATATCTAATCTTTCTGGGAGATGTCAACCTTTCTCCCGTCTATTAAAGAAAGGGGTATCTTTCGTCTGGGATGAAGCGTGTCAAAAAGCCTTCAATGACATTAAGCAATATCTTACAAACCCGCCTGTTCTGGTACCTCCGGTGATAGGAAGACCATTTTTGCTATATGTTCGAGCCTTGGATCATTCACTTGGCGCTCTTCTGGCACAGAAAAGTGATAGGGGTCATGAACAAGCAATATATTATCTGAGCAGAATGATGGTCGGAGCTGAACACAGATATACTCCTGTGGAAAAGGAATGTCTAGCTTTGGTTTTTGCCGTCCAAAAGACAAGGCATTATGTTACTGGACAGACTATTCATGTCATCTCCAGAATAAATCCCATTCGGGTATTGATGAGAAAACCGAGCATTCTTAATTCCAGGTTAGCTACCTGGGCGATGTTGCTCACTCCTTATGACATGATTTATGTGCCTCAAAAATCAGTGAAGGGCCAAGCGTTAGCTGATTTCCTAGCTGCTCATCCTATACCTGAAACTTCGAAGTTATATGAAGAATTCCAGACGAAGTAGTGGATTGTAACATGACTTTGAAGAATGATATATGGCAATTATATTTTGATGGAGCATCACGAGTGGGACCTAAAGGCAATATTGTCTCTGGGGTAGGAATTGTCTTGGTTTCTCCTGACAAAATGGTCATATACCGTGCCTATTCTCTTAATGAGCCGTGCTTTAACAATGTAGCAGAATATAATGCTCTATTGATTGGTCTCCAAGTAGCAAAAATTGGATATTGAATTCTTAGAGGCTTATGGAGATTCTCAATTGATCGTTAATCAAGTTAGAGGGACTTATGAAGTCAGAAATCCTGATCTCATCCCCTATCATCAGGTGGTAGTTGAGTTGGTCCTATCATTCAAAGGATTCTTCATTGAATTTGTACCACGTTCTCAGAATGTGGAGGCTGATGCTCTTGCCAGCTTACCTGCAGACTTTGGCTGTCCCAATCCGAAGGCAAGATATAATTACTTTGCTGGATCGAGACTTATTCTGTGTCAAGAATAATTTGTACATTGAACAAAGTTATACTACAGAGTCAAATTCCCAGCATAAGAATTGGAGAACCCCATTCGTTGATTATGCAGTTCATGGGATTTTGCCTGAAGATCCAAAAGAAACTGCATCAATCAAAAGACGATCGTTTCGGTTTTATTAATTCGTCTTTACATATGTTATACCGACGTTCCTATGATGGACTCTTGCTGCGTTGTCTCTCAGAAAGTGAAGCTAAACAAACACTGCGAGAAGCTCATGATGGTATTTGTGGCGCTCATCAACCAGGTCCTAAATTACAAGACCGCATTCGAAGAATGGGGTATTATTGGCCTTCTATGATAGCAGATGTGTAGACTATGCCAGAAGATAAAAGCATGTCAGATTCATGCTGATTTTATTCATCAACCATCTGAATTTCTACATCCTACAGCAGCCTCTTGGCCCTTCGAAGCTTGGGATATGGATGTCATTGGTCCTATTAACCCTCCTTCTGTCAAAGGACATCGGTTTATACTAGCTATAACCGATTACTTTTTGAAGTGGGCAGAAGCAGTCCCCCTTCGGAAGTGAAAACATCTAATGTGATCAGTTTCATCAAGCACCATGTCATTTATCGCTTCGGGATTCCTCGACGGATAATTCATGACAATGGTCCACAATTTGCCAGTCAAGCATTTTATCGATTCTGTGACAAGAATCGAATTCAGAATTTGGCTTCTACGGCTTATAATCCAGCTGCTAATGGTTTAGCTGAAGCTTTCAATAAGACAATCATTAAACTTCTCAAAAAGTTGTCTCTTCTAATAAACGTGATTGGAATGAGAAACTTGGAGAATGTTTATGGGCTTATCAAACAACAGTCCGGACTCCTACTGGTTTTACACCATTCTCATTGGATGCGAAGCTGTTGAGCTAACTACAGAGAATAATGATCGCTTACGACTCCAGGAACTTGAAGGATTGGATGAGAAGCGTCCAAGCACAACAGCACATTGAACTATATCAAGCCCATATCTCGAACTTTTAATCGTAAAGTCAAGGAGAGGGTATTCAAAGTTGGCGAGCTTGTATTAGCTGTTCGGAGACCGTGGTAATGCTCATAAAATAAAGGGAAATTCCAAGCAAAATGGGAAGGCCCTTATGTAATTGAGTCTGTGTTTTCCAAAGGCGCCTATCGATTATTAAAGCCCAACGAGATCTACTCATGATGCCAATCAATGGCAATTTCTTAAGAATACTATGTATAAAAAAAAGGATGAAAATAAAGTTCCTTTTATTATTTTTTATTTGAAACAAAAGACTAAGGACGAGGGCCACTCCCTTCGTTATTGAATACATAGTCGGCCAATGCATAGAAGGCGTCGTTTCATGAACTCATGAAAAATTTGCAGACAGCCATCCTCGACGCTTCTTCTTCAGGAGTTTTTCCTGGCTCTACTAAAAAGCAAGGATGTCTTCGGGTGGCTTGGGCGCAGAAGAGCTTCCACCTATTTCGGTTGAGCCTGATGAGCCTGATACAGGGGGCTCAACGGGAACGTCTCAATGATGCCCTCGATTTTCCGGGGAACTTCGTTCTTTTGCTGTACATCTTCGGAAGACATTTCCAATAGAGGAGCAGAAATAAGAATGAAATGATTACAGAGAATTCTCACCTATTTATAGAGGAGGATTACTAATGAACTAGTCTCTGAAATTGAATACGACTTTTCATTTCCGAAAAGACTCGTCTGTTCATGTTACCAGGTTCATCCATTTAATTATGGAATTGAATCGTCCTTTCTGTTCCCAAAAAATACGTTGATTCGTCCACCGTTTTGACGTATATGCTCACAATATCTTCTTCTTATTCCCCAGCTACCAAGGTTTGGTTAAGCTGACTTCTTGTTTCCTGGGAAAGGGATTTTATATCTTCTATTTATCAATTGATTAGAAAGTGGGATTCGCTATTTATCATGTTTCCATGACCTCTGAATAAATATTAAATCTACTTTCTTTTCCTATCTATCACTTTTATTTGACCTCTGCATAGATATTAATCTAATTTCTTTTTTGAGTTCATATATGCTATTATCCATATTACCTCTGATAGTATCATATACTCTAAAACAGAAAAATAGATTTCATTTATCTATCATGTCCATATTACATCCAGATAGATACAAATCATTGATCATAGAAGAATTATTTCATTTCCCATATTCTCAAAAAAGTCCATTACATTTCTTAGACTTTCTTACAAGTTATAATGGAAATCTCTTACATTCTTGGATTTTCATTTTATACACCAACGATAACCTAATAGAGATCTATTTCTTCTTTGATCTTCTTTGACGGGTTCGTTTTGGTGGCAATTCCTGACTGTCTGAGCTCCAGTGGCAACCAGAACAGCAGAATCAAACTCTGGTCTTCCCTCTCAGACGAGAGGAGAACCCCAGAGTATGGCATCCCGAAGGCGTGTTGCTGCCAATACAATTGGTGGATTAGTGGCGGCACCTCAAAGGAATAGGAATGTATCCAGCATTGGAATACGATTCCTAGTTCTGTAGTGAAGGAACTCTACACCTACCATTCTCGGGTAGAGTTGTCTCCACCATCCAACTCTCCGATATAAAGGCTCTTCCTACCAACAGAGGAAGATCCCTTCTATCTCACGAAGAGTTCTGAGTTGTCTGATTTGCGCGTCAAAAGCGCATGAGCTCCTGATGTTGATGTCAGAAGAACGCTCCCACAACGTCAAAATCGCCAATGCCGGTTCTGGAAAAGCTGTTCAGCCAAACTTCTGCAGAAAACAACAAAGAGAAGTGTTTTAAAACAGAAGTATTTCATATGCATATTAATGCTAACTAAAAACAGATCACAAGGCTTTTCACGCCAGTAACTTCAGCAAGGCTTTTACGCCAGTGATTCAGCAAGACTTTTACGCCGGTGATTCAGCAAGGCTTTTACGCCAGTAATTAAAACAAGGCTTTTTACGCCAGTGATTCAGCTAGGTTTTTACGTCAATACTTCAGCAAGGATTTTACGCCAATGCTTCAGCGAGTTTTTTTACGCTCGTCAAGAATTTACGCTCATGAATAATGTTTCAACAACAACAAAAAAATTCGAAGACAGATATTTGCTTACGATCGGACTTACCACTTAGGTCAAATGGTTTGACTCTAATAGTGGATGAATCTACATCTTGATTGGGCGTACACAAGGAACGCCACTGGAAAGCATCGCCATTGTCATTTGTTGGAGAACGACATCACAGAACGTTATCTTCAGAGAATGAGTTACGAGAATATATGAACATTCTCTCGGCTATTTTAAAGGCTGAAGACTATTGGTGAGTCTATTTCGGGGGAAAGATCCTATTTAAAGCTCTCGCTCTCGTAACCACAAGACAGACGCCACGTGTCAGTTTATTTCTTGGGAATGAACAACCATAGAAGCAGTCAAAATAAGTGTTGAGCAGTTCTATGTATCACAGATGAGATTAACATCAGAATTTATTTATAAAAAGGGGAAAAGTGGACCCCTACATATAAGAGTCGCAATACATGGAATTTCATTTTCCTTCTCCTTCGCTGGACTGACGAAGGGAGGCACCTAACTCACGCATGTTGTGAATCCCGGAGCGACGCATCAGATTTAAAACGCTTCTGCATCTCCTGAGCCCTCATATGCATCGGGGACCACCATCGATGCAACTGAAGACTGCTGGAGTTAATCCGAAGTACGCTACAAGTTGCGTGCTCGCTCAAAGTCAATCCTTGAGCCCGAAGCCTCTTCATTGTTAATCTCCTTCTTGGGCGCCATGTCACTATGGAGATGAATGACAAGAGTGAAGAATTTCTCCTCATTTATACAGTTAAATCAACTCTCCATATTCCTCATTGGAAACTGTTCATTATAAATGCAAACTCGGGGAAGCGAAAAGGCATTCGAAAGTTTCGAAAAAAGAAATTCATTATGACAATTAAGTGTTGACCGACACTATTGGAAATTACGCCAACTGTTGGATATCCCCGCTTTTACGCGGATGGCTGTTGCGTATCCCGAATTTTACGCTGGCAGATCAAAACTCACTTTTACGCTTCTGTTCAAAGTGTTTCAAATTTTGGAGATATTTGAAAACTTCGAAGGAGGTCTTGTAGGAGCGTAAAAAGTGCTTCACAAGAAGGGTCAAAGTGATAGATCAGTCTACTCAAATTGATCCCCTTTATGCCAAGGAGGCTAATCACTTTACGCCTGAAGCAGGCTGATCATTTTTACGCTTGGGTCTACACCTATGATTTTACGCCAAGGACAAGCAGCCTCTTTTACGCTGGACAAAGCTGTCAAATCTCGCATTTAATGCAAACTCTGACATAAAGATATTAATGATGGCATTTACCACAGAATCCAACGAATTTGTCTCATACAAAGACCATTGTTGTCGTTTATGTGGATCGGCTACTTTACGCTCACTATATGGTTTCTTTTACGTACGGAGTTTTACACGAGTTCTTACGCTCAAAAACAATGTGTGCGTAAGTCTATTTGAGCCATTTTTTACGCTCAGGTTATTCAATAACCACTTTAACGCGGGAAACCTATGACAGAGCTATTTTACGCTCATCTTACTGCTTTACGCCCAGAGGATGTTGGGGCTATTTTACGCCCTATTCTTTCTGACCAGTTTGGAACGTGGTTTGCCTACATGGCCTTCATGCCACATATTTCGAAGAACGTGTGTACATGCATCCTATCCTTACTGAGGTGATGGGACACACGTCAACATATGCAGAGGATGGCTTCGATCATGGGTGGCAGTTGTAGCGTAAAGATGGAACTTTTGCTGAGTTTTACGCACAAGCCCAAGTCTATAATAGACTCATTTTTCTGATAACAAAGGACGACAGAGACAAGAGAATAAGAGATCAGAACTTCGAGATTTTGATTTTCCGGACATTCTTCTTCAACTTTTCTTTCAGAACAGAGTGAAGCAAAGCAGGAAAGCATTCGGCCTCGCCATCATGCCAAGTGCGTCGATACCTTTCTGGTGACTTAGTTCTTCCAAGTTGTTCTACTTCAGCAGTGATCTTCACATCATCATAATATGGTCCAAGGAACAAGTGATCATTTACGAATCAGACTTCCATAGCATACTTTCCCAGAATCAAATTTGTACTTTTTGTACTTTTTCTTGTTTTATTTTCAAAATCTACATTTGTTTGGCAATTTTATAAGTGAAACAGATGGTAATTATATATCGGAATTAGGCTTTATATATATAATGTTCACTGTCTTTTATTCATGTGAATTTTGGTATGTAAATTAAGAATTGGATTTCAATATTGATATTACTTAATATTTATTTCTCGTATTTGTATTTATAGTATTTATGTATGTGTACGTAGCTGGCTTGCTCACGAGCTCGCGTCCAAACAGCGTGCGGTCGTGACATATGCTTCTCTCGATGCTTCCATTTCGATCCCTCGGTTCTAAATATGTATATATATGACGGTTGCTCTCGGCTGTTATGAGGTCGGCCGAACGTAAGGTTGGGCTGGGATTTTACACGTGCGGTTTTGTGGCCCCTAGGCTATCGGCCTGGTCCTGTGTTGCAGCTGAGGGTCCACTGTTCCCGACAGTGTGGTTCCTTTTCTTTTTCTTTTTTTTTTCTTTTTTTTTAAAACTATATGTATATATGTATATACATATATATAATATCTATATAATATATATATATATATATTATATATGGGGAGGATATTGCACCAAACTTATTGCATCAATTGTTGCACCAACAATCTCAACCACACATTTATTTCTATCATGTGGTTATAAAGCATGCTGACGTGGCAACAACTTTATGGAATGCTTTATAACCACATGATAGAAATAATGTTGGTTTGAGATTGTTGGTGCAAATTGATGCATAAGTTTGGTGCAATATCCCTTCCCTTTATATATATATATATATATATTATTATAGATATATATATTATATATAAATATATATATATAATATATATATTATATATAGATATATATATACCCTTATATTTTATCTATATATACACATATATAATATACTCGTTATACATGCTTTATTTATATAATACTGAGAGTAATATCATTTACATTATTATATAGCATCCATATACCTATATATTTATATATACTAATATAATCATTCCCATAAAATCTAATAACCCTAACCCCAATTATATATTCCTACAGTAAGGCCTATTCTTATCTTATAATATATATAATAATATATATATATATATATTTATATATATATATATTATATATAAATATATATATATAAAATATATATATATATATATATATATATATAATATATATATATATATATATATATATATATATATATATATATATATATATATAAAAATAATATATATATATATATAATATTATTTATAAACATTTGATAACCAAATAAATACAACCAATAATAATATCATATATATAATAACCTCAATAAAATAATAATAACTATAACGAAATTTAATAAACAATAATGATGTATATATACAGTATATGCAGTCTAATAATCCCAAAAAGTACAATGACCTATTTTATACCAATATCTCGAATATCCACTAATAATGATATTTATAATATTTAACTTAAAATACTTAGAAATATTCATTAAATCATTAAAATGATATACAACACCCTCATTCCAATTTCATCAACACGAATGTCATTGGACGTGTCGCATGACTACATGGGCTCGAGCTCAGTTCGGGTCCAGTCCGGACTAAAATGGTATAACCGGTTTTTTTCCTACTCAATAATATCATAAATAAATAATAAGTCTTCGGTGAGGGTTAAGTCGCATCTTGGCCTGGTTTTCCTAGTTAGGACATCGCTATGGCTCGGCCTTCCTTACCAGGGCTAATACTCTAGTCAAAGCACGTCATTTCACTGTCCGTGCCACGATTTCTAGTCGCCTTGTACTCCAAACTCCATCATGGCTAAAGTCATCTACCGTAATAATTAACTAAGTAATTATTTATAAAATTCTAAAAGTCACCATTTAATCCAAATAAATAAATAAATATATTAACAAATTTCGGGAAGAGGGGTTACACGATGTTATTACCATTTTTCACACATTGACAAAGGGTAATAAACTAACGTTGCCTCCACCACGACGTCCTGCAGAGGCGAACCAACTCAACGATCCCAAGGACTGTCTTTATTATCAGTACGTGCACCACTCTACCAAAGATTACATCGTCCTGAAGAAGAAGAAGATACAACAGCTTATCGACAGCCAAGTGATCAACCTCGAAGCTGAAGACAAGGTCGTATCTTCTAACATGATCTCTCTTCAATTTAGTGACTTTTCCCACACAGAAGTCCCAGACAGCGTAGTCCCGATCCCTAAGGCAATAATAGAAGTCGTCAACCTACCGCCAGCTTGCAACTCAACCTTGGTGCCACTCATGACTGAATATGGTGAGATCATGTGGGTCCATTCGGACCTTGGGCAAGAAATGACGCAAGGGGTGGTATCTCCCAAAGTAAAAAGGGGAAAGAAATACAAATCATGTCATATGGTGTCTTCTCCCATTTACGAAGTTCTATCTAGAAAAAGCGATCTGGGAAGGGTTACCTACGAACTTATGACCCTGCATAAGAAGAAGCAGTACCCTCTCAAGCTCCTGCTTCCTCCACAAGTTCAGAAGCCGGCCCGTCTAAGCCTTCAACTACCGACAAAGCCAAGCAGAAGGAGACGCGATTTGACAAGTCTCTAAAGGCGCCAGCTCCCGAAGGTATGGACCGGCCTTACAACTTTGACATACTGGCACAGCTGGCCAATACACCTGCCAGGTTGTCTCTGTTCGATCTATTGCGACTATCCAAAGAAACGCGGAAGGCCTTAAGTGAGGCATTATTACATGGTGACTCTTATCTCGCTGAAGTCAAAGCCCCCTGAAGACCCTATCTCCCGTCCCCACTGCCACAGTACTATGGAAGTGGTGTCCAACATCACCTTTTCACAGGAGGACATGCTACTCAAAAATAATCGTCATAATAGACCTCTGTACTATACAGGGTATATCGGGATGATTAAGGTGGATCGGATGCACATCCATCCAGGTTCCTTCCTCAACATCATTCCTAGAAGTTTGCTTCAAATTCTAGGAATCCCTCTGCACAACCAATACAACTATCACGGCTTTCAATGCTGGGAGAAGCCACCCGCTGGAAGATCCGTCTCAAGTGCCAGATTGGTGATCTCCGAACGGAGGTTTCTTGCTATGTAATCGACGTCAATGTATCCTACAACGTCTTGTTGGGACGTCCGTAGATACACAAGAATATGATCGTTCCTTCCACGCTTCACCAGTGCTTTAAGTACGTTAACAGCGATGGCATCGTAAGGACGGAGTTTGCCGATGTCGATCCTTTTAAGGGCATTGAAGCCTACTATGGAGATTCAGTACTTTGCCAATCTCAGCCCTCCAAGGATGACGGCAACGAAGCTGACAATGAAGCAGAAGCAAGTTCATCCTCTAATGATGGTCCCCTGATTATTCGAGTCAAAGGATGTACTACTCCAAAAAGTACTCCAAAGCCTCTCACAATCTGGGTTAAAAAGAAGAATCCTGATATAGTCAAACCATTGACCATCACTCTCCGTAAGACACCTCGGGTGGAACCTGCTGAAGTCGGTCCTCCCAATCCTGAAGAACTATCCTATGTGGCGAACTTAGCCAAGACTGTCTCCTCTTTCAGATAATGATCCTCTCAATGAGTATATCAATACTCATAATAATGTACCTTCAGTAGATGGTGTTATCCCTGAAGAAGAACTTGCGTATTTTCTTAGTAAAGGTTCATCTTTGAATTACTCCGATGTCTACCAATCTGTAAAACAGTATGTAGATACGATATACGCTCTAGAGAACGGCATAGGCCCACACCTCTGCATGTCGGTCATGACACCTCATCTGCAGGAAAAAGTCTGGCCAGAAGATATCCACTACTTCACCGTTCCATCTAGAAAGAAGTGAAGAATTAATCATATTCGGTCGAATAATTGGTGAAAGAAAGTTCTTTCTGGACTCTACTTCACCTAATCACAACACCGAAGCTGACTATGACTCTAGAAAATACAACTTTTTCGATATAGTTGGCAGGCCAAGAATATCATCCAGAACATGGAATATGATATTAAAAGCGACCAGGGGCTAAACTACGGCCAGGGACGACGGTTGCCAATACTTCACTTTGCTCATCCCGGTAAACCCGAGAACTACTATCAACAAAACGGCGTTGGTTTGGGTTATGTCACTCCTCCAACAACTTCTGAAAAATCAGACATCGAAGCAGATCGTTGTTCTCATTCTTCTGATTCCTGCCTCTGGGATTCAGACTCCATCGTTGGAGACATGTTCAAAGCAACTTTGTCCGTCAACATGGTATCAGTTGACCAAATTGCAGACGATGTCCAATCGATCGAGCTTGAACAATAGGCTCAAAAGATGGATACCAGGTGGGAGTTGTGTTTCGAACAACGTGAACCACCTACCGAAGACGAAGTTGTCCAAGTCAATTTAGGAGATGAATCATCTCTTAAACCAATCTTCATCAGCAAAAGTCTATCTGGCGATGAACGACAATCTCTTATATAGCTTATAAGAGAATACATTGACGTCTTTGCATGGAGCTATGAAGACATGCCAGGCCTGGACCCTAAAATTGCCATACACCCTAAATATTTCGTCTAAATCTAAGCCAGTGAAGCAGCAGCAATGACGATTTCGACCAGATGTCATGGAGGCCATCGAGAATAAAGTCAAGAAGCTTATTGCAAGTGGATTCATTCGCGAAGAACAATACCCTGACTGGGTCGCTTACATCGTGCCAGTCATGAAAAAGAACGGTAAAGTTCGAGTCTGTATCGATTACCGTGATTTGAACTCTGTATGTCCGAAAGATGAGTTCCTTCTACCGATCATCGACGTAATGATTGACAATACTTGTGGCTTCGAGTGGATGTCCTTCATTGATGGGTTCTTAGGCTACAACCAGATCAAGATGTTCTCCGATGATGAGAAAACACATCTTTTCGAATACCGTTGGGGGTATACTGCTATACGGTAATGCCCTATGGATTAAAAATGCAGGGGCGACATACCAGCGAGCTATAAACACAATTTTTCACGATCATTTGTACAAAAAGTGGAATGCTACGTAGACGATATCGCAGTTAAAAGTCATCTTAAGGGCAACCACCTCCAAGACTTGAAAATGATGTTCGAACTAATGCGTGCACACCAACTCAAGATGAATCCAACCAAGTCTTTTCTGGGAGTCTCCAGCAGCAAGTTCCTTGGTTTTGTCATCACTTCAAAGGGTATACATCTTGACCCGGAGAAAGTGAAAGCTATCATCGATATGCATCCTCCAAGAAACTCAAAGAGCTACGCGGACTGCAAGGAAGGCTAGCCTACATTAGACGATTCATTTTGAAACTTTCGGGAAGATGTCAACCATTCACTCAGCTCATGAAGAAAGGCGCATCTTTTGTCTGGACTGAACAATGTCAATGCGCATTTGACGACATCAAGAAGTATCTCACAAGCCCTCCATTTTGGTGGCTCCAATAATGGAGCCCTTCTTACTATATGTCCGCGCTATGGACCATTTCCCTCGGTGCCCTATTAGCTCAGAAGAATGAAGGCGACCATGAACAAGCAATCTACTATCTCAGCCGCACAATGGTGGGTGCCGAGCACAAATACACACATGTGGAAAAGGAATGCCTTACACTGGTATTTGCTATCCAGAAGACACGCCACTATGTGTCTGGGCAACTATCCACATCATATCTAAAGTCAATCCTCTCAGAATACTCATTACTAAATCGGGTTCTCTCAATTCCCGTTTAGCTACATGGGCAATGTTGTTGACTCCATATATGTTGTTCGTTCCTCAGAAGGCAGTAAAAGGCCAAGTGTTAGCTAATTTCCTAGCAGCTCATCCAGTGCCAGAATCTTCCAAACTCTATGACGAAATCCCCGACGAAGTAGTGGAGTCTAATATCGTAACTGAAGAGATCCCCATTTGGCGAATGTTCTTTGACGGTGCCTTAAGAACAGGACCTAAAGGAAATATTGTGGCCGAAGTAGGTGTCGTGCTTGTGTCACCTGACCATCTGGTTATACATCGTGCATATTCTCTCGTGGAACCCTGCACCAACAATGCGGCCGAATATAATGCCCTATTAATCGGCCTGCAACTGGAAAAACAATTGGGAGTTGACTATCTAGAAGCTTACGACAATTCTAAGATAATAATTAGTCAGGTCCGAGGGTATTATAAAGTTTGTCATAAGGATCTCATCCCCTATCACAAAGCGACAACCGATTGGCATCTACTTTCATCAGATTCTTCATCGAGCTCGTACCTCGATTATAGAATATAGAAGCAGATGCTTTAGCTGGTCTCGCTGCTTCCTTGACTGTCCCTACCAATACTCAGTAGTCGATCATAGTGTCTGGTCGAGAACTATTCTGTGTAAAAGATGCCTTGCATATTCTTCACAGTTATACATTGGAAATAAACGTCGACATTAAAGACTGGAGATTTCCTTTCATGGACTACGTCGTATATGGAATCCTTCCCGAGGACCCAAAGGAAGCAGTGTCTATCCAAAGGCGATCCCTCAGATTTTACTACGACACAGCTACCAAGATACTGTACCGACGCTCTTACGACGGGCTACTGTTACGATGTTTATCAGACACAGAAGCCAAACATGCACTCCAGGAGGCTCACGATGGAGTTTGTGGTACACATCAACCAGGCCCAAAATTAAGATTGCCTCAGACGAATAGGTTATTATTAGCAAACGATGATAGCAGATGCTGTTGAATACGCAAAAAAGTGTAGGGCTTGTCAGTTCCACGCCAATTTCATTCATCAACCTTCGGAGTTTCTACACCCGACGGCAGCATCTTGGCCATTTGAAGCCTAGGGTATGGATGTCATAGGCCCAATCAGCCCGCCATCTTCCAGAGGACATCGGTTCATCCTAGCCATAACCAATTACTTGTCCAAATGGGCGGAAGCTATCGCTCACCAAAGTGAAGGCGTCGAACGTGATCAGTTTCATCAAACATCACGTTATCTACCGCTTTGGCCTACCTCGTAGGATCATCCATGATAATGGTCCACAATTTACAAGCCATGCATTCTATCGGTTCTACGATAGGAATCGAATCCAGAATGTAGCCTCTACTGCCTACAATCTAGCGGCTAACGGGCTAGCAGAAGCCTTCAAATAAACCATTATTAAACTTCTCAAGAAGTTCGTGTCTTCAAAAGCACGATTGGAATGAGAAGCTCAGCGAATGTCTATGGGCATATCGTACAACGGTCCGGACTCCAACAGGCAGTACGCCATTCTCTCTGGTTTATGGGAGTGAAGCAGTTCTCCCTTAGAAGTCCAGATTCCTTCTCTTCGAGTAGCCTTATCCAGTGAGTTGACTACCGAAGAAAGCTAGCTACCGTCTGCGACTACAGGAGCTTGAAGTGCTAGACAAAAATGTTTGTTAGCTCAGCAGCGCATTGAGTTATACCAAGCACGCCTTTCCAGAGCCTTCAATAAAAAGGTGAAGGAAAGAATCTTCCAAGTTGGTGATCTAGTCTTAGCAGTGAGAAGACCAATGGTCATAACGCACAAAATAAAAAGAAAATTTTAGCCTAAATGGGAAGGTCCTTTCGTTATAGAATCAGTGTATTCTAACGGTGTGTATCGACTAACCAAGCCCGATGGTGACTTGCTCATATGCCTATCAACGGCAAGTTTCTGAAGAAATATTATGTGTAACCTTTTTAAATAATGGTCACATATGTTCAGTCATGTAAATGTACAGTACGATGTTTATGTGATTCAAAAATTATCTAACTATTATCCGTATTTCAAGAGTCTTGAATACGCCTTGGATAATAGGTCCTCTAAAATATTTTCCCAGTGGAATTATTCCCGTTTTTTATTCTGTCCAAACTTGGTTTGACGAAAACAAGTCACGTCCCTATATAACCTCTGAATTATTTTTCGATAATTATTTCTCCAGTGGAATAATTAAGAAATATTTTGCCATGTCCATATAACCTCTGAGCAAAACGTTATCAAGGATAATCACGTCCATATTACCTATGAATTATCCACTCCTACCTAATGTTTATATCTTTCAACGTCCATATTACCTCTGGTTAGATATAGAACATCCTCTACTATTACGTCCATATTACCTCTATTAGCAGCTTCGTTCAACTTATTATCTATATTCAAAAAAAATTTGAATATAAAATGGATAATAGGTCCACATCAAATTCCCCAGCGGAATACCCACCAAAATATCCTACTACGTCCATATTACTAGTTTCGATATTTCAAAAAACCACAGTCATAAATTTTGAAAGCGAAAAGATTCTTTATTCTTTATTTGAATGTCTATCAAGAACGAAAAAAGGGGCACAAGAGCCGTAACGGCTAGAAAAAATAGTTACAAACAAAAAATCTAAGGGATACATAGTCGATTGATATTGTCCCTTAGGGCCGCAATTTCGGCTTCAGACTTCGCGGTAGCTCGGTGGCGCGCCTCTTCATGACGAGCGGCTTCATCCTGTAAGAGGATCAGACTCATATGCTCTTCCTCCAACTTTACCAACTATTCTTTTAAATGGCGGAAGTGGTGGCGGGCATGGCAGCCTGAGCCAAGTACTCCTCCTGCTCAGATGTTGTTGTCCTCAAGTTGGCTTCCAGTTGAGCAATCTCGCTTTGGATCTGCGCGATGTGATTATACTTCTCGGTAATCTACGCAGCCAGTTTATTCTTCGAGGTAACATGTGCCTCACTTGCAGCGTTGAACTGACCATACTGATCAGCCAATTTGCTGATCTCTTGAACGAGGGCATCCTTCCTCGCCTGGAAAGTGGCCTTCTCCTCCGTGAGAGCCGTGATCAAATCCTCGTCTTTTGTACGGCACGGAACAGCTATGTCGGGCTCCATTTTTTGGCATCCCGAAATCTGGCCACTTGACCCTCCAGATCATTCAGAACTTTCCTCAGAGTATTAGCCCGCTCTCATAACCGCAATGCTCTCAAGGGCCGCCACTTGGCATTCGGCAACAGCCTTCATAGGGCCAAAGGCAGCATTCTGATTCAGGACTCCAGGAAGCTTTACTTTCAACAGAGTAGAAAGCTTTGACGACTTCCTGGGCCATCTCGTCGTCTTCGGTGGAGGTCGTCGGGGAGGATGCTTGGAGAGTTTCTTCCGCTCTGGGAAGGGATATCTGACAAGAAGCCGAACCTAACAAGAAAACAATATATACATCAGTAACAAAAAAAGGGGAAAATATGAAAGGGTTGTAATTTTGTACCTTCGGCATGCTCAGCGCCAGCCTGGGCTACGTCATCAGTCTTGGCTTCAGAGAAACCGAGAGCAGGCCCAGGTTTCAAGAAGAACAATATCAAGGCCTCGAGCGACATCAGGCCTGGTATCTTCTGCAATTCCAGCTGGAACGGGAGCAGATTCAGCAACAGCCCCCTCAGTAGGCGGTTCAACCTCTCCTTCTGTAGCCGATACCGGCTCACTAACAACTCCCTCTGTACCAGCAAATTTAGAGGAGCCAGGGACAACCTTTGTTCCTTCTCCAATGCCTGGGGCTATCTTCACGAGTGGTTCATTCTCCTTGTCTACAAGGGAACATACAATCATGGCCAGCCTCACGAGGAGCACGCAAAATCAAAGTTAAAAATCTCATCCGAAGAGAGGCGCAAAGATAACGTACCCGCAGGAGGATGAGCCGATTGGACTTGATTTTCATCCAAGTCCCTCATCACAGCTCCTATCGCAGACATATCCTCCAAAGAAATGTCATAAGAGGGACTAATCTTTTGATAGCCGTCATGGTCTGGGCCTTCGCCCTGATCATCCCGTCGCTCAAATCTTACAGCTGAAAGACCCGCCTCATCCATCGATCGAGGACGAGCAGGGGACACTGTCATCACGTCTACCTCCTCAGACAAGGAGGCACCTACCTCAGCTATAACTTCAGGCTCCTGTGCAAAGGACAAACGCAAGGGTGAGAAAGCTTCTAAAAGCTTGACCAGAACGGCTATGGAGTCTAGGAAGGGATCTACCTCCCGAATGGCAACGGCCTGTAACGTCGTCTGCCGCAAAGATCTTCTTGGAGGAGGCAAGCCGGCACCCACGTCCGCAACCTTCTTCCTCCCCCGGAAAACAACTACCTTCTTCCTTTCGGGCCGTGGAACTAGCTCAGTGGAAGCTTTCCTCTTATGAGGAATGTCAGGAAGAGGTTCTTCAGTAACCTCTCTCCGAGGCACTGTAACGATAGGCTCCTCAATAACAACTCTCTCTGCGGCGCTGCAGCCGGTTCAACTGTGGGTGCGGTGCCTTCTTTCTGTTACTCCCTATTGTACGCACTCGTCCTATATCAGTAAGAGTAGGGGCAAACCTAGTCCCCGATATAAAGCTCTGCTCACGGTCATACCGAGAATGAAGGGTATTGACCTGAATATAGAACTTGCCAGCAGCAAAGAGCATGTGGGTGTCAGGCTTATCTTCGAGCGGGTAAAAACTGCCCCCGTACATCCAGCATTATAGTAGCCCCATGCACATTTTCCCGTCGATCAGACTCCCTATCGACTGTAGATGAGGACTGGAATTGCCCAAGAGAAGCTGGCTGTAGCCGAATTACCGTGCAAAGCGACTCGGCAAATAAGGTTCCAGAAAAGTGTGATTCCTATTCCTGAATACCAGATGGGAAGGCCTGATTGTCATGACCCGCACCCACTGTTAGGGTACGATAACGTAACTACGCCCAGCCTATGCCGCAGTGTCGGCGGTAGAACGCTGTCCTAGGTCACACATTTAACAATATAATGCTAAGTAGTTTATACTCTCCGAATGGGGGTGACATAGCAGATACAGACTCAATCACATCTAAGGTAGAGCATGATAAGATAGATAAAACATAAAATCCAAAGAGATACAGGAGATAGAAGTATAAGTGTCTAGATACATAAACCCATAAATACATCTCAAAATCAAATACAGATACAGTAATCCACAAAGTAAATACAACTCCAGACAAAATGAAATAACTACCTAAACAACCTCTACTGTGTCTCCTCTAGGCTAGCAGGCAATCCCAGACCATCTGTAAAATTTATCAATAGGTCCAGTCAGGACAGGAGCGAGCACATTACATCTCAACAGTTCATAGCAGGTTATAAATATAATCATGCAGTAAGTAAGATACAGGTACTGAAAGAAATGCAGTATGTAAACAGAGAGAGAAAGCTGTAATAGAAATCTACTATAGGTAGAGAATTAACATGTGGCTAGTGAGTCAGAGTACAATATAGACATGTAAATGGCATAGGAGATTCTGATAAGACACTATGGAAGAGATTCTGATAAGATACTACTTGGGTATTATTCACATGTCTACTTCTACTCTCCCGTACCCCCAATCAATACACAAGGATCCAACCATGTTATATGATACTATGTACAGCCCCCGAAGGGTGGTAAGCCTCCGAAAGGTGATAAGCCTCCGAAAGGTGATAAGCCTCGAAAGGTGATAAGCCCCCGAAGGGTGATACATAGACCCATAAATGGGATAAGGATTCCAGGAAGACTCTGTGATCATAAGAGTATATGTCACAAGTGATCGAAGAATCAACGAAGCATAGTGATACGCTATGTAAGTGAAACGCACAGAACATAGAGTACCCGATGCTCCCTAAGGATAACATCTCAAGAAGGGATCCATATAGTACCAATCTGTGTGACCAACGTGACAGTACAAGTAAAGTAATATACTGCAGGAAATAGTTCTAAGCAGGATATGAAATGATCAGAGAATGTACTCGCCTGATAACCTGAACAACTGATAAGTATAGGGGGTCCGACTGAAGCCACAAAGTCCTATTTAAAGCAACACAGGTTACAAGGTGTTCAAGTTGTCATAAATGAATCTCTATAATCAATCTACATTATCCTAGGTTCTTCTAAGTCAAAATAACTCTAGGTCGACTCCGGTCAATAATCTAGTCAAACTAGGTCAAGTGTTGACTTACAGTTGACTTTGGGTCAACTGGTCAACTCTGGTCAAACAGGGTCAATTCTAGTCTAATATAAAGTGTACTTCGTTATTTGTACGTCGAAACTTACGTCACGCAAATCGAGATAAGAAGATTATCGAAAATTAATAATCTTATTATAGTGATCCACGTGTCCAACTTGTCAATTTCAGCGATGTGAGATCACTAGAATCGACTGAGCTCAGTTTCGTTGTACTAATCCCGAAATACGAACATTATAAGAATTAATTATTAATTAATTATAAAAAGGTTAAACTCAGAGAATTATCAACAAACATTGTCGGACGATGAAATAAACATCGCCAACGTGTCCAGAATGGTAAAATTAGCTAGGATAGCCTACCCAACGGTCCAATTTGGACACAAGGGCAAAAAGGTAATTTCGGGTCAAAACGGTGTCCGCGTCGGAGCCGTTTTGCACCAAAAAACTGCAACAAAATACAAATAATTATATGTCCATGAAACCAGAATGACGATACGAACCCAACGGTATCTCCAGAATTGGATTCCGTTGACCCGATCTCAATTTGGTCCGTTGACCAGAACTTGGAATTCCGGTTTGCACGAAAATGCATGCCGGAGCCAATGTTCTCAAAACTCAGCAAACTACCTGTCAACATCTAGAATGATGATACGAACTCAACGGTATCTCCGGAATTGGATTCCGATGAGCCGATCTCAAAATGACCCATTGACCCGGATATTGGTATCTACTTGCACCGAAATGCGTGCCGGATCCAATGTCCACCAAACCTAGCAAATTATATGTCAACAGTCCAGAATGACGATACGAACTCAACGGTATATCCGGAATTGGATTCCGATGAGCCGGTGTCAAAAAGTTCCGTTGACCCAGAATGTGGGACCCACTTTGCACCGAAAAAGTGTCAGGGCCCACGTTCTCCAAATCTAAAAATTTTATATAAAAACATGCTAGAACGACGCCACAAGTCTAATGGTGGTGTCAGAAATAAAATCTGGAGTCACGTGTTCAAAAATGAATTTTACACGTTGGAAATTACGAATTCGGACGGCCAACTTTGGCGTCGAATTCAACTAATCAAACAAGCTCACAATGAAACGAAACTGGAGGGGTAGTAAGAGGGTTATACCAGCTTCGCCCTGGAACTGGTAGCACGCCAAACGGAGCTGCGGTGGAGGAGATACAAGCTGACGAAGTTGGCCCCGCGAAACTGTCCAAATTTAATACAATTTAAACGGTCAACTTGGTGGCCGGTTTTGATGTATCAAACGATAAAATTAACGGACGAAAATTGACATGAGTGAAGGTGGTTATACCGAGATTGCGACGGAGCGAAGAAATCGCCGATCCAACGGTCGGATTTCCGGACAAATGCGTGTGAAGTTGCTGCGACGGACGCCAAAATGAACTCGATTTCGCGCACGTCACGACGGGACGTCGTGCAAAACGCACGAATCGCCTCGACGGCACGTCCCGGAGGACGGTGGCCGTCAGGGAGTACTCGCCGGAGTGGAAGCACCCAAGGCGAGCCACGGCGGCACGGCGGCGCACGGCGGCGGCCCGCGCGCGCGTGTGCGCCTGCAAGTGCGTGCAGCTGCTGCTGCGGCCGTGCTCGCCAGGGCCGGCGACGGTAGAGGGCTGTGCGGTCAAGCCTGGCCCGGCGAGGCCAGGGGCGCGCGGCCTGGACGGAGGGTGGAGGTGGTCGGGCATGGCTGTATGGTGGTGGTGGCAGATTAGATGAGGAGGGAATGAGGAGGAGGAAGGAAGTAGGAGGAGGAGAAAGGTTGGGGTGTTGGCCGACGGCCGGGCGCGAGGCCGGCCAGGGAGGTCGGGGGAGGTAAGGTGGTGATGGCTGGAATGGTGGTCGGGGTGGAGTGGTGATGTTGCTGTTGTCGTTGAGTTGTTGTATGGCTTGTAGGAAATAAATGTTAGAGAGAGAGAGTAATAGTAATGAGAGGGAGGAAGAGAGAGAAAAGTTGTATTCTCATAAATTTTAGGGCCGGCACACTTGGCCAAGGGGGTGAGGGGAAAAGTTTCTATGGGGAAATTAATGGATGTGATTAAAAATAGGAATTCAGGGCTAGGATTAAATGTGTAGGAAAAATATTAGGAAGAGAGAGAGAGAGAGAGAGATAACAATTAATGAAGGAGGGAGAGAGATGAAAAAGTGTGTTCTCCTAGAATTTAGGGCCGGCACTATGGGTTGGCTGTGAGAGTGTGGGATGGAGGGAAATAGATGGTGATGATTAATTTGAGGCAAATCAATGTAGAATTTTATTAGCTAGAAATTGATTTATTCCAAGGGATTAATTCAATGAAATTTCCAATAAATATTAGAAATAGGTAGAAGGAATAATTAATATTTTCGGGCAAGAAATATGAGGTGTTATGATGGAGAGCAACATGGAGCTGGGCTGGACTCGGTGGAGCCGGATTGGTCAAAGTCGGACATTGTGCAAAAATTGAATTAAAATTAGACGTTGATGATCATGGGTAAATAAGAAGTACATGGGATTCCAATAAATGGGACACAAGTGGCGGACGGGTAGTAGGCTTAATGTGGGCCATGTCCATAATTGGGGCTAACAGGTTTTGGTCGACAGGGGACCCACAAATCAAATTGGAAAATAAATGTGACACCGTGGAGTGAAATAAAATCGGGTCACGTGTCGGGAAAGTTGTGCGAAGCAAATGGAGCACAAAATGACGTGTCTGAGTGGGACACGAAGGTCAAGGGTGAAGAGCGACTCGAGTAGATCATCAATGAGGAGTTGGTTTCAAGAAAATAACTGGTCTTGCGCTCCAAAATTAAAAGTCACGGTAACGTGCTGATAATGATCAAGGAAAAGAGTGGAAAAAATAATAATGATCAAATGGTCTAAATCGACCCAAGTTCAGCGAAGCAAAAAGAGCACAAGGGAACAAGTCTGAATAGGACACTATATACCGTCATGAAGGTAATCCTGTCCACTCTAAAACTCGTGAAGAAGATTTCCAGAGTTGAACATCCCTGACACTCCAAATATCAAAGGCACGAAAAAGCACACTTAAGGAAAAAAATAACAGAATAAATTATTTATTGAAATTAAAATCAATCAAATAAATAAAAAATAAAAAAATCAACCCGAAATTCAGGGTGCTCACATCCTACCCACCTTATAAAAATTTCGTCCTCGAAATTAAAATGTCCATACTCCCTCTAGGTCAAACCCCCACAATCAAATCCCAGAACTTAAATAAAACATACCATCAAAAAGACGACATACAAGGTCATGGCATACGGTGGTAGTGAAAGTCTCATCTAGGTATACTAGTCATGCTAACCGAAACGGTCATAGGGTATCAAAACACACAAGCAGTCTAGGGTGTTAAACTAGAGAAGTTACAGAAACAACAAACCATCGAAACTGTAAGGCAGTCTACCATCTTATATGAAAACTGGTACTTATCATAAAAATAAAGAAAAGTAACTACCCATTATCTTTAAAGGGTTCAGAAAAAAGAAAATCAAAATCAAAGTTAAGGAATGAAAGCCAATTCCATGGAAAATTCCAATCAAATACATATTGAGAATATTTAGTCTCGATACGATCTAAGTTGATCAAATTTGGAAAACCAAGATTTAGGCAATATGGAGGACAGGTTCAACGAAGTCTGAGGACGAGCATACAAGGATGGAGATTCAGGTCACAATCAAATTTAATTCAATTAGTACAACCCAAGATAAGAAAAGATAATCGAAGTTGATTTGGTCGTGATTAAGGAAACTAGGATTCCATGATATTGAAAAACCCTTTTTAGGGAAAATAGGAAAAAGATTTCATACGAAGTCAGCAATTCATCCCTCTCTAATACTATCAGTTTATCATTTGCCAAATCATATATATATATATATATATATATATATATATATATATATATATATATATATATATACACTCACAAGTCCCAATATGAAAATCAACCTCTATATAACTATCATCGAAATTTTATAACCTTCAGTCATCTAAACCTTTACCACAATCACCATAGACAAAATCTTTAACTTCGAAAACATTTTCCACGAAGCATACCCCTCTTAATTAGGTATCAACACTTATCCATTTAATCAAGTTTCCAAATTCTTTCACCTCGTTCTAAATTAGATCCGAAACCTCTAAATCCAGTTTATGGAATCCTTGGACTTGTTTAAATCAAGTCTCGTATTTAATTTAACTCCAATACACTATATCACACAAATTTATTCTTGTTTATAAATCAACCTTCATATTTTCTTCAACGTTCACCTTCAAATGTTACCCTTTTGAATTCCACAAATTCTCCCAATCATCTAAAATAATTTTTATAACGTAAAATCCTTGTGTTCTCTCTATCTCTAGTCACCCTCTTAAAATATCTAGTTCAATTTCGCATAATTTTATTCAATTAAATTCTCCTTTCCATCTCTAAATTTCTACATAGCCTTGTAATAGTTCCCAAGAATCAATAACAAAGATTTTTAAGTTCTCAAAACTAGGTTGACCTCTGATATCCTCATTAGTTTTTTTTTTTTTGAAATATATTCCTGAATTACTCATAACCAAAATTTTCTGCGATTGTTTCTAAATTGAACATTTATCACTTGATTCCATTCTAAACCTTTACCACATCTTCCTCTCAATTTTTCATATTTGACATCCAACATTTTGATTCCTATAAATCATCATATGATAACCAATTACATCTTTTCCGAACTAGATAATTTACGTCACTTTCTCAACATTTTCAGGCAAAATGATATGAAGATTCAAGAGTTTTCAAGGTATAGCTGACAGAATTATATACGAGATAGGGGATTGATGTAATCATGACAGTTATAAGATAAGGAATGATGGAAATAAAATATTGGCGAGAAGAGAATGATAAAAGAATCTGTTCTGCTTATCTGTTTAAAAGGGGGACCCATTTTGAAATCAGAGCTATAATATCAAATCCAAAATAAGGCCTAGCAATATCATTGATTTATTGTATTAAGAAGAAATAAATTTGTAAGAAGTTACACAAGGTTTATAAAATAGCTAAAGCTACATCCTAAGTAAACAATGAGAAACAAAACAAAACAACAATAATTCCTTCTTCTTTTTGAATGACTGAAACAAAAGTAGCAAAAACATGTTCGAAAACATTTAAGGTACAATCTGATAATCATATGCGTCTATCCAAAATTATGGTACTCTAAATCCTCGTCATACTAGTAAGCAGGGCTACGATAATCACAGAGTCCTTGACTTATGCACATACCTCTAGAATCATGGTATTTAACATTTTTGCGATGCCGCTAGCTTGGCTGCGAAAACCTTAAATTCCTACACCCGAGAAATATATCCAAAGTCAGACTATATGTCCTCACCATGCTGGCTAATGTGACTATAGAAGACAAGATTTCCATAACTTAGATGACCTAGCCCATATAATTTCATCTTGCCAAAAATTAAATTAAATCAACAATGAATACCTAAAAAAATAAATTTATCAACGAACATCAAAATTCAGAAATGAACAAAATCCTTCAAATCATATAACTACAAACTCGGATGCTATAGCTAACATCAAGATTCAAAATTCGACAATCATCCATCAAAATCAATAAATACAAACTCAAATTCAACCATAATCCATCAAAATTAAATTAACAACAGAAAGTAAAGATAAATCAAATCAAGGAAAAAGAGTTTTCAAATCGGAATTAAATAAATTCTCAAGGGTCGTCCCAGGAATCTCTCAAGGGTTCCTAACTGTGATTGAGTACCTTCAAAATATATCCTATTCCTACTACAGGCTGTAGTGGTACTCTAGTTCGAATACCACTACATAAACTCGACCTGCATGGGCCACCACTAAAAACGTGTCACGACCCGCACCCACTGTTAGGGTACGAGAACGTAACTACGCCCAGCCTACGCCGCAGTGTCGGCGGTAGAACGCTGTCCTAGGTCACAATATTAACAATATAATGCTAAGTAGTTTATACTCCCCGAATGGGGGTGACATAGCAGATACAGATTCAATCACATCTAAGGTAGAGCGTGATAAGGATAGATAAAACAAAAATCCAAAAAGATACAGGAGATAGAAGTCTAAGTGTCTAAGATACATAAACCCAGAAATACATCTCAAAACTCAAATACAGATACAGTAATCCACAAAGTAAATACAACTCCAGACAAAATGAAATAACTACCTAAACAACCTCTACTGTGTCTCCTCTAGGCTAGCAGGCAATCCCAGGCCATCTGTAAAATTTATCAACAGGTCCAGTCAGGACAGGAGCGAGCACATTACATCTCAACAGTTCATAGCAGGTTAGAAATATAATCATGCAGTAAAATAAGATACAGGTACAGAAAGAAATGCAGTATGTAAACAAAGAGAGAAAGCTGTAATAGAATATCTATAAGGTAGAGAACTAACATGTAGCTAGTGAGTCAGAGTACAATATAGACATGTAAATGGCATAGAAGATTCTGATAAGACACTATGGAAGAGATTCTGATAAGATACTACTTGGGTATTATTCACATGTCTACTTTTACTCTCCGTACCCCCAATCAATACACAAGGATCCAACCAGGTTATGTTATGACTATGTACAGCCCCCGAAGGGTGATAAGCCTCCGAAAGGTGATAAGCCTCCGAAAGGTGATAAGCCCCCGAAGGGTGATACATAGTAGACCCATAAATGGGATAAGGATTCCAGGAAGACTCTGTGATCATAAGAGTATATGTCACAAGTGATCGAAGAATCAACGAAGCATAGTGATACGCTATGTAAGTAAAACGCACAGAACATAGAGTATCCGATGCGTCCTAAGGATAACATCTCAAGAAGGGATCCATATAGTACCAATCCGTGTGACCAACGTGACAGTACAAGTAAAGTAATCTACTGCAGGAAATAGTTCTAAGCAGGATATGAAATGATCAGAGAATGTACTCGTCTGATAACCTGAACAGCTGATAAGTATAGGGGGTCCGACTGAAGCCACAGAGTCCTATTTAAAGCAACACAGGTTACAAGGTGTTCAAGTTGTAATAAATGAATCTCTATAATCAATCTACATTATCCTAGGTTCTTCTAAGTCAAAATAACTCTAGGTCGACTCCGGTCATAATCTAGTCAAACTAGGTCAAGTGTTGACTTACAGTTGACTTTGGGTCAACTGGTCAACTCTGGTCAAACAGGGTCAATTCTAGTCTAATATAAAGTGTACTTCGTTATTTGTACGTCGAAACTTACGTCACGCAAATCGAGATAAGAAGATTATCGATAAAATTGATAATCTTATTATAGTGATCCACGTGTCCAACTTGTCAATTTCGGCGATGTGAGATCACTGGAATCGACTGAGCTCAGTTTCGTTGTACTAATCCTGAAATACGAACATTATAAGAATTAATTATTAATTAATTATAAAAAGGTTAAACTCAGAGAAATTATCAACAAACATTGTCGGACGATAAAATAAACATCGCCAACGTGTCCAGAATGGTAAAATTAGCTAGGATAGCCTACCCAACGGTCCAATTTGCACACAAGGGCAAAAAGGTAATTTCGGGTCAAAACGGTGTCCGTGTCGGAACCGTTTTGCACCGAAAAACGTGCAAGAAAACAAGTCTACAAAATATAACAAATTATATGTCCACGAAACCAAATGACGATACGAACCCAACGGTATCTCCAGAATTGGATTCCGTTGACCCGATCTCAATTTGGTCCGTTGACCAGAATTTGGAATTCCGATTTGTACGGAAATGCGTGCCGGAGCCAATGTTCTCAAAACTCAGCAAACTACCTGTCAACGAGTCCAGAATGATGATACGAACTCAACGGTATATCCGGAATTGGATTCCGATGAGCCGATCTCAAAATGACCCGTTGACCCGGATATTGTATCAACTTGCACCGAAATGCGTGCCGGATCCAATGACCACCAAAATCTAGCAAATTATATGTCAACGAGTCCAGAATGACGATACGAACTCAACGGTATATCCGAAATTGAATTTCGATGAGCCGGCGTCAAAAAGTCCCGTTGACCCAGAATGTGGGACCCACTTTGCACCGAAAAACGTGCCAGGGCCCACGTTCTCCAAATCTAACAAATTTTATATGAAAACATGCCAGAACGACGCCACAAGTCTAATGATGGTGTCAGAAATAAAATCTGGAGTCCCGTGTTCAAAAATGGAATTTTATAAGTTAGAAATTACGAATTCGGACGGCCAACTTTGGCGTCGAATTCAACCAATCAAACAAGCTCACAATGAAACAAAACTGGAGGGGTAGTAAGAGGGTTATACCAGCTTCGCCCCGGAACTGGTAGCACGCCAAACGGAGCTACGGTGGAGGAGATACAAGCTGACGAAGTTGGCCCCGCGAAACTGTCCAAATTTAATACAATTTAAACGGTCAACTTGGTGGCCGGTTTTGATGTATCAAACGATAAAATTAACGGACAAAAATTGACATGAGTGAAGGTGGATATACCGAGATTGCGACGGAGCGAAGAAATCGTCGATCCAACGGTCGAATTTCCGGGAAAATGTGCATGAAGTCGCTGCGACGGAACGCCAAAATGAACTCGATTTCGCGCGCGTCAGGACGGGACGTTGTAAAACGTACGAATCGCCTCGACGGCGCGTACCGGAGGACGGTGGTCGTCAGGGGAGGACTCGCCGGGTGGGGTGCACCCACGGTGAGCCACGACGGCCCACGCGGCGGCGCGACGGCACGACGGCGGCCCGCGCACGCGCGTGTGCGCGCCTGCAAGCGCGTGCAGCTATGCTACGGCCGTGCTCGGCCAGGGCCGACGACGACGGAGGGCTGCGCGGTCGAGCCTGGCCCGGCGAGGCCAGGGGTGGCGCGGCCTGGACGGAGGGTGGAGGTGGTCGGGGCATGGCTGTTATGGTGGTGGTGGCAGATTAGATGAGGAGGGAAATTAGGAGGAGGAAGGAAGTATGAGGAGGAGAAAGGCTGGGTGTTGGCCGACGGCCGGCGGTGCGGCGGAAGCCGCCAGTGGAGGTCGGGGGAGGTGAGGTGGTGATGGCTGGAATGGTGGTCGGGGTGGAGTGGTGATGTTGCTGCTGTCGTTGAGTTGTTGTATGGTTTGTAGGAAAAATGTTAGAGAGAGAGAGAGAGTAATAGTAATGAGAGAGAGGAAGAGAGAGAGAAAAGTTGTATTCTCATAAATTTTAGGGCCGGCACACTTGGCCAAGGGGGTGAGGGAAAAAGTTTCTATGGGGGAAATTAATGGATGTGATTAAAAATAGGAATTCAGGGGCTAGGATTAAATGTGTAGGAAAAAGAATATTAGGAAGAGAGAGAGAGATAACAATTAATGAAGGAGGTAGAGAGATGAAAAAGTGTGTTCTCCTAGAATTTAGGACCGTCACTATGGGTTGGCTGTGAGAGTGTGGGATGGAGGGAAATGGATGGTGATGATTAATTTGAGGGAAATCAATGGCTAGAATTTTATTAGCTAGAAATTGATTTATTCCAAGGAATTAATTCAATAGAAATTTCCAATAAATATTAGAAACAGGTAGAAGGAATAATTAATATTTTGGGCAAGAAAATATGAGAGTGTTATGATGGAGAGCAACATGGAGCTGGGCTGGACCCGGTGGAGCCGGATTGGGTCAAAGTCGGACATTGTGCAAAAATCGAATTAAAATTAGACGTTGATGATCATGGGTAAATAAGTAGTACATGGGGATTCCAATAAATGGGATACAAGTGACGGACGGGTAGTAGGCTCAATGTGGGCCATGTCCATAATTGGGGCTAACAGGTTTTGGTCGACAGGGGACCCACAAATCAAATTGGAAAATAAATGTGACATGGAGTGAAATAAAATCGGATCACGTGTCGAAAAAGTTGTGCGAAGCAAATGGAGCAAAATGACGTGTCTGAGTGGGACACGAAGGTCAAGGGTGAAGAGCGACTCGAGTAGATCATCAATGAGGAGTTGGTTTCAAGAAAATAACTGGTCTTGCGCTCCAAAATTAAAAGTCACGGTAACGTGCTAATAATGATCAAGGAAAAGAGTGGGAAAAATAATTAATGATCAAATGGTCTAAATCGATCCGAAGTTCAGCGAAGCAAAAAGAGCACAAGGGAACAAGTCTGAGTGGGACACTATATACCATCATGAAGGTAATCCTGTCCACTCCAAAACTCGTGAAGAAGATTTCCAGAGTTGAACATCCCTGACACTCCAAATATCAAAGGCACGGAAAAGCACACTTAAGAAAAAAAATAACAAAAAATTATTTATTGAAATTAAAATCAATCAGAAAATAAATAAAAATAAAAAAATCAACCCGAAATTCAGGGTGCTCACACTGATGTACTGGAGCCAACGAAATGCCCCAATAGGAAGGCTAGTAGTGAGTGCTCCCTCATCTACTAGGGTGTCTCATGCACGGCTACTATCAGACGGAGGCGACACTCTGAAGAATTCATAGTTTTGCAGAAAACTCAAAGCCTTCCTGCAAACAGGCACCCCTGTAACGGTCCAGTCCGTATCTCTGAATCTCCGAAGAAAGGCATCCCCCGCCAAAGAGTCTGCCATCAGCCCGACATTCATCAATCTGGAATAATGCAGTACCAGCCATCCCATCAGATAGTAAAAGGGAAACTCAGTCCTAGCAAAGTCCTTCCTGCCATCGGGTGTTATCGCGTTCACAACAAAATGTCACAAACCCCGTTGGATGGCGCAGACCATCGCTGGAAGCTGAGCAAGTTGGCCTCCAAAGGCCAGCTTTACAACCGAGAGTATCTGTAAGCCCACTTTCTAAATTTTTTAATTTTTTAAATTTTATTTGTTTATGATAATTTTTTGGTCATTGGGAGTCATGCCAAAGCTTGTTGGTGAGTTATGACCAACTTGTGGTCAAGTGATCTCTAGATAGGGTCTATATGCATTCTATAGCTATATTATATTTTATTATGATTTTTAGACATTTTTATATATTTTAAATACTTATTCTATGAAGATTTATATTTATGAATGACTTTCATAATTTATTTTGAGGCTATTTGTGACTATTTTGAGACCCATTATTTTTCTTTAGGCTCTATTAGGTTAAATATATTTTCTGTATTTTCTACAATTTTTTAGGATTTTTAGATAATTAAATATAGGAAAAAACCTATTTTCTAAGACTTATATTTACTGTGCAAGCCTAAGAACAAATATTGACCCCAAATATTTTCCTAGGGTTCATTATGCTATTTTCTTTTTCTAGAATTTTTCCATAATTTTTGGCAATAATTAAATATTTATTTATTAGGGTTTATATATTTTAAAGGCCTCCAATATTTATTATGAGGCGTTTTGGGACTACTATGAGACTAAGTATTTTTATTTTGACTCTAGGGGTTAATTATAATTTCTATAATTTTCTACAATTTTTCTAGAATTTTTAGATATTTATTTGGAGTTAATTTGATTTATAAAACAGTTTTCAGTAATTAAATACACAGTCAGCGCTTAGGGGGCCCACGCGTCAGCCGCTTGGGCCGACCGAGCGGGGCCCGCCTGTCAGTCAGCCATATGCTGACTGTGTATCCTATTTTTGAGTCGGCTGCTTAGCCAAGTCCTAGTCGGCTTAGGATGAAACCGGGTCAAAATCTGATCATTTTTGAGCGGGGCAGAGGAGTTACGCCACGTGTCCATAGCCGCACAACCGACTCAGCTGTCGTCGCCTATATATATATATAATATATATATATATATATATATATATATATATATATATATATATATATATTATATTTAGTTTCTTTAGAAACCCTAGATTAATTGTTGGCCGACTTTGTGGTTTTGATCCCGGTGATCCCTCGACTTTTCGAGGTGATTCCCGTCAACCCCGACCTCATTTTCGTGTGCCTTTTTTTATTCGAAGCATATTGAGGTATGGTTTCTGAATATGTAATTTATTTTCGTAATTTCTGAACCTAAATTTCTGGAAAATTCGTAGAGTGTCGGTTGTTCGAAACTTGACACGTTTCGGTGTTTTCGAGATTTCGGGAGAACCAGAAATCGAAATCATGAACCGTTTGAAGTTTCGAAAAGCTAACACAGAGCTCTACGACATATATTTTCTCAGAATTATTTCGTTCATCTAGTATTTTATTTATTCTTGAACTCAGAACTGATCGGTTGATCCCCGTTTTGGTCACGATTAGCCATAACGGCGATATCTTTTGACCAAAGCGTGATTTTGCGGCACGGTTGATTCCAACACACTCGTGGCGCTGAAATCTACCAAGATGCACTTTCAAAATCTAGAGTTCATAGCGTTTGACTAAAAAGTCAACGGCACGTCTTGATTTGCGTGTCAAGGTTTTCGAAATTGAGAAACACGACTTTTGATGGCCAAACTTGCATATTTAGATTATATTCAGATTATTATTAGGTTAAATTAGATTTTTAAGTGAATTATTATGGAATTAATTAGTATTAGATTAATAACCCAACTAGCCACTATTTAGAACTAGAACATTAGAATTGATTTGTGGTTTTCGTGCACTGTTCGTGGTGTGATGTGTGTTATAGGTTGACAGCATATAGATCGGCATCCCCTCATCCTCGGCTTGTAACCACGGTTTGTACAAGGATTCAGGCAAGTACAATATTGTATTTATGTTTTAGTTCATTATAACGTTTACTCTATAGTTTTCTTGTTTGATATCCCGTTGAGTCATTGCTTGATACTCCATTGAGACACGATTGTGACACTGTAGTTATCATATCCTTCTTAGTGTATCATTGACCGTTATCGATTGTTAGAGTGTCGGGAGGGGAAATACTCGATAAATACGTGAACAAACCCAATTACGTTACCGAATGATAGCTAAGTCATACACACCCACGTATGAGTTAGCCGTACCAATTACTGAATGATAGCCATCGTATGATGTGCCGTATTAGCCCAGTCGTTCACGTATTAAAAGGTATTTTACACACACATAGTGGTTCCTATTTTTCCTTTATCTAGTCCATTATCTTGTTAGCTCATATCTTGCTAGTTTACATCTTGCTAGTTTATATCTTGTTAGATCCCATCTTGCTAGTTCATATCTTGATCGTTCGTATCTTGCTAGTACTAGTTCTTTATATACTCTTTGCCATCATTGTTTCTCGCTTGTTCTAACTTATTTTGGACTAACAACATTAATTGCAATATGGTTGTACTCTGCTCCTTTCCTGACTGGATCGTTGTTATCGGTGAGGTTGACGTGCTTACTCTTGCGCTATGGACCATACGAGGGGGGAGATAGAGACTCGAAGGCTAAACCATAGAAGACTAGTTAGTTGTGTGGTAGTTTTCTATAAATGTAAAAGCTTACATTCTTCTTCAAATGTAAAACTTCTATAATTTATAAAATTGATTTAGTTGTTATGAATGAGCAGTTAGTATTTATGAGCATTTTATTTATTGCGGGCTAGACAGCGTACTATCGTCGATACCGCGGCGTAGATTGGGCTTGGACACGCACATGTATCCTGAAAAGCGGGTAGGTCGTGACAGTATCATACCCCGGCTTATTCTCTCAATAGACCCTGAACCACCAGGGACTACGCAATCACAAAGCCATATCATCAGGAAAGCAGCTAGCACCGCCTTTTCTGATATCTTAAACTCGGACTGCCTGAAGAAATGATAAATCGGGAGTTTCCTCAGGATCATCACTATCCTCGGCATCCACAGCTCCGTGATCTGCCATCAACTACTCTATCTCAGAGCTCGTCAAGGGCTTGCGAGACGAAAAGGAGGCTAGGCCGTCCCCCTCTTCTCTGCTGAAAACGTAGTTAGTCCAGGCCCTCATATGCGGAAGGGACCCCTCAGTCTTACCCTTCTTCGTAATCTGGTGACAAATAAAAAAGTGACAGAGTAACTCTTTGTACACCTCATCATCTCGGAGTTCTCCTTCTCTAAATCCAAGAGCTCTGCATCACAGGGGACGTATTCTGCGTATGGCTCCGTTTCCCAGGGAAGTTTGGATATCGCCTGCATCTCGTGAAGTGCCAAACCCATCTTCCCACCCGGAGTGAAGAAGGTGCATGTGTGATGGTTGTATAACTCTACCAAGGAGATAAACACTGGCCAGTTAACCTTAATGCCATATTGGGTGGCTCTAACGGCTTAAAGAAGACCGACAGCTTTTAGGGTGGCCTCGTAAGTCGAGAGCACCCATCCAGTAAGGTCACTCCAGAACGGGACAGAATGTCTCCAACCTTCCATCCGAAGCTTCCCTTCCAGGTACGACTCCCTCTTTGACAACATCAAGTTGAAGAGAGTCTCAGCAGCATAGGGGTGAAGATCAGTCGGGATATCGTTCATTACAACACTAGGTTACAGCCCCCTCATGGAGAAGGATATGGAACCCTTGACACACTTGAACTTGTCCTTCTTCCGGTCACCAGAGTTTTATTGGATCCTGCCAGAAACAACCCCATACAGTTCAGGGGTCAGGTCCCACTTCATCTGCCTCTGTACAGCCAGATCAGTAAATGCTGACAAACGTATTGGCGCTTCATCGATGGCAACCCTATTCTTTGGTCATTTAACTTAACTACCAGAGGGTCTTCTAGACAGATCGTCTCATCATCCTCGAATCCTATACTGTCACCGAACAGGAAGTACGGCTTCTTCAAACAGCGTGTCCCTCCGAGCAAGAGCTTCTCATCATTAATCATCTGCTTCAGAAAGGTTTTGTCCTGTTCAATTATGGCGAGCGTCCGTTCCGTTGGTTGGTCATGACTAATCTTGGCCTGAACATTGCTGACCATGTTGGTTATAAGGCTTGTACCGAGGACATGGCAAGCAGAGCCGAAAGGGATACCACCATGTTCCGGATAAACATGTTAACTGCAAGGACAGAAGAGATAAGTCAGACTCAGAATCCACAGAAAAAACTAAGTGCTGGAGGAATCTTATGCGCTCAAAGGGCTATGCGCCCAAAGGGTTATGCGTCCAAAACAGCATATAAGCGCATAACGTACAATATTATGCGGGCGCATAACATGCAGCAGCATGTGGCCGCATAACATAGCAACATGTGGGCGCGTAACATACCATAGTGTTGGCGCATGCTTCTGTAGGCGTATATGAATGCTCACAGAAGCATGTTGCCGTGGGCGTATGCGCCAAGGCAGAAGAAAAGTCTGAGCGTCACAAATTAACGCTAAAGACTTTGTTTTGAGGCGCAACCTCACCCAGGATCGGGTCTTGGGCTGGCGAGACGCTGTCGCAGGAGGAGAGCCACTCGGTGCAGCCCCCTTGCCCTTCGAGATCTCTTGGCGGCCATGGGAGACATGGTTCGTGCAGAAAGGAGATGAAAAGTCTTTTTGAAAAATTCTAAGAGAAAAGAGAATAATGAACTTTCTCTCTCTTCGAAAGCCTATTTATAGGCATGGGCCATATGCTATGCGCCCACTACTCCTATGTGCCTATGCGCCCACTGAGCATTATGCGCCCACTATGACTCAAGCGCCCACGTGAAGACCCAGTCTCTTGCACATTATGCGACTGCCATGTGCTGACATGGACAACACATGAAGGATGGACCTCTTTAAATTCCGCCTCGATGAATCTGTCAGTTCATATTTTCGAGAAAGATCTCAACAGGCTCTCTGACAAACTGGCCAAACTTTATGCGCCCAAAGAGAGAGCCATGTTATGCGTCCACTGCATCACGAGAAGACGGTCCATGCTTCTTTCATAGTATTTTGAACTCGTTCAAGTATCGAAAACTTTGAAGGGGGTCTTTTAGAAATATGAAAATTTTAGCAGACTGGACAACCATGCGCCCAAGTCACCAGTTAAAACCATGCGCCCAAGTCACCAATGAAGTCATATAAGCCCAAGTCGCCGCCCAAGTCACCAAGAGACATATGCGCCCAAGTCACTAGTGAAGACATATGCGCGCAAGTCACCAGAGTGGGCTATGCGTCCACTCTAGGCTCCTCCAGAAGGAGGCACATAGCTCTGTTTCAGGCTATGTGCCCAAGCTAGAACAGCCTCTGACTCGGTCAAACCCACGATCAATCGTGCACCGAAGCATACGACCACGTCAGTCTCTACGAGCAGTCGTGCACCGAAGTATGCGGCCATGTCAGCACCACGATCAACCCACGATCACGCAGCCTGCATGCGTCTATACCCTATGCGCCCAAAGCAGGACCATGCGCCCACATGAAAACTAGTATGCTTCCTCATATGGGTGCATAACATCATTTCAGCTCAAGAACGACTATAAAAAGGGGTCTCATCCCTCTTCAAAACAGATAACTGAGAGCATTTTTAAGAGCCAAATTGTTGCACTTCTTGCCAGTGAGCCGAGAGTTAGCAATTTTCTTAGGTTTTCTTCCACTTTTGTAATTGGAGTGTCGACAGAGTAAAGGAGCAACTGTCACTCGATCTCCATCGTCCCATTCCCAGAATTCTTTTTGTACTCGGGGATCCTCAGCGCAGGATCTCTCAGGCGTACTCGATTTGTGGTGCCTTGCGCCAATAAAGAAAAGACAGTATTTCTTCTTCTTTTCGTGTGTGTCTATAGACAATAGACGTATTGTTAGAAGACAATGTCCACCACTGGTGGAAAGTAGAATTAAGGCGTCTGGGCACTAAGCAGACTTGGGAAGAATTTTGTAAACTATTCAACGAAAGATTCTTCCCTGACCATGTTCAAGATGTCCTCTACGACCAGTTCCTCCATATGAAATAGGAGAATATGTTAGTGGACGAGTACGACGTAGAATTCAACCGCTTGAACAGATTTGATGGACACTAATTATAACCGAAAGGAAAAGATCGAAGAGATTCCACCAAGGGCTAGCACTACAGCTTAGGACATATACTACCACACTGTCCAGAGTCTACAAGCAGCTGTCTTAGAAGAGGCTCATAGTCAAGAGATCCTTCATAAAGAGTTGTAGTAGACACCGAGACACCCCGCTCCAGCAACGACACCAATCAGAGTGACACATGGGGACCTATCAGAAGACCTACAGTACAGCAGCAGTAAAGGATGATACCTTACCAGAATCCTATTTGCCGTTACTGCGGGAAGCAAGGACATATCAATAACGATTGTCGGATTCGTCTTGGATTGTGCTTGAGGATAGCATATGGTCAAAGATTGTCCTAAGCAGCAAAATATAGTATATGCCCAGTAGACCCTGAGGTCAACACTTTCATCACTTTGGCCCCCGACCAGTTCATTGAGGGCAAAGGCTCATGGCTCCAGTAGCCGGAGCACCTCACCCACCATTACCTCCTCAGTTAGTACAGTTCGACAAGGCTAGAGCTCAGGGCCCCAGTCACAAGTACGGAAAGGCGTTCTCATTGGCAGTAGAGGATGCAGAACCAAAAGGAGAAGTCATAGAATGGTTCTAGTTACTATATTTCCTACTTTTACTTTATTTGACACCGGGGCTACACATTCATTCAGGTCGCACCCTCACTAGTCAGTCATCAGCCTAGCCATGCATTCTCACCTTAAATTGCTTATCTCTTTCTTAAATAGGTCCATTGTCATTGTTCTTAAATCATTTTGAAACTTGCGACTAATTATAATCATTCCTCGGCCATACCCCGACCTCGAAAACTTGCATATCGTCTTCTCTCAAATTGTGATATCATTAGGAATACTTATTTATTCTCAAAACAATTTGATACTTCTTAATTGTACAATGACTAAAATTTCCTTCATCTTTCAAATAGGGCCACATTCTTCGAACTCAATGTTATGTGAATATTTTCTTCTTCCTAGAATTTTCTTCCCTAATGGGTATCCCTACTCCTCAAAATTCCTATATAAGTTAATTGTTTGATCATCCAATATTCTTAAGTCTTACTACCTATGATTTGACCCTAGTTTGATTATGTTTTACCACAATTCCTGTGATTTGACTAAACCCTTTTTTATGTTAACTTCTTAAGTAATTCTTCTTGTTCCCTTTCGTTATATTATTGAAAAAATGTCCCATGGATTAGTCCAAGAAAAGTTAGAGAAACTATATGTAATCCTTGTATTACGGAATTAAGAGTTTTTGCAGCCATCAGAGAAATTCTGGTGGGGCAAAACTTTAGATAACAACATCATAGTTATATATATTTTTGAACCTTACCTAATACTAAGCATCTTGATTGACTCATCTCGTGTATCTGAAAACATCCCATGGATTTGGCCAAGGTAAGTTTGAGAACCTATATTATCTGGCGTGGCAGACACACACTACAGCCATCCATTAAATTACAAAATCAGAAGTTTTACAGCCAGATGTGTGCTGGCGGGCCAGACTCTGAATAACATGATTACAGAGGTATATGGTTCTCTGATTCTATCTAGACTATGTCCTATGCATCCAGCTTGGCTTCATACCGATCTTAAAAATATTTGATTATTTTCATGTTTCGCTTGAACCTAACCTTGATTGATGTTTATATGATTTGATCAACCCAACCTTAGCACCAGCTAGAATAACTCGGAGCAGGTCTATTAGACGATCTATAGCACATCAGCAACAAAATAGAGCAATCACCATGGTCGTGATAGACAATCATCTTGAGAGTAGGGATGTAACAAGTATTGTCCGAGATACACATTATTTGCTAAGACATAAGTTGATATTAGTGCCACTCCTTACTAGCTTAGTTATCCTACTTAATATAGTTGACTCATCATTGCCTAGAAAAATTTGGATTTATTAGTTAGCGGTAGTATAATGAAGTACTACCTTCAACACCTTTAGTAGCCCTATAATTATAGGCAAGCTGAACTTGTTTAGAATAAGAAATTGAGGACTTAATCATGACTAGCCTTAGAGTTTGTTACTTCATCTATAACCCGTGTATACTATAGACTAGTAAACCAGTCCATTCCATTGGTTCGAGTGTCATGGAGGTACCATTCGCTCGGAGAATCCACTTGGGAGCACGAAACAATCACTTTACCTACTTGTTCGAAAATCAAGGTACTATAAACTTCCCTTCCATCCATTGCATTGCACTGCATCCATCGTGCCTTAGTTTTAATTTCGAGGACAAATTTTTTATAAGTTGGGTAGGATGAATCCTCCTAAATTTCAAATTTATTTATTTATTTATTTTTATATAATTTGGGGTATTTTTCTATTAATTAAATGATTGTTATTTAGTTAATGATTTTATTCAATATTATTATATATGTGTGTGTGTGTGTGTGTGTGTGTGTGTAAAGGAAAAAAAGCATCCATTGACTCGTGAGATTGTCAAAATCTCGTGACATCACAATAGCTAAATCTCCCGATGCCAAACCAATAGTAAGCTTTTCTTCCGATTTTTTCATAGATCCAAATCACCTCAAACCTTAACCAAATCACCTCTAATTTGATTTTCTCGAATCCCTGTTTAAATCTCTATAGATTTAAATCAAATTACAACCTATAAACCAATTAAATCAATGAAAATCGGATTGGAAATCGGGTTAAAAATCTGCATATATATGCAAACCCATCGAAACTTTCTTCCTTTCTCTACCTGCACACCACTTCGAAGTCGAATTTCCAACCCAGAACCTGTTCGCCTACATCGCCATACCTCATGAGTCGTCTACCGCCACCTGGGAACCACCATCGTCGCTGGTGATCGCCAGAGAATCCCAGAACATAGGGGTTCCTCTGTTTTCATCAGTTTCAAACTTACAGGTACTCAACTTTGGCGCCAGGCTTCTCAACCTATGATCAATCTAATTTCAAGCTAATTAATCCTATGCGTAAACCAAATGACCCTCTTCAAACCTCTTCAAAGAGAATTCAATATAACCCGTTAGATTGCTCAGAAAATTGAAGCAAAGTTGTTAAAAATTGTTCAAAAGCAGAATAGTTTCTATGTCTAGAACCCCAACTTTGAAGGCGTGTGCATCTGTTAGTTATTTTAAATTTTTGTTTGAACAATCTTGTAGACAGCCTGTAGAGCTTCACAACCCTTTTTGTAGTTTTTAATTTCATCCACTGTGTATCGAGAAAACAGATTTCCAAAATCAAGAAAAATAGATTTTAAAATAGGAGAATTTTAATAAAAAAATTCGATACGGCGTTCATCCGAACAAACCGGACAATGTGGTTGTGAACCGAAAGCACTGAAAGGCGCGTATAGACTTCGTCGATGTGTGATAATCGACGAAACTCGATTTGGTTGCGTGTGTACGACGAAATCGAGGTGTATCGGTCGAGATACCCCGTATCGGTCCTTTTAAAACTAGCCCCTAACTTTGTGCACGTTTGTCACATCGAGACAAAACTTGTGCCACTGGATTCATTTCATTTTTTGGTCTTGTGAGCCAAATTTGGTCTGATTATGAGAAGGTTGACCGAAATACTATTTTGGCGGGCCCACTATCTGATCCAACGGGCAAAATTGTGCATGGTTCATCGAAATCTAAATTTGGACATACGGTTGAGTTTGTATCATCAAAATGGACTCGTAGACATATAACTTGATAATTTGTAGAGACAATAGGATTTAGCACGTTTTTGGTGCAAAGTGGGTCCAAACGGACACCGATTTGGCGTAAAATTATGATTTTGCTCCTGTGTCTAGAATTGGACTTATGAGTTGGCGATCTTAGACATTTTTATTTGCCAAAATGTTTATGATGTTCATTTTAGCATCCAAGGACGTTTGTGAAAGTTGACTTTCATTGCTTCTTTAATCTAACGGGTTGAGTTATTGGACATTGTCATTTTCTGTATACCATCTCCAGACAAGATACCTTACCATTGCTGTTTATTTACTTTAGCTCACCATATTGCATGTATTTATTTATTATTTATTGTAATATAAAATTGTTCTTCTAAATTGTATGTAGATGCAAATTACTATTTAGTTTGTTTTTTGTTACTTATTTATTTCTATGCACATTTGACCTAGATTTAAGAGACAATCTTATTTTGTATTGCATTCATTGGCCTTGACATATGTCTGCCACGAGTCGCGAGTCGCATATAGACCTCGACTTGCGTATCGATTGGCCATCGGTACGTATAGACTGTACGATAGGGTTAACTGCTAATAGTATTTGTATGAATAGTTGACTTAGCAGTTAATAGATGTTATATGTGTTGTAGATACAACATAGATAGGCATGGGTGGGGAGGACGTTTTCTTAGTATATGTGCCAAGTATGCACTTCCCTTTTGCAACATGGAAGCTCCGCTGGAGATACAGTGTGAGATGCCCCTACTGTTACTGATGCCCTCTGATATTCGAGGAATGTTATGTAGGCCCCTGGTGCCCAGAGAGGGAACAATGCCAACCCTATTTAGCCAGAGTGCCCATGCGTTGAAGGTTGTCCTAAAATTACATACTCACATAAAATGGTTAGGTTACCTTATCTGTTTAGTTATATACTTTTTGGTGTGTGTACTTATACCTAATCATGGCTTGGGACAATATTTTGTCACGAACTAGTGTGCCATACCTTTGTCCTTGTTTGGTTGTAGGTGTGATTCACTGTTTTGATGACAAAATATTGAACCATGTTGTGATCAGAATTCTACATCGAATTTATGGCATGGAAGAATACTTATCATGAATTAATGTGTCATCTCTTGTCCTTGTTTGGTTGGGAGGGATGGTACACTAATTCAAGCATGGAGTATTGGATCATGTTATGATTTGAATTATTGTTGAGCAGTTTAATTCAGTATATGACATGTTTTTGGTATCTTGTTACGTCCCTCTGAGAAACTTGTGATCTCTCCAGGTATAGAAAGGCAGGACTTTTTGCAGGAATATGACTTCGGACCAGACTCAACATTCACGGTCGAAAGGGTGTTACCTTATGATCATAGTTATTTTTATTAGGTTGAAGAGCGTATTTAGCTGCCATTCTTTATCTATTTATCTTAGAGGTTGGACTACATTTCTCTTTCTAGTTTGGTTTAGTGCTTGGTAGTGGATTTGTCTCCACCCGTCTATCAACTATTTTTTGGCTTTTATGGATTATGATGAACTATTTTTTATGCTGTGCATGAGATGTAGAATTACTTGAGACTGTTTATTATTAAAATTATTTAATCATATTACAACATATGTGTGTGTCGAAATTTTCATATATTGGGTTAAGTCTCGTATACATACAGCTATCATGCTACGTTCTTAGTCCTACGTATTTTGGGACTGGAGCGTTACAGGCACCTCCGCCCTCGGGTCGACTCTAGACTCTGCTCTCCAATACTGAGACTGCGCCTTCAGAATGAAGGGAACAGACGGACGCTGATCCGCCATCGGTGGAACCCGAACGAGCTGATCAGAAGGACCAGGAATAGTACCCCTGAAAGTTAAAGGAAAGGGATCAAAATCGAGGAAAAATGAATAATCAACGA